>OY728150.1:1631880525-1633131407 GCA_963277665.1 Viscum album
TATTTTTTATTTATTATTTATATTAGTTATTTATTATCCATTATTTATTATTTATGAGTATATTATTTAATTTTATTAATATTAATATTTTATTAATTTATTATCATAATTTGATTATTTATGTATTTTATATTTTTTATGTATAATTTATTTATTTATAATTTATTATTAATTTATCACGGACTAATTTATTTGTTATTATTATTTTAGTTGTTATTTTTTTAATAATTATTTTGTTATTATTTATTTCATAACATTATTTTATTATAATTATTATTTATTATTGTTTACTTATTAATTATTAATTATTATATATTTTTATTTATTTATGAATTATTACTTATGATTTACTATATATTATTTGTTAGTTAATAGTTATTATTTATTATTTATTATCAACTATTTACTATTTACTATTTACTATTTTATTATATTATTATTTTTTCCATATATTTCCAATTTTATTATTTTATATTCATAATTTTAATATATATATATTTATTATTTTTGTATTATGCATTATTTGTTTTTATTTATATATTTTTAAATAATAATAATTTTTTTTAATATATATTATTATATAATATTTATATAATATTTATTATTTATTTTTTATTATTTATTACTAATTATTTATTATTTATTTATTATTCATTATTATGTATTATATATTATGTATTTTTTATTATTGATTATTGATTATTGATTATTTATTTCTTTATTTTTTATTTATTAGTTATTTATAGAGTTATTGTTTATTTATTTTTTATAATTCAATATTCATCATTTATTAAATATTAAATATTTTTTATTATTTATTGTTATTTGTTATTATTTATTATTATTTACTATTTATTATTTTCCATTTATTCTCATATAATATATGTATTTATTTATTTATAATTTATTTATTTTTTATTTGTTAATTAGTAATTTTTTATTAGTTATTAATAATTTTTAAAAATTATTTACTAATTAATTTTTATTAATGAATCATTATTTATTATTCATTATTCATTATTCATTATAGATTATAGATTATTGATTATTCATTACTGATTAATAATTGTTGAGTATTTATCTATTTATTATTTATTATTTATTTTTTCAATAAATATATATCGGTATATTAAATTCTGTTTATTCACCACATCAAGAGAATGCTGGAGTGGTCATGTCATTAGAGAATATGCAAGAGGTAAGAGGTTCAAATCTCTCATAATATAGATATTCTATATATGGCACCTGCACATGCACATGCATGTGCATGTGCAAGGTTATAAATAGTAAAGATTATAATAAATAATAACAAATAATAATTGTTGGTCAGAGAGAGTAACTCTAGAGCGGGTGAATTGATTTCCAAATAAAATATTCGGTATATAAACAAGAGAATTAATCAAAGCAGTATATAGATATAAGATCTATCATTCTAAAAGGTTTCTTAAAGAATGATTCGGTATTAGTCAAACTTTGGTTTAGAAATATGTTAACTTTTAAGATCAATTTACCTAGATAAATAAATATAAAAACACTAGATAAGATTAACTATAAAAGTAATTGTTTTTTTAATGAAATAATATCTTAAATAAGATAGAAAATCAAAACAAATAACACAACGAAACAATAGAATAAAAATGAGGTTCATTCTCAATGTGAGACCAAATCTCCTCCACTTGGAAATCACCTACAGCCAACCATATTATAAATATAATCAAACATATCCATAACCAAGATTATGTATACAAGCATCAACAAAAAGTTGTGTAAGCTAAAAATACTCCTCCATAGTTATACGTGGGATGAAAGAAATGCACAGGTCACACATGGACCATTTCCACACATATAGTGGGATTAAAATTATGTAATGAGAAAATAATAATTATTCTCCTAGAATATCAATGAGATAGTGTGTGTTGGATAATAGTAAATCAACACACTACTCAAAAGTAAAACAAAATGAAAAAATAGAAAGATATTAGTCTGATGTGTTATGTATGTTTGTAAACCCCATATCAGCAATGGTGAGGGGTTAGTCCTTTGTTTTAGAATATAGTTTTTGAATAGAGGATCCTAGAAATCTGAAAGAACGATTAAGTTGATCTATATTTTTTACCTCAATCAATATCGATAATGGGTTCAACGCTTCTATGTATTTGATCTTCAAATAATGTGAATCAACATGTTCAAGAGAGTTCATCGATTTAATCACACACTTTTATGGGTCATCAGTAATCGTTGTATTAGCAAATGAAACATTGTTTCAAGAGAGAGAACCTTTATGAATATATTTCATCACATGTTGAAGGAGATCCAAAATCATTGGATCATCTTTTACAAAGTCATAATGACATATTCAAACAGTTCAGGAATAGATTTTGTTGTTGAACCATTTACGCCAATTATCTCAGACATCAACGATAACAAGAGTGCTGGAAGTGACTATGTAACTTGTAGTGACTCTGTTGGAAGTAGATTCTTTTTCTCAAGAAGTGAATCACATCTAGTGGAAGCTCATCCTAGCGGTAACGATGAATCAAATTTGGCAGTATCTCATCATAGTGGTAACAATGACTCACCTCTGGCGGTAGCTCATATTAGATATAAAGGTGACTCATATCAAAAAATGTCTTTCCATAACTCATAATAGAAATTTTATAGAATTAATATGTTAATATAAAATGCTATAATACAACATGTGAAACATTAGTAACAAATGAAACATGGTTTAGGATCATTAAAATATGTGATTTCAAACACACTCCATCCATGGAGATGGATATATTCTCCCACCTTTTGAAGATCACAAAAAATGGAATTTTATAAAACTTGTACTAAATACATAATTAACAATAATTATATCTATAGCTATTCTTATATAAATTCATATTGTTGAATTATCTCCCCCTTTGAGATTATCAAAATATTGATAAAGAACGTTTAAAGTAGAAGAAGAGAAAGGAGTTTTGATTAACATAGTTCCAAAAATATATAAGTTAAAGATGAAAGGAATAAATTACATAATCCCTATCAATCATATATCATGAAAAAATAGATTCATTCTTTATAGGTTGTTGGTAGATTATCATTATCCTTTCCTTTTAATTTTTCCCTTTATCTGTCAGCATACTGAGAAGAGACTGTTGATGTATAAGTTATGGAAAATGTTGTAACTGATGGTGGAGTGATAATAGGAGGAAGTGGTTCCCAAAAATGAACTGGTCTAAGTTTTCTAATAGCTTTAACTGGAGACTGACTTAGAGGTTGTAGTTGGGGAGGCATAAGACTAGTAGACTGAGAGATTAGATCCAGCATGTACTGAACTGTCCCAGTGGTAATGATTGAATAAGATAGAGACATATGAATGACCTCTCGATAAATAATAGTCTTTTGATAGATATGGATCTAATGTTTCAAATAATTAATAATGTCTATAATGATAGATCCTCATCATTCAATTTAATTGAATAAATATTCATTTTCATTGATAAACCTATGAAGATCTTGGGTACGAAATTTTAATTGTCTTACCAATTCATTAATGTATCTTGTCACTAGTAGGATCTTCATGTTCTTAGAAATAAACTTTAAATAATCTTACATATCATCCATACTGTAGATTCTTAACAAAAAATATTCGATAACCTTTTTTATAACATTCTTATCTTGTCTGAGATCACCATCATACTCTTTTAAGAAATAAATAATATGATCTCCATGAAGATGTATTTTCCTAATCTAGTCATCATGAATACTGACATCAAAAATGGTATTTATTATTTCTTCTTTGAACATCTCATCTAAAATATCCCTATCAAACTGTTCTGGAGAGAGATGAGAAATAGATTATGTAGAGGTATTAGAATCCAAGATATCCAACTTTCGAGAAGGTGAACTCATAAAATATGAAAAGAGGCTTGTAAACTCTCCACTGAATATTTCAAACATGATAACACATAATAAAATCATCACTTTTTGTCTTCCATTTCTTGAATATGAAAACAATTCCTGGGTTGAATGTGAGAAATTTAAAACTCTACCAAAGTACCAACATTGTCTCCATTAATGTAAGAAAAAGTAGATGGTAGATTGTTAATGTCTTATGAAAAGTACTATTGAAAATTCTTTCTCTTGTTTTCCATATAAGAAAGAACATATTTTAGCAACCAATCTAAATCAACCCAGGTTATAACATTTGGAGTCATCACTATTGAATAAGTGGGAATATTTTCTTCTTCATGTGAAACGACTTCTTCAACTGATCTTCTTGTATCTAAAAGGGTGAATGGATGTAACTCACTAGATTAATCAATATGATTCAATTGGAATCCTTTTTATGAATTCAGTGTTACAATCTGAATAACTGTATAAGAGCCCAAGTATTAAAAATCCATTATATCTCTCCCATTCATCAATGTCATTAACTGATGATATGGTATAATAAATAATTGGAGTGTCTTTGGGCTTGTGATATCTTTGACCAACATCAGTTATTTAGGTCACAACAGCTGTCTCTGGCCGTTACAAAGTTGCTTTCTGTGTAACCTGATCCATTAAATGAGTAACCGAAAAGGTAGTCAACTACCACTTAGTTATAGTGTGTAGAACTATTTTATAATTGTTTTCCAAGGTCTCTACTCATTCCAAATGATCAATTTCTGCTATCTGTTAATCATGATTGAGTTTTTTTCTCCCCCTCAATTGTTGCATCATTCCCCTCCTGAAGAGAATAGACATTTTTATGTTAATAAAATCTCTTCTCAATGCTACTTTCATTATGTACAACATCCGTATTATCATCAATAGATTCATTTGTTTTATCCTTATCAATACAATTGAAGGATTCATCTCATTTCTAAAGATCCATAATATCTGTATCTACTGTTTTAGGAAGAAAATAATTTCCTCCATATTTAATCTACTAAAACGAGGTCTCAAAGGTAGTTGACTTATAGTGAGATTATTTGGAAACATCAATATCTTATTCATTATCAGGGTGAGGCAAAAGTGTTTATCTAGAAAGTAGAGACCATGTGGAATTCTCAGGCTCACTAGATACACTTGGTTGAGATTTTATAATATCTGGATTAATTCCTCCTTCAACAGACTCATCTCCTTAGTCTTATTCAACTCTTTTAGTAATAACATCTGTAAAAGAATACATTACAATCTCCTAAGGTTCCACACATCTATCCATCACATCATTTGGTCTAGTTGGGTTATCAATATGATTGAAATCAACATATAGTTGTTCATTATACCTAAACCAACATCCCTTCCAATAATTAAAACTTACTTTCTATATTTTTAAGATTTTTTTATACAAAAAACAACCATTTTAACCTCAACTTCTTCTCTAGGTTTAATATATCCCTTGGCATTTAAGGTGACATAGATCATTTTGGGATATATGAGGGAGTTTGATTTGGAGCTCTTATTTCAAATATCATGCATGTGGGCCATCAAAAATCATCAAATATTTATAATTTTCCCTTTATTTTTCATATATAAGAAGTAGAAATCTTGGAACCATAATGTGTTGAAGTCCCCTTTTGTGGGACATAAAACATGGTGTAAATAAATAAACAGTTTTTACCCACTATAAATATCTATATTAATTGATCTCTCAATGTTTTGAAATTTATTTAGTTCTTGTAGAGCCTCCATTCACTTATGAGTAGGTATACCTCTTTGTAAATCTTCATATGTCCCTTAGTGATGAATCTATAGACATTTTCCCCTACTTTAAAAGAGAAAGAAATAACTTGTCCATCTATAATACTATGAAATCTATCTAAAATTTTCCAAAAAATCATTCATTACAATAAAATTCATAAAACATACATGGAAAATATATTATATGATTGAAGGAAAACTAGTTTATCCCCCTTTTATTTATTTTACTATTAATACTAGCATATTTCTAGTTGGAATCCATTGTGCATCAATTACATTTTCTACTTTGATGACACAGTTCATCAAATGTGGGTTTGCAGAAATGGCTTGGAAACTACTTGTGGATACTCATCGTCTCTTGGAAGGCCCCATCTATTCAATATTTTATTTGTTAACTCACTTTACATGCACCATTAATTTTTTTGAATTATTTGGAAGGATAAAAGAACTGGGAAGATTGGTTAATGAGGAAGGAAATGGATCAATATTTCAAGGTTTAAAGGAAGTGAATAGATTTCGATTAATACCAATGTTTTATCATATAGGGATTCTAAAATAAGAATATATATAATTCAGACAATAATAATTTTATTGGTTCCAAGAAAATCTCAACGGTCATAAAAATAATGGTAACATTAAAGAAGTGGTGGATCATTCAATGGTGACTCATCAAAAGTGACTCATCAAGGGTGACTTATTAATGGTGACTCATTTGCAGTGACTCATAAATGCTGACTTTATCAATGGTTACTCATCAATGGTGACTCGTCAATGGTGACTCCATCAACGATGACTCATCAACGATGACACATCAGTGGTGACTCCATTAATAGTGACTCATGAAACAATTTTTATCATTCTGAATTCTTGTTTGATTTATTTTTATTCTTTTTGAATTCAGAGTCTTTGTGAATATATTAGCTAGATGATGTTTAGTTCTAATAAATTATGAAGTTGCATCACCCTTTTGATAATGATCCCTCAAAAAGGTATTTCTTACATCAATATTTTTTGTTCTAGAGTGATATAATGGGTTTTCTTAAATTGTTCTTTCACTTCAGTTATCACAATTATTAGTTACATGTCTAAATTGGTATCAAAAGTCTAGTAAATTATGTATCATCCACATGATTTGTGTATAGAAACTATCCACAACTATGTATTCTACTTCATCAGTAGATAGTGCACCAAAAGTTTTCTTTTTAATACACCATGATAAAAGATATTTTCCTAAAATATGACTTCTTCCTAATGTTCTATTACCATTTAACCAGAAACCACCAAATCATCATCTGAATAAATAACTAAATCAACAGAATTTTCTCTTGTGTAGAACAATCCTAAATTGGTGGAATACTTGAGGTATTTAAAATTTTTTTTGGTTGCTAATTAATTCGAATCGTTATGATTTTCATAAAAGTGAGAACACATACATACACAAATCATAATATTAAGATGAACAATTGTTAGGTAGAGAAGACTTACAATCATACCCCTATAAGTAGTTTGATCTACTGATTTCATAGTTTCATCAAGGTCTTGTTCAAAGGTGGTACCCATTGGAGTAGTTTGATCTACTGATTTCATAGTTTCATCAAGGTCTATTTCAAAGGTGGTACCCATTGGAGTATCACTTCTTTTGGTACTTACTAGGCCAATATTTGTTTAAAAATATTTTGTTAATTTACATTAATTTTAAAAAAATAATTAATTTTTTTTGGTAAATCTGAAATCCATGAAAAAATTTAACTTCACCCTTTAAACTCATATCATATTCACTTTTAATTAATTTTATAAAATCAAAACATAAGGAATCACTATGAGATCTATAAATAATATCAACCACATAAAATTGAAATATCAAAACATATTTTGAATTTATTTATATAAACAAATTTGTATTAGATATTCTTTTTGAAAAACTATTGGAAATAAGGATTGAGGTAAGCCTATCATAACAAGATCACAGAGCCTGTTTCATAGCATTCAATGCTTTTATGAATGAAAAAAATATTTTGAAAATAAGGGCATTAAAATCCAATTGGCTGTTAAAAAATTATATCCTCAATTATAAATCCATTTTAGAATGCATTTCTAACATCCATTTTCATAAATTTTGAAATACAAATGTTCTACATAAGAAAGAAGAATCCTAATGGATTCATATCTTGCAAATGGTGACAAGTATTCTTCAAAATCAATACCTTCTTCTTGATTATATCATTGCACAACTAATCTTGGTTTATATCTCACTATAGTTTCAGATTCATCAACCTTGTTTCTAAACACCCAGTTAGTACATATTGTCAAGGTATCTTTAGGTTGGTCATCATCTTATAAAATATTGTTTCCTTTTAACTGTTTATGTATTTTATGTATAAATATTACATATAATTCATCATTGATGGAATCATTGGTGTTAATAGGTTAAATTGGTTACAAGAAGACTTGATTTTCAATTTGATGTTATAGCGAAGACCTGGTTTATTTACATCTATATGTGTTTCCTATTACTGCATCTAAAGGGTGATATCTATGAGTCCTAATGGGTCTCTAAAAAGAGAGGCTAGTAGGCTCAGGATTTTCTTCCTATTCATATTTTGGATGATCAACCATTGTAGTGTCATCTTATTTAAAATAACTTTCATATGGGTTGGAATTTAGATTCAAAGATGAAATACCATTCTCAAAGACTTCTATAATTTATTAGCATCATTGGCATTAGATTCATCAATATTGATATGAATAGATTCTTTTATTTTTTGGTATTCTTATTATACTCTATATAGGATTAGTTTGAAGATTAATGCCCAAGTAAAATTACATCATCTCTCTTAGACAAAATGTTTTCCATATTTTGATTTGTATTTATAATTAATACTCTATAACAAAAAACTCTAAACTAATTAACCATGGGTTTTCTATTATTCCATAACTCATAAGGCATTTTATTTTATTGATTTCTAATCAAAACATTTTAAATAATATAACAAACCATATTTTTCTATTTTTCACAAAATTAGATAGGTAGGTCATACTCATTTAACATGGTTTAGGCTATCTCTTGAAGAGTCATATTTCTTCATTCTACCACACCATTTTTTTGTGGTGCCCTATGAGAATAAAAGTTTTTTATTATATCCATTTTAAAAACATAATGGGTCAATGAATTTATTTACAAATTATCAACCATGATCACTATTTAATATTTTATTCCTATCTAGACTATTGTTCTTTTCATATTTGGAATACTTAATGAAGTACGAAAAAGATTCAATTTTTTGAGGTAGAAAGAATACCCAAGTGTATCTAGAGAAGACATCTACTAGGGCACAAAAATAATGTTTTCCATTTAGAATTGAGACTCTAGAAGGTCCAACGAGGTCCATATGAATTAAATCTTGTTATTGATAGGTTCAAACTTATCTCTTAGATTTAAAATAAATATTATGAAGTTTCTCTTTTTTGGTAGGTATTACAAACTCTATAATTTGATAATTCGTGATTTGGTAGGTCTTGAACTTACTATTTCCTGGTAATATTTCTATGTGAGTTAATGTTTCAATGTCCTAGTCTATTATGCCAAATAAAATATTTATATTGAAATTCACATATATAGGATATATTGTTAGGATATTACGAATTTAAATCTATAGAATAAATTTCGAAATTTCTAAAAGAAATAAAAAGTAAATCATTTTTATTATTAAAAATATGATAGGAATTTTCTTTTAAATTTATAAAAAAATCATCAAATTATTAGGATATTCTATGAAGATTATATTTTATATAATCTATATATAAAACATTAGAAATTAATACTAAATTATAATTAAAAAATAGGAAAAGGCGTGCAATTTTCCCTTTTTCATTATCACCAAAAGTGACATGTCTACCATCAACATTAATAAAATTATTGACCTTTTAATACTCACAATTTAAGTTTCTGGAAAATCCACTGTCCAAATACCATATTATATAACTGGTGGTTTTGAAATGGGGTTCCTAAAACACATTATTTGTTCCAAAAATGATTTTCGAACCCAAATTCTCTTGGGTCTAAATATATTATTAAAAATTTATTTTTGTATCCATAATTGTCTTGTAGGTTTATTATAAACATATTGAAGACATCTATGGATACAAACATTTTTAGGTCCAGTTGATTAGGTGATTTTAGTATATGAACATTCAGCACTGGAAGTTAAGGTAAAACTATTTTTTTAATTTTTCTTTTTTCCTTTATGGTAATGTATTCTAGCTGCATACATTGGATAAACTTGGTTTCCCTGTATTTGAGTTAATACTTTCCCACCATTGGTAAATTTTTCTATGTATTTCTTTATTTTTCCATTTTACAATTTTAATTCATTGTTTTCATTCAATAGTTGATCATTTTTTTTCTTTTTCCAGATTTAAATTTATTTATAATATTTACTTTTAAAGAATGATGGTTTTTGAGAGAATTATATGTATAATTCAGTTCATAAAATTGTCTTTCCAAATGATAAATTTAATATACAGATCTTTTATATTAATTGTTTCTTCATTTTTTATTCATTTTTAGAAATGTACAAATCTACAATAGTAGACACATGAAGAGAAATTTTTACCTCTGATGTTCTTGATGTAAATAAAATGTTGGATTTGTAATAAAAATATCCTCGATTAGTGTTTGAGTCAGATAAAATGTCTTCGGATGCACTCCATATTTTTTTCTTGGCCATTGTGTGTCTCATGTATTTATCTTTATACTGATTTTTATATTTTATTTTTGGATGGTCATATTTAATGCGGTCATTCCTCTTACATTCATAATAGGTAACTTTATTTTGAGTGTCATCCTTTTTCCAATCCTTTTACAAATCATATTTCCAGATTCCTTTTTATCATATCTCCTCTGAGATTTCACATTTTGATGAACTGTTTTTCTATATAATTTCATGAATCATCTGTCTATGTGTTTTATTTCTTCATCACTGTCATCAGGATATCCTTCCTTACAAAAACATTTGACATGTATTTTTTCTTTTTTCTAGGATGTATTATATTTGAAGTCTATATATTTTAATTTTAGTTCACCATTATTAATCCAATTATTGAAATTAATCTCTTATTCATACATCATCAACATTCCTATCAATTATTTGACAGGATGTTAACTTACATTGCATGATTCTCTTGTTGACACAGATGATCTTATCCATCTATCAGGTAAAAGTCTAAGTAGTCAAATCACGTGATCTTTATGTTTCACATTATTTTCATGTGAATTAATAATATTTATTATTTTATTGATCCTAAGATACATATCTGAAATATGTTCATCTGATTTTATTTTAAAATTATCATACATGATTGTATATGTATTTCATCTCATTTATTTGGCATTTTATATTCCTATATTTGAGACAGATAAGGTATACCATATTTCAAAAGTATATTTTCATGTATATATTCTATTGAATTAATTGTCTCCCAAAGAATAGAACAATTCATTCATAGTAATAAAATTATTATTGTAAGAATTTTTTAGCACTATTCTATTCACTTCATGGAGTTTGTGGTATTTCATATTTATCGTCTATTTGATATCAAAACCTATAAATTCTAAATACATTCTCATTTTTATTTTCCATTGATAATAGTTGTTACCATTCAAATAAGGAGGTATATTGGTAGCAGATCCTTCTTTTCTATTATCCACAATGAACAATAATTTAGAAATGACAGAAATTTGAGATCAGTATAATAAATATAAAATCACAGTTAAAAAGGAAAATTTAAATAACCATGGGATACAAAATTTTGTTCAGAGAGAGTTACTAAATAGGGACTAGATTGAGTTCCCAATAAAAATTTCAATAAATAAACTATCAAATTTATCATAATAAAAGATGGATATCAGATCTATTATTTTAAAAGATTTTTAAACAGTGATTAGTTCTCCAATAAAATATGTTTTAAAAATACCTTAACCTTAGAGATAAATTTACATAGATAGAAATATATATAAACTCTAGTAAATATTAGTTATCAAAGTGATTATTTTGTTTGTTAATGAAATTTTATATTCAAAAAGATATAAAAAAAATAACACAACGACACAACTGAATAAGAAAGATGTTCAGTCTCAAGGTGAGACCTGATCATCTCAACTTGGCAATGACCAACTAACAATGAAGATTATAAATATAATCAAATAAATCCACATCATGTATTAGGTTTACTGTCAGCTGAAACAATCTTTTTAAGCTAAAAAAATTCTTCCATAGTTATAGGTGGGATAAAAGAAAAGCACTAGTCACTCATGGACCTCTTCCACAAACACAGTGGGAAACAAACTAAGGAATGATATAATAACATGTATTCTCTTAGAATATGAAAGAGACCGTGTGTATTAGAAAACGGAAACAAAAAAACTTCTATTAATAAACACAAAAATTAAAAAAAGAAAAGGATCTTAGTCTAATGTGTTTTGTATGCTTTTAATCTTCACATTAGCTATTTTTAGGATTCTGTTACTTGTTCTAGAATATTTTGGTAGAACAGAGGATCATAGAAATCTGCAATAATGCTTATGTTGATCTCTATCTGTTGTCTCCCCCAGACTTAGTAATGGGTTCAGTTTTTATGTCCTTGATCATCACAACATGTGAATCATAATGTTCAAGGGAGTCCATGGATGTGATAAAACACTTTTAATAGTCATCAGTAATCATTGTATTAACAATAGAAACATCTTACTGAGAGAAAGATCCATCATGAATATATAGATGTTATTGTTGAAGAAGATCCATATTACTAATATCATCATTTACTAAGACTTAAATACTTAGGACAACCATCTAGGAATATATTTCTTTGTTGAACCATTTATGATGAAGATCTCAGACAACAATGGTAACAAGAGTGATAACAGTGACATTGCAACAAGTGGTGACTCTGCTGACATTAACTTCTTTGGTAGTAGCAGTGACTCTATTCTTGCAGTAGCTCATCTTGGTGGTAATGGTGACTTTCCTCTAGAGGTAGATCATCGTGGTGGTAACAGTGACTCGCCACTAGTGGTATCTCATCCTAGCAGTAATGGTGACTCCTAGACAATGATTTATGCCATAAATCTACAATTAAATACAAAAGAAATAATATGTTCACATTAAAAGCTATCATAGAACATGTGACACATTTGTAATAAATAAATCATGTTTTGAGATCATTAAAATAAAATATGTCAAAAAATCTCTATCCAAGGGGGATCCGGAAATAATTATAAAGAATAAAAAATAAATAAATAAATAAATAATAAAATTTAAAAAATAAAATAAATAAAATAATAGAATAAATAAATTGAAAATTACACTAAATAATTTAACAGTGGTATAAAAAACCACTAATTAATTTCCAACACATGATTTTGTGATATTTTTTCAAAACAATTGTTGAACGATTAAGCAGATGTTTAAACCGCTACTAAACTTGAATTTTGGTGTATTGACCTCTAGATTTCATGGGAAAAAATACATTGCGCTTCACATTGAGATATTTTTTTTCAAATGTTACCCTTTAACATCAATTAATCCAGAACAGTCATTAACTCCATCAATTTAGATAGTTCCATTTTGTGGGAGGGAATATAACTAGGTTGGGTACCTGGTGCAATGTTGATATAAAACTCTATCTACCTCATTGGTGGAAGAATAGAAAATTTAGAGGGAAACACATTGGAAAACATAAAATTTACTAGAGTTAGGACACTCCCAAAATGATAATTTTCTAGTTTAAATGAAATAATAGATATCATTCATCTGAACAATGGAAGATGAGGGTCATCCTGACTCACCCTCGGGTCTCATTCTCAATAAAAGTCATAGACACTCCATTTGGGGCAGTAAAGGATCCCCACTGAAGATTAAAATGTATAAATTAATTATGTATGATCAAACAATATATTTATGTAATGGAATCTAGATATTTTGAATCTGGAACCAAAAATTCCCAAAAAATACATCATTTAATAAATAGAAAACTCAAAAGGGTCATCAGATACCCTGATCTTTCTTCATCCCCAAAGTATAATGAAATCTCCATAATATAAGGAATGAACTCCATATGAAGATATAAAATCTCCAAAATATGTGTATATATGAATTAATCATATGAAATAGTATCAAATAATGATGTTACCTAAGATAAATAAATTATAATGGCACCTCTCATGGTTGAATAAATTTAATATTCTTTAATTGGAGACCCATACATTATGTGATGAATATTTTTTCTTGATTCTTATGGATATAGACCCTTTATTCTTAATGCATCTAACTACACCAATGTTCCCCCTAGTACATTCATGATATATAAACTATATGGAGTGATGGAGACTTGGAAAAATCACTACAAATGAATTAAGCATCCACAAGAGATATATATCATTAGTAATTTTTTGAAAACATAATTTTAGTTCGTGGATTTTCTAACCTGTGAAAATGTAATTTGTACTTTCCAAACACTATAGATTATTTAATGGATGTCTTCTATTGAGATCCAACACTATGGTACCCACCATGTTATTATCCTATTTCATATTCCCTTTCGAGGGACCATTGAAACTATCACTAGTATTGGGAAGAACTATCATCAGACCTTAATAACCAGCCAAGTAATGATTTTCCATCAAAACTCTATTTAGAACACCTCTAAATGAGGTAATATTTGGAATGAAAATATAATATTAGATATATTCTGAAAGACCCTTCCCCAATATTTGGGTTTTATTCTCTACATTCTATACCACCTCTTTTGTGAAATGTGGAATATTAACGAAATCATTTTCAACCAGGGTCACATTATTTTTCATCTTTATAATGTTTAAGGAACTCCATTGACATGTAAGACACTATATATTTTTGTTAAATTTGGTATGGTAAAAGGTCTATTATGTATTTCCACTCCAACCCCACATTCTTCCTAATATAAAAAATCAAATTCCCCCACTTTTTTTGGACCTTCATGTTTGAAGGGGGAACATTTCACCTTAATTAAATTAGAATCTCAAAAAGCTCAATTATTTTATCATGATTTTTAAATCAATACGCATCCTCCTTAGTACCATAGTGTATTGGAAAGATATTTGGTCGAGGAAATAAAACATATTATAATGATCATTATTATTATCCCTCTAAGGAAAAAACTATGCAGCCAAAATGAGAATAATTAGTGCTACCAATCTATATGTTTAGAATGAATGCATAACATCTAAAAGGCTCTGATCAATTGGAGGGTTATCTCTCCAATTTTATTGTTTAATCCCTCATTATCTCTATTCAGACAGCTTCTTTTGGGATTTGTACTACACAACATCAATAGATACAAAGGGATATGATAGTCAAGAGATGTGAGATCAAAAACTCTATCAATTAGAATTCAACTATACAAACATATGTTTCAGATATAAACTTTGGAAAAATTATAAGATTAAATAAAATAACTCCACAAATAACCGTTTACAACATCATATGGTACCCGAATCATTATTATAATGATATATGGATAGGAACTCAATCATATATTACCCTTTAGGTTTGGATAGTCATGCCTCCTATCTATTATAACAAATAAACCTATCTAACAAAATCAAATAATATGATTGAACACATTTGATAATAATTTTTAACAAACTAACATAGATATCCCTCTTAAATGATACATATGCACATTTTAATGTCCCTAAAATTGAATTCCTAGTCCTCACAAAATAGATATGAGTTTTTATGCATCAAATACAACAAGAATGGATGATTTTTATATAAGTGTAACTCGTCATAAAAAATAAGTAGGTAAAAAATAATAAAAATTCAATATGTAAAACACACACTATGATAAAAGGTAAAAATTATAGAAAAAATGAAGTCATAAAAATTGTATTTCATCTAAATAAATAAAAAATTACCATTAATACATTCACCCAATGTCATCAACTAACATAAAAATCACATGGTCACCGTCACTTCCAAATCCAATAGTCCAAATAATGAAGTAAATCCACAACATCTGATTGGTGATTTCCCACTTCCTAAACATTAAATTTTTAGAGCTACAAGCTCCCTTGTTCAAATATTATGTGTGATAAATAAATCCTTAAAGGAAATCACTATTCATTTTATAAGAATTATACAACAAATAAAGAAACTAAAAATAATTTTTAATAGAACATGGAATAGAAATATTTTATCAATTCATATTAAAAATTTCATCAAAATATATTTCAATGGGTAATAGATTATAGAATTTAAAGTGTGTTTCCAAAAACCTAAGAATATATAATAATATTTATCAAAATAGTATTAATAAGCATTTAATTTAAAATATATTGGATTAAAAGATATAAATAAATCATTTAAAATCATAGGACAATAGTTAGGTGACATGGGGATAGGCTAGTATTTGGAACATAACACTTCATTGTTAAATATGGATCCCTGTGTACACAAAAATCCCTAGATCCACAGGCCTAGGGGGAATAGGAGAACACCAAAAAAAGGTGCTCCGTGTCCTCATTAGAGTTTATATTTTCTTCTCATCAGAAATATAATTACATGTATATATATAATATAGATAGTGTGTTTTATTCTAACATAACTACCCATGTTCCCACATTATTCGTGGTAATCAATCATAAATCGGGATATCATTAATTACAATCAATAATAATCATTTAAAATAATCATTTTAGTGTACCCCATGTTCTTGTTTCAAAAGATTATTTTATTTTAAAACAAATTTCAAATGGTTTTACAAAAAAAAATAATTTATTTTTTCAAAATATAATAATTTCAAATCCTAAATAAATTCATGAATTTTAATATCATTAAAATCATGATTTGAATCATCAATTTTAAATAAAAAACATTTCTTAGAAATCAGACATAATTTTCAAGTCATTGTCATGGGATTTCATTATATGCAACATGATAATTCAAATCATCTCTTACGAGACTAAATTAGTATTTATAAATAAATTAAGAAACCTACATCAATAGAAAGAACCATTGGTTTAAAATTATATAAATTTTCATATCGATACACCAAACTCAATTCATGCAATCAATGATCATCAAACACATAAACAAAAAATGTCATTGGAAAATGGCCAAGATCAATAAAAGGGTAATCCAAGAATTTCAATTCATAAAATCAATATATTTATCCCAAAATGAAAAGAATATCTACTTCTCTATAAGAAGAAGATAGTTTACTAGAGGAGGTGTCATTAGGAAATTGATTTTACACTTACTAAATATATCCAATTCATTAATTGAAACTTCATTCAATGAAGACAATGGTTTGGAAGATCCAAATAACCACTAGAGAACCTATAAAGACAAAATTATTTTAGTTCAATTAATTATGTAGATGAGATAATTTTAAAAAATGGGTCTCAAGAATTATATTAATAAATTTTTATAATTAAATTCAAATCACATGGTTTGGTTGTGGGATTTGAGAAACCATGTGCGAACATTGAGCCTCTTAATAAATTAGTTGAGAGATATATATGTGGATTTCTATATAGTTTTTCAAAACATACACTCCCACCTAGGATACTAGAATTGTTTCCATGGTTTTACATAATAGTTTAACAATATATGATCAATATGTGTACCCCCACTATCCAATTTGGCCCAATTTGAGGGGTAGGACAAACTTTATTCACTAAATGTGTTCCAACCAATCTCCCTGATATGGAACTAAAAAAAGGGCCAAGGTATCATAGTATAGCCCCACTTTTCATTCCAACCATGTTCCCACCATACATAGTCCATAAAAAATTTTAAATTTTCCAAGTATCCAAAACCACCCAAGACAAGGTCGAAACAAAATATTGTTATAACACTTGAACTTATATTCCTAGAAGTTAGTGTCATGATGTTACATAGGAATCATGTTACCATGGTAAATATAGTTGGTCCATCCAATATATAAAAATAAAATTTCCTCAATTGAATTAGTAGATACAGTCTACATAAATTAATATAACACATTTCAATCACCTTAATGGATAGGAACATCAGAATCCCCTGACCTAATGGGTAAGAATGTCATCTATGCTATCTTTGTATAACCCTACACTTACGTGTTCTATATTAACCATGAACCTCAATGTACTAATCATTATACTAGAGGAAAATACCATCATAATTGATAAATAATTTATGGAATTAAAAAAAACATACCCAACAACCCCTTGATTAGCTGCTCCACCAAGCTTGCGTATGAAATGGTTTTAAGTATAAATTTTATCAAGTAAGTTATGTTTCAATCCTCTAGTATTATGTACTCAAAATATGACCATACAACCCTATAACATAGTTTTTGGAACTCCATGTTTTATAAATAATTGGTTGTCTAGTTTACAAAACTATTTTATTCCATATGAGTATATTATATATCCCATTACAAGAATTAAACTCATGATATCCATAACATTTCATGGTAAATAATAATATTCAAGTATAAAAATTAGATCAAAATAACTAAATGTAATAATTTGATATATAATTTTTCATTACCCATAAAAATTTATATTAATATATACACATATAAATCCATCATTTAAGAATGATAATGTGGGGATATTATTTTATATGATACATTTTATATTCTTAGAACACTTATAATAATACTTATCAAAAAAACCATAAGAACATGTATATACTATAATATATGATAGATTTATATATCATTCATATATTTATTATAAATTATAGTGTCTTGATATCTCAAAAAATATATATGAAAATATTCTCATGTCACTATTTGTATATCTGATTTAATACTTAAACTAAACTCTTTATTGAGTAAAATTTATAAAGAACTTTTTTTTAATAATTATGTGATTTAGAAATCATGTTCTTAATGTTCAACTACATAAATATATTTCAAATCTTTTTCACCATAACATAAAATTTTATTATCTCAATTTTTTTGTCTACATAGAATAATTTCTCAATATTTAATTTATATTAATAGAAATTAATCCATAAAAATTTACATTGAAATATTTTTCCACTAATATAACTATATATATTATATCTTATGAATAAATAATAAAATTATTTAGGATTAAATAAAAATCACTATATTGAATTAAATAAATCTAATTAATTATATATGTATTTACATACATTTTATAAACTCCTTTAGAATATTATGTGAAAATAATCTTAAGGATCAACTAGGATAATATTTTATTTTTTAACATTTAATTTCACTATGATTAAACATACTCTCACTGGTCTCTTAGATATTATACTCTATTCATAGAATCATTATAAGTTATATAAACTTATTTGTGATTGTAAATAATACACATTTTCAATAAGAATTAATATTTAATAAATAAGATGCTATTGGCATATCATATATGGTACTGTATGTGTTTAGATAATTTCTCTTTGAAAAGAAGATTTCATTGTTTATAATATTCAGTAATAGATAGGGGGTATTCCCTTATATTTTAATGAACATTTGGATAAAAAATTATCTTATATAAACCATTTTTATCCATATTTTTTATTACAAATATGTTATATAATATGATTGATCATAAGGAAAATGTATTTAATTCGTATACTATATTATTCAAAACCACTATTTATTTATAAAAACTCCCCTAATCATAAATTATGACTGTGATGAATATATAAATACATTACTTAGAACCATTAGAGCCTGATTTATTATTTTACATCTCCTCATTAATTAAGAAAAATACCTATTTCAAAACTATAATAAATAATATAATCATTATCAATCATTTAAAGGATTTTGAAATCCTATGTATTAAAAAACATATTTTTTTCATACACTTTTAAAAATCGGATTATTAATTTTTATATCATTGACACATAATTTGAACTTTCCATAGATTCCACACACTAATTTCGATATCTCAAACAATCTACTCATGTGGATTCATTTACTCCTTCACTATTCATTTTTTCATTATGTTTTCAATTACAATGACTAGATAAGGAATGAATAATTTTTGAACTCTACAAACTAACATTTGTTCTTATATGATTAATTTTTTCTTAATGTTTACTATCTATGTAGTATATTAAAAAAACATCACATGCCCAGTTCTTCTATTATGAATACTTCAAGCATATAATGTATTTTTTTTGGAATGTGCCCTTTTTTTATATTATTTTTCAAGAAACAATTTGCACAAACCCCATAACCAAAATTACCCTTATTGTAAGACATTTTTTTTTCTCAAATTAATTATAATAATCAATTATATAGTGTGATATTGATATTCCCATTCAAATTGAGTATATTATATAAAAATATCATAGTAAAATTTTCATATATATATTTTAAAAAATCTATGAATCAATCTATGATTCTCAAAGGAATCTATATTATCCTACTAGGAAAAATAAACACTTGGTTACTAAATAAGGGAGTTCTCAAACACATTTAATTTTTACTTATTAATATTTCATAAGATTCTAATATTTAATGTTTTATACATTAATACCAATACATTCATGTGTTTTTCTAAATGATAAGTTTGATGATGATGATTTTATCATATAAATTAAAAAAATTAGATTACTAAAATGTTTTTTATTCCTTTAATAGAGACTTGTATTAATTTATTTCAAGAAAAATAATGAATCTTTGAATTAGGCATACCCATAGTCTAGAATGGATCAATATTTCATCATGAATTACAACATTAATCCTATTAATAAAAAATGACTATATCTGGTAAAACACTATTTTCACTCATATAAAATTTTCATATTAAAAGTTATGATATTATAATTTTACTTAACCCATGAAATGGAAAAACTCAATATTATTCCACTGGTATCCTAATGGTTATGATTTCCTACGTATTTTAAGCAAATAAAATTCAAAGAATAATTCACTTAATTGTTGGGTTAACCTCATTTCTGACTTTCCGTACATAAGATAATCCAATAGAGCCTAATTATTATGGCGACCAATATTGAATGATCAATGTCTTGAAAATTTCCATATCGAAATAAATATGAAAAATAGTATTTTTAAAGGTATTTAACCTCACCATCATATCCATGATTATTGATTTTATGTTTTCATGCTTCTACTAACTTGGTTCAGAATCATATTATTTATATCAAATTAATATGTTAAATATCTATTCATGTGTATGTCATTACATAATTCATAGTTTGTGTTACCCACTGAAAAACAAAGGTGAAATATATTTACACATACCAAAATTCATCTTATGAACAAGGTAATTGAACTCTTCATGTCTGTATGTATATAGGTACAATTAGATAACCCCCACCTTTATAGAATAAGGTATAAGACTCTAATATAGTGGAAAGTCTGGACAATTTTTCATTTAGATAGTAATTCCATACATGAGAAAAATTATAATTCATCATATCAAAAAATCTATATAAGTATAAATAATATTCAAAAACTAAACTCAATCAAATTACAATAATTAAGAACCTAATTCTAGTACTTGAGAACTAAATCCATTATCATACTTACCATGAAACTCTAGAGATGTATGTATGATAATTTTTAAAAGCATTTTAATAATATAAACTAATTGAAAAAAATATTCATAATATAAATAATTTATAATAATTAATAGTGAAGAAATAATTTCTTCTATGTAAATAAGAAATCATATATTTAAACATTGAATATTTTTTTTGAAAAATTCAAAAATAAAATCTAAGTAAGGATACTTTATAATTTATTTATACTTTATGAACATTCATTTGTATTGGAAGGAATCTCTTTATATTCATTTTGTAATATAAAATCCTTCATATTATTCATTTTATGAAATTTAATATTAAATATTTGATATTTACTGAAATATAGTCATTTTTTATTTTCTCTTATGTTATGTAAACTTTTATATAACCTAAATATCAGATATTAATATTATTTATACATTGATTAAAAAAATGTTCAAATATTATTTTATTGGTGATTATATAACAATCCAATAAGACCCCTAATTATACAAATTCAGATTATGTATCATGGATATGTTATAAATTTAAAATACCAATACATTATATTAGGACTTATTGTGTAATATATAAATATTTTATTAATTACCCTTAAAATTTCTATATGAACAAATTACTTTTTTATTAAGGATATCCATATAATTCAGTGAAATATATTCTAATATTCATATATAATATTATGAAATATTTATTAATAAATGCTTCCTAAAAATTAAAATAATTAATTATATACTATTTATAATTAAATAACTGGTAAAAACTGTATAAATTAATTAATATTCATAAAATATATTTTAGTATTATTTATATAGAATTTATAAATATTATAATTAAATTAGAAATCTAATTTAAGTAAAAATAAATGATTCTAAACCAATTATATTTTATGATCTTACCATATTAATAAATTTTGATTGGTAATTGTATTGAATGATCGACAAGAATTTTTACAGTATAACTGATAGGGTTGGGGAAAGAACTATTAGTCATGTTTTAGGATTGATAGTTTTGTCATCTAATATGGTATATCAGATCATATATTACGATTCATAATGATATCATATAGGTGATATAAATATCAATTTTTTAAACATAGTGTGGTGTTATAATTGAATATGATAGTCCTATATCATATTATATGATGATTATAGATTTAATTAACTAGATCTCATTTATGGTAAATGTAATTTTATTTTCATAGATTTTCAGTTTAAATGTTTAAATATGACATAATGTGAGTACCCTTTGAGGTCAAGGAGCTGCCATGGGTGTTCGTGGTTAGTTCAGAGCACGTAATCGAACCTTTTGGGTAAAAATGGATTGGCACACAGTTAGATAATATCATTAGTGGCTAGAATAGTGATAAGAAATAGGCCACATGACTTTATACAAACCGTGTGATTCACGCGGCATGATCATGCAACTGTCTCTGCAATCTTGATAGTGGGTTTTTTATGGATTTCACACTATTAGTCAAATAGTGTGAGGTAACCATGAGGTTACTCTTATTCTACAAGTGACCTTTTACAGTTGGCGAATGGTTTTTCAAACCATTCATCTAAACCATTCACATCGATAGTTTTTGTAAATTTCATGATTATAATTAAATAAATAATATTTTATGAACCTAAATTTGTTATCTTCAACTCTTGCATAAAAAGGGGGCCTTGTAAAGACCCCCCACATTGGATAAAATTGGATTTAAGAAAACATCTCCATATTATCTTCAAATCAATGGTTATTTGTCTCATGGGATATGTAATCCTAATAACTTGGTTCATTTTTAGCTGTGGTTCATTATTCTGGATATCTGTTTTGCTATTTGGGTGAAATATTATTCTCTCTATTATTTGGTACTTCGTCCATTCTTTGATTGTATCTTGATCTAATTGAAATCCGCAACTTTTATTGAATGAGCTATCAACTATGGACCCTTGTTAGGTGGTCACATGACCATTTCTTAATGTCTAGTTGTTTATATATGTCGTTGTTCCATGTGCTCAATTTCTTGGTGTATCCTTGAAATTAAATTGAATACTATAATTTTTAGGCATGAACTATGTAATTGATGAATATTATTAACTTTTTATAGGTTAATTACCTTGGATAAATAACTACTCCTTTTGGGTGTGCTGTTTTTTTTGAATTAGACCACTATAGTTTGTTTTTCCTTGGGCACCCTTAAGTGTTCTCTTTATCCCATTTTTATGGAATGTTTAAATTAAATTGTTGATTTGTTTTATGGATTTAATTGATTAATTGGAAGGGATGCGTGACCATGTCCCTTGGACCGGGCTATCTAAATTGTTGAGTATGATACAATTTCTGTTTTATTGACTTTTCCATCCATGTTAAATATATGTTATTCTATTCTTTGTTTGAAATAGCATGAATTTTTTTAAAGATTAATATTCAAAAATGAGTTATGTGTTGTTTATGATATTTAATAGTTTAATTAATATTGATAAAATTTATATAATGATTTTCCAATGTTATTATTTGGAATATGAACTTTCTAATATTAGCTAGTGTCTTCAGACAACTTTTGAGGTGATATTGAATCAGATATCTTGGTATTAACCTATAAATTTTAAATGATCATGATTAAATTGTTATGATTTATGTTAAATGATATGTTTCTTGTGTGATACATGGATTTATTCAAGAATTTCATTGACATTATAAATTGTATTGAACCATGATATGCCTGAGTGATTCTTGGACTCCCTAGTGGACTTCCATGGAGGAACTCTTAGACTTGACTTATATAACACGTGATACATGGATTCATTTGAGTTTTCCATGGAAAGAAATAAGGTCAATAACTATATATCTATGGGTGATACATGGGTTCCCATAGTGGACCACATAGGATAGATTAGAATGTAAGGGAAGTTTTACCACACCTAGAGTGATACATGGGTTCTTGAGAGGTTCTCCAGGGATGGGCTTTTCCGGTGTAAGTTTATATTATACATGGTGGGATTATTGGTTTAAAATATAGGAAATCCATGGAAACACTTAGTTTTAGGAATGAATATTGAATTAAATGAAATATATGATGTTCCATCCAAGAAAAATCCCAATATTGAATCAATCTTGACTTACACATTATAGATGAATTGTTTAGTCATCCTTGGATAATTGTGCTTATAGGGAATGCATGGACTTATGATAGGTTCTGAGACATTATGATTAAATGGAAATTTATTGAAATGAGCATGTTTTAATTTACATAGACATGGATTTTAAATCAAATAATTTTCTTTTAAAATGGAACTGATTAGATGAATTGTTTAAAAATGATAACATGTCTTACAAGATATTTACTTTTGAATACTTCCATTACATATTGCATTACTGCTAGCACTAGCTGTTAAATATATTCAATGAACGATTGGAACCTGACCATAGGTGGTTTCCTCCTAGGATTATATCTCACACCTTATTTGGGAAAACATTTGATACCCAAATAGATTATATTATTATAGGTATTGATTAGGCAAAGTACCCTACAACAATTTTTATATTTCTTTATAGAAGCAAGTGGCATGGGACCAAGATTAGGCTTGCAATGTTACTAGGATACATTTTTAATTTCTATACTGTTGTTACATGTATTGTATATCTACCATGTATAAATTTTTTGGATTTATTTTTACAGATATATGATATTTATCATCACTCTTTAAATGATATGATTCTTGGTGTTGTTTATTTATCATAATTACACTATTTTCCTATTATTTGGTTATTATATTTTTTATGTTGCTTCTATATTAATTTTTTTACTATTTTTAACTCTGGTAATGAGGGAATAGATCCCCAAAATCAAGCATTGGCCCTCACTGCTAGTCAGAAGGCTCTTGATTTTTGGCGAGATGTGATTGAGTCCATGTGATCCATCAGGCTCGGGTCTACCTTGTGGAATTTGTGTTTGGGATGTTAGAAAGCGGTATCAAAGCATTATTTTCTTCTTTTCCTTAACATTTGGAAAAAATATAATGGGATAATGAGGAATTGTGATTTGGTAATTAGCTGTGCCTTAGCACAGCTAAAAAACATATATCGAAAATCCAAATTCATTTAAATTAGATTGTTATCTTTTGTATTTTGTCTCTTACTGTTGATTTGATTCCACTACTAGGTGACACACTTGATATGTGATGTTATTATTGATATGACCTTGGGTTATATTTCATTGCATCTCAATGAGATTAGGGTGTTCCATATCTTGCATGATATATGAACCTACTAGACTTCACATTTTATGTATTATGTCATTCCATTTAGGATGAATTAATTGTGACATGGTACTGTGATGTGTGTTGTGGTATATATAGATGCCGTGGTGGTAGGTATTTTTGTTTATGTTAGTGTATGAAATAGGTGGAATCATTCGTTTGGTCTTTGAGGAGTATGGTCCCTCTTGGATCAAAATTTGTTGGACATTTTCTTCAACCATTTAAAATGATGCGAGAATGATTATATGAACTCAATTGAAATGAATCAAAGATGACATCAAGTGAAATTTAAATTGATTATATAAATTAACATGAATAGATATGATCATAATAGAGGTAATTTGGTAGTGTCTCACGCTTATACATGACCTGTATGATGCTCACACCAAACTCTAGTTAAAGGAAGAGGGGTGTGTGTACTTTTAGAGGAAGGATTGTACCTATCTTGCTTAAATATCTATGATTTCGTGTTTCAATCCTCATTATAACCTCAATATGAGTCCTGTTTATAAAATTTTTAGAATTCTACTATCACAAAGACCTCAATTCATACACCAAGATGGTTGAGATAACCACACTCTGCATGTGGAGTGTCATGGGATACTAGCGGATCCACCAGTTGTGCCATTTGTAGGACTATTTGTTAAATCAGACCAATGTGTTGAGGCACAATTATGTAAGGGGTTCATTTGTTTTATAAGACCATTAAAGGATCCCAAAAACCATCCCTAACTTTGGAAGAGTTCACACATGAGTTTCAGTAGTATTATCTACCCACACTTTTAGGGTATCACAGACCATAGGTTGTGGAGTCTTGGATAGAGGCCACACTATCTCTCTTCGAGCATTTAGAGACACCTCCTGAGAGGACGGTAAATATTGAGTTGTATATACTATGTGATTCTACCATGATATGGTGGTATGTTATCTCTCAGATATATCATAATTTAGAGATGTTCTATATGTATTATCATATGTTCTTCTATGATTATTTCTATCATAAGACATTGAGAGTCGATCGAGCCTAGGAGTTCTTGCATCTGATGTTGGACATGCAGCCTGTTATGGATTACATGTCCTATTTTATTGGGTTCCCAAAATTTTAACCAATTCTTATGGGTGATTATATATCTAAATCTAGGTGATTTTACGATTGTATTAGGTATAAAATATGATCATAGGTTAATGTATTATGGATGACTATCTCTTCAAGAATTGTAAATGATGTGTATATCACAAAGCATAGCCGGAGAGAGTCTAGAGGTGTGATCTTGTTTGAATTGAAATCTGGATCTGGAACTACATTGACTGGTTGTAGGAATCATCATCTGGAGCTTCCATGTGGTGATACTAGTATCCATATCACACACGTATGTAAAAAGGTTATTTGATACTGGTGTGGTAGGATAGGACAGAGGAGGCCATAGTTTATGAGGGACCTAGTCGAGTGTCGATCATTCAATTAGATGCTCCATCTATAGTGGTTCTGTAGAAAATTTCCTCCATCACCCAGTGAGTGAGGGTTTTTACAAACTACACATTCAGAATTAGGGTAAGAAACATCTCATTATTTAGGTAATTGTAATTCAGTTGGACGATTAGGCTGAGGTGGGGGTCGTGGACCTGGTAGTTAGACCTCAGTTTTACAAAGACAGCCGAGTGGATTGGTTCAGGGTATTCATGCAGTATTTGAGGGTTGTGGTTTATTCTAGGAATATATTGTGCAATAAACCAATGATGAGTAGAATCTTGTAACTTCTACTATCAAAGGTAATATTCTAGTAGAGTCTACTTTGTCATCATCAGATTTCGATATCGAGGCATCTCATATATTTATATATGTTCCCATTATAGAGAGTATTGGACTTATTATTCAAATTTTTTATGATGGTATGACACTTGAAAATACATTGGGGATTATAATGAAGGGTGTATGTTGTTGTAGTGAGTGACCCCTTGAGGTCGGTGAGTGTCACTATGTATGGGACCTCTATGTCCTCATGTTTACCTGTTTTGATATCATTATCAGGATGGATTGGTTAGTATCATTTCATGTTTTCTTAATTTTTATCACTGAATGGTGAATTTCATATCACCATAGGGTAGTGAGTTCATTCAAAAAGGTGAATGGAATTTCTAGGTGAGCCAATCTGGTCCACATCATCGTGGGATCGGTGGGATGACAACCCAATTTTCAAAAATGTATCTATATGATCTTGTAACACATCCAACATTGTTACCTCCAGTGGTTGTTTGTTTTAAAGATGTCTTCCAGGATAATTTTTTTGTAATACCTCAAATGAGAGAGGTAGAGTTATAAATCAAGGTAGTTGTAGGATTTTCAACTATATCTGTTCCTCATTTTAGGATGGATACTACTAAGATGCTACATCTCAAGTTGTAGCTAAAGGTTTTAGAGTAAAATGGTTTTATCTGAAAAAGTTCTTCTTTGTGACATTCTCCAGTCATTTATACAAAAAAGTGAACAGATCTCACATGATATCTGTGGCTTAATAAAAATTAAACTAGCTGATGTTTTTGATCATGTTTCCTCAATTGTATATAGATTATCTCTTCACCAATATTCAATGAGCATGGGTATTCTAAAAGATTAATTTGACATCCAGTTGTCATAATTTGTGTGTTAGACCATCATACATAAATTTCACAGATTTTCGTAGTAGATATCGTCTATAAGAATGTTTTGTTATGCCATTAGTCCTCATGAACGTGCCATATGTCATCATGGAACTGATTCAACGAGTCTTCTATACATATCTTGATTAGTTTGTGGTTATTTTCTTGGATGATATCGTGGTGTATTTTCAATATCGACATGACCATTCCGAAAATATTAATGGTGAATTGAATATACTAAGAGAAAATCAATTATATGTTATGATCATAAAGTTCTATTTTTGAATTGATCAAATTTACTTCATGGGTAACATTATCTCATAGATAGGAGTATCAGTTTTCCTAGAGGAGGTGATATTTGTAATTTTCAGAGGGTAGCCTATGAATATATTTGAGGTATGAAGTTTCATACTACTAGATGGTTAGTTCAACCATTTCATATCAGAAATCTCACACCTAGAATCACCAATAACAATATTTAGTAATAGTGGTGGGAATTTTTTATGGTTAGATTAATATGAGATGTCATTTTAGAAGATGAATGGGACGTTTACTTCAGCACTGATATTGCATTCTCCATATCTAGACTAGAGATACCCATTTTATAAAAATGAATTAGGTTTAGAGATAAGATATGTTTTTATGAAAGGGTATACAGTTGTGGAAGATATGTCTTGGAAAATTAGGTCACATGAGAGGAATTACCTAACACACAATCTCGTGTTAGATACCATTGTTCATGAATTTTTCTGATAGAGACATTACTTTCCAGAAGATCGCTTTGTTGTGTACACAGACCCAAAAAATAAGAATGTACATATTTACAAAGGCTAAGTTGAATTTGAGGTATAAAATGTGGTTACAATGCCTATAGTATTTTGAAATAGAGAATACCTACATTCCTGGTATGTGAAATGTTGTGGTTGATTAAATGACTAGGAGGACTCTGATAAAGGTAGTTTAGAAGTCCAATTGAAAGTGGTAGGTCATGGATTTATTTTCTAAGATGCTCATGGAGTTTCATGATTTTCAGGAGTAGACTTTTCTATAATCAGTATTAGTGACCTCTATACTTCTAGATAGAGTGAGGATGAGGATACTATTTTATTAAAAGGGCCTAGTCCTACAGGATAGAATTGTAGGTGATGAACCTTCTCCTTGATGGAAAATAGGTGAAAATATTATTCTGTAAGTTCATGGATGCATATGGGTCTCTTTGGACATGTGTGAGGAGATGATGTGAAATATTCATTCTTCAAATTCGACAGTGAACCCTAGTTCAACTGAGATCTATTTGGATTTAAATATCTAGTACTAGTGTCCGAGTATTAAAAGTTATGTATCATGTTTTTCATGAGATGTTCCCCTAGTTAGAAAGTGAAGGAAAAACACTAGAGACCAGCCATACATTTACATTAGCTTCCCATTACTGAGTAGAAATGGAATGATTTCACAATATATTTCATTACATTTTACCAAGGATACCTCAAGGTAGTGAATTTGAATGGGTTTTTGTTAATAGGATCACAATGGTTAGATATTTACTATAAATTAAACAAACATTCAGTGTGGATTAGCTCAAAAGAATGTATATCCATGAGATTGTATGACTTTACGATGTCCCACATACCATCCTTTTAGATAAGGATTCCCAGTTTACTTCACGGTTCTAGAAAGGGCTACAATGGTCATTGGGTACACATGTTCTTCGGGGCATAGTACACCACCCCCAGACATATGGAACTTTAGAGTACATGATTCTTGTTCTTGAGTACATGTAGAAGACATGCATACTTGATTTCGAGGGATCTTAGGGGATGAATATATCCCTAGTCTAACTCTCCTAAAAAAATAGCTTTCATGATACTATTAAGATGTTGGATTATAAGGCACTATATTGTAGGGAATGTTGATCATCCCTCTATTTGTTAGAGTTAGGAGTTGTGGCTATATTGGGGCTTCATCTAGTTTAGGACACCATGTAGTAGGTGCAGTTGATTTAAAAGTGGATTGATTCTATGATGTATTGTCAGAAATCATGCGCCGATCACCGCAGATGACCTCTAGAGTTCAAGGTTGGGGTATGGTTTTCCTATGTGTTTCACTGTGGATAAGACACAATACGATTAAGAGATAGGTTAAAATTTCACTGAGATACATCATCCCATTTGAGAATATGGAGAGAGTTGTGCTGGTAGCCTATCGTTTGTAGTTACCTTTGAGGTATTAGGTCATGCATGAAGCCTTACATGTTTATTATCTATGACACTAATATTCAGAATCGCCTCATACCTTTCATCCCAAGGAGGTAGAGTTATTTGTAGATGTGTCCATTGAATAGAATACTATAAGTATTGTGAATAATAAATGAAATGCTCTTAAAGGAATATCAGTTCTTTTAGTATGGTTTCTATAGAAGCAAGATCAAGTACAAGATGTGACCTTGGAGACGGAGACTGATGTATGATAACCGTGGCCAGAGTTATTCTTAGTTGTTATTTTACCACCATTCGTAGGGATTTTCGGGGATTAATTTCTTTAAGGGGGGAATTTTGTAAGAATTTCATTCTTTATTGAGCAAAGGATAATTTTATTTCCAACAATTATTAGTTTAAATGTTTAAATATGACCTAATGTGAATACCGTTTGGGGTCAAGGAGGTGTTTGTGGTGTTTAGGGATTGTTTAGAGCCAGGAACCCAAACTTGTTGATGAAAAGGACTCTAAAGGGTTATATTAATCAATGAGGGGTAGGATTCATGGATTAACAAACCATTTTATCCTTGTTCAGAGATTAGAATGTGGCCAAATGGTTTTAGAAAAACTATACGATTCGAGTCGTATGAATATGTGACCAGCAATTCAATATAGATAATGTGTTTTTCATAGTTTCAACACAAATTTTTCAAAAATTTCAAGGTAACCATGTTGTTCTTCTTCTTATATATCTAATCATTCATGGTTAGCACATATTTTATTAAACCATGTTTATAAACCATGCTCCCAATTAAATTTTGGGAAATTTAATAATTTTAATTAAATTAAAAATAATTTATAAACAAAAATTAGATTTATTTTTCTCTTGCATAAAAATCGTGTCCTTAGAATGCCAAAAAAATTGGATAAACATGGATTCAAGATAAAATCTCTGTTATATCTTCAAATCAAAGGATTTTCATCACATTTAATCCATACCTGTAAGACCTCAATTACTTTTTAGAGGTTCTCTTTCTTTCTGGATATCAGTTGTGTTATTTGGGTGATAGAATATTTTCAATATTATTAGGATGTTCAACTGTTATTAATTTTTATCCTGATCTTATCCAATTCAATAGATGATACTAGAATATTTATAAACAACATACCCAATGTTGGTTGTCCCATGACACTCTATTAAATTCGAGCAGATTATATATTTCATCGTGTCATGCACCCAATATCATTGAATCGCCTTGAAATTATATTCAATCATTGAATTTTTTGGCATGGACTATTTAATTGAAGAATAATATAAATATTTTTATAGGATAAATACCTTATAAATGGAACCAGCCCTTTTGGACGTATGGTTTTTATTGAAATGGACCATCATGGGTGGTTTTGAAATAAATACCCTTAGGTGTGCTCATTTCTCTTTACTATGGTATGTTTAAATTAAATTTATGATTTATATTATCAATTTAATTCATTAATGGGATGTTATGTGTGACAATGGACCTTGGCCCATGATTTGTAAATGCTTTTGTAAGCACAAATTTTCCTTTTATTGATTTTACCATGTGAGTTAGATAGATGTCATGCCATGCTTTGGTTGAATTTTCTTTAATTTCTCTAAATATTGAAATTCCCACATGGTTTAAGTGATGATTATTCCATGGAATAACATAATTATGCTTTATAATGTCGTTATAAATATTTTCCCATGGGATTTTTTGTAATCTAAGCCTTCTATGCTTCGATAGTGACTTCAGGCACCTTTTGAGGTGAGATTGAAATGTATGTCCTGTTTTTGACCAAGGTATGTTAAATTAACATTATTAAATGGGTTTTCATGATTCTAAATGCCACGTTCCTTGGGTGATAAATGAATTCATATTATAATTACTTGGATGAAGCCAATTGTGTTGAACATTGATATGCCTGAGTGATACATGGGTTCCCTAGCGGACAACCGGGGACAAAATATGAGGGTAGACTTCTGTGTTGAGTGATAAACTGATTAATAATAGAATTAAATGGATAGTCTTAAGGGAATTAATCATACATCCATGGGTGATACATGGTCTCCCGTAGTGGACCACTAAGGAATGACTTGAATGAGAGAGATGTTAAACCAAACCTAGGGCAATACATGGGTTTTTGAGAGGTTCTCCATGGATAAGAATATAGGGTGTTGGTTTATATTATACAAGGAGTGATACATATATTCCAACATATGAATTCCAAGGAAGTACTCATGTTTATGAATGAATAATGAATTATGTTATGCATATAATATGAAAAAGAATAATCTTTGATTTGTTTTTGACTAACACATTATGGATGGCCTGCTTTGGAATCCTACTATACAGGTACAAATGGGGAACACTAAGACATATTCCCTGTTCTGAGACACTATTTTTAAACAAAATATTTAGTTAAACTTTATTTTTATAAGTAACACAAGATAAATTGTTAAATCAAAGACTTAGATTTTAAAATGGAACTGATTGAATGAATTTGTTATAAAATGAGAACAAGGATTATAGGATGATTTATTTTTAGTACTTCCTTTTCATATTTCTTTACTTCATGCATTTGTATGTTTTATATATCACTAATTTTTTGGCACCAGAATTTCATTGGTTTCTAACTCAAATTATATCCCACACCCTGTTGGGGATACATTTTGGTACCCAAAAAGATTATATGATTGTAGGTATTGATAAGGAAAAGAGACCTATAGGTTCTTGATTATTTCTTAGGAGAAGTGGGGAATGAGACCAAGAGGAGGCTTGTAATTCTATAGGGATTCTTTTTTTCACTTTTTTACAACTGTTGTGTATCTTCCTTGTATACATGTTTTATTTTATTTATTAGAGTCTTATGACATGTATCATCACCTTATATAGGAGATGATTCCTTATGTTGTTTATTTACCAGTATTCTACTATTTTAATATTTTCTATTTATTATATTGATTTCACTTCATTTATATTATTGGTTCCTCCATGTTACACACTAGTAATGAGATCATAGTCTCCCCTGGGACACACCTGGTTCATCAATTATAGTTAGAATCTTTAGGTGTTTGAAGTGTTCTTCTTGAGGCCATGTGACCCACTAGGATTAGAGAACCCTAAAGGCATCTGAATATAGGATATTACAATAAATTCATGGGATATGTATTGATTAATTGAATATGTTATACGTATATAATAATTAGTAACAAAATTTGTGAAATTAAAAAATGAATTGTTTTTTATGACTAGAATACGATGGTATATATGAATTTGAAATCATCATTTTTCAGTAAGATATCATCTACCAACACAGATTACAGTCTCATATTACACTATTAGGTATAAATGGGATATAATTACACATGATAAACATAGAATAAGAAATAATGAATCCCTGAAAAAGATTAATCATGATCAATAAATATATCCAAGCATAAACTATAATTTATTTTATCATGTGTGTAACATACATTGAAGTTTTCACTAATCCATATTTAATTGTATATGTATGCGTTTAAAAATTATCAACAAGATTTTAATCCAAAATAAATCCAAACAACATAGGTATCAATGATGTGTTGAATCACCAAAGGTTTATGTGTGCATCATCTGGTCACATGGGATTCTATCATCTTTCTTAGTAAAGGGGGGAAGCAGAATTCAACTTTGGGTTAGGGAGATTCATCCAAGATTGATTGAGATATTATAACACCATTTTATGTTAGAGAGATCTTTATTAGACAGTAGACATTGCCTGATGACTATATATGCAATAACTCATCTGTTCTGAGTTAATGAATGTATTGGATGTAAATATTAGCCTACATCTAAAATGATTTCATGAATTCAACAGTAATATATTTCATTTTATTAATTAAATATTTAATGATTTCTAAATGTGTAGAAGATTCACTGGAATATTTTTGAACACAATCTATATTTATTGTTGTATTTTTTTCAAAGGACATGGATTGTTCGAAAGAAATATGAACTATGAATTATTGATAGATATATATGATATATATATATATAAGCTAATATATATATATATATATGATATATAACTGTAATATATATATATATGTTATATATATTTATTTATATAATATAAACGTATATATATTATGATTTCATTTACACTAGACACCCAATCTATTTTTCATCCTTATAATTAATATAGGGGTTCATTTAAAAAGATAAAACATGTGAGATGAGTTACATTCATATAGTAAAGGTTTATACTAGTCGGATAATTAAATCTTTCATTGAAACACATGAGTTAGTGCATCATAGTCATGCATGTTATTGAAGGAATTTATAAATCACAATACAATAATATGGAAATATGAAATATATGAATATTGATGTTTTGTAGAACCTATTTTGAACCTGAAGACATTAACATTGTGAGGGAATACAGTGACGTGTTTCCTAAGGAATTTCATATTCTTACTCCTAGTAGAGAGGCTGAATTTTCAATTGTTCTTATACATTGGGTGTTTATATTATCCAAGACTACATATAAAATGTATTTTGTGGAACATGAGTATCAAAATAAACAACTATAATAGAATCTCGATAATGGGTTCATATGCCCATGGGCTTCACCTTGTGGTGCACCAGTCCTCTTCTTCAAGAAGAAGGATGGGTAAATGCAACATTATGTGGATTATAATAATATCAAGAATATTGTGATATATTAAAATTATCTTATGCCACAAATTGATTCCATATTCAATCATATATATGGATAAAAATAGTTTTCTAATGTGGATCTTTGTTTATGTTATTACCAACATAGGGCGAATGAGGAGGATGTCCCCAAGAATGCCTTTTGTATAGGGTATGGGCACTACTAGTTCCATGTAATTCCATTCAAACTCACTAATCCTTCATAAAAATTCATAGACTTCATTAATAGTGTACTTGTAGATTACCTTAAAAAATTATGGTCATATTCATATATGATATTTTAATATAATTAAAAAGCAAGGATGTATTTGAGGAGCATTTAATCATTGTGCTAAAAACCATAAGAATGAAGATGCATTATGCCATGTATTGAAAATGTGAGTTCTATTTCAAGGATTTGTCATTATTGGGGAATATTATCACAATTTATGGGATATATGTGGACCCTTAAAATAACGAAGAATTTGAATGATGGTTGAGGCCCACATTTCTGATTGAAATCTGTAGTTTTGTTAGGTTAACTCTACATAATTGTCAATTTTGTTTTTGAAACTTATCACGATTTTCCAGACCTATAAGCAAGATAACCTAGAAGGGATTAAAGTTATTTGTGAATTATGAATTTTATGATATAATTAAGGAGTCGAAAACAATTCTTAACACTTCACTAGTCCTCACAGTACCCACAAGTGGAGAAATGTTTTTGATATTTAGTGATTCATTGAATAAGTTCTTAGGTTGTGTGTAAATTTAGAACGAAAACATGATAGCCTATGATTCAAGGAAATTGAATGTTCATAAACCGAACTACATAATTCATGATTTGGAGTTATATTTTGGTATATTTGCATTCAAAATATGGAGGAATTATATCTTTGGGAAGAAGTGTGACATATATGTGGATCAAAAAATTCTCATCAATTTTTTTCCTAGAAGAGTTAAATATGCACCAATGAATATGGTTAGATATGATCAAGTGCTATGATATCTCAATCCACTGTCATCTTTTTAATGTAAATAAAGTGGTAGATTCTATCTGTAGAAAGGATCAATAAATGTTATTATTTATGAAAGTTTTTAAGGATATTATATTCTTATATTTGAAAATAATGTACATGGGAATCATAAAGCATGTATAATCGTTAATCCTTTAAAAAATGATTGATCAACCATCCCATCTAGGGGTAATAAAGGTTTCTGAGAGAGATGATGTGGGAATTTATAATTAAGTTTATGCTATAAAAAATTTAAATCCCATTATTTTAATGTTAATGAAGAATTTATTTTATGATTTGGGTCAATACAAGGTGTTTCATATTGTAATAATTTAAAGAAAGAGTTTTTGGATGATACACCTTTCTCGTCCTTCTCTGTTCTTCCAGGAAGAAAAAAGATGTATGAAGATATCTAAGAACACCATTTTTGGGAAAATATGAATAATGAGTTCACAAAATAAATATCATGATGTATTTTATGAAATAATGTGAATGTCAAAAGGAAAAAATCTCAGTAGATGGTGCAACTATTTACCATACATACATGAAAATGGTAATACATTACTATGGACTTCTTCATCGGACTTTTTAAGACATTGGGAGTGTATTATCTTGATATTTTCTATAGATGTCTTGATCTTTTTCACAATTACTATTTTTGTTTGGTTTGAGAATATATTGTTTCTGTTTTATCTTCAGTGTGTTTGGGTGAAATTTGGATGTTTCTTAGGGATTTTGGGAAGTTCATGTTTGGAACTTAGTTTATAAAAACTATGTTCCCTACCACAGAAAACAATGAAAAAACATTATAAAGAGGGATTGCAGGGATTGTGCATGGTTTTTAAAACTGTGTGATTTATTAAAAGTAATTTCCCCCCCTCCAAGAATAGGTGCACTGTTTGGGTTCACATTTTGAAAACTGTGCACCACTTTCAAGAAAACTGTGTGTAAATGTTTAATTATTCCAAAAATTATATTAATATTTATTGAACCCCATGGACTTCATCCAATGTTGACCCAGCTTGACCCTAACTCTTTTATTTCATTTTTTGATGCTTTTAGATGAATTCTGAGTAATAACGAACACTATTCTTGATGAATCAATGGTCGGATTGTCAGATCTACACCACTCTGGGAATTCATACTGATTAGGTTTCTTTCTCTTCTATATCTCTTTCTATATAAATAGTCTATTGTTTTCTTTCTGTGGTCATGGGATTAGATCTATGATTGATGGATCATGATTATTTTTAACTTTAATCTAGGTATTGGGTGTAGATCTTATTCTTCATTGTGATATTGGTTGTTCCATTACAATTGAGGATTTCTATTGGTGATTTTTCTGCAATGAAATTTAACGTAGGTGGTCTAAATTAAAAACTAAATAGTATTTATATATTTACTTTTTTTTTTAATTTTTAAATTGAAAATTCTATTACTGAAATTGAATTAATTATTGAATAAATTTAATTTTATTTTCATGTGATAATGATTTGGATTTAAATTGAGGAAATTGATTTTTTTTGAATTGGATTAATTAATTGTTTAACTGATTAATGTGATATTGTGTTTGTGAAATATATGGGATATTGGGATTATTTAATTGATCAATTAAGGTAAATATGAATTTATTAACAATTGGAATTATGATATGGTTAACAAGATCTTAATGGGTTAATAGGTTATATGATTTAAATGAAGAAAAATGTTTTAATAAAAATTGATCATATTAATAAATGTGGTTAAATTGATGAAAATATTTGTGGACATAAATTATAATAGTATACCATGCTCTAAAATGTTGATAAAAAGGGTTAATGTTGATTATCCTTGATTGATGTGATATATGTGATACATGTGATTTTGTGATATATGTGTGTAGGACATGGATTGATACTTCAAAAGACCATATCTGATTGACCGATATACATGCATGGGACATGGACTAATTCATCCTAATCCCATAGTGATAAATAAGTTATGGGGCATGAGTTGATGCTTAAAATACCCATGGGGGTCTAGACATGGCATTTACACCCAAGATATTGGTATTAGAATGTGGTTTAAATAGTCAATAATATGAATTGGAATGAAATGATAATTGATAACCATTAAATTGTGATATGTTTTATACCTTAAGGATAGTTTAGACTCTGGCATGGGCAGAAGAAGGAATTGAAGGTTCAGGTGTCCTTGGGAACCTAGAGGATTATTTCGTTAAATAATGAATATCTAAATATATGTCAACTATTTAATCTAATGATTTTAATTTATTATTTATAAAACATCATACACTACTATTGACTGGATTTGGTTTTAGTTAATGTTTTTGGTTTCCTAATGAGTTATACTCACACCCAACTTAGGTTTCCTAATCGATAACTGAATAGACTTCATGTTAGTGTGATAGTATAAGGAAATGGTCCCTACATTTGATGTCTGATTTGGGATGGAGTATAGATGAGAGAACCAAACATGGTGTTGGGACTCTCTTAGAGTTTTAGTGAGTCTTTATTTTGGTTTTCGATAGATGCTTTACATTTTTTTTCATATGAAATGTCTACTATTTTAGTTTTAATAAAGTATTCATTTTTATTACTGTTGGATACTAGAATTATTTTGGCTATTATTTAATTACATACACTTTTATGATACATTGATAAAGAGGGTATAGTCTCCCCATGATCAATATTAGAACCTATCATCTTTTTTTCATGCTCTGGCATATGGGTAATCATGCTTGAGGTTATGTAAAAAACCAACTTGGGGCACCAGTGTGTGAAACCCACATCACGATTTCACATATTGGCATTAGACGAGGTTTTCTTTTATTTTCATTTGACACGATATTTCTCAACATCAGACAGGATACTAGGAAGAGTCAGGACTTGTACATGAGCATATGCATCGGTGTAGCTAAGCCATGTGTGAGGGAAAACCCTGGTACTGAAGGAGTGATTGATGTTATTGATCCTTGTTGTTATACATTCATGTTACTTCACCTTGAGTGATCCACTTGTTTTGTGATTTGATTATTTTTTCTATGTTTTTTTATAATTTACTCGTGGATTGGTATTCAATGAGAGTTGTGTATTCGTGTTTATTTCTAGGATCTTAGGAATTACTATGAAATGCCTCATTTTTTATAACGCATGGGAAAATGGGTTTTCGTGAAGCTCTTGAAATTGAAATAATTTTCCTTGATTGTTTAATTTAATTAAATATGATTCTTGAAATGGGATTAAAAAATTGTAAAATGATGAAAAATATGGTAAATTTGGATTATAATGGGAAACATAAATTATGATAATGACTTTAACCTTTTTCTTACCATGACCCAAATGAAGGATGGTTAATGGTTTTGATAACACCTCAGTTTTGACTGTGTGATATGGATATGGGGAATGATTTGTTCTGTTTTTATATAAATCCATCTTGTCAAATGACTTGATTTTGTGAAATGTATTCTAAAACCTGTGTTTATAATTGTAGAGATATTCCTCCATGATGATGCTTTTTAAGAGTACAACATGAAGTTATGGATGAAAATGATCCACTAATTGTGGTATATATGGCACTGATAGTTCTGGGTGAGGAAGTCGAAGAGAAGATTCATGAGAACATGGTTCACTTTATGATGTTTATGAAAAGAGACCCCCAGAGGGTTGTAATGAGTATTATTGAAATGATGTGGTACTTTTAGTTTCAAAACCTTATCATGTTTACTGTATAGGATAGACATGAGGAAGTTGAATTATGGATTGATTCCATCCAAAATATACTTGAAAACATATAGACTCCTCCTGATAAAAGAGTTATATTGGAAGCTTATATTTTATGTGTCAGGAGAATTGTTGGTAGAACATGTACAAATTTTCTTTTAGATCCAATGATATATGGGTAATGATGGAGGATCTAGGAAGAATCAAAGTGCTAGAAGGGGGTATTCAAGCCCGTATCAGCCTATAATATGGAGTTTTACTTGTCATGGCGATCGCGGTAATGTATATGGTAATTTTTAGAGATAGAACCTGTATCTGTAGAATGGTTCATCTTAGGGGACTAAGATTTCATCATAAGAGAGAGAGGTATGATATTTTCATGTCTTTTATACTACAGTAGTGGATACTGAGGTTGGACTATTGACAGTTATAGGTGAAATTCATGTATCTCTATGCTATCTAATTCCTCATTCAATACTGGTTCCTCTCATTATTTTATATCTACAGTACTTTTCAATTGTTTTATCATGGTAGGGGTTTCATGGGAAGGGTTTTAATGATAGATACATCATTGGGGTTATATCTAGGAGACAACTACATGGAAAAGTGGTTTTCTATCATGGTTGGGGTGTTTCATTTTCTTTGGGATCTCTATAATCTATATATATTATGAATTTATGTAATTATGGGATTGGAATTATTATTATCATACTAATCCCACATTGATTATTATCTAAGGATAGTGAATTTTATATCTCATGAGGGTGAAAATATTATTCATTACAAAAAATTGGATATCAAGGTGGTCCGTGTAGGGTAGTTCATTATAAACTGGGGGTTCCCAAAGCCAATGTTTCTAGTCTCTTATTGGATGAAGGGGGTGGAAATCATTATGTATTTCCACTTGTAGAGTATAATTTTTACTATGTTTTTCCTAAATACTTCTTAGGGATTCCACCTAAGATATATGTATAATTTACAATTGATCGCATGCCTGGGGCTAAAACAGTTTCAATCCCACTATAATAAATGAAACCAATAGAGCATCAAGCACTTAAGACTGAAATGGAAGAGTTGATGGATAAGTTTTGTTTATGACTGAGTATATTTATAGGGGTTTCACCTGTTTCGTTTTCTAAAATGGATGATGATACTATATTCTTGTGTGTTGATTAAAAAATGTTAAACTGGAAGATTGTAAAAAATCGATATTCTATTCCATGTATCAATAAGATATTTGATCAGCTATGGCGGGTTTGTGTTTTCTCCAAGATCATCCTGAGATTGGTGTATCATCGTTTCAGAGATAGACCTTTTGATATACCATTGAATGCATTAATAAGTATGTATGTCTAATTTGATTTCATTGTGTTGTTTTTTCGAATAACTAACGATGTAGACTTTTTTATAGCTGTGATGAAAATAATCATTCACCCGTACCTAGATCAGTTTCTGGTAGTATTTGTCGATGACATCTTGGTGTAATATAAGACTCATGATGATCATTCCCAACAACTTGACATCATCTTGAGTACATTGTGATAGCATTGGTTATACACAAATCCATCAAAGTTTATGTTTTGGATTTATCTTATTCATTTATTGGGTCATAGTATATTGTAGAAAGGTGTGTTAGTAGACCAGGAGAAGTTGTGTGAGGTTATTTTTTGAGAGAATAACAAGAATGTTTTCGATATCCACAGTTTAATGGGTTTTAAAGGGTATTATTGGAGGTTTAACTAAGACTTTTCCTATTTTCTAGAACCAATTTCAGTCATAACAAAAAAATGAGTAATGTTATAACTATCTAGATCTTTTAGGAATGATTTATATTAGTCAAGTTAGCCCTTGGATATAGAACCAATCTTGATCCTACTTGAGCCAGGGGAGGAGTATAAAGTGTTTTGTGACAGTTACATGATCATCCTTCAAGAAGTGTTGATATAGTGAGATGATGTTATGGCATATGGTTCTCAGTAGTTGAGGGAACATGAATAGATCAACCATACACATGACCTTGAGTTTGGAATATAGGAGTATTCTTCGACGTGTTGGTGGAATTATCCTCAGGGTGGAAATTTAATAGTGTATACAAACCATAATAATTTAACGTATATCTTTTTTTAATGATATATGAATATCTAGATGTAGATATGGGTCGAATATATGATGTTTTTTTATTTTGAACTATAATATACAAATAAAAAGTGAAACATGGTTTTTGACATTTTATGTAAGAAAACTCAATCTCAGGTAGTTAAAGAGTCTAGTGCTACATGGAAAAGGATGACTTTATTAGCTAAAAATAATGTTGTAATTCAAAATGTTTATGAGAAGATGACTCTCATATTGGTTTTAGTGGATTATATTCTTTTGTGCCATACTAGAGACAAACATTATGAGGATTCAGAATGTTTTCCCTTGAGGTAAAGCATTGATGGTGGGGAGTCACCATCATATTGGATCAAATTTGAGGATGAGATCATCTATGTCAGAAATAATGTTTTTATGAATACAAGGGTATGGGGGGAGTTGATTTTTGAATATCATTCCTTGATTTTGGTAGTGTATCTAGGCGTGGCCAAAATTTAGATTAACCTATAAGGATAGTTTTGGTGGCCGAACATGAAAAAGTGGATTTAAGGGTTTGAGACATGTTGATATACTTGTCAATAAGTGAATGTAGAGCATTAACAACTGGGTTTTTTACTATAGTTGTTTCCATTTTGATAATTTAAATGGGATTATGTTACTATATAATTCTTGGTGGGTTTCTCAAGAAATCCTAAGAAGAATGACGCTATTTTGGTTATTTTTTGACCATTTGAATATGTAAAAACATTTATTTACTCTACAAGAGACCATTCTAGTGGAAATGATGGGAGAATTGTCTGTACAAGAATTAGTTTCTCATGCATGGGGTGCCATGAATTAATCTTTCAGACCTTGACTCGAATTTTATACCCTAGTTCACATAGGTCTTATAGATGGAACATAGTATTTATGTTCTATAGAGTTTTTAAATATAAGGCCCCAGCCTTAAACCTTACTTAATCTTGAGTTATTACAAGATTACACATTGAGGATCTTTTCAGGTTTAGAGTTTTAGAGAATTATATCATAAAACATGCATTACATTCCACATATAAACAAAGTGGTTAAATAAATATAGTATTCTTCTTTCCCATCAATGGAAACATATTTAAAATAAAAAATGGATTCTTTATTGACACTTCCTTGACACTATCATCATATCATGTACATTTCCCTTGACCTGTGAAAAACATTTAAAAAAAACTCGGGATGAGCATAAGAAGCTCAGTAAGGGATATACAAATATGGAAAGGAAACATGGGTACATATATACATAAGAATGAAATCATACTTTACCCATAAAACATAAGCAATTTAACATACCTCATCAAATCATGAATAAATCATAGAAATCATAAGACATAAAGGTAACTTGAGGCATTCATAACATTCTTACGTAGGGAGTAATCCTCTTGGTTACGTTTGGAATACCCATCACAATATATTCCCTAAATCTCTTCGGAGAAACCCTAACGTTACACTCCTTCGCGTTACCCAATGCATTGGAGAGCTATATCGGGCTCACTCGCCCTTAGATTATCACAGAACCACCCGTCTTCATAATAATGCCCAAGAACCTCAACATAATCGTATCATATAAAACATGAATAAAGGAAACCTAACATTTCCACCTTTCAATCAAAAGATATCAATACAACACATTGATATAAAAACATTATGAAAAACCATTTTCAATACCAAAATAAAAGAAAAGTAAAACTTGGTATTTATTTTTCTTTTAAAAAAAGGTATGGCTTGTAGAGGAAGCTGAAACTCAAATAATAGTCACGACGGCGGAGAAGTCATTGCCGTTGCATACGTACGACAAAAACATTCCCTTTTGTCTTTTAGTAAAATGCTTCATATAAAAAAGATTCCATTTGGATAAACGTAAAAGTCAAAGGGGTTTATACACCCTATTAAAGAAGGTTGTGTATAAAACAAAATATGCCTCAATGAAAGGAGATTGAGACGAAGTCCCATACCTCGGGTCCGACTTGACTCGATCGTTCCTTAATGTCCTGAATAATATACTTTAGTTAATTTCTAAATGTTTAAGAACCTTTTTCATGTTCATTATTCCTTTTATATCACTTATTTCCATGTCATGAACACTATGTAATTATTTAAGTTAATAACGGTAGTTTTAACGATCATTGGAACTTGAGTCAAAAATAAACCCTTTATAATTACAAGTTGTTCATGTATCCATTATATCCAGAATTATAATCATGATGTATATATCATATATATCCATTATATACATGCATTTATAATATTACATAATCATTTAGAGGTAAGAAATGAAATGCAATGTTCATGGAGACGGTAAGCCGTACATACGCATGAACACTACTTTCATTTCTATTTCATATTTTATAGAATGGAATCATAATTATATAAAGGTATATTATAATTATAGTATAATATCATATATAATTCATAGTTCCATCCTTTATACGTCCCACATATGGTATTTAACGAATCAAATCACTTTGAGGGGGCGGTAGTCCGCACTTCCTTAAATGAAGATATCGCGTTTATCCATAATGGAAACCATAAAGGTATGACCAAAATGAAAAATAAATAAGATTAAGGAAACCATAAACATATTATATATCATATATAAATATAGTGACATCTTAATGTCCACCTTTGACGGTGTTAAAATAATGTTGAACAATCATCGTTTCGGGAGGCATAAATTCACCATCCACAGAAACAGTATGTCCTTTAACCATTAGATGTAGGTGTGTGTAATTGTAGCTCTAATCCTTATTATAAAAACATCCTAGTATATTGAAGATACTGCAGTTGTTACAAAAGAAAAGAATAAAAAGAGTTTAGGGGGTTGGAGAAGCAAAATCAAACAAAAGGACTCAAAAGAAGACATTACCTTAAAATCGGGTAACTCTCTTAGATTTGAGCTCAAAGGCTTCCTTGTGAAGACTTCTGCACAAAGTGAGTCTTCAAGGAGTAATAAAGGGATGTGGAGCGCCAAAATGGGCAGGGTTTGGCCGAGCCAAAGGATTTGGGAGTGTGGGTAAGGAGGTAGAGGTGGGGGCCTTTTATAAGAGGAGAGGAGGGGCACTCTTGGAAGGTAAAGAAAAGTCACTTTATTTCAAAATGGTATTCAGATTTAAGAGGTCCCAAATTGATGTGTTTCAAAGATAAGGTGACAAGGGTTCGATATAAACCCATCCAATAGGTTTTTGCCATGTTTAGGACTTAGATTTTAAATTATCATTCCATTTTATTTAAATCGTTAAATAATGAGTTCATAGCTGCATCATCAAGATGTCATAAATAATTCAATTTATTTATAGTCTAAAAATTGTAAAAAAAAATACTACGATGTAGGAAATCTTTTTAGCGTTCCAATGACTATTTTTTAATAAAAAATCTGATCTTTATAACCCCATTTTAAAATTGTTTTAGTAAAACATTTTAAGTTTGTTTCATTTTTACTTTTACAGTAAATAAAAAGTTATTTATGTCATTTCCCAACCAAAGTGGCTCCATGGGGTCCCCAAGATGACCCATTTATTTTCTTGGTCAGCCATGACACATCCAATGAGGGTAGGACATGTGTCAAGCTCATCTCATTTTATTAAAGCATTATTTTTACCTTAAACTACACTAATTACCTCTAACCGCGATTAAGAACTTAAGAGTTAATATTCACTAAAAAATTATTTTAATCTCATTGAACCACATTTTACTTTTAAATGACAACCATGTATGTTGGATTTTTAAAATTCAAAATACAGAAGTGGTAAAATTTCATTTAAACGAAAAATCAGTTTTTATAAGTACCACTTAGTGGTTTCACTATTCATCAAAAATTGAAGTTTTTCAGAAAAATACCAAAAATTCACCCTAAGCTATATTTGATATTCCGAATTCAAAAATTAAGTCTATTTTAAAAAATTTAAAACATATAATTCACATTAAATAATTTAATAATTAATTCCCGCTGTCATGACAAATAGCGTGTTTTTATGAAACAATATGTATCAAAATATTAACACCAGTTTAAGTCCAATTTCAATGTGAAATTGATTCTAATGACCACCATTGGATTAAATGGTGAAAATATATTCTAATTTCACTTCAAAACCAATTCAAAAGATAATCTAATCATATAAATAAATTATATTAAAAAGCATTTTTGATGTAAAATGCAGTATTTTTCACTATTCATTAAGAAAATGAACATTGTCTGAAAAATACAAAAAATTCACAAAAAGTAAATTTTGATGTCCCAATCATAAAGAATAAGTTTATTTTAAAAAACATAGCTTATAAAATTGTCAAAAGATGGATTTAAAAATGGTTTTCCATCAAAAGGTAGTAAAACAATCTTTTAAAAATATTAGTGTATTCCATGCTTATGAATGGATTTATTTTCATTTTAAGCCTCTAAAACACTATGTAATTCATTAATAGACATAGATAAAAATATCTATTACTCATTACTTACTTGGGATGTTACATCCTTCCCCCCTTTTGAAAATTGTGTCCCCACAATTTATTTACTTATTGAATAAATGGGGGTACTTATCCCTCATTGCATTTTCAGATTCCCATGTTGCCTCTTCCATCATGTGATTTTTCCAAAAAACCTTTACCTGATTAATCACCGTATTCCATAACACTTTCTCCCTGTGGTCAAGAATCTGGACCGGTTGTTCCTCAAAAGATAGGTTCTCTTCCAGCTGAACTACCTTTGGAATCAAAACATGAGATGGATCTGGCATATACTTTCTCAGTATCGAAACATAAAACAATTGTGTACCTGAGATAAACTCAGAGGTAAATCCACCCGGTATGCAACTGATCCAACTCTCTCCAGAATTTCATATAGTCCAATAAACCATGGACTCAGCTTTCCTTTCTTACCAAATCTCATCACACTTTTCCAAGGAGAAACCTTGATAAAAACATGATCACCTACCTCGAAAGATAGATCCTTCCTCTGGTTATCCGCATAACTCTTCTGCCTGCTCTGAGCTGTTCTCCTGTGCTTCTGAATTAGCTGAACTTTTTCTACCATCTCTTCTACCAATTCTGGTCCCTTCAACTTCCTTTCACCCACTTCATCCCAGAAAGCTGGAGTTCAACACCGCTTCCCTTATAATGCCTGAAATGGTGCCATCTGTATAATGGAATGAAAAGTATTATTATATGAAAATTTAACCAAAGAAAGATGTTGGTCCCAACATCCCTGATAATCCATAGAGCAAGAATGTAGCATATCCTCCAATGTCTGAATTGTTCATTCTGACTTCCCATCTGATTGAGGATGGAATGCTGTACTAAAATTTAATTCGGTACCCAACGACTTCTAAAGGCCTTTCCAAAAGTTGGATGTGAACCTGGGATCAAGATCAGAAAAAATGGAGAGGGGAACTCCATGTAACCTGACTATCTCTTTAAGATACAAACAGGAAAGTTGATCTAGGGAAAAAGTATCTTGTATAGCAAGGAAATGAGAATATTTAGTCAAGCGATCAACAATAACCCAGATTGCATTATTACCTCAAGATGTCTTCGGTAATCCGACAACAATGTCCATGGATATATTCTCCCATTTCCACTCTGGCACTGGTAAAGGCTGAAGCATCTCTTTCTGTAACTTCCGCTCTGCTTTAACCTGTTGACATGTCAAACACTTCATAGTAAAATCAGCAATATCTCTTTTCATTCCATCCCACCAGTAATACTCCCGCAGATCTCTGTATATCTTAGTACTTCTAGGATGAACTGAAAATGGAGAACTATGAGCTTCACATAATAACTCTCTCTTCAATTGTGAATCACAAGGCACACACAATCTCTACCCAAATTTCAAAACACAATCATTATCAATGTTGAATTCAGGCAACTTACCTTTCTGAACCAGCTCTACCTTTTTCTGCAACTCACTATCTTGCTTCTGTGCTTGCTTGATTCTATCTGATAGAGATGATCTCACTGATACCTGAAACAAAACAGAAGAACTTCCGGCACCAACCGCTTCTATGAAAAATTTCATCAAATCCTTAACCAAAGGATCACGTTCCAAATACAACAATGCTAATAAAGCATTACTTTTTCGACTCAAAGAATCAGCCACTTTATTTGTTTTTCCCGGAAAGTAATGAATTTTACAATCATAATCCTTGATTAATTCCAGCAATCTCCTCTGTCTCATGTTTAACTCTTTCTGAGTGAATATATACTTGAAAATTTTGTGATCAGTATATATTTCATACTTTACTCCATACAAATGATGCCTCCAAATTTTTAAAGAGAATACAACAGAAGATAATTCCAAATCATGTGTAGGGTAATTTACCTCATGAGTTTTCTACTGTCGTGAAGCATAAGCAATTACCTGATCATTCTGTATTAGGACGCAACCAATTCCTTTCAATGAAGCATCACTGTATATAAAAAACTCACCATTCCTAGAAGGTAGTGCCAAAACTGGAGCATTCACCAATCTTCTTTTCAATTCCGGAAAACAATCATCACATTCTTTTGTCCAGATAAACTTAACACCCTTCCGAGTTAGCTTAGTCATTGGACTAGATAACCGTGAAAAATTTATAACAAACCTTCGGTAATAGCCTGCCAAACCATGGAAGCTACGAATCTCAGTTACATTTGTGGGTCTTGGCCAGTCTTCCAAAAATTTTGTTTTTGCAGGATCAATGGTTATCCCGTCTTTAGAAACAATGTGACCAAGGAAAGAAATTTGTTGCAACCAAAACTCACACTTTCTGAATTATCCATACAGTTTCTTTTCTTTATGGTTTGCAAGATAACCCTTAAATGTCATTCATTCTCCTCCTTACTTTTAGAAAAAACCAAAATATCATCAATGAAAACCACCAGAAACTTATCCAAGAACTCATGGAAAATTCTATTCATTAAGTCCATGAATACAGAAGGTGCATTGTTTAGCCCAAAAGGCATTACTAAAAATTCATAATGGCCATATCTTGTACGGATCACAGTCTTCGGAACATATTCTTCCTTTACATTCAGCTGATGGTACCCCGATCTCAAGTCAATCTTTGAAAAATACTGAGCTCCCTGGAGCTGATCAAAAAAATCATCGATATGAGGCAAAGGATATTTGTTCTTAACAGTGATGTTATTAAAGGATCTATAATCAATGAAAAGTCTCATTGAACCATCTTTCTTTTTAACAAACATGACAGGAGAACCCCACGGTGATGTGCTAGGTCAAATGAATCCTTTATCTAATAACTCCTGCAATTGTTTCTTTAACTCTAAAAGTTCAACTTGAGCCATTCGATAAGGGGGTTTTGAAATTGTCTTAGCATCAGGAACTAAGCCAACAGTAAACTCAACTTCCCGATCCAGTATTATTCCAGGAAACTCATCAGGAAAAGCATCAGGATACTCATTTACCACTAGCACATCATTAATCTGAACAGTTCTTTTTTTTCAACGATGTGTGAAAGGTAACATTCATTTCCATATTTTACAAGTTTCTCAGCCTCTTGATAAGTTATCAATAGTAAGGATTCATTCTTGTACACAAACTGAAAGTCATTCTGAAAAGAAACTTCTTTAGCTCTACAGTCAATCTTAGCATGGTAAATAGAGATCCAATCCATACCAAGGATAACATCAAACTCTACGAGAGGTAGAACAATAAGGTTTGAAAGTAGGTTCTTTCCACAAATAAGGATAGGAAGATTCTTATAAATTCTTTTTGCCTCAACATTTCCCCAAGGTGTTTTTACCAAAATTTTAGGAGTCATTTCTAGAGATGGTATTCCCATTTTACTAGAAAAGTTTTCAGAGATGAATGAATGTGTAGACCCCGAATCAAACAACACACTGGAATAATCTGAAAAAAATAAACAAATTACCTGATACAACTTCATTTGATGGCCCGACATCTGCTGAAGTATTTGCAAAGGACTTCACCACTCCTTTATGCTTGTAGTCTAACTGCTTCCCATCACCCAAGCTCTTTGTCGGACACTCGTTTTCATACTGAACAATCTCATTGCACTTATAACATTTCACTAACTGTAAATCAAATTTGGTCTTACCATCACCCTGATCTTTTCCAGTGAAATAACGAGCCTTATGTCCAATCTTACCGCATTGGTAGCACTTTCCAGAATTTAGAAGACATTCCCCAGCATGCCTTTTCCCACATTTATCACAAACTGGAAACATAGATTTCTTTCCGTCAGACTTTTTTGAAGAATTCTTACCTTTCTCCTGCCACCTTGGTCTCTTCTTCTGTTGGTTGTTATAGAACACTTGATCATCGGAAAACTCCATTTCCACCTTCTCAAGACATCGAACAAGCCTTTCATAACTTTTAAACTCACTAGAATCTAATGCCCTTTGATATTTTGGCTTTAATCCTGAGTAAAAATGATTGATTTTACTATCGAGGTCTCAGATAAAATTTGGAGCATACCTTGCCAATCGAGTGAACCTTTCTTCATAGGTATCCAATGAGTCTTCCTCTTCCCTCAATTCCAAGAATTTCTTTTCCATCCTAAGCCGAACAGCCTTAGGAAAATACTTGTCAAGAAACATACCTTTGAATTCATCCCAGTCGAGAGCATCAATCTCATCAGCGTCCCTGATATTTTTAACCATCGACCACCACTAATCTGCTTCAACCTCCAAACGGTAAATAGCAAGACTAGCCTTTTGATTGTCTGAACACCCCATAACATCGAAAATCTTCTCCAGTGCATTAATCCACCCTTCATCTAGCATAGTGTTAGATGATCCTCTGAATGATGGGGGATGTTGCCTCATGAAATGTTCCACCACTGACATGTTCCTCTGCCGTTTATCTGGCTGATCTCGTGTATGGATACCACCGCCATTAATCGCTTGAGTCAACTGCGCCATTACTGCAAAAAGCTGTTCAGTTCCAATTCCGACCATCTCAGGATGCTGATTCGGAAGGTTATTTCCTTCTGCATGCGTTCCTAGCACTACTTCCCTGTTTCCTCTGCAGAAAACCATTCTGAACAAACATATCTTAGATGAAGAAACATGGTAATATTCTAATACTATATCACTTCAATTTGACCATAAAAAAATATTTTTGGATAATCATTTAATATAATTCTAACTCCTAAAGTTATCTAAACCGACCTCCGATACAACCTATAAGGCCCCAGCCTTAAACCTTACTTAATCGTGAGTTATAACAAGATTACACATTGAGGATATTTTTGGGTTTATAGTTTTAGAGAATTAGATCATAAAACTTTCATTGCATTCCACATATAAACAAAGTGGTTTCATAAAGATAGTATTCTTATTTCCGATCAATGGAAACATATTTAAAATAAAAAATGGATTCTTTCTTGACACTTCCTTGACACTATCATCATATCATGTACATTTCCCTTGACCTGTGAAAAACATTTCAAAAAAACTTGGAATGAGAATAAAAATCTCTGTAAGGGATATAAAAATATGGAAAGGAAATGTGGGTACATATATACATAAGAATGAAATCATACTTTACCCATAAAACATAAGAACTTTAACATACCTCATCAAATCATGAATAAATCATAGAAATCATAAGACATAAAGGTAACTTGAGGCATTCATAACATTCTTACGTAGGGAGTAACCCTCTTGGTTACATTTGGAATACCCATCACTGTATATTCCCTAAATCTCTTCGGAGAAACCTTAACTTTACACTCCTTCATGTTACCCAATGCATTGGAGAGCTATATCAGGCTCACTTGCCCTAAGTTTATCACAGAACTACCCATCTTCATAATAATTCCCAAGAACCTCAACATAATCGTATCACATAAAACATGCATAAAGGAAACATAACATTTCCAGCTTTCAATCACAAGATATCAATACAACACATTGATATAAAAACATTATGAAAAACCATTTTCAATACCAAAACAAAATAAAAGTAAAACATGGTATTTATTTTTCTTTAAAAAAAGGTATGGCTTGTAGAGGAAGCCGAAACTCAAATAATGGTCACGACGGCGGAGAAGTCGTTGCCGTCGCGTACGTATGACAAAAACATTCCCTTTTGTCATTTAGTAAAACGCTTCATATAAAAAATATTCCTTTAGGATGAATGGAAAATTCAAATGGGTTTATACACCGTATAAAAGAAGGTTGTGTATAAAACAAAATATGACTCAATGAAAGGAGATTGAGACGAAGTCCCAAACCTCGGGTCCGACTTGACTCGATCATTCTTTAATGTCCTGAATAATAAACTTTAGTTAATTTATACTTGTTTAAGAACCTTTTTCAAGTTCATTATTCCTTTTATATCACTTATTTCCATGTCATGAACACTATGTAATTATTTAATTTAATAACGGTCGTTTTAACGATCATTGGTACTTGAGTCCAAAATAAACCCTTTATAATGACAAGTTGTTCATGTATCCATTATATCCAGAATTATAATCATGATGTATATATCATATATTTCTAGTATATACATTCATTTATAATATTACATAATCATTTAGAGGTATGAAATGAAATGAACCGTTCATGGAGATGGTAAGCCGTACGTACGCATGAACGCTACTTTCATTTCTATTTCATATTTTATAGAATTTAATCATAATGATATAAAAGTATATTATAATTCCAGTATAATATCATATATAATATCATAGTTCTATCCTTTATACGTCCCAGATATGGTATTTAAATAATCAAATCACTTTGAGGGGGTGGTAGTCCGCACTTCCTTAAATTAAGATATCGTGTTTACCCATAATGGAAACCATAAAGGTATGCCCAAAATCTAAAATACAGAAGCTTAAGGAAAACATAAACATATTATATATCATATATAAATATAGTGACATCTTAATGGCCACCTTTGAAGGTGTTAAAAGAATGTGGAACAATCATCATTTCGAGAGGCATAAATTCACCATCCACGGAAATAGTATGTCCTTTAACCATTAGATATAGGTGTGTGTAATTGTAGCTCGAATCCTTCTTATAACAACATCCTAGTATATTTAGGATACTGCAGTTCTTACAAAAGAAAAGAATAAAAAGAGTTTAGGGGGTTGGAGAAGCAAAATCAAACAAAAGGACTCAAAAGAAGACATTACCTTAAAATCTGGTAACACTCTTAGATTTGAGCTCAAATGCTTCCGTGGGAATACTTCTGCCCAATGTGAGGCTTCAAGGAGTAATAGAGGGATGTGGAGAGCCAAAATGGGAAGGTTTTGGCCGATCCAAAGGCCTTGGGAGTGTGGGTAAGGAGGTAGAGGTGGGGGCCTTTTATAAGAGGAGAGGAGGGGCACTCTTGGATGGTAAAGAAAAGGAAATTTATTTTAAAATGGTATTAGGATTTAAGAGGTCCCACATTGATTTTTTTCGAGTATAAGGTGATAATGTTTTTAAATCAACCCATACAATAGGTTTTGGCCATGTTTAGGTCTTAGATTTTACATTATCATTCCATTTTATTTAAATTGTTAAATAATGAGGTCATCGCTGCATCATCAAGATGTCATTAATAATTTAATTTATATAAAGTATAAAAATTATATAAAAAATACTATGATGTAGGAAATATTTTAACTTTCCAATGACTATTTATAATCAAAAATCGGATCTTTATAACCCCATGTAAAAATTGTTCTAGTAAAATATCTCATGTTTGTGTCATTTTTACTTTTACATTAAATGAAAAGTTATTTTTGTCATTTCCCAACCAATGTGGCTCCATGGGGTCCCCAAGTTGACAAATGGATTTTCTTGGTCGGCCATGACACATCCATTAAGGGTAGGACATGTGTGAAGCTCATCTCATTTTATTAAAGCATTATTTTTACCTTAAACTACACTAATTACCTCTAATCGCGATTAAGAACTTAAGAGTTACTATTCACCAAAATATTATTTTAATCTCAATGAACCACATTTTACTTCTTAATGACAACCATGTATGTCGGATTTTTGAAATTCAAAACACATAACTGGTAAAATTTCATTTAAATGAAAAATCAGTTTTTATAAGTACCACTTAGTGGTTTCACAATTCATCAAAAATTGAAGTTTTTCAGAAAATTACCAAAAATTCACCCTAAGCTATATTTGATATTTGGAATTAAAAAATGAAGTCTATTTTAAAAAATTCAAAACATATAAGTCGCATTAATTAATTTGTTAATTAATTCCTGCTGTCATGACAAATAGCGTGTTTTTATGAAACAATAAGTATCAAAAGATTGACAGCAGTTTAAGTCCAATTTCAAAGTGAAATTAATTCCAATGAACACAATTGGATTAAATGGTAAAAATGTATTCTAATTTCACTTCAAAACCAATTAAAAATATAATCTAAACATATAAATAAATTATATTAAAAAGTAGTTTTGATGTAGAATGCAGTATTTTTCCCTATTCATTAAAAAAATGAACATTGTCTGAAAAATACCAAAAATTAACACAATGTAAATTTTGAGGTCCCAATCATAAAGAATAAGTTTATTTTGACAAACATAGCTTATAAAATTGTCAAAAGATGGATTTAAAAATGGTTTCCCATCAAAAGACAGTAAAACAATCTTTTAAAAATATTAGTGTATTCCATGCTTAAGATTGGATTTATTTTCATTTTAAGCCTCTAAAACACTATCTAATTCATTAATAGACATAGATAAAAATATCTATTACTAATTACTTTCATGGGATGTCACATTATATCCACACATAGATAGATGGGAAGTCACGAACATTCTATATGGGTTCTTGAGGATATGATTTGAGTATATGTTCATGACTTTGGTGCCTCTGGAGATAAGAACCTAACATTGGTGTATTTTACCTATAAAAATGGTTATCAGAGGAAAAATTCAAATGGAACCATATGGGGTGCTTTATTGTAGGCCAAGAAGAAAACCTTTATGTTGTATGGAGATAGGTGATTCAGAATAGTTGGGATCAGTTCTCATGTAGGATATGTCAGAACAGGTTCATCTGATTTCAATGTGGATGACTATTACTCAAAGTTGGATGAAATCGTATGATAATAGACTTTTATAGATGATAGAGTTTACAGTGGTTGATTGAGTGTTAATTTGAGTGTTACCTTGATTCGGTCACCATAGAATTCGGGGCAGTCCATGCTGGCAATCAGGTTTATTAGACTATTTGAGGTTTTGGAGAGAATTTAGTTGGTGGCATATTGATTTGATCTTCCACGTAGATATATTTCTTTTCACAATGAGTTTAACGTGTCTTATAATTGTAGGAATCTACAAAAATCTTCTCATATTATAGATGTGGATGATATGGAACTTGAGATTGGTGCGTATTTTGACGAGCATCTGAAACGTGTGTTGGATTGCAGTGAAAAAGTGTTCTGTGGAAAGACCATGCTAATAGTTCAGGTATTGTTAGAAAATGGTCATGTTCAAGAGGAAATATAGGAGGATGAAGTAGATATATAGATTAGTAGTCTAATCTTTTTGTCTCAAGTTTCAGAAATTCTACATAATACTTATTGAGGATGAGTTTTTATAAAGTTGGGGGATTATAATATCTTAAACATTTATGTATATCTCTCTATATAATTTATAGGTACTCATTTTTTTCTTTTTTGAGTATATCCTGTTTTTTTTATCATGGGTGTGTTTAGATGAAAATTGGATGTATTTGGACGAGTTTTGGGTGGTGCACATTTGGTGCACTATTTTCCCTAAACTTGCATCTTGCCCTAGAAAAATATGAAACCTTAGAAAAATAGGGTTTTCATGGATGGACCAATTTTTTTTAATATGTGATATATCTTTAGAGTAACCATGCACGCCCACACCCTACAAGATGTGAAGGATTTAAGAGAATAGAATGGAAAATGTTATGCCCCTATACTGGAAACTGTGCATGTGGGTTTAATTATTATAAAAATTTTATTAACAATTCTTGACCTCCCCTAAACATCACCCAATGTTGAACATAACTCCTTATTATCATTTTTGGCTGATTCTAAACAAATTTCTAGGGATCATGATTAGTATTCTTGAAAAATTGATGGTTGGATTGTTAGATCTACACCTCTCTGGAACTATGGTATCATATTGATTTGGCTTCACTCTATCTCATCCCTATTTCGTGATAAAAGGGGATGGTTTCTCTCTATTGGTTATGGGTATACATATAATTTTTGTAGATCATGACTCCTTTGATATTGGATCTATTTTTTTGATCTAGATATCATTATTTTTCATTGTCTTAGTTGTTCCACTTCATTTGGGGATTTTTGTTGGCAAGTGTTCATCAACAAGCATGAGGTATGTGCTCAAAATTAAAAATCCCATCATCTTGATTTAATTACATGTATGTAATTTTAAAATTTAAACATCCATTATTGGTAAATTTTATCAATGATTGAATTGATTAATTTAATTTCCACATGATTATTATTTTGGTTAAATTGGGGAAATTGAAATTTGTGGAACTGGATTAATTAATTATTTTATTAATAATGGAATGTTGGGATATTCAAATCAAATATATATTGGTATTTTTTAGTTTCCATATTAATGTAATAATTAATTAAATGATAATGGGAATAATGAGATCGTTAACTTAACCATAATGGGTTAATGGGTCATATGATTTAAATGAACCAAAATTATTTAATTGTAAAGTTTTCATACTATTCCACGTGATTAAATTTAGGAACTATGTTTTTGGAGAAAAATTGAATGTGTATAATATGATTTGAACTTTTTGATAAAATAGGGTTAATGTTGATTGATTTAGTAGATGTGATACAAGTTATATTTTGATATATGTCTGTTGGAAATTGATTAATGAATCAAAATACCATATGTGATTGACTGATTTTTATTTATTGGACATGAAATAATTCCTCAAAATCCCATGTGGAAAAAATGTGAATTAGGACACAGAAAAATGCTTCAAATACCCATAGGGTCCTAGGCATAGAATTCAAAGCCCAAAATGTTGGCATTGGAATATGTTTCCAATTGGTTGAAACATGAATAGAAATGAAATGACAATGATAACCATGGTATTGTGACATGTGATATCCCTTGGGGATAGTTTATACTCTAGCATGGACCAAAGTAGTTATTGATGATTTGGGTGTCCTTAGGAACCCAAGTGTTTATGTGTTTAAATAAAGAATAATTTAATATCTATAAAGTGTCTAATTTATTTCTTTTATTTTATTCTTTACACAATTATATACAGTTTCATTAACATGATACTATTAAATAAGTCATTAATGTTGGCCTACTGATTTGTACATAATCCGTACTTGAGTTTTCTAATCATCACTAGAATAAACATAATGTTTTCATGATAGTATAAGTGAAAGATACCTATGATCGGTGGATGATTTGGGATGGTTAATGGATAAGGGAACAAAACATAGTTCATATACCCGCTTGGATATTTTGGTGTAACTTTAATTTTTATTTTCATTAGACACTTGAATCATGATTTTCAGGACATTTCAACCATATCTTCATTGACCTAGTAGCCAAAATATCTCAAGCCCCAAGTTAGTTCGTCAGATGACCTCAAGAAAGCCTCTTGGTTTTCCAAAGGCTCGTGACTAGTATTGAGGGACACTGGAGACATTATGGAGACTATACCACCAAGCCATGAACACATTCTTATTTGACCATATCATTGTTACAAAAAACCAACTGTAACTATTTCCCACATATTTCATTTACAATATAACTCATTATAAATTCCCCACTTAGAATGAAAAATCATTTTTCTTGTATACCATTATGCCAAACAACCCCTTATGATATATTATCCACCAGAAAATAATTGAAATCTCCCTAATTTCATAATTCATGGGTATGAAAAAATTAAATTTCTCAATTAAAGTCATCTTGATTCCCCAAGGCGTTGACTTCCATTATCATGAAATCATTAATAATTTTTCACAAGGAAGGGACCATAGCCCCAATTAAAATCATCATTTGAAATACATTAATAAGAACCCATTTTCAAATATTTGTTCGGTCAACACCTCATTTAAAAATGTTAGACCATTTAAAAAAAATTATTTTCTTCATTGAAAATCATATCCCGATCAAAATACAAAATAGGTCATTAAACCATTTCTCGTCTCCATGTCATTTCATGAAAAATATAACATAACCATTTCAATTGTCTGTAACAATCTAAACAAAGAAACCCATATGTGATGCATTATTTTATTATTTTGGAATGAATAAAAGAAAAAACATATTGACAGACCATTTAGTTAAGCAGTTTTTGAAGACTAGAGTACATACATGATACCCATAGTACATTGGGAAGGATATAAAATAAAACATGATACATAATAGTATGAAATAAAATTAATCCTTGAAATATGATTCAAGATTTTTTTCTTCATAACTTTTGGAAATGAAAATTAATAAGGGTGAGATAAAATGTGCAGTATGGGATACATGAAGCAAGAAAAATAGAATTAATTTCAATAAGGAATGGACATTATTCCTTGATAAATAACCGAAAAAACACATGCCATTGAAAAATTGGGAATGAAGATGTAGCAATATATTTATTCATAATAAAAATATCATAGAAATTGATAAATGACTACTAAATGAATAAAATGATTAATTAGTGTATTTTATGTATCATATCATGAACCATTACACCATCGATATTGAGTATGTCTGTGGGTAGAAACACATCTAGTTCTATTTGGAAACAAACATGAATGGTTTATCACCGACTGTTTTGTCTCATAAGACCTATCGATGCATCAAGGGGCTATAGTATCCCCAACCCATCATTAAAAGTCCAAATAATTATTTACAAATAGATTTAATTCATGAAAATATTCCTTATAAGTATCTGTATTGAGTATATGATAAGATCTCATCAATATTTCCCCAGTTAAAACAACATTAAAAATAAACACCACATGTAATGTGGTTTAAAACTAATACAATAATCATTTACACGATACAAGAATATGTATATTTAATGTAAATACTATTTCAAATGAAAAATGATCTCAAATGGTAATATGATGCACCACATATGAATTACATGGTTCTCAGTTCCAAGTAAGTCTCAATGAAATGAAAATTGAGACAATGTACCTTACCCCATTGTAATCAATCAAATCGTTTGACCAAAAATTAATAATTATCAAATGAATAATTAAATTACATGAATATAATGATAATTGTAATATGATATATCAAATGGATGTATAAACACAACATGTAAAAGAAATAATTTTCCGACAATCTAAATCTCACGTGAATAAAAGTTAGATGAGAAGCCCTTCACTTATGTATGAGCGTGTACGGAACATGACCTTAATGTTCTAGACAATCATATTATATCCATTAATTAATTTTTTAATAATATTATCTACATTTATATAATTTATTAAATTTTTAATAAATTTATTTATTTCATTTTTGATGAGTTATAAGATATAAATTTTTTTCTCGAGAACGTTTGTTTCTTTGGTTTTCATGACCAATATACTGGTATTTGAGTATAGACGTTCATATGGAATGTATATAATTCTCTAAAATTGAATATATATATATATATTTAACAAACATTTAGAAGTTTAAATATCTAAATATATAATTTTTTTTCATGTTATGTGTATGAATTACTAGTTAAAACATTAGTGATAATAATTTTGATTGTTACAGCGGTTTTTCGATCACAACATACTAGTTTTGTTCTATAACATTGCATCATGTACAAATAATGGTTATAGAATAATTACATAATATATAATGCATATTTAAGAATATATTTCACCCTCAAATTTGTTTTGGCTATAATTGAAAAAGATGTTAAGGAATGAATGTCTGTCATCCACAGAGGTTGTAAATTGGCACCTCCTGGATGATGATATAGTTTTTAAAATAAAAGAGAGAGAGAGAGAGTAAGAATATTGAAAGCGATTCCCCCACTAACATGATATAATTATTGTATGTAGATTATATAGTAGTAATCAAAATAATTTGGATAAATGATGTGATGAGTGGATAATAAATGAAAGGAACGTGAAATGAAATTAAAATAAAACAGAAGTGGATTTTTCCTCATGAATAGACCTCCCTCATAATCTCCTTAAGGGAAGGGGTTTTAGAATTTTGTAATTACAAAGAGATCTTAGAATTGGTGAATGAATATGTAAGAATATTTTGGAATAACATTGGAAATCATCATGTCTTAGATAATTTAAGTGAATAAGGATTTAAGGGTGGGTTTACAGTGGAGGAGAGGGGTGATTTTTGAATATCTTATTCATTATTTTATTAATTTTATAATGATAATAAATAGTGTTTTATTGTTATGATAAAAATAGTAATAAGTTCATAGGAGTTTGAACCATGTGTTTATAAATCCTCAAAACATAACTTATGAATCAATAAATCATGTATTAGCATTTCTTGTAATTTTATGTATTTTACTATTCACAAAAAATTCAATTATTTTTTATAAATACTAAAAAATAATCTTAACAATTTATTAATCTGTAGAATCCAAAAATTAACTTTATTTTATTAATATAATTTTCAAATTATGAGAAATTGTATTTTTAATTAAAAACAAAATTTACTCAAAAAATACCAATTTTCATATTATAAACGATTTTATGACACTTTGAAAAAATAACAACGGTCTCATAAAATTATATTATACTCATAATACTCAAGCTTATAATTTTATTTTATGAAAATAAATTTTATTTTGAATAATTATATTAATTATAGAATTATAAATAATCATTTATCTTTTTTAAAAAATACTAATATATAATTTATAATAATTATATCATACATTCATTTATAAGATGCTTAATTGTATTTAAATATATTATCTTTTATTTATGAAAATGTCTTTCTAAAATCAAATATGTATTCAAATATATTTTATGACCGATTCAAAATATCATATTCAATAGATCAAATCGTTACTATTTTTAAGGGAAGTTACGACTCTCTTTAAATGATTTTAATTGGTCACAATTTGTTGTGATGATAGCTTTTAGTAATTATTTTTACTATGATTAAAGTGGTTTTAATGAAATTAAAAATGAATTTTAAAATTTTTATTATTGCTATTATTATAGAGATATTATTAAAGGAGTTATTCAAATTATTTGAATTCATTTATTAGATATTTATTCCATAGGAATAAAATAATTGTTCTATGCTATTATTGTTGGTATTTATAAAGGATATTCACTTAATTTATTTTGAGTATCCTATAGAATAGGAGAACTGAACGTACCTTATATTTATTCTCTATATATATCTCTCTAGAAGGAAACAAATAATATGAAGAGGAGTGAATAGTGAAAAATATGATAAAAATAATGTGAAGAAATATTTTCATCCTATTTCTCATCATTTTGAAGAAGAGGTAAGTATTCATTATACATTGTTAATCTATAATTGTCTAAATAAGACAATATCCTACATAGAAATTTTCTAATCGATTTAATTCTATTTAAAGTAGAAGAAGAATACTTCTCGACATTTAATATTATTTTTCTATTGTTGTTTTTAATTATTGAATATCATATATATTAGTCAATTTTTATTGAAAATGTTAGATAAAACTATTTCACAACAAACATTGAATCATATATTTTATATGGAGTATCTACTATATGGACTCAATCATGGTGGACTGTCATTTTCTCAGACTATGATTTTGATATTTTAGTCCCCTTGAAAAGAAATAGAATGCCCTATAAGATCCTTGTAAGTTTTCAAATGCCTGTACGTAGTTGTAGAGGTATCCAAAAAATAGGAAATACTAGTGAAAATCACCAGGTTAATGGATTAATGTAATGGTGGAGGGGAAAAGGAGTTATCTCTATCCTAAACTAGTATACATCATTGTGTAAATTTTCATTATTAATTTATTGTGTTCACTTATCTATGAAAGAAATGGAATGGAATGGTTATATAAAGATAATTCTTTAGAATATGTGATAGTTTAAAAAAACCACATATCACCCCCAACTCTTGTGTCTTCTTTATAGCCATCCTGAACTAAAAAATTGTAGTGGATGTTGAACTATTTTAAAATGTTGAATATTTCTTTTGGTTCTAACATGCGCTAAATATAGATACAGATGATGATAAAACATAATGTATGATTTTAGAGAATGTATATTGATGATGTATAATACATATATTAATGGGAGTAATTTTGGATGATGGAAATATCTCATGACTATATATTTGATGAATTTGGGTTTCAAAGTAAACTTTAAGACAATAAAATTTAATAAAATCCATAGAGAACCATATAAAGGGGTTGATTCAACAGAAGATGAATATGGTGTTAATTAAAAATAAATGAATTAAATTATATACAGTCTTTCCCTTGATGAATTTAATCACATATTACACTATGATACTACCTATGAGATATGGTAGACAATCAAATTGTCTTATGAACGAATTCAAAAATAGACAGAAGTTAATAATGATGATGCTATCTTAGGAACTATAATTTAAAGGAAAAATCATTTGTAGAAGTAGTTGATTGAGATTTGAAATGATGAGATTCTAGTAGAAACTGAATATAATTTTTTTATTAGAAACAAATATGAAACCCTCAATGTTTATATGGGTATGTTTTCAAATTTTAGTCATTCATGTTCAAGTGATTAATCTACTACAAAATCTAAAGATGGAAGTAAAATAAAAAGGTAAATTTAATTCATATGGATCATGTAAATGATGTGAAATTATCATAAAATGAAAATTCTAATTCATAAAATTATTATCATGAATATTGTGATTAAAAAATTTATTCTTCAGGAAAAACATATATCCTTAAATAAACAGAATATAAAATATTGAAAATATTATTAATATATTACAATTTATAATGAATTTCCTCAAAGAAAAATATAGATTTAATATATAAATATATCAAAATTTCTTATGATCTGCTTGAAACAAACATTAAATACTTATTAGATGAGCTAATAATTTAAATCAAGCATCATGTATGCTTATTAAGAGAGATAATTATTTGAAAAAATATTGGGAAAAAAATTCACAAAGTAAAACACAATATTGGTAGTAATGGAGAAAATCCATAACTATATAAGAAATATTTTCTTCCAAGTTCGGGCTTCAGGCGCATGTACCTATTAAATGTTTTTATTGTGTTATTAACAGACATTATTCTAATGACTATTATTTTATAAAACCTCAAATTTAGGGATTCAAACATGTTCATTTTTAGAGATCATTATATAGTTTTATTTATAATTTTTTTATCTAAATAATCATATTTAGTTACAAGAATTATTATTTTCTAGCATTGTTAGTCCCAATAGAATATGGGTACTAAAAGCCACTTGTATTTGAAATTTTATAGGTATGCTCCACTGGATATCATTGTTATCCTCAAGTGGGTACTTCCAAAAAATGGAAATTTAATATATTTCTATTTATTATTCTTTTAAATGGAAACATAATTATATTTGGAATGTATAATCTTGGAATTATTTTATTTTCAATATAAAAATTCAATTTAAATGAACTAAATGTTTTTTATTGGGGAAATGTTTAAATGTTTTTTATTTTATTCCACTATATTTAATTATTTTTATTATTAATCTATTTAATCATTTCAAACTATATTATTCTATTAGATTAATAGAATATTTGATTTATTTTATTAATCAATGATCATCAAATATATTCTTTAGATTTAATATAAATAGTCATATTTCATATAATAATTTGTTTAATATTCGAGTATTTAAATTAATTACATTTGCCGAATTAATATATTATTATATTTGATAACTTATTATTATTATTATAATGAAATGATTATTTCATTTATGTCATAGGAAAATTTTATATTAAATTATTTAAAAATTCATTATATTATACTTTTTTGAAAATACATAATTTAAATTATTTGAATATCCTCTAAATAAATTCATTGAAAATCCAATAATTAAAATATTTTAAAATATTTGAATCAAATTATATAATAATTATTTAATTAAATACTTTGAAATACCTTTAATTAAATTATTTTTAAATAAATGAATTAAATTCATTTAAAATCATTTATTTTAAATTTTATAAAAATATTTTATTTAAATTCATTATCAATATTTTACTTAAATTAATTGAATATCATAAATTTTACTCCTTGGTATTAAGAAAATTTATATTAAATATTTATCATGTATTTAATTGTTTTATTATTATGACATGAATTAAATGGATTAATACATTCAATTCATGAAGTTATTATTCTATGAACATTATTTCATATATTTTTGTGGCTCCTTGATTATATTATTTAATCCTTATGAAGGAAGCATGAATTTTTTGGGAGTTCTTATTACTTCATGTATTAATGATAAATTTATCATATCATTATCAAGAACTTGTCATTTAACTTTCATTTTAAAAAATGGAGACTAAAAATTTTTATTTTATATTTAGAATATTTTTTGAAACAACTACTTAAATCTAGAGTTCCCATTCATTATTTAAAGAGTTAAATATATTTAATTATTTAATATACCCAAGAACTCATCATTTTTATCCATAAAAAAAGTGTTAGAAAAACATGCAGAGACTTGGGTCATTCTAAATATCAAAAAGGGGGGAGTGTTGAGTGGACCCACTTCATTCTCATCATGATTTAGTTTTGATAATAACTTTAACACATCAATCATCATTTTCTAATAAATTTGTTATGTTTTTCATAATTAGTACGTCAATGTATTTATTTTATATCTGATGAAATAATGATTTGATTCCTATAGAGTTTATTTTGTTAGGAAATATAATAAGATTATATTTATTTCATCTATTAATGGCAGTGTCCAATTCTGTTGTTTCAATGATTCCAAAATCACAAAACTGATTTCAATCTATTCAAGTGACATTTTGATTTTTTTCCTAAATTCAAATGTGATTTTTGAGGATATATTAAGATATATTGAACAGATTCGTGGGTTCATTGTACCTTTGGATATATAATGGATTTTTCTAAACATATTTAGCATATAAATAATTCAAAAAAGGATGTTTTGGTACTCCAAAAAATCAATGAAGTTTAAGGATCACTTTATAAACTGTATAGTGAAATGGTTTCAATAACAATGATTTTTATTTAACAGAAATTTATAAAAATATTACAATTTTTCAAAACCTCATGATATGTAAAGACAATAAGTTTAAATTCATTACATGAGTTTTCATTAAAGTAAAATAATTTATTTTTTATGGTCAATAAATTATCCAAAGTTATAGAACACTATTTACAGTTGCATTTTTTTTCTGGAATGATATTTCTTTTTTTTGAAGATATCCGGAGCAGTAGATGAAATATTGGTTGATTCTTGATCTTCTAAAAAGATCATGATATTTACGAAAAATAAGGCTTGTAGGATATAAGATGAATCTAATGTTATAGAGTTAAAAAAATTGTTACGTATGATGGAAATATGTTCACATTTTTATAGGGTTTTGTACCCTACATTTGTATCTGTAACAAGTGGATGGAACCCTACTTTTGAAATATCATGTAGGGATTATATGCCACACACAATTCAATATTGTGTGGTGAAGAAACCCTATGAATATATGGAACCTTTTGTTTTAGAAAACATAATGTGTGTTTCATCTACCCTAAAATCATGGTCAACCCTATGTTGTCAGCCCTATATTCAGGATCAACAATAAATTTTCAACCCTACGATCAGAGATATTTCTTAACATGAAGTAACCCTATGATTGACTATTCAATTATGGGGTTTTATTTAAATATATTATCATTGATTTATTCAATGGTTTCAATATATTTAAATATATCTTCAATGTTATCTTATGACTGGTCAAAAGGATTGTATTCTACAAAACAAATCATTACTATTTTTAAGGGAATTATGAATCTCTATGAATGATTTCAAATATTCCCAAATTATTTTGCTCCTAGTTCTTATGAAATATATTTACTATGTTTAAATAATATTGAATATATTTAAATAAGAGTTTTATATTTTTTTATTATTATATTATTAAGCATATCTTATTAGAATAATTACTCAAATTAATTAGAATTCATTTATTCGATATTAACTTAGCTGGAAGTATCCAACAATTCTATGAAATTGTTGGGGATATTTATGAAGTCTATTGATTAAATTTACATTCAGAATCAGAAGTAAGGGGAGAAATAAAACTACTATAACTTTATTCTATACATATATCTCTCTCTGGAAGGAAAATAAAATAATACAAATAATATTCAATATGTGAAAACTATGATGAAAATAAAGTGCCGAAATATTTTCATCTGTATTCTAGTAATTTATAAGAAGAAAGAATATTTTTTTGTATAATATTATTATCACAGGGTGTAAAGAAGGTGGAATCCTACTCAACCATTATATAATCTACGTGATACTATTTTAATATAAAGAAGAATCCATCTCAATATTGACTATTATTGTTTTGTTTCTATTATGAATTATTGAAGATTATATACTTTTGTTAGTTGTTGTTTCATATGTGAGATAATTCTATTTTACAAAAAACTACATCTCATATATTTTCATTGGAGTATTTACTACTCATACATAGTTCTGGTGGAGTGTCAGCTTCTCACACTATGCTGTAGATATTTTGGTTCCTGGTAAAATAAATAGAATGTCCTTTAAAATCCATGTAATGGGTCAAATCCTTATACTCTGTTGTAGAGGTCGCCCTATAAGAATGCCTACAAGTGAAAATCACCTTGATAGTATAGTGGAGAATTGTTGGACTGTACTAATGGACCATTGTTCCCTAAACATCTATACATAATTGTATTCCTTTCCTTTATTTTTTTACTCTGTCATCTTTGAGAGAAAATGAAATGAAGACTTCATAGAAGTAGAGGTATTTATAATTTGTTAAATATTTAAAAAACTACAATTCACACCCTCTTGTGACTTCATCACAACCACCTTAACCTAAAAACTGTCACTTCCTCACCTCTTGAATCCTACTAAAAAAATATCGATGATTCAAAACATAAATACAATGATTCACCAGACAAAATAGTCAATGGTCTATCACACCACCAGGAATTCCCCTTTTTTTCCACAAAAAATATATGTTTTTATTCTAACCTACTTGTTCACCCATCCCAAATGGAATCATTACTTCCCAAATTGTGCGTGCATCTAGAACTCCCCAAACCACTCATGGCCTTGAACATTCTTAATACCATACACTGAAACTGACTATATATCACATGAGTGGATCAATACAAAATCTAGGCCCAACGCCTACTTACACTACTCACCATGCATCTTGGTTCGTCAGTCTCATCGGGCTCGAGGGACATCAAACATTATCCTACATCAACCAAACATTTTTCACTAAACAAAAAGAACCATCACCACCTTGAGGGACACTGCAATACCAAAAGGACCTATCCATGCTTTTGTCACCCCTATATGGTTGACCAATTATCATCATCGATTTCTACATAAAACAATATCAAATCCAAATTCCAAGGCTCCTAACAACCTTGCCTCATCCAAACTTACCTTACAACCATCCAAAATCCCTCAAATATATACCTAAGAAAGAAACTGATCCATAACAATGTGCTTACCCAAACTCAATGGCACTAACCATGCACAGATTCTTCTCTAAAGAAACCATTCATCCTTTACATCATAATGAACATTCAACCCTTATCCAACATCCCTTAAGGCTTCACTCAACTTCACAAAACTATCAACTCATGACCACCCCTCGATTCACCTCACCAAAACAATTATCTTTCCCATATTATCCATACAGGATAAACCCACACTAGGAAATAGTCTATGTGATCCACTAACATGTTCCAAATCATCCACATATTCCATACACTCCCAAAATCATTCTCAACCCAACCATCCTATATCATAGTTCATCATCAAAGTCAAAATTGTTCAATTTACCAAAGTGGATTGATGTTAAGAAAGGGTCACTCGCTATCTCTCTCCAATGCATATATATAATCATCAAACAACTCACATCTCACATGCCACAATCATTTTACCATTACAAAAACATATAGCATCTAATGAAACTATGTGCACATTTACTCTATATTTCACAATAATGATACTAGGACACTTAAAATGGATACACAGGACAAACAACTAATATAGGTTCCAAAATTCAACTTGCACATTCACAACCCATAGTGGTTACAATGTACACATTAATAGGTTTCCTTCCAAAACATTAAGGTCATATCCTAACCCATGAAACTATGTAAAATATTATATTTACCTGCATATCCCAACCATCCAGGTCACACATTCTGTAACACGAGTTCTCAAACTAAGTCACTCTCACTGCCCAAACCACCCATACACTAGGTCAACAAAAAATAAAAGGGATAACTGAAATCGGTGTCCCTAAAAGTTCCATCATTTCCTCACAACCTTCTATACAAAACCATCCCATTTAAAACCCATGTTTTACATTTCAAAATATCTCATAAAATCCATTTCAAACCCCAATAATTTACTTTTAAAAAACATTTATATTTACCCAAGATTTCAAAAATACAATATTTATTAAAATATTCATTTCAAAACATTTACTTATTTAAATATTCTATTATGGACAAACATTAAAAATCCACAAGAATAATTGCACATTACAAAAGGATGAACCCCAAGTAACTACTAATCACATGAAATATAGAGATGTCCTACCAATCCTATGTGCCTACCATGATGCATGATCTCAGACACACTAGATATCCATTGTGATTCGGGAGATAAAACCTCACAAATAAATATCATCACATCTAGGTGAATAGATGAAGGTGGAAGTAATAATTGAACGTAAAATAAGAAAAATGAATATTAATTCCCACCCATAGAAACATAAAGTTTCCCACATTTTTGGGGCTACAGGAACCTAGGTATGAGCTCATTAGGAGGCCCCAAAAAGAGACTAGTCTCATGTTTACGATAAAAAAAGATAAAGACAATATAATTCTATGTTTCCACATTGTAACGTCCGTAACTTTGTGGCTACAATATCTATTTCCTGGATCCGAGTTCTCTGATAACCTCATGCACACCTCCCTGTATTGTAGAGGCTACCAACTAGTAATGCAAGACTATAGAGATGTTGGGGAGACTATACCAAAATTTAAGAGTAATTCCAAAAAATTGATATTATTAACCTTTATAAAAACTAATAGGAACAAAAAAATGAACAACATATGAAAATTCCAATATGTAACCATATACTACATGCTATAACAATATGATTAATAGACTACATTTTAGGTCATCATACAAACGTAATCCCAAAAACAAGGATACTAAAATATCCCAAGCATGGACTTGACTTTGAATATAGTCCTGAAATCCTTGGATCCATCCAAATAGTTATTGAATGAACCAATAACATGGTCGGTGTCCCTAACCTGGACATGAAAACAAGTATCATACGCTTTGGTACCCATGTTTCATGGAAACCTGATCAGGGTGGGGGTATAAATCAATAGTCAACGACTAACAATCTCTAATGAAATAATCAGTCTATACAATAGTGTATGCAGATATCCCTAGTGTAATAAATAAACTAGGAAATAAATGAAAATTAGTTATCTATATATGTCATATTTGATCAATTTTCAAATAATCATTTTAACCATTTAATTATCTATGGGAAACCAACCAACTAAACGTGCACTGATCACATGAAAATACTAAGACTTAGCAAAAGGGGTTATATACTTTTATTCACAAGGGAATTCACTAAACCTAATTTAACAAAATACCATGGAACCTAGATCTAGTAATCTAGAAATTTCAATTTTTTTTGAGTTGAATAAAACATTAGTTCAACATTCCAAACCACACCTTGTCTGTACACTGGGAAGCATAGATCCTCATTCCAACATCCAACGTATACATTAAAAAACACTTACCCAAGAGCCTCAGTCTTTATAGTCTAATAAAATGAAATTTTAGGGACATAGAGCCTTAGTCCATCTCTCTAACAAGTGAATTATAGGGGTGGGGTTTAGAGCATCATTCCAACCCAACCCATGGGTGTAGAACCTCATGTCAATATAGAACATGTTGAAACCATTGTTTATTGTATGAGGTGAATCATGGTTAATGTTTATTTCCAATATTTTGTTGGATAATCATGGATATTACAAGGAATTGGATATATGATTAAGGAGATTTCAATTATGTAGATCACACAATTCAATCTAAAAGCAGTATTGAAGGTGTTGTTGTTTCCCACTGTTTGCCAAATCATGGGGGTTCAAATGTGGAGAATGGAATGCATTGTGAGAATTGTTTTTTCATGAATTCCATATTAAATTATGAAAAATTAATGAGTTTCATGCAGATGGTATTCATGAATTGTGTTTGATGATGTATTAAGGAGGTATGATGTTGTTCTCTTTGATTACTTGAATTTGATCATCGTGAAAGTTTTTTTTTCTTGAATCAACATTTAATAAATATGGTAAAGGTTTGAATTTCTCAATGAATTGGATTATGTTTACAAATATGGGGAGCATCACGAATTGATACTATGATTCTATGTTATTATGAGAAGAAGAGCATCCCATCTGAATGATGTTTTGCGGAAAGGCTTTGTGACTACGGCAAGCATAATGAACAGTGAATTAGGGTGGAGCACTGTGAAGGAAGGAGTGTCGTGAAGATGTTTTTGACCTATCTGGAAAACGCACAGGAAGCAGTGACGCTTTTTGATTGACTGAGACTATGAATAAGATTATACCACTCCCCTCTCAAAAAAATGTTATGAAAGAAAACTATAAATTTTATCTAATTACACAAATCAACGAGATCTCTTTGAAACTATGTTTCTACATGATATTGAGCCTAATGAAAATATTTTTTTAGTATTGATTGATTAAAATTTTTATGAGAGAATGGTTCTTGTTGATTATGGAGTGTTTTGTGTTGACTCGGTGTGCTTCGTGATGGAGGTTGTTCAGCGAAGGAAATTTGCTTCATGAGGGCAGTTTGTACTCCAATGAAATGGGAGCATCGTGGAGGGATAATCACAAAGTAGAATCACAAAAGGTATTTTTTGATCATCCATGTTTTAGTTAATATGAATTTCAATGTGTATCAACATAGATCTTCAGTTTATGAATAGTAAAATGCTATGTTAGGGACAAATACATTAATGCAAATCCATGAAGCGACCATCATGTCGATAAACTGAGTTAGACTTCTTTCATAATATTGAGATATGGTGAGTATTTAAAAGAGATCCATATGATGCAGTTTGTTATACATAAAATGTTATAATTGAAGTGCTCTGGAATATAGTGACCATGTCAAAACAACTGTATTCTACATCTAGTGAATATTAATAGATTTTGGTACAATCAACAATCTATTTGCGTATTCTCAATGGACTATCCCTTAATGGCGACCCATGAAAAAAATTTGGGTTATGTAGTTGCATGTGAATGTTTTAATTGACTTACATTACCATCAGAAAAATTTTAATGGGTTCTTACTAATGTGAGAACATGATCTGTCACTTTTCGAAGAAAAGGTTTACACCCTGATTCACCCCTCCGCTCTCAGGGTGTTCCAAGGTCATTCAAGGGGTATATGAGGATAAATTTTATTGGTGTTAAATATTTCCTTCATTGTGGTCATAGAGAATTTAGTAAATGTTAGGTTTCTTCCCCTATTTTATGAAAGAAACATTCAGATTTAGAATAATTAGATGAGATTTCATATAGAATCTCTTAGTATGGGAGACCATTTTTATATAATATAAGGAATACAAGTCACTTATCCAATAGGGATATCTATGATGGATACATACCCGAAAATAATCCATTTATTTTATAATTCATAGAATACTCTCATAGAAATACTTTTTTATCAGATCTATCTATGGGTGATGAGTTATACATTAGTAATGTCTATTTTGAAAAAATTAAAGAATATATATGAAGGATACAAAAATGTGGTGGAGGAGAAACTAAAATTCTTGGGCAATAGGTTTGATAATATCAAGACACATCCTAATGAGAATACATATACCTTATCCAATCAAATTACTGAAGTAGTTGAAAAAATCTAAGGGCTTGGTGATGAAATTAAATACATTGACATTGTTAAGAGATTTTTGAGAAGGCTTCCACCTCTGTACAACCAAAATGTGTCCTCCCTTAATCAAAGAGATATATCAAATAATTTTATCAAAGATTATCTTAGGAGTCTGGTGGTATAAAAATTGAGAGTAAAACTAGAATATGTGATGACACGGGTTTGCATGGAAGAGGAATTCAATGATATTGAAAGACTAGAAATTTTAGGAAATTATTTTGATGAACATAATAAGGAAGGTGAACTCATATCACCATTTTTTAATAAATTTAACAGAGGAAAACAGATATTCTATATAAATCTTTCATTATAATGTTTTCATTGTGGTAGATTTGAGAATATTTCTTCAAATTTCTCAAGGAAGTATGATGATGATGAAGGTCAAGCAAGAAACTCAAAGAAGCCTCAAAAAAGGTTTCCTCTAAATGGAAAAATATCATCTGAAAAAATACTATAGAGGAATATTTTTTTCTATGAAGAATATGATGATGACAATGAATTCATTGAGGAAAAAAACAACAGTTTAAATTTGGAAACTAAGAATCTTCGATGAAAACTATTGAGTATTCAAAACCATAAAACGAAAAATCTAGAGATCATCAATTGAGTTCTGATGTGGATCTAAACTTAAAACATAATAATTATCTTGGTAATATTGAGAATCAAAAAAACAAGTGCCAAAATTAGAGAATAGTTGTGGAAGAAACACCAGAATGTTTTCTTCAGCTTCAAACTGAAGTTAAACAAATGAAAGAAGTATTGAATGTTCCATAAACAACACTTGAAATCATATAAGTTGTATTGTAATTGAATCATAGAATTAAAGAATAGTCGAAGGTCATCTTTGAACATACCTTCATAGTAGAGAAGAATTCCAAGACTATTAAGGGAATCATAGAAGAAGTTTTTACTATTACGAGTAAACTCTAAAGTGAATAAATTTGAAATTAGAAAAGAAGAAAATAACGTTTTTAAAATTCTCAGATAATGAGTTTATGGAGATATCTAAGCATGGTTCTGTTGTATTTGAAAATATTTTGAATTATCAATGTCCTGTATTTATATGAGATTGTAGAATTTGTTGAAATGATGAAACATGAAATTCTAAAAATAAAATTTGTCAAAATATAGGAATTATGAAATTTGGACATGTTAAAAAGTTACTTGATGTTATGAGAAATAATCCTTCAACTCAAACTGAAAAGAGAATTGAAAAACTATCCGGAAGAATCCAGAAAAGATAGGTAGAAAATCTAACTTCATATGGAAGGGTAAATGAGTTGGAATGGAAATGAGAAGACATTTACAATTATTAAATGTCAATTCTATGACTATTTAGACCATACCATTCCATAAATTGAATAACTAATGAGTTATTTTAACGGACATGATCTAAGAAGTCGATTAAGGATTAAAAATTCATATCCTACTTCTTATAGAAAGAATAATTTTTAATGATATTTTTTTTCTTCTAACTTTGGATTAAAGATATTTATTAAAGATAGTGGAATGACATGAAAAATTTATACATAACTCAATAACAAGTTATTAATTGTCAACCAATGGTGTTTCTCTCACAAACAAGTTTTCTCCATTGTACGAAGAGAAGATGTTTGGAAAAACTTCACAAATTCAATAGAGATCTAAAATTACTTCTTTATCATTCACTCAATATAATATTTCTTTGAAGGAAAAGAATAAAATTGAAATGTCCAATAGTGATTAAGTATCTCTAAAAGCCACAAACAAAAAAAAATGCGTGGATCATTGATTGTGGATGTCAATATCACATGATGGATAATTCTGAATTAGTAATGGTTGTCATGAAAAGGGTGAATGGAATGATAAGGTTTGGTAATGATGGTGTGTTGAAGGTCAAAGGTAGTGGAGGTACTTCTCTATATAATATTGAGATTAGGAAAAAATAAGTTATTTATATAGATGTTTTAAATCACAATCATTTTAGTGTGATTCAACTATGTGAATCAGGACATATAGTGACTTTAAATCAAAAAGGATTCCCTATAAAGGGAAAGATAGATAATTCTCAGATGAATAACTTTACAACATATAGAAACATATATCAGGTTGACAATAAATATAACATTTTCTATCTAACTATTGGAGATGACAACAAACCATCTCATCAAAGGTTGGAAAAGATTAATCAATAAGAAATTGAAATGATATCTAAGATGAAGATAATAGTGGACATCCCCAATCTTTAGTCTGAATAAAAAAAGGATTCTGATTCTTGCATTAGAGGGAAGTTTTTCTACAGTTCTTAAAGGACAAAGAATAAAACAAAATCAAATCATAGGGATCTAAACCATATAGATGTATGTGGCCGATAAATGTTTCTAGAACACATGGTTAAAGGTACTTCATCCATTTCATTGAGGATTATAACATAATGTCTCATGTCAAGGATATACATAAAAAAAGTCTATGATGGAATTAAATCATATTGTCAAATTTATGCAAATGATTCAGGAAAGACAATCAATGTTTTTTGATCTGAAAATGGAGGGAAAACACATGAATATAGTTTTAAAATTTTATAAAGAAGCATGAAATTCAACATGAGGTGGTTTTTGTGAGAACGGCATACAAAATAATGTTATTGAGAGTAGAAATCGATAGGTGAACAATATGTCCCGAACTATGCTGATTGAGAGTCATATACCTCATTATTACAAGATTTTTTTTTTCAAGATACAGTGTATATTCAGAATCGAAAATGGAATTATATTGTTGAAATCAAGATAATGTATGAGTTGTGGCATAAATGGAATCCCTTGATGATGTATTTCTATGATTTGATAAGTAATACTTTTCTGATGCACAATTAAAGAAATCATGTAATGTATAGTGATGCATAAGATAAAGGAATATTCATAGGTTATTCAATGAATCGAAAAGCCTACACGTTTTTCAATAAGAATATCATAAAAATTGTAAAATGTAGTGATGTTAGGATAATTGAAGATAAGACAAAAAATACCATTAGATGATAATATGATGATGTGATGGAAGATGAAGAAGACATAAGACATGAAATAGATACAAATACAGTTGTATAGGATGGAGTGAAAAATATTCAAAGATCACAAAAAGATTTTGTTAGAATAAAAATCAAAAGACAGAACCATGGATGAATAAATTACTTCTGAACCTATGAGGATAAACTGAATTGTATAAATTGATCATTCCAAAATCATTGGTGATTGGACAGAACTTACGAAAACAAGGGGAATGGGGAATGGTGGAAAATATTTCTTCTAACCATTTTTGGAACCATATTTATTTGATGAAGTGGAATAGGAGGGATCATGGGTGTCACGACCGGTCCTCAGGGCCCGTGTCGTGACTACCTGAATCCTACCTTCTATAGGCCAGGGGCTGGTGAAAAGCACCAAAGGCATAAATCTTGATATAATGGAAGACATTGCATTTATGTAAGGAAACAAACACCACAGATTATGCAAGATGAAGTAAACACTAAGTAAACTGAGTACACAAGTAAGTGCTGGAAAGTAAATGGGACATTATACAAACCCAACTGAATGTACATTACAACTGAGAAAAAAAGAAGTACAACAGCTGAAAGGTAAGCAGAAACCACCGAGTTGTCCTCCGGAACTCCCACCTGAATGGTTGGTACAGATAGTCTCGTCAGCTGCTCGGGTCCAGCCATCCTCTCTGAGTACATCCCGCCAAGTGGTCGACCTCCAGGTACCATCCCGCTCCACAAGCCTCAACTACGATCAACGCTGTCCATCGTCTGCAACCAACACAACGTAGTGCAGGCATAGAAAATGCATGGGTGAGTATACGATACTCAGTAGAGACCCTGAGTCCCCTAAAGGTCTCCCGAAATCCATGAAGGATAAACCATAGAAAAGATAAAAAACATGAAGTATCAACCGTCTCCACTTAGGTATATGCCCATACATATACCTAAGTCATCAATTCCAGTTCTGCTCCAACTCACGAGCCCATGTGCAATCCAGTCCACACAGGAAAGCACAACCCAATCCACAAAGGAAATTACAACCCAATCCTCACAGTATGTAAAACCCAGTCCACACAGGAAAGTACAACTGAGTCCACACATGAATGTACAACCCAATCCACAGAGGAAAGTACAACCCAGTCCACACAAGAAAGTACAACCCAGACCACATCGAAAACTAAGTCAATCACATCAATGATAAAGATTGAAAATCATGATTCAGCTCACACATTTATACTTCTTCGTAAGATGATAGAGACGATCAGATGTAGCCACTGATTCATCTAAGCTGTCGGACCCACGTAGGATACAAGACAAGCTATGCTCTCAGACCCACAAAGGATACAAGACCAGCTACTCTGCCGGACCTACGTAGGATACAAGTACAGAGTCAAATACTGCCGAACCCATGTAGAATACAAGAATAGTAGTCACGTACTGTCGGACCCACAAAGGATACAAGAACAGTAGTCATCACTGTCGAAACCACAGAGTATTCCAGTACGGTCGTCATCGCTGCCGAACCCATGGAGGATTTCAGTACAGTCATCATCGCTGCAGAACCCATAGAGGATTTCAGTATAGTCATCATCGTCGTCGCAGTCGCAACCCGCTCTAGGGTTCCCGCACATAACATTCTCGATTCCGGGAGGGTCTGCTCCACGAGCCAAGGGGGGTCGATACATCAACTGACATGTAGTCTGGAGCTAATGTATCCAAAAGTTCCATCTCATCAATAGGAACTCAACGGGATAGACAGCGCGTCAATCAGACGCCCAGTCTGAGAGTTATTGGCTTTTTTGTCCCAGTGTCCCGGTTGGATTTTAAGTCAAAACCAACCCTACCATACTCTAACTGCATCCAAACCTCGAGCGGAGTAATCGAAAAGGTCCGTATCACTGAGATAAAACCAACAAGGTCGACGACATGTCAATCAGACGTTCAGAGCTCATTTTATAAGTGTTTCCGCTCCGAAGGTCTGGTTGGTTTTGTGTTTGAACCAACACGGCCGTACCCAAATTTCTTTTAAACCTTGAGTGTAATATACCAAAACGACCGCCTCGATCCAAGGATTTCATCATAATTGACGGTGCATCAATCGGAGGTCCGTATCCCATGTTACGGGTGTTTGAACGAATCTGACAGATTTTAGGGGGTTTTGGGCCCGAACCGACCCAGCAAAAGACCCCCTGGGTCGGCCCGAACCGGGACAACCCAACCCCGGTTCGGGTCCGGCCTGCGAGGGCGTGACCTTGCCAGGCATGGGGGTTCGGCCGGGCGCGGGCGGCCTGGCCCGGCGTAGGCGGTCCAGCCCGACACAGTCGGTCAGGCTCGGTGCGGACGGTTGGCATGGCGCTGGCGCGCACCGCGTGGCCTGCAGCCCGGCTGTTTCAGCCGAGCGGAAAATGGGGGGTGCTGGCCCCTTGTCTCGAAATGGAGACCGGCCTGTCTGTCTGCCACCGGGCCTTATGACCCCTAGCCTCCTTCAAACGGCCATCCCGGTTGTCCGACCGGTGCCGCCGTCGCGGGACCCCGTAGTCCCGCCCTTCCGAAGTGCCAGCGGACGGCGATTCCGGCCGCCCTCCCCTGCACAGCCATGGCTTAGACTATGGCCCTTGTCCGTCTGGCGTAGCACAACGACGCCGCGCCCCTCCGCCGCGGCCTTCCCTAGCCGCGACCCTTCTTTATGCTCCGACACGGTGCTATGGTTACCCACCCCTCTGCCGCGACCCGAACTTGGTCGCAGGTTCTTCGGATTCGGCATCGTGCAATGGCGCCGCGCTTATTCACCGTGGCCCGCTTCAGCCACGGTTCTCTCGTACCCGCATGGTGCGACGGCACCCCGTTGCCTCCGTTCCAATCCGCAACACGACACAACAACAAAGGGGAGGAGGGTCGACCATGTTTTTGTGGTCCGACCCCCTCCCGTTAATTTGATTACATGCATCCAAGAAATAAGGAAGAGCGCCAATTGATAATTCTTGAACGATGAAAAACGCCTAACTCGAAGAAGGCGTTCGTCGGCATCACGGTAGACGGCGTCGCGGTAGACGGGCGTCGTTCCGTCAACGTCTGGAAGGATGAAGCCGAGGGAGGCATCAGCATTCTACATTCTTTGTTGGAGGAAGAGGAAAACTCTCCAAGTGTTGGGCATCGTGCTTCGCTGCTAGCGTTCTTCCGCTTGAAGAAGTCGTCCAGAACTCCTCCCCCTATCCTCCTTTAAATAGGAGTTGTGGGTTCATCATTGGCATGCATGATATAAATGTGGGATTTATGACATAGGGAACCACCCAATTAATCCTCCATGGCGGAACATTAAAAGGGGGAGGGAGGATCCTCATTAATTAAACACATTGGCATTTAATTAAAGAGATGGAGGGAAGTTTCCTCATAAACATAAGGGGTTGACATGTATTAAAGAGGGAGAGTGGACGAGTTACAAATTAATGGGGGGGTTTTCAAAAATTAAGAGATTTTAGAGAAATTTGAAAAGGTGGGGCTCGTGTGGGGCACACCTCACTAATATCCTAATAAGAGGAGTTAGGATTTAGTGGGTCCCACCTCAAAATCCACATGTAGGTTATAATTACATAGAGTAGAAAAAAATTTCAGCACGTATTTTATTTCACTCTTTAATTAAACGACTTCATTTTTAATAACACCTCCCGAGCAAACACAACTCTAGTGAAAGTCTCCTTAAGCCAAAACTCGCGTTGTGGTTTCATTGGTGCCCTCAGATTTTGATTTCGAGCACCGATTAAAAATTTAGAAAAATCCGCTCGTTCGTTCACTGAACGTACCCGACCTAAACTTCGGAAATTGATTCCGGGCGCACAGGGCCTCGAAATCAGGTGTCGTCAAGAACTGCCTACTCATAAAATACCAAATAAAAATAAAAAAAATTCCTTGGAATTTACGGGTCTTTACATTTCAATCACCTCCGGGCTTTATGTCCCTGTAAAGATACGTCACAAACTAGGGTATCATATGAGGGTACTGAGCACGCATCTGAGCCTCCCACTCCCAAGTGCTCTCCAGAAGGTTCTCGTGTTAGCCCCTGATGCGCACTAGAGTTATTGACCATCCACGTAGGACCTGATCTTGTCGATCCTCGATCTCCACCAGGACCTCCGTAAATGTCGCCCCGTTATCGATGTCTAGATCCCCATGGTCGGTGATATGCGTCAGGGCATGCACGTATCTCCTTAGCTGAGATACGTGGAATACGTCGTGCACCCGGTGCAACTGACGTGGTAGATCCAGGCGATAAACCACCTTGCCTATCCTGATGAGAATTTAGAATGATCTGATGAAGCGCAGAGACAACTTTCCGTTGTGGCTAAATCTTCGAAATCCACGTCGAGGTGAGACCCGTGAGAAAACATGGTTGCCATCCTCGAAATCTAGTGGTCTCCACCTCCTAAAAGCATAGGACTTCTATCTGCTCTGTGCAGTCCTCATCCGCTCGAGGATGATCTTCACCTTCCCCGACGTAGCCAGAACCATCTTTGGTTCTACACATACTCACTTAAACACTATCCACAAAGGATATAAGAAAACGCGACCAGCTATTGTCTCGCCACTCCTAACAGCTGAATTCCCGATCTCATACCAAGAGAATATGCTACAACGTTTCCCTTCCCTGGAGTATAACCTGTCTCAATGTCATAGTCCTAGAAAAACTCAAGCCATTGCCACTATCTCAGGTTCATGTCCATCTGAGAAAAGATATACCTGAGACTATTGAGTTGGTGAGAACCATAAACTATTCGTTCGATGAACAATCGGTGAGACTATCCATATGTAAGAACTTATCCCCGCCCTTATTCATCTACAATCTATAAGAGCTGCTGAGATTCCTCCTTCGTAGAAAAGAGAAATCTGGTCTCATCCCATGGATGAACCATGGCCTATGCCTCATACAGTCAATCCTGACTTGAGTGGTATTATTGTATTCCATGGAAGACATCGTAAGGCCTCAACGCTACTACCAAGAGATCCAAATGTTACTCTCGCCTCCAAGGGTCGAGTCACACTATCGGCAGTAGTGTGTGGTCACTAGGTCTCCTCTAGTAGGAATCTCGAAAGTTAGGGTCAAGTCAAAGGTTTTAACCGAAACCTCTCAGTATCAATTACATAAAAAAGATAGGGAAGAAAATGTCACAAGAAGTAGTGTCTTTTATTACTACAGTTCAAGGTACAAAGAGACAAAGAATCCAAAAATAAACATCAAAAAAGATAGAAGTGACATGAACAAAAGTCTCCATGTCTGGAGATAGTCCTGCTCCTGTCCATCTACTCCCGGAGCTCCATGATCGTAGGCATCAGCTGCCTGAAGCTGAGCTCTCCCTGTCCACCCATTCCCTACGGTCGGGGTGGTCTTCCTGGTGGTGGTGTTGGTAGGGACTCAAAGCGTCACCCACCACCCACTACTTGACCAGCTCCTCTACATCGTCCTCCTGCTCCCTGTGAGCCGCCACGGTCGAACCTCTGCCTGGGAGATCCCTCTACCGACTGATGTTCATCTGCATGGCGGGTCGGGCAGTCTCGAGCCATGTGACCCTACCCGCCGCATGCAGAGAACTACCTACTCCTCGTATAGTTGGCTCTATTATTAGTGCCTCACACAACCAAACCTATTTCCTGAGATTTCTCATCTGATTGTCTAGTTAGCTTGGTCATCTATGTCATCTGTCTATTGCCGGCTATAGAAGACTCTTTTTCGGGTCGTCCTGCGGAGGGTCTCGCCGCTTGTGACTGCTCAGCGAGAAAAATTTCCACTAGAAGTTCTATCTCTATCACCTCTTCATGCATCGGGATGTTGAAGGAGATCATCGAAGCCCTGATCTCATGCCTTAGTCCCTGCTCTAAGGTCCGGGCCCAGAAGAATGGGTACTGTACCATGTCTGTAGAGTAGTGCAAGAGGTCGGTAAACCGCGCAGAGTACTGGGCTACCGTCATAATGCCCTGCCGCAGCTGCAGTATCTTCTGAATGGACACCACATAGAGGGTGGCTGGAACGATCTCAGTGTGGAAGAGGCTCTCGAAGTCTGACCAAAGGAAAGATGCGTCATCATGCACATGGACTATCAGGCTCCACCATCTACCTGCTGCCGTGTGCAGGAGACTCGCCGCAAGGATTAGCATGTGGTCAGCTGGTGTCCCTACTAATATGAAAACTCGTACAACAGCCTGCAACTAATCCTTAGCTGCCTCAGGGTCCATCTCCCCGCATATCCTGGGCAGTCTCTGATTCTGAAACTTGTGAAGTGCACTAAGGTGACATGCACTCTCAGCATTTGGGGCTGGTGGTATCGGTGGCTCGGCGGGTAGAGGTATCATCGGTGCCTCCACTGTAATAGGGCCCTGCACCAAGGCCTCATCGCTCGGTGGGATGTCATCTCGCACAATGCTCAGAACCCTTGCTGGATGCTGTTGTGGGTCCATCCTGAAAATAGACAGGTGTGCCACTGTCAAATAGTATACCTGGTGAGCCGACACAAAGTAATCACAAAGGAAACTTTTGAAACACACATGTGATCAATGTTTTCGTGTATTGAATCGGAAATCAGAAGTCAGGGTCTTGGTGTATGGATATGTCGGCCACCACACCTATAGTGGACTCCCTAGACTAATAACCACACTCAATACACTTAACAATATTGCTTCGCATAGAAGAACGTTCAGAGTCCTGAGTTCTACGGTAGAACCGAATGCCTCTCATACCAATTTGTCACGATCCGTCCTCAGGGCCCGTGTCGTGATCACCCCAAGCCCTCCTTCCATAGGCCATGGGCTGGAGACTAGCACCAAAGGCGTAAATCCCAATATAAGGGAATACATTGCTTTTATGTAAGGAAACAAACACCACAGAGTACGCAAGATGAAGTAAACACTAAGTAAACTGAGTACACAAATAAGTGCTGGAAAGTAAATGGGCTAGTATACAAACCCAACTGAAAGTATAGTACAACTGATAAAAAAAGAAGTACAACAACTAAAAGGTAAGCAGCAACCACCGAGTCGTCCTCTGGATCTCCCACCCGAAGGGTGGGTACAGATAGTCTTGTCAGCTCCTCAGGTCCATCCATCTGCTCTGAGTACGTCTTGCCAAGTGGTCCACCTCTAGGTACCGTCTCGCTCCACAAGCCTCAACTACGATCAGCGTTGTCCGTCATCTACAACCAACACAACGTAGTGCGGGTATAGCCTGTGCAGGGGTGAGTATACGATAATTAGTAGAAATCTCGAGACCCCTGAAGGTCTCCCAAAATCCATGAAGGATAAACCATAGGAAATATACAATACACGAAGTATCAAACGTCTCTACTTAGGTATATGCCCATACATATACAAAAGTAATCAATTCCAGTTCTATTCCAACTCACGAGCCCAAGTGCAACCCAGTCCACGCAGGAAAGCACAACCCAATCCACACAAGAAAGTACAACCAATCCACACAGAAAGTAAAACCCAGTCCCCACAGGAAAGTACAACCTAGTCCACACAGGAAAGTACATCCCAATCCACACAGGAATGTACAACCCTATCCACACAGGAAAGTACAACTCAGTCTACACAGGAAAGTAAGGCAATCACATCAATGATAAATATTGAAAATCAAGACTCAGCTAACAAAGGTATACTTCTTCGTAAAATGATAGAGATGATCGGATGTAGCCAATGATTCATCTAAGATGTCGGACCCACATAGCATACAAGACAATCTAATCTATCATACCCATAAAGGATACAAGACCAGCTACTCTACCGGAACCATGTAGGATAAAAGTACAGAGTCAAATACTACCGTACCCTCGTAGAATACAAGAATAGTAGTCACGTACTGTCAGACCCACAAAGGATACAAGAACGGTAGTCATCACCGTCAAATCCATAGAGGATTCCAGTACGGTCGTCATCGCTGCCGAACCCATGGAGGATTTCAGTATAGTCGTCGTTGCTGCCAAACCCACAGAGGATTTCAGAACAGTCATCATCATCATCACAATCACAGCCAGCTCTAGTGTTCCCGCACACAACATGCTCGATTCTAGGAGGGTCCCCTCCACGAGCCAAGGAGGGTCGATACATTAACTTACATGTAGTCCAGATTTGATGTATCCCAAAGTTCCGTCTTGTCAATAGGAACTCAATGCGATAGATGGCGCGTCAATCAGACGCCCAGTCTGAGAGTTATTGGCCTTTTCGTCCCAGGGGCCCGATTGGTTTTTAAGTCAAACCCATCCCGACCGTACTCCAACTGCGTCCAAACCTCAAGCGGAGTAAGCCAAAATTTATGTCTTACTAAGTGGAGAACAATAAGGTCGATGACACATCAATCGGATGTCCGGAGCTCAAGTTATAAGTGTTTCCTCTCCGAAGGCCCAGTTGGTTTCGTGTTCAAACCAAGGTGGACACACCCAATTTTCCTTGAAACCTTGAGTGTAATATACCGAAACGACCGTCTCGATCCAAGGATTGCATCGCAACTGACGTTGCGTTAGTCTGAGGTCTGTTACCTATGTTACGAGAGTTTGAACGAATCTGACAGATTTTAGGGGGTTTTGGGCCCGAACCGACTCGGCCCAAGACCCCCTGGGTGGGCCCGAACCGGGTCGACCTGACCCGGGTCTGGGTCCGACCCAATAAGGTGCAGCCTGGCCTAGATAGCACGGCCCGACCCAGCTGACGCGGCCCGGCCCGGCGCGGGGGTCCGGCCCAACACGGGCGGCCCGGTCCAGCGCGGGCTGCCCGACCCAGCGCGGGCGGTCCGGCCCGGTGCGGCCGGTCCAGCTCGGCGGGACCGGTTACCCTGACATGGGTGCGGCCCACGTGGCTAGTAGCTCGGCCATTTTGTCTGAGTGGAAAATGGGGGGCGCTGCCCCCCTTGTCTCGAAACGGTGGCCTGTCCGCAAATCTACCGCTTGGGGTTACGACCCCCGGCCTCCTCCGAACGGCCGGCCCGGTTGGCCAGCCGGTGCCTCCTCCGCGGGACGCCGCGGTCCCACCCTTTTGAAGCACTGGCGATTCAAGACACTCTCTACTACACAGTCGTGGATTAGGCCGTGACCCTTGTCCGTCCAGCGCGGCGCGGCGGTGCCGCGCCCCTCCGTCGCGGCCCACCCCGGCCGCGACCCTTCGTTAAGCTCCGGCGCGGCGCGATGGTGCTACACCCCTCCACTACGGCCCGACCTTGGTTGTAGGTTCTTCGAATTTGGCGCCGCACAATGGCGCCAGGCTTCTTCACCATAGCCCGCTCTGGAAGCGGTTCCCTCGTTCCCGCACGGTGCGACGACACCGTGTTGCCTCCGTTCCAATCCGCAACAAGAAACAACAACCAAGGGGAAGAGGGTCGGCCATGTTTGTGCAGTCCGAACCCCTCCCGTTAATCCGATTACATGCGTCCAAGAAATAAGGAAGAGCCTCAATTGATGATTCTTGAACGATGAAAAACCCCTACCTCGAAGAAGGCATTCGTCGGCGTCGCGGTAGACAGCATCGCGGTAGGTGGCGTCGTGGTAAACGACGTCACAGTAGACGGGCGTCGTTCCATCAATGTTGGGAAGGGTGAAGCCGAGAGTGGCATCAGCATTGTTTATTCTTTGTTGGAAGAAGAGGGGAACTCTCCAAGTGCTGGGCGCCGTGCTTCGCTTCTAGTGTTCCGCCACTTGAAGAAGCTGTCCAGAACTCCTCCCCCTAGGCTCCTTTAAATAGGAGTGGTGGGTTCATCGTTGGCACACAAGAAATAAATGAGAGATTTATGACATAGGGACCCACCCAATTAATCCGCCGCGAAGGAACATTAAAAAGGGGAGGAAGGATCCTCATTAATTAAACACATTGGCATTTAATTAATGAGAGGGAGGGAAGGTTCCTCATAAACTATAGGGGTTGACATGTATTAAATAGGGAGAGTGGGTGAGTTACAAATTAATGGGGGGTTTTCCAACTTTAAGAGATGTTAGAGAAATTTTAAAAGGTGGGGCTCGTGTGGGGCCCACCTCACTAATAAACAAACAGTAGGAGTTAGGATTTTGTGGGTCCCACCAAAACTTCCACACGTACGTTATAATTACATAGTGTAGAAATAAAATTGCAGCACATCTTTTATTTCACTCTATAATTAAACCACTTCATTTTTAAAAACACCTCCCGAGCAAACACAACTCCAGTCAAAGTCTCCCAAAGCAAAAATCGGTGTTGCCGTTTCATCAGTGCCCTTAGATTTCGATTCCGAGCACCGGTTCAAAAGTTAGAAAAACCGGCTCGTTCATTCACTGAACGTACCTGAGCTAAACTTCGAAAATTTATTCCTGGAACAGTGGGCCTCGGAATCAGGTGCCGTCCAAAACTACATATTCATTAAATCCGAAATAAAATTAAAAAAAAAATCCTTCAAATTTATGGGTATTTACAATGGGTTAATGTGAAGAATGGAGAGTTGGATCAGATCAACAGGAACCAAAATGAGATTTTGTTAAGAGACCTAAGAATCACAATTTTATTAGTATGATTTTTTTTTAAATAAATTTGATGGTCATGGTAATTTTATATAGAATAAGGTGTGCATGGTGTGTAAGGGATATACAAATATTAATGGTGTTGAAGTTGATGAAACATTTTTTCTGGTAGGGATATTATATTCAATCATAATTTTCCATACCATGGAAATTCCATGATGATATAAAGTTTATTAGAATGATGTAAGATTAGATTTTTTAAATGTTGTTCCCGAATAAGACGTTTACATAGAACAACCAGTGTGCTTTCTAATTATTAATGACGAAATGATGGTTTTTAATCATAAAAAGGTGATCTATGATTTGAAACAATAACCACAATCATGGTACTCTCATCTAGAATCTTATCAAATGAAGCTTGTATTTAATATAGATGTAACAGATCACAATCTCTATGTGAATAATTATTTAAAAGATCAGTTCATGGTGTGGGTGGACGTTGATGATATCATATTTTGTGGAAGATGGTCAAGATCAGTGGATAAATTTTATAATCACAATATATCAAAATATGAAATGTCTATGATGGGGGAACTCATGTATTTCATGGGGTGCATGTAATTCAAGGGAATGACTACACTTTTATCAATCAAGGAATATATTCAAGGGATTTGCTGATGAAGTTAAATATGAATATCTACAAAAGATGTCATCTCTGATTATAATTGTCACTAAACATGGAAATAATTAGTATTAGACTTCTGTGGATCCCACCATGTATAGTAGAATCATTGGAAGCCTATTATATTTTACTTCAACATGACCAGATATTAGCCTTTTAATATTCTTGATGGATTTCTTTCAATGTAATTCGAGTGAGGAACATATAGAGGTAGAGAAAATGATCATGTGGTACATTCAAGGTACTCATAATTATGGTTTATACATTTCTTCAGGAATATATAGTGAAATACTAGTGTTATCAAATGATGAATCAGTTGGATTTGTTGTTGATAGAACATCCATAAGTGGTGGATCATTCTTTGTTAGAAATAATTATGGGGTATGGTAGAGTAAAAAATAGTAATGAACATCCCTCAGTACTACTAAAGCTAAGTGTATATCCACTACAATGGCGTGAACTCAGGAATTGTTTATGAGGTAACAAATGACTGATATCATTGATAAGGTGAAAATATTTGTGCTAATTCATCGTGCTAAGAAGGGTGTGATTGATCATATGAAGAATCATGTACCACATTCTCATAAGAAACATTTTGAAATCAGGTATAACTTCATCATGGAAAAATTTGAACATGGTATGATTTAAATTGATCGTGTTGGAACTGATAATCAAGAGGATGAAATTCTCACTAACCCATGTCAGCACATGTGTTCAAGAGGCATCAAATGAACATCTATTTTCAGTCACTTCACAGTGCACGGGGAGGTTATGGTTTATCCCATCTCCCCAATTGAATTGACTATTTTAATCACTTTCTGGAAGTGATGTAGGTTTACAGTGGAGATATGATCCATGGGGAGAGTGTTTTGATCTCTACAATGTTCCATTACTAGTCAACAGGTTCATTGGCAATAAGGTAGAATGCATAAATTAAATGGTAAAAATGAGGCGGATGGATTGTTTTTTTCTTCTAGTTTTCTAGTTACTAGTCAATATATAATGGAGTATTATGATATTTTATGAGCTTCAAATGGTGAAAATGAGATTTCTAGGTTTTTAAAAAATAGTTCAGGGCATGTAATGCTCATGTTACTTGGTTATAGAATAGCATGGGCATATTTAAGCATTCCAAAATAAAATAACCCATTTCAATCTTATGCTATTTTTTCTACACCAGGAATTTCTCAGGTATAATTATTGTTTTTAATGAGTTCATTCTTGAATTTTTAATTTTTATAGTGTTTGGTTATCTATTGAATTTACTTGTAAATTTCTAGAAAAAAACCGAAGGTATAGATTGATGGACCCAAGGTTTTTCCTTCTTGGAAATAAATCATGGTTTGTGTTTTTTTCAATACTCCATTGAATAATATGGGATATTTAAAGGAATATGAAGGATTATTAGGGAGATTTCAAATAAAGGAATCATATAGTTTAAGATGAATGTAATATTGAATTTGGCATCATTTCCCAGTGTTTTCCAAATTTTTGGTTTCCAAAATTTGGTGAATGGAAAATATTGTGAAAAGAGTGTTTTAATGAAGGCCATATGAAATTATGGAAATGGAATGAGTTTTGAGAATATTATCTTCATGATTTTTTTTCACAATGTATTAAGGAGGTGTGATGGTGGGCTCTGTGAATATGAGAATTTGAGAATCAAAAAATGTTTCTTCCTCGAATCAAAATTTCATAAAAATATTAAAGGCATAAATTTCACAAATCATGTGATTATATTTGTGAATATTCCGAGCATTGTGAATAGAGATGGTGTTTCTACACGATTATATAATTAACAGAATCATGACTGCATGATGATTTGACAAATGGTTCAACAATAACAAGGAGCATCATGAATAGTGAATTATAGTGGAGCATTGCGAAGGAAGGAACATCGTGAATATGGTTCTGAATAATCCAAAAAATGCAGAAGAGGCAGTGGTGCTTCATGATTGTTCTATCATATAAATAACTGGATAACCGTCTTTATAGAAGATAATGTATTTAAAGGAAATCACAACTTTCTCGGATTTCATAAAGAAAGGGGATCTTTGAGAAACGGGGTTTATACACGGGCATTAGCATTGTTAAATGAACTATTTAGTTTTGAAAAATGCCAATGATTATGATAAAAGGGTTCTTCACAATGATAGTGTGTCATGTATTGAATCAGTGTGCTTCGCAAAAGAATGCTATTCCATGAAGTCTATTTTCATCGGGAAGATAGTTTGTCCCACAAAGGTAAGGGAGTATCGCGAAGGGATCTTCACAAAAAGAATTTTTTGAACATCCTTTTTTATGTTAATAGGGTTCTTAGTGTGCATCAACCCAGGTATTTGGTTCAAGAAAAGTATCTTGATAATTCAAGGACACTGTCTTTAATTCCAGTCCATTAAAGTGACCTTCATGTTGATAAACTGAGTTTGAATTCTCTCATAGCAGTGAGATGGGGGGATTCGACAGAAGTGATCAAAGGGAAACATTGTTTTATCACTAAAACATTATAGAGTTAGTGTTCCTGGAATATAGTGACCATGTCAATACTTCTACATTACACATCTAGTGAAGATTAGTTGATTTAGGTGAGACCAACAATCTATTGGTTTATGCTCCTTAGAGTATCCCTTAGTTATTAACCAATAAAAATTGTTTTGTTGTCTTTATGTGTGTTAATGTTTTAATTGTTGTACATTACCCTTAGATAGGGTTAATGGGTTCCTACCAATAAGGGAATATGATCTATTACATTAGTAAGAATATTTGACACCTTTACTCACCCCTCCCCTCTCAGGGTGTTCCATGGTCCCTCAAAATATAAAACAAAGCCATGTTCATATGCTTATATGAAAATAAAACATTTACTAAACTCAAACCTTAACCATTACACAAATTTATCATTTATAGTCATAACTCACTATAAATACCCCACATACAAGGCATAAACCATTAATATATATACCTTTATACTAAACACTACCTTATGTGATATTATCCACTAGAACATAATATACATTGACTTAATTTCACAATTAAATGATATCACACAAATCAAATTTTTAATTTAAATTCATCTTGAATCCCCAATTCATTCAATTCCATTTTCAAGAAATCATTAATAATTTTTCACAATGATGGGACCACACCAAAAATTGAAATTATCATTTTAAATACGTTAATAGAAATACATTTTCAAATAATTTTGAGGTAAGAAACTCCTTTCAAATCATTACTCTCTTTTTAAAAACATCATTTCCTTCGTTGAAAACCATAACCTGATCAAATCCAAAAATAAATCACTATACTATTTGAAGCCACCAATGATTTTCATGAAAACTAGAATATATCCATTTAAATTATCCCCCTTAACCAATCCCACATACCAATTAACATATACAACCCACTCACTTTAATATTTACCATATCTCAATATTTAACAATTCATTTCACCATTTCTCAAGGGATTGACATACCCCTTAGGTAGCCCAATGTTTGGTCTCACATAATTAATATACCCTTCAATGTTTGTGGTAGGTATTTCACCTCAATATAAGTACCCAAATTACTTTCCATATCTGAATAAATTATCAATAAGAAAGTAAAATAACATTTCCACATACACATATAGAACATAAATACTATAGGAAAGGCATAAAAACCACTTACCTCATGTCTGTAGATGAATTCTTTCATAACCCTACCCTTTATTGAAACCCAAATTCCCTTTTAAATAAACATCATATAATCTAGAAGAAAATATAGGGTTTTCTGGATTTTGATGAATATGATAGATTCTACAAGCCCAGATGCAAAAAAAGAGTAAAAAAGAGTGTTAGAGTCACCCAGATCATTGATTCACACTCAAACACTCTCCAAATGGCAATGAATCTAAAGAGAATCATCCCATGGAAGCTTTGGATTGTTTGGATCATTAACCAAAATATTGTAGGTGTTAAAAGGAGAAAATTGGGTCATAATACCAATGGATCAACAGGAAAAACCAAGAATATCCATTTTTTGATCCACACGGGTAGGCTACATGGTAGGCTATTTAGTGCACCTACAGTGTGTCTCCCTCTATCCAAGAGGGGAATTTTCGTACGGTTTCTTGGAATAATCCACACACTTTGTAAGACTGTGTATTAACTGTGTACTAGCCAATATTAAAAAGGCCCCCACAGCGGCATGGTTTCTTAGGCAAGGTACACGGTTTGTACAAACTATAAACCAACTGTGCTCTACACCGTGTTTGGCCTCTTTTCTCCGAACTTCATGTCACACACCCCCATAAAACCTCCAAAAATCATCATAAACCCAAGAACCACTTCATTGTCCAATAAAAAGGACCTTTAATGAAAATATAAAAATGGGAGTACCTTTAAAAAAAAGTATTCACAATATATCTACTATATTCATTTGGATATTTTATTCTATTTTGATTATCATGTGATACTAGAAATATATTGGATATTGTTTATTTATATTGAATGTTGTGATAATTTTATAAAGTGGTCTAGTCAACCCATGATCGATATTAGACCCTCATTTCTAGTTAGTAGCCTATGCAATATGAGGATTTTCACCTAAGGTCTTATGGCCAACCAACTTGGGGCACTGGTGTGTGGCACCTGAGTGAGGACGTCATAAAGCTGAAAAATTTCTATCTTTGTTATGGTGGATCACCTTAGAAAACATTCACACTTACATGTGACTTCAGAGGAATTCACAATCGATAAACTTTCAAGGATATACATTAGAGAAGTGGAGAGGCTACAAGACACCAATTTAGATTATAAATGATTGAGATACATGATTTATCTCCATGTTCTATAAGAGTTTCCAATATTCTCTAAATATTGAATTGAATTTAATCAAGGATAATCACCCCCATAATGATGTCTAATCTGAGTGAACTATCCAAACACTAGAGGATATATTGAAAGAATTCTAAAATTACTTCAAAGGAGGATGGGACCAACATATTCCTTTGGTCAAATTCTCATATAATAATAGTTTCCACTCAAGAATCCCAATGGATCCCTACGAAAACCATTATGGGGGGAGCTTCAAAAAACCTCATTGATGGGATGAAGATAAGGAAAAATAAATTTTATGTCTTCAAATGGTCATTGAAATAGTTGAAATTGTTAAGACCATTTAGAATCACATCAAGACTACTCAATGTCGATAGAATAACTATTCTTAAAATCATTGTTGAGATATAGATTTTAATGATGGAAAAGAAAATTTCGTTCAAATATATCTATTGAATAAATTGTTGAGGTCTTAGAAGAAAGGAAAGCTTAGTCACATATACATCAACCTTATTGAGATCCTTCATGGTATTGGAGAGGTACTCTATCTTCTGGTACACCCACATATACTGTATCAAGTACATGATGTATTCCATGTATCCCTCTAGAGGAAGTGAGTACCAAACCCCAAAAAGTATTCAATATAGTTATTGTACCATTATAGAATGATATATCATATGAGGAGCATCTGGTGGAGATCATAGACCATAAAGACAATGTTCTATGAAATAATAAAATGAACATGGTCAAAGTGTTGTGGAGAGAAAAAATATTTGAAGAAGTGTTGTGGGAACTGGGGGATGCAATGAAAAAGAATTACCCTCATCCGTCTTAGTGTGGGAAATGAAAATTTAAAGGGAATGTTTTTTGAAGGGGGATATTATAATTACTTTATCTTTTATAAATAAAATCCCCCTTTTAATTTAATTTGGTGTCTTATTATATATTATAGATATAGAATACACATGTACTTATTTAATTTTATAACCTATAATCAGATTTAAAAAAACATTTTGTATCATTACTATGGATAATATAGTCGCTGAATATTAATCATATGATTACTACAAATATAAGGTTTTAACAAATCCAATTGGAATAGAGAATGGAAGTGATGGAATCAACCAATAGGATAAAACCCAATGATTCCCAATTATCAAATATTTTGAGGGAGATATCATCACTGGTATTTTCCATCAACTAACAACCAGATGATATCCAACCACTAAATCGCGGTCCAAACTATTTATGGTATATTTTTTGGCTCATGGACATCATGCACCAAACCATGTACGATGAACCACCTCATGAAATTCCCATTGTCATGAACCCTACCCTTATAGTGTTTTATAGTTTATTAATGCGATATGTATCAAAATAATAATAATAATATTTTTATTCTATTTTAAATAAAATAATGGTTATATTTACTTTTAATGTTTCTTTAAAAATGATTTTGATTTTTGATAAAAAACAAATCTTATTATTTGCTAATATTCACATTCAATTAAATCATTTTCTTTGATGAATTTATGGATGTTTTAAATAAATAATAATATTAATGAAATATTATTATTAAATAATTTTTTCCAAATATAAAAGATCATATGCTTTTAATGAGGTAAAATATTATTTTTATAAGGGTTTGAAAAAGCTTATTGTCGAAAAACCCAACATTTATCTATAATTATAAATTATTATTATTTAAAGTAAGAAATATCATATTTATAAAATTATTAGTATAAAATATGAATTATTTTTCGAATTGTAACATCTAAAATTATCAAACTGTGAATTTTTCATTATTTTCTGAGAGTGTTGAATTTTCGGGTAAAAATTAAATTCTGTAATAATATACATCAAGAATTATTACATAATAATGTTACAAAAGTGGTATAATAAATACTATAAATGGTATCCCTGACCAAATGTATTTTTTACCATTAAAATAAATCAATTATGTTTATTTTAATAATTTTATAAATCCATTATTAATCAACACAAACCTATAACATGTTTCAAGTTTTTAAAGTCATTTTTTAAGAGTTTGAATCACCTCTAACTAAACTAGGGTAATATTTTAATACATTCGACCATTTTCATAATAAATTAATTTATAGTGCCCATAATTGGTTGAAACCATTGGAAAAAACCACTGTAATGTTTGTCATTTTGGTTATTTAATTAAATAAACTTCAAAATCCATGGGTGGGAAATAATAAAGAACTTAACTTTTTTCTTATTTAAACCCACCCATTATCTTATTTACCTGAAATAAGAATAATTATAGAATGACATAAATCATACCTCCTCTCTCTAGATTCCTCACATGGTTCCTCTAAACTCTCAAGAAGCTCCTTCCAATCATTTGGAATCACACTCTCAATGTAAGGGTTCTTTTCATTATCCTATTTATTCAGGTATCATTATTATATTATGCCCTTTTTAGTAATCAATAAATTTTGTATATGTTCTTACATACCCCCTATAATACCCCTTTGATTTCTAAATAATGACATGCCCCTTAAAATCTTATTATTCCCTCCTATAAACATTTCTCCACCCATGTTATGATTCTAAAATTTCGCCACAATTTTCCATGACAAACAAAGGTTTTGTGAATACACATACCCAATTTCTTTCATGGGTGTTCTTATTTGTGAACTTATAATTATTTGATTAGGTATATACATGTATTTATTCTACATTTCATGATCAAGTAATTAAAATTGATGAATAATATTTACATGATATATGATCTATGTGGCACACTTAAGCATAAGAATGAAATGAAAGTGATAGGTGCACCCAGAATTATATTTCAATATAATGAATTAGGAAATGTTTTAGTCTCATGAGATGTCATGAAAATAGTTAGGGATTGAACCTAATCCATCATGGGACTTTTTCCATCATCATTTCTTGGCTTTTATCGTTGGACTATGTTTATGATTCCATTTTTTTAATTGATGTCACATTTCCCTGTTTCCTTTATGTTATCATGCTCTATCAAGCCTTACTATTCATGTTTATGATTCTTACTCCTTCTATACCCCCATTTATATTCCTAATTTCTAACATGTATTACATTATCAATATAATTAAATGTTTAATTACATTATTGTGCCTTATATCTCTCCTCATTCTTATAAATGTGTTTCTTAGTTCCTTGTAATGTCTGTTCTAAATAAAAGAATCATTGTTTCCATGCTATTTCAATTGATTTAATCATGGAACCAGAAATATCCAATAGTTCATTATCCAAAGAGGACCTACTTTAGAAAGGCAGGAGTTCGTTTAGTTTTGTACATTACAATACATAAGAACATGCACTTCTTGAGAGGATGGGAGGTCAGACTCATCACAACCTTTTGGGGGGGAATTATTGTCTACTCCGGGACTCTCTTTGTAAAATTAAAATATTTTCATGAATCCTTATTAATTCACCAAGTATATCATAAGTGTCCCTTGGAATTTATAATCACTTACTAACATGTGTATAACTTTAAAATCATTAGTATGTATTCAAGGTTCATCATTAATGGAAATATACGTATGTATTTGAGGTTTTCTATCAATGGTATCCACTAATATACTGATTAGAGATTATTTTAATCATATTGGTGACGATACTAGTTTTTAAGCCACTTAGTGGGGCACTCTGGAATTTATTGTCATCCAGGGAGATGATGGGTTGTTTTGATCTAGGGATCATGCCCGTAAAATGGGATACCTATGTATTCTTGTGAAAGAAATAATAACCCTCTTCATTTGGTGTCGCTTAATAGGACACATCATACCCATTAAGGTCATGTGATAAGGAACTTAAAGTGAAAGGTGATTTGTTGAAACATAGTGTGATACTTATGCTGATGTAACCCTAATAACTTGGAAGGGATATGGTTTTCCAATTAAGATCATACCTTGTAGAGAATATGGACCAAATAGAATAGGGTTGATTTGAAATGTTAGGTTTGAACTTCAAGTATGCATGCTATGTATCCCATGTTAATGGGAATTGAAGCCCACGTAATTCAATAAATCTCAATGTAGAGTATAGTCCTCATAGATAGATTATTTTGGGATTACATCCTGAAAAGGATGACTTGATGATTTGAGGAATGAATTTAGGGATTATTTCATATGGAGGATGCTGAAATTGGGGGAATTAGGGACTGATTAATGAGGAGTATATCTAGTGAGCTCGGGCCATGAGATGTATTCTTACATATCTTGGTTTGACTAGAAATCACTGTTATCAAAGTTCCTTCCGATGAGTGTGTGTGCACATGTTGTGACCATCATGTATCTCTAATCCCACGTGAGTCAAGCTCGGTGTGAGAAACATGATGTTGTGAAATATTCTACAATTAAACATCACACTTTTACTCTTCTGCTGATGGAAGAGGGTGTGACAACTATGGAAGAGGGTGAGTCAACGAGCCTTCCCTATGTTCTATTTACATTGGACAAGGGTACAATATAAGGAATAAGGGATGAAGGTGAGGGGCTTATACCAGGACGGATTCCCGGTTGGGAATTTGTTGGGGCATACTACTAAGGAGGATTCCCATTTGAGATTGGTTTGGGCTTACTGCAATGGAGGATTCAAATTTCAAATTGGATGGGGCTTACTCTCAAAGAGGATGGAAATTTGAAATTAGTTGGGTTTTACACCTTCCTTTAGAGGATTCCCATTTGATATTGGTAGGGGATTAATCCTAGGGATGAAGACCATTTGAGATTGGTTGGGGCTTAATCTTAATAAGGATCCCCACTAGATATTGGTTGGGGATTACTCTTAAGGAGGATGCTTATTTGAGGTTTAACCTGGAAAACAAGTCAGGTGATGTGGTTTGAAGAGTTTCTAAGAGATTGTATCAACTCAAGGTACTCGATGAATATATTAATAGAGTCCAAACACCTAACACGCTAATGAAACCAAGAGGAGTAATTCAACTCAAGGAACTTCATTTAGTGTGAAAGAGTTTCTCAAATCATGGAATTTCAAGGGTGGATGTATGGCCGCATAAAGAGCACAATAGAATATGTCCTCGACCAGATCTGAAAAGTTCACACTAAGACTCTCCATTTTTCATGGGGGTGAGTGATGGAAGCTAAGGGACCAGCCGGAAGGTCCAAGACTGTAGCCCGACATTGACCTTGAGCTAGGGTGTGGGGGGAGAAGCCCCTGTGGTATGGAGCAGCTGGGCCATGTAGGAGCGTCGCAAAGGTTCCTTGCATAGGTGCTCTACATAGCTCCCAGCACGGAAGTACTCTGCATAGGTGCGGCGCACAGGTGCTCCACACAGGTGAGGCCCATAGGTGCTCTATGCAGGTGCTTCACGTAAGTGCCTCACGCAGGTGCTCTGTGCAGGTGCTCCGTGCAGGTGCTCAGTGCAGCTCCAAATGTTCTAGACCCTGATGGGACTTTGAACCACGTTTTTCCACTTTAATTCTATATTCTATCATGTTTTAGTGATTTACCTGAGAATAATTAGGGTATCTTGGTGAAAGAGCTATGCAATGGGATCATTGGGACATCATCCAGCTTGTTCTGTCATTTAAAATGGGGACCCCAAGGGTCATATTTATAGGAAAGGAGGGGCGCTGGCCGAAGGGAGGTTGTCCATGCAGGTCATCCACATAGGTCCTTCACACAGGTCCTCTGTGTAGGGGTATACAAAATTTATTTACTGCATAGGTCCCCCATGTATGTCCTCCGCATAGGTCTTCCGTGTAGGCCCCTTTGTAAATTTTATCCATCTTCCGGCTGGAATAACTTTTTATCCATATGTCTGTTTGGGTTTTGTGAACAGTCACATCAAAGGATTTAAAGATATCACACACATTGAGACTGTAAATACACCATTTATTCTTGGAAAAACCCCAGAAATTGAACTTAATGTGTCAACACATTTTCATCATTGATCTTGGTGAACCACTACATACTCTAAGATGGGGGAATCATTCAACTAATTCATCGGATGTGGGTAGTATTTTGGCACATAAAAATCCAGCATGCATATTCTTTTTTCAAGGTGAAAACATCTTTACTTATACTTGAAATTTGTTGTCTATGTGAGAATCATATCTTCACTCTACGGAAAAGTGCATGGAACACATTTAATGGTGTATACAGTATGCCCCAAGATTATCTCATGTAGTGTAAAGTACAAAGGAATATTTTGATAATGTTAAGGAGGTTTTGAATACAAGTGATGTACTTCTTATTATAATTTTTTTATTTAATTTACCTAACTAGAATAGTCATTATAATTATAGATCTTCTGGGATGAATTATGAGTAAAAGTTTATAGTAAATATTGAATTAATGTGTAAAAAGAGCAGGATTGTCTTACTTTTTATATCTAGATTGAATCATAGAGATTTCCCACTACAGTGTTTTGTGAAAATATTTTTTTCCATTTTCATATAGATATGTGATAAACATAATATTTTATGTAATGTGTCATCAAAACCTAGAAACTGTATCAAACATAAGGTTGGTCAAGCAGTATATCAAATATGATATGATAAACTATTGTTTATATTGGGTTTACTACATATTCTTAAATATTTAAATAATATTAAAATGTGCCATGTGAGTATAAATATTTACATTATCATTATTTCATATTATCATCCTAAATGTATATAAAGATATGCATTTCATTAAGAGTATCGATAATAGACATCCAAATTTAAGTAATTGATTTTATCCTTAATTGATCATCAATATGGGTTATTATAGATTATGATAAAATATTATGGTTATCATAAGTGGGATTCTTATATAGGGTTACATTTTGTTTTCATGTGACAAAAAATAATGAATAAGAGTATATGTGTTCAATGGATGACCAACTAAGTATACCCACATAGTTTTCCAGTAATGTCCCAGAATTTCTGTGTGTTTTTCTAATTATATGGAATTATTTAGTTACTAGGAACTACGACAACATGTGATTCCGAGTCCTAGAGTGCTGGAATGATCTTTCATAAAATGTTATGCATTAAATATCGTGAAAGGGAAATTCTCCCAAAAAAGTATAATATCTTATAAATGGGTACCCAGATCAGAAATCTAAGGGTACTGTTTCCTTTAGGATAACAGATTTAGCCCGGGCATGACTTTTGTTTACATGACTCTACCTTATAGTGAGAAAACCAAAAAATGGAATAACATTAAATAATATAAATAAATAAAATTATTTTATTTTTCATATTCTTATAACTCATGAATAGTTAATTTGATTGAAAATACATGACCACCACTGAGATTGTGAGGGTATGTTTCCTTGGGTAGATCCTAACATTGGCCGGCGTGGGCCAACTATTGATGTTAGTTTATGGTCGTAAATAAAATAATTAAGCAACAATTATTTTATTGTCAAGTACTTATTACTCTTAAATAGTAACTTGTATTGAAAATATGAGAGTATCGTTGAGCTCATGAGGTAATTTTCCCCTTAGGCGGAGCCTAGACGTTACCAGCATGGGTCGAGGGTGAAAGTTATTTTTTTGGACTTTTTTTAGGTTCATTTAAATTAACGGGTGAGTGGGTTTTTCTAACTTTTGAAATGGTGCTTAGATAAAAAATCTTAGGGCATGGTTGAAATTGGAATGCCAGGATGCACCTAGAAATTACATAAAATCAACCATCAAGGGCCGAGTGAAAAAGATATTTTCTATACTTTTTGAGAATAATAATAAAATAACATAAAATAATTTCTTTATTTATTACCTTTCCGTAGGGTGGTTGACGGTGATGCTGCAGTGAAGCGACCAGGTAGTGACATGGCTCATTAATGAAGCTCAGTAATGGCATTTATCACACAACATAATGATGCAATAAAGTAAGAATAATAGAGATGCTATTTCATAACTACAAGAACCTGATGATGCACCTCCAAAGTGTAACAAAAATGTTGTAACATGATTATTTTTATTAATCCTAGACATGGGAGAATGGGGAATTAAATGGTGGGGATTTTCTAATGAACTGTTGGTAGTTTTCCTCTCCAATGAAGAATGAAAAATGTCGGTTAGACCTCATCGCCATTGACGTCCCTTGAAGAATGGAGTTGGAAGAAACTTCAACTTCAGGAAACCTTAAGGAAGAACGGTTTGGCATCGAACATCAATGAGGTAGGGGTTGATTAAATTCTATGTTATTCCCAATTCTTTTCTAGAAACAACTAATTCGGATCAACTGGTGAACAAGTTGATATGTGATTCAAGCATTAATGCGGGAGGGAAACTATATTTGGGGATTTCTCAATTTTTGTTTCAACACTACTTTAAATAATTGATCATCTCCCCTGTTCCTCATCGGATTTTAAACATATAATGTGTAGGGTGCGGGCCGACGCAAACCAAGGCCCGAACCCCTCCATAGGTGCACTCTTTTTGAACGTCTTGTAAAAAGTGGACACTTGATGATTTCGGGACTTTCGGCTTGATGATGACCTTTCTCAAAGGTTGTTGGTGCATGCGGTGCAATGAACAGCCCACTGAAGCACATCTGATGGTCCATCAATAAATGTTTCAGGGCACTAGAACTGGAAATAGTAGCCTAATGTCATTGTCGTGGGAAGAGGGTGTGGGCCTGCCCATCAGCACGACGTATTGGTAGGAGGCTATGACCAAACGACTGCAGCATTGGGAGTTGTAGTGCCAGGTGGGTGTCGCGTGGTGGGATGACCTGGATCTAGGCCTTCAGGGTAGCTGGTGAGTCATGGTCCGTTGACAGTGGGTGCAGGGTGCCCCATGTATGAGGGGCTAGTAGGGGATGGATGCATCGTGGCTGCTGAATACTCTATGGATGATGATGAAATGGCTCCACCACATGACCGGTCATCGGCCAGTGGGCCACGCCCTTTGGGCCGTTCCAAATGAGACTAGGCTTTCAGGCGACCCAATGAGATGGTCCATCGTCCAAGCCTGTTCAGGTCCAGCAAGGCCTATTGGGCCTGGCCCACTGTCCAGGCTGGTCTAGACCAACCCTGACCCAATCTGGGTTGGTTTGAGTCCGTCTAATTGAAATGGGGTATCTAGAACCCCTGAGCCGGTTTGGTCAGGTTGGACCGACTAGTTCGGACTGGGCCTAGACACAACCCACCCCCTGTTTACTAAAATGATTGTATCTCTCAGACTACATGTCTGATTGATGCACTGTCAGTGGAGTTGGGACACTTGCGATGGGGTAGTCCATTTCATATTCATCTCATGAGTTTTGATAGAAGTTGAGTATGGCTGGGTTGGATTGGACTCAAATCCAATTGGTCCCTTTTTAGTTAAAGGCCTATAACTTACAGACCGGGCATCCGATTGTCGCACCCTCTATTGGATTTAAACCCTTATGACTAGAAGGCCCTTTGGTGTTAATCTATAAGTAAGTTCATGGTGGTTGAGGAACAAGCGATGGATTTAGAAGCAGATCCTTCAAGCATGCTTAGTGCGAGAATCTAGTGGCTGGATGTGACTTGAAGAAAAAAATAGTGATCCTCTATGGGTCCACGCCAAGCGATCATCCATGGTTCAACACCTATCTATCATCTCTGGTTTTTCACCTATATATACTCTATATGTCAGAACCTAGAAATCCTATGTTGTTCAGCTCCTAGCGATCCTTAGTGGGTCAGCACCTAGTGATCCTCTCTTAGTTAGCACATAGCGATCCTCATTAGGCCATCACCTAGTGATACACTAATGGTTATCACCTAGATATCCTCTGTGGGTCACTACCTAGTGACCATGTTCGGGTCAGCAATAGAGCCTCTCAGCAAAATAAGATGATATAACTTTACGATTTAATCATCATTACTTTTGTACTAGAGTTATACCTGGTGTGAGATGGGTATTTTACTTTCTGTTATGTGGTGGAGTTCATTCTTGGTGGTATGACCTCTATGGAATTTTCATTATGGTGTTTACCTTCATGGATTACTAAGATAACTTTGGGAGTCTTGGAATCCAAATTGAGTATTGTCATACTCACCCATGCACCGTATTTTCCTACACATCATGTGTCGGGTGAATATGATCAATTTTATGATAGAGGTGCTCAGGCGGATGAGACTGACGAACTCTATAACGGTGGACCTAGTGTCCTAGGACCAGTTTTTTCCAAGTAGGACTAGGTTTTAAGGACATACTACCTCGGATTCTAGTAGAATCACTAATCTCGCATTGTTTTGGGGCTTTCCGCAGAAGGCCATCAGAGGATTATTTTTTTACTTTACTATTTTCTGTTCCTTGTTGGGATTGTATTTTACCCCACATTCATTCACTTTTACTTAAACTCATAATTTTTTAGTGGTATATTGGTTTCCCCCTTTTAGATTGTTAGGATTTAGTTGGGTGTGTGTGTGTGCAAGATTAAAGGCAATGCCCTTATTTTTTGTATATGCCTCTCTAGTGCTAGTCACCAGCCCCTGGCCTATGGAAGGCGTGTCTAGGGTAGTCATCAAATGGGCCCTGGGGGACGAATCATAAAAAACTGGTATTAGAGGGTGGTTATTTCTACTTGAAAAAATAAGAGTTTGAATTTTTTTATGAGGTCAACAGTGTTATGTTTCTTGAGTTTGGATTTCATTCTGGGTAGTCCAGTGTGTCTGTGGCAGCTGACGTATCCATACAACAGGACCCTAAATTCAATTTTTAGACATGCTACATGATAACACAGATTGAATGTGTTTTGGAAATGATATTTCCTTGATCTATTTTTAGTCATCTCTCTAGGTATAACTTATTGATGGGGGGTTATCATGATTCTATCTCAAGATGCCTCCATACAGATAGCGAGCCAAGATTCAATTGTGTAACTATGAGGATAGTTCCCCTAGTGATGAGGCTTTAACACAAGGACTGTTTCGTGAGATGGTACCTTCAGGTGGTGTACCCGCAATACCACTGCACTTTGGTCATCAATTACTACCGGATCAATCATAGAGGACACAAGTAGGCTTAGTGTCTTATACGGGTTTCAGTAAAAAATACCCCTCATATTCCAAGGTGATCATGACTCACTGGTAGCTAAAGCCTGGATTGAGGTGGTGATTAATATTCCATCAAGATAGGGAACCATTATATTAGATGGAGGACCTAGCAGTGAGGCTTCTACGTGGCTCAGCAGGGCAATGGAAGGGTTTAGATTATCCAGATCATATGAAAAGGTGAATTTTCCTTGGATAGAGCATAAGATCCTTTCATAGATAAGGGGTCTTCTTCCATAAAAAATAAGTATCATGTGTTCCCTAAAGTTTCTACATCTTTAGAATGACGACATTTCAGTAGTAGAGTATTCATTGAGGTGCACTGACTATTCCAGGTACTCGACAAATACAATACGACCAATGTTGTTGGACTCGAACCACTAATCGTGATGTATCTAGAGACATCTGAATTAGTAATAATCCTCTTTGCATCCATATTTATGTTAAGGTTCAAGAGAGAACTATTGTGGTTGACTGTTCTTTGGCTGAGCGGATACAACCATTGAATGTCAATAGTGAGAAAGAAAGAAACTACTGTCATTCTGAGAGACTTAGACGTGTATAATTTTTTAGAATAAGAAATGATAGGGACTGATGAATCTACATGGAATAATACATGGAAGAGGATCTAGGGGAGAATTAGGAGGTTGTATACATTTTGACATGTTACAAACACCACCCCAATGTGGTCCCCTCTTGGCTCGGGGAGCTGGAGGGAAAGGTATGGGACGAGATTCATGCAGTCAAGGAGTATGACCCAAGGGTTCAAGTGATGATTCGAGGTATGGTATGTGTCTACTGCTAGCTACCATATTAATAGACATAGGTACTAATCATTCCATCTATTCATTAGTATTTTTCAGGACCTACAGTTTCAGGTTATAATGTTGACTTTATCATTATGTATGGACATACCTATTTGAGGAGACTCAATAATCACACTTATGCCGACAATGTGATATGACCCTTGAGGTGAGAGTTTGAGTTGGATCCTTTTTGTGGAAACATCCAAGAATTACGAAGTTATTTTGGGTATGCACTCGTAATTCATATTTCATGGTAAGATTGACTATTTTAGTACAAAGGATGGGGTATATCTATAGATGTGGAATGGGGTTTTCCTAGGCCTGCAAAAAAATGTAACCCAATTAGTTCGAGAAAATCTCATGCATAGGAGGGTGTAGCCGATCACTCTTGAGTCAGCCTACCTTACCCTCATGGTAGTTGGTGTATTGAGTTTTTAGTTCCCAACAGTAGTGATATAGTGTGATAAATTCCATTCAAAATATCCTTCTAGTATTACCTACCCATAGGGAGAGGGAATTATGTATCATTCTACACTGCGAGTAAGCACCGATATCAGCATTAGTATATCAGAGGGATTTGGTAGAGAATCACGATTAGGGGGTGTAGGTGGTAGAATTACTAAGGAATAGCTTAGTAAGAACTAGTTTTAAATGCTTCGTGTGGATTATTATCGCCTTTACCAAGTGGTCGTAGAGAATGAGTACTCATTACCAAAGGGTCAATGGGCACATCAATCAATTAAAGGGTAAAACCATTGGATGGTTGGAAAGGTGCATGTGGTATTTTCAGTAGTATAGACAGTGACGATGGATGGAGTTCCTCTAGGACTATGACTTTGAGATAGTCTATACTTCTGGGAAGGGGAATGTTGATGCTGATGCACTCAGCAGAAGTTCAGGTCTATAGCTGCTGAGTGAGGTGATAAAGCATCATTTCTCAATGCATATACACTTCGTGGATAGTAATTTAGCAGCTCAAATCAAGTCTATGACTATCACCTCCACTCTTATAGTGAGTTAGGGAGGAAAAGTAGGTGGATGGTGACTATTAGGCCCAACAAGTTTAGTTATCCTCAGGATGGCCTCCTAATGGATTTCCGATTGGTGGGGAGCACATCATCCATTTCAAAGGGAGGATTGTAGTACATGTGATGTTCCTAGAGGAGGTGTAGAGAGAGTTACATAAATCCCCCTTTTTGGTAAATCATAGAGTGGTGAAGATGCACAATGACCTCTAACCTCAGTACTAGGGGCCATGGATTATGAATGCGGTGGACGAGTTTGTTTCACAATGCCTCACTTATCAGCACATGATATTTGAGCATCATGATCTAGCAGGATTCCCCTAACAACATGAGGAACTATAATGGATGTGGAACATTATCTCGATGGACATCATGATGTGGTGAACACATACATCTAGTGTAACGCCCCGACCCTAATTACCTAGAGTCAGTGCATTATTACATAACATTGGCATGATCACGAGAAAGATCAAGTCTCGAAAGACCGATTAGTTTAGTAGCCTTGGAATAACTAGATACATCCATAAATTTTACATTACATCATAAAAAATATCTTGTCTTCATATCCCCTCATACTATCCCTGCAGGTCATTCATAAATTACTTCTTCATAATCCTGGGAAAAAAATAAAACATTGAAAGGGGAGAGCTCAGATTCTCAGTAAGGATAACATTATAGCAGAAACTTTCATAAATAATCATAAACACTTAATGAAATTTATAACTAAAACAAAAGCCTTTTAAACTTGAACTTCAACATAAAATGGAAAAGGTAAAATGAAATAATGCCATTTACTTACTCACATGGATATTCTACTAGTCGAATGATCACATGCAATATCAATAACCACTTTCATAATGATGGAATGCATAATGCCAGACTATCATAACCACATAGCCAAGGCCTCGTGCCAAGACTACAAATAAGATTTTGCCAAGGCCTTGTGCCAAGACACTAGTTTGTCTCATGAGACCTACCGATGCATCGAGGAGCTATAGCGGGCTCCACCCGTCACTTATTAAGTCCAATGCATTCCTCATATGAATAGGTTTAAACATAAAATAAACATTCGTATTAAAACTAGCACACGAAATGTCAATACTTTAACCACAAACCATGAATGGTATAAAAATAGAACATCCACAGTAAAACATAACTTATTTGATACAATATGTAAGATTGTATTGTATCACATTAACCTCAATCATGAATAATTAAGGATGTTGACATAGATGAAAATAATCATCAAAACTATTTGAGGGAAATATCCCCCTTTTCTTGAAATCATTTAAAAGTCACACTATTTGTCAAGAAGGCATTGAAAAATAGATTTTTTTGAATCAAAGTGTCCCATACCACTTTGAAACTTTTAAAATGAGTTTTAATTTTAAAACTTTAATGTATATATAAATAAATCCTTAAAACTATTTTTAAAACATGGACATTAATGAGCAAGATATAGAAGAACAAGTCTTTAAAACATTTTAAAATTGTATTTTGGTTAGAGATTCTAACCAAAAGAGAGACACTTGAATACAAATATTTGAGGTAATAAAAAATTTGTAATATCAAGAGAATAATGGGATTCATGATATACTATGTCAAAGTACATTATATACACCACATAAAAGTGATTTGGTGTATATCAACAAAGAAGTCTCAGTTGAATGTAAATTGAGATGAAATCTCTCATAAAGGCCGTATCCTTAGGTTAAGGATAAATCAACGACATAATTATGTGTGAAAAAATATAAATACACTAAATATGATTGAATATTAAGTGTAAAACAATCAAAGGATATTCACACATATTCTTGTAGAAACAACACCAACGAATTGGATGTTTAACTCAACAAATGGTGAAAGAGATAAAATTACTCTTATCAAATTCATATTAACGACTTGAGAATTATCAATGGAGTGATTATGTGTATCAAAAGTGTATCCACAGGAAGGGGAGTGGAAATTATGACATAATCAAATGAATAGTGATTCCACACATAATCTTGGAGTAATATAATCAATGAAATATGCGTAAAGCCGAATGAGTGGAAATTGAAATCTCAAATTCCCTTATCGATTTGGTAACTTACGAAACAAACAACCATGAAATAAGGATCATACCATGACTATGTAAATACCCATAAATTAAAGTATATTACACAATTAATACAATCATGGGCAGTACACATACACCACATGTAATAATTAAGTGGTGAACAATGGAATTCTCACGAAATTAAGAGCGAGATAAGAAACTCCTTACCACGTTAATCAACTGAGTCGTATGGCCAAAAGTTAATAACCACCAAATGATTTACAGAATAACATGAATATAAAGATAATCATGATAATATATATCAAATGGAAGTACACAATACACCACATTCAATAATTTAGTGGCGAACAATGGAAATCTCACAGAATTGAAAGTGAGATAAGAAAATCCCTTCCTTGTACTTTTTCCTTGGTCGATGGTAGGTTTACCTCCTGTATAATGGTGAAATAATTGTTATTGAATAATACAAGAATCATTTACTTTAATATGATATCATATATGATCTTTTAACATTGATTTGTTAATAATATCTTAGAATTATCGTTATTTCGGGTGTTAACAGGTTCATTTTACTTTATATTATTTGTTATGTAAGACATATTCGTTATTAATGGGATGTATATTATTCATATCCATAATGATATCAAGTCCATAGATACTATTTTTAAATCATCAAATTATAATTATACTTGAAGGGATATGATGGACAATGAATCTCATCGCGTTCGTGGAGACGGTAGTCCGTACATACGCACGAGCGACAATATCATTATTTTGATATTAAAATAATATATAATTGGATTTTATATCATATATACAGAATCATTATCATGTTATATTTATTATTTACATGAGTTACACATCATTATTATACCCATCCAAATAATAATATATTGAATAACAATTACACCACGACGTGGAGACGGTAAGCCGTACGTACGCACGTATGGTGACATGTTATTCAAAGGATGGATAGAATACTGAATATGGTTGTACCATATTTATAATAACATAAAAGTATATATATGATACTGGAGTTATTATTTTATAATGGTAATAACAATGAAAGAGGAAATGGAAGAAGAAAGGAACTTAAAAAGGGGTGGTGAAAACATTACCTCTTCTTCGGGTTCTTCCTTTTGATTTGATCAAAAGGGCTCCTTAGGTTGGCTTTCTGATCAAAATAAGGCCTCTAGGTTGTAGTGAGGGATGTTGGGAGAGTATTTGGGCAGATTTTGGCCGAACAAAAAGGCTTTGAAGGTGTGAAGAAATGAGAAGGATGAGTGTCTTTTTATAAGAGGGGTGAGGGGCACCTTTGGAAAAGCTAGAAATATTAATTTATAATAAATTCATATTCAGTTTCTAATGGCTCCAAAGTTGACTATTCAAAGTTTAGGGTGGGGATAGGTCGAAAAACACTCAACCAATATAATTTAGACAGGTTTGGGTACTTATATTAACCTTATCTTTAAGTATTAACTCTAAGTTAATTAGTTTCACTTTTACAATGCCTCTTTGTATTTTTATATAATATGGTTAATAAACTTACTATATACATCCAAGAGACCCCCAAGTGGTCCATTAATGATTAACCTATCATGATATAAGTCTCTTGGCATAACCTTAGATTTTTAGGAATTTAATATCAATTAATAATATAATATTTGTTTTAATAACTCTTTTATGTCAATTTTGACACTATTCAATACTTGATTTTTGTGAAACTCATAACAGATTGATTACTTCGAAAAAAGTCAATTAAATCAATCCTAATAGATCATATTATCCTATAAAATTAGTTTAATTCATTAAAAGTTTCATATTATATTTATTTGGGTATTTATAATATCAATTAGTTTAATTTTTCACTATTATAATAATTACTGCATCATCATTGTGTCATAAATAAAATACGTTATTTAATGTCTAAAAATTATAAATAAAATCTCATTATGTAGGAAATCTTTTTATATTTCTAATAAATATTTATAATCGAAAATCCAACATATATATCCCTATGTAAAAATTGTTTTGCTAAAAGATATATGCTTGTGTCATTTTTGTATTCATTTTAACTTAATTAAAATAAAGTGTCATTATCACTTACAAGTGGATCCATGGGGTCCCCAAATCGACCCAAAGATGATCATGGTCGACCATGTATCAACAAATAGGGTTAAGACACGTTTTAGGGTAATTTACTATTATTATAATATTATTCTTTAACCCTTATTTACCGGATTTACCCTTAACCATGGTAAATAAAATATTTACCGCAGTAATTATTCAAAATGTCTAAAAATAAAAGATACCTATTTACACAATTTGAACATCCTGATTCCAAATATGGAATCCATTTTCCTAAATTAAAAACACAGAAGTTGGAGAAATTAATTTAAAACTAATTCCCGTTGTCAAAACAAAAAGCGTGTTTTTAAGAGATAATAACTATCAAAAGATTGACACTTGTTTATGTTCGGTTTAATTGTAAAATTATGTCCAATGACCAACATTATATTAAATGGTAAAAATATATTCTAAATATACTTTAAAACTACTAAAATTCATAATATATCACTATTAATTATTTTGATTAAAAAAGTTGTTTTTAATTAAAATTTAGTAATTTTCACTATTCATCAAAATATGAAAGTTATCCGAAAAGTACCAAAATTTCTCTTTAGGCTAAATTAGATATTCCGAATCCAAAAATGAAGTAAATTTTGAAATATAAAATATATATAATTTTAAAAAGTAGGTATTACTATTCATAACAGCTAGTTTGATCGGTTGTGGTGTGTGTTAAAACTCGAAGTTGCGTACAACACACGCTACTCTTTTATTCAAAGGAAAGCATACCGTGGAAGCTTGGGATGTTTCATTTTAAAAATTTTTGATGTCTCCATTTAGTCAAAAAGTTTAAAATATTGTATTTAAAAAGTTTTCACTATTAAAAATTGATAAAAGTGCAATACTGAAAATGAATATGTTCTTGCATTATGACTAAGAAACTCATAATATGGATTCTAAAATTATAAGGATTATATAAAGTTTAAAATTTAGTTAATACTATTCATGACCTCTTTTAATGGATTTTTTTTTGTAAGTCAAGGTGTGATTGAACTCGGTGTTGCGTGTAGTGAAAGTTATTGAATTATTTTGAAGAAATAACACACTATGAAATCTTGGGGTGTTACATTCTCCCCTCCTTCAATAAATTGCGTCCTCGCAATTTGAAATTGTTCTTCGAAAATAAAAGGTTGAAAATAGAAAATATATTTGTGGGAAAACCCACATCGGAAATTGGGTTACTAAAATTTAGTCTTAATATGAGGAAAAGAGAAATGAAAGGGTCACCATCGAATTATGATCTCGATTAAGAGAACATTGGTGGTAATTAGAGACATATAATTGGAGGAAAAACGTAATTATTTATAGGTAGTGATTGAGGTCATCAATCACAAACAATTATAAAATTGAGGTCCTTAAACTCATCAATCTATGATGATTTGAAATACCATCGGTCCAACAAAACATAGGGTATTGGGATAACACATTTTTGACGTTTCAAAATATCTTAGTTGAAATCCCACATCGAAAAATGAATTAATGAGGCCTCTATTTAAAATAAAGAGTGGAAAGTATAAAGATTACCGAAAATAAAACATACTAGGGTTCCATGTAGGAAAATATGGATATGGAAGAGAAATCTAACCATCAATTATCTGATGGAGAGTGGTAGAGAACATGGCTATGAAAAGGCCAACAATCCCAAAGCCATAAATTAGTGATGATTTAAGGTATCATCTAGGACAACATTTTTTTAATGTTACATTACATAAGGAAGTGGAATTCATTTATGATATTGACTAAGAACATTATGAGATATACTTACATTTTAAGTATATTTTCATTCATTAATAAATTTCCACCACTAACTCAATTTTTTTTAAACGATAAGTATTCAAGAAGACTTGGTCACACTGGAAGAGATAGAATAAACTTCTATAGAATCACATGATCCATGCAGGATAAACCATATATTTACATTGTCTTTGAAGATTAATCAAAACCAAAAGGTTAGTGAATGATCTAATGATCCCCCAAAAGGATATTCATTGAGATAAATATGTACTAATCTTAATTTCTAAAATTAAACCAACAATACCCCGAAGTTAAATAGATACCATTCAATAACCAATTGTCCTTAAAATCCTTTAATATAATCCACACTAATATTGAAACCCAAAACATAGAAGAATTTGATTATGTAGTCTCCCATGTTACATTGTATCTCCAAATGACATCAAATACTCTTAAAGTCACATACTTAAAAGTAATTAACATCATCACATATTCTCTGTTATAGGTTAATCATTTCCATAAATAACCCAAATCACTATAAATCAACAATAAAAACATAGATAAAAATCCACCATTACTCTACAAATGAAACCTCATTGTATTCTATTTTCCTTGGGCATATAGTGTTCCTAACAAAACGAACATCTTCCAAAATAACATTTATCACTTAATCACCAAATCATTTTCCTATACCAAGGGTATTCATTCGATAAGACATAAGAACCCAAATCATCTTATTATTGATCAATAAAATCATTTAACAAAAAAAAGTCACACTAACCAGGGACTTCACGTAGTCCAGTGGTAGACGATAAATCCCAATGGCACTTTGGTAGTGGGTTCGATTCCCACAGCTTTTTCCGACGCGACGGGTTGTCACACGGTCTACGTGTTGTCCTTTTTCAAAAACTATATTTTATAATATTACCAAAATGAGATAAATTCCTCAAAATAACATAATTTAACCACAAATGTTATATCATACTTTGCATTTTCATCCCAAATTATAATAACTTATCATTTTTCAAACCCCAATGATCATATAAAACCAAATGGTTATTTATACCTATATCCACAAGAGAAGAGACAATTCTTCCTCAAATATCATTCTCACATGGAAAACAGCGGGGTTACAAATACAAGAGAAAAATATTCCAAAGTAAACCCGTCAACAAGGAGTGCCAATACTTTTTTAAATTTTCTCCAACCATTTATTTCCACATAGCTTCTTCTTTGACCAAGAAAATATTCTATAGAATAGGACATTCACTCGGGTAATGGCCAGGTCCCCTACATTTACGGCAAATGACTGTAAATGGACTATTGGGACCATTTTTATCTTCTTCCATAGTACTCTTCATTTTTCTTCGGCAATTCTTCACTTTATGTCCTTCCTTCCCGCACGTAAAACATTTCGTTGTCCCATTGAGACACTTTCCTGGGTGTCTCTTTCCACATTTCCTGCATGATGAAAATTGAGGTTTCTTTTCTACTTGGTCTCCATTGCCGGAGATCTTATCATTTATCACCTTTCTCTTCCTTGTTGAGTCTGGGAGTTGGTTAATATATATGTTGTTGATCATATTTTTGGAAAACTGATTTGGCATAAAGACGATATCTTTTACGCCTATCAACATTCCATTTTGTTGCTCATTTCCACCACCGTTCCCACCTTGTACATCATTCTCAAAGTCACTATGACTTCCTTGGAATCCAGCCATTGACTAAAACCAGAAAGCATTGTGTGAGTAATAGTAGTCATAAAATCATTTAGAGATTAAAATGTCACCATATTCTCAATTTGAAACATATTAGGATTAACCAAGGTCATTTACTCTCATATTATGTATATATTACTTAAATCGGTTTGTAAAGAAAATGTAAATTATCCTAAGCATATCCCCCAGGAGTGTCGTAACAAAGAGTGCAGTAAGGCCCGTTATCGTGCACCAGTTCCCGTTCGATTCTAGCTCAAAGCGGTGTTTTCGGGTTTTACCCCTAGGTATATCTGTGCCAGAGCCGCCTCTACCTGCTCGTATGCAGACAGGGATGTATTGCTCGGAAAACTCACAAAATCTCCACAATACCAAAATTCTAGGAAGTTCTTTTATACTAATCCTCAAAGTTCATCTTAGGTCTACGTGCTCTAATCAGAGTTTATCTAAATCTAGCTACCAAGGTTTGTACTAAACTTCCTCTGATACCAACTGTAACGCCCTGACCCTAATTACCTAAAGTCGGTGCATTATTACATAACATTGGCATGATCACGAGAAAGATCAAGTTTCGAAAGACCGATTAGTTTAGTAGCCTTGGAATAACTAGATACATCCATAAATTTTACATTACACCATAAAAAAACATCTTGTCTTCATATCCCCTCATACTATCCCTGCAGGTCATTCATAAATTACTTCTTCATAATCCTGGGAAAAAAATAAAATATTGAAAGGGGTGAGCTCAGATGCTCAGTAAGGATAACATTATAGCAGAAGCTTTCATAAATAAGCATAAACACTTAAGGCAATTTATAACTAAAACAAAAGCCTTTTAAACTTGAACTTCAGCATAAAATGGAAAAGGTAAAATGAAATAATTCCATTTACTTACTCACATGGATATTCTACTAGTCGAATGATCACATGAAATATCAATAACCACTTTCATAATGATGGAATGCATAATGCCAGACTATCATAACCACATAGCCAAGGCCTCGTGCCAAGACTACAAATAAGATTTTTCCAAGGCCTTGTGCCAAGACACTAGTTTGTCTCATGAGACCTACCGATGCATCGAGGAGCTATAGCGGGCTCCACCCGTCACTTATTAAGTCCAATGCATTCCTCATATGAATAGGTTTAAACATAAAATAAACATTCGTATTAAAACTAGCACACGAAATGTCAATACTTTAACCACAAACCATGAATGGTATAAAAATAGAATATCCACAGTCAAACATAACTCATTTGATACAATATGGAAGATTGTATTGTATCACACTAACCTCAATCATGAATAATGAAGGATGTTGACATAGATGAAAATAATCATCAAAACTATTTGAGGGAAATATCCCCCTTTTCTTGAAATCATTTAAAAGTCACACTATTTGTCAAGAATCCATTTAAAAATAGATTTTTTTGAATCAAAGTGTCCCATACCACTTTGAAACTTTTAAAATGAGTTTTAATTTTAAAACTTTAATGTCCATATAAATAAATCCTTAAAACTATTTTTAAAACATGGACATTAATGAGCAAGATATAGAAGAATAAGTCTTTAAAACATTTTAAAATGGTATTTTGGTTAGAGATTCTAACCAAAAGAGAGACACTTGAATACAAATATTTGAGGTAATAATATTTTTTAATATCATGAGAATAAAGGGATTCATGATATACTATGTCAAAGTACATTATATACACCACATAAAAGTGATTTGGTGTATATCAACAAAGAAGTCTCAGTTGAATGTAAATTGAGATGAAATCTCTCATAAAGGCCATATCCTTAGGTTAAGGATAAATCAACGACATAATTATGTGTGAAAAAATATAAATACACTAAATATGATTGAATATTCAGTGTAAATCAATCAATGGATATTCACACATATTCTTGTAGAAACAACACCAACGAATTGGATGTTTAACTCAACAAATGGTGAAAGAGTTAAAATTACTCTTATCAAATTCATATTAATGACTTGAGAATTATCAATGGAGTGATTATGTGTATCAAAAGTATATCCCGAGGAAGGGGAGTGGAAATTATGACATAATCAAATGAATAGTGATTCCACACATAATCTTGGAGTAATATAATCAATGAAATATGCGTAAAGCCGAATGAGTGGAAATTGAAATCTCAAATTCCCTTATCGATTTGGTAACTTACGAAACAAACAACCATGAAATAAGGATCATACCATGACTGTGTAAATACCCATAAATTTTAGTATATTACACAATGAATACAATCATGGGCAGTACACATACACCACATGTAATAATTAAGTGGTGAACAATGGAATCCTCACGAAATTAAGAGCGAGATAAGAAACTACTTACCACGTTAATCAACTGAGTCGTATGGCCAAAAGTTAATAACCACCAAATTATTTACAGAATAACATGAATATAAATATAATCATGATAATATATATCAAATGGCAGTACACAATACACCACTTTCAATAATTTAGTGGCGAACAATGGAAATCTCACGGAATTGAAAGTGAGATAAGAAAATCCCTTACATGTACTTTTTCCTTGGTCGATGGTAGGTTTACCTCCTGTATAATGGTGAAATAATTGTTATTGAATAATACAAGAATGATTTACTTTAATATGATATCATATATGATCTTTTAACATTGATTTGTTAATAATATCATAGAATTATCGTTATTTCGGGTGTTAACGGGTTCATTTTACTTTATATTCTTTGTTATGTGAGCCATATTCGTTATTAATGGGATGTATAATATTCATTTCCAGAATGATATCAAGTCCTTAGATAGTATTTTTAAATCATCAAATTATAATTATACTCGAATGGATATGATGGACAATGAATCTCATCGCGTTCGTGGAGACGGTAGTCCGTACATACGCACGAGCGACAATATCATTCTTTTGATATTAAAATAATATATAATTGGATTTTATATCATATATACATAATCACTATCATGTTATATTTATTATTTACATGAGTTACACATCATTATTATACCCATCCAAATAATAATATATTGAATAACAATTACACCACGACGTGGAGACGGTAAGCCGTACGTACGCACGTATGGTGACATGTTATTCAAAGGATGGATAGAATACTGAATATGGTTGTACCATATTTATAATAACGTCATAGTATATATATGATACTGGAGTTATTATTTTATAATGGTAATAACAAATAAAGAGGAAGTGAAAGAAGAAAGGAACTTAAAAAGGGGTGGTGAAAACATTACCTCTTCTTCGGGTTCTTCCTTTTGATTTGATCAAAAGGGATCCTTAGGTTGGCTTTCTGATCAAAATAAGGCCTCTAGGTTGTAGTGAGGGAAGTTGGGAGAGTATTTGGGCAGAGTTTGGCCGAACCAAAAGGCTTTGAAGGTGTGAAGAAATGAGAAGGAGGAGTGACTTTTTATAAGAGGGGTGAGGGGCACCTTTGGAAAAGCTAGAAATATTAATTTATAATAAATTCATATTCAGATTATAATGGCTCCAAAGTTGAATATTAAAAGGTTAAGGTGGGGATAGGTCGAAAACCACTCAACAAATATAATTTAGACAGGTTTGGGTACTTATATTAACCATATCATTAAGTATTAACTCTAAGTTAATTAGTTTCACTTTTACAATGTCTCTTTGTATTTTTATATAATATGGTTAATAAACTTACTATATACATCCAAGAGACCCCCAAGTGGTACATTAATGATTAACCTATCATGGTATAAGTATCTTGTCCGAACCTGAGATTTTTAGGAATTTAATATCAATTAATAATATAATATTTGTTTTAAGAACTCTTTTATGTCAATTTTGACACTATTCAATAGTTGATTTTTGTGAAACTCATAACAGATTGATTACTTAGAAAAAGTCAATTAAATCAATCCTAATATATCATATTATCCTAGAAAATTAGTTTAATTCATTAAAAGTTTCATATTATATTTATTTGGGTATTTATAATATCAATTATTTTAATTTTTTACTATTACAGTAATTATTGCATCATCATTGTGTCATAAATAAAATAAATTATTTAATGTCTAAAAATTATATATAAAATATAATTATGTATTAAATCTTGTTATCTTTATAATGAATATTTATAATCGAAAATCCAACATATATAACCCTATGTAAAAATTGTTTTTCTAAAAGATATATGCTTGTGTCATTTTTGTATTCATTTTAACTTAATTAAAATAAAGTGTCATTATCACTTACAAGTGGATCCATGGGGTCCCAAAATCGACCCAAAGATGCCCATGGTCGACCATGTATCAAAAAATATGGTTAAGATACGTTTTAGGGTAATTTAGTATTATTATAATATTATTTTTTAACCCTTATTTACCGGATTTACCCTTAACCATGGTAAATAAAATATTTACCGCAGTAATTATTCAAAATGTATAAAAATAAAAGTTACCTATTTACACAATTTGAAAATCCTGATTACAAATATGGAATCCATTTTCCTAAATTCAAAACACAGAAGTGGCAGAAATTAATTTAAAACTAATTCACGCTGTCAAAACAAAAAGCGTGTTTTTAAGAGATAATAACTATCATAAGATTGACACTTGTTTATGTTCGGTTTAATTGTAAAATTATGTCCAATGACCAAAATTATATTAAATGGTAAAAATATATTCTAAATATACTTTAAAACTACTAAAATTCATAATTTATCACTATTAATTATTTTGATTAAAAAAGTTGTTTTTAATTAAAATTTAGTAATTTTCACTACTCATCAAAATATGAAAGTTATCCGAAAAGTACCAAAATTTCACTTTAGGCTAAATTAGATATTCCGAATCCAAAAATGAAGTCCATTTTGAAATATAAAATATATATAATTTTAAAAAGTAGATATTACTATTCATAACGGCTAGTTTGATCGGTTGTGGTGTGTGTTAAAACTCGAAGTTGTGTACAACACACGCTACTATTTTATTAAAAGGAAAGCATACCGTGGAAGCTTGGGATGTTTCATTTTAAATTTTTTTGATATCTCCATTAAGTCAAAAAGTTTAAAATATTGTATTTAAAAAGTTTTCACTATTAAAAGTTGATAAAAGTGCAATACTAAAAATGAATCTGTTCTTGCATTATGACTAAGAAACTCATAATATGGATTCTAAATTTATAAGGATTATATAAAGTTTAAAATTTAGTTAATACTATTCATGACCTCTTTTAATGGCTTATTTTTGTAAGTCAAGGTGTGATTGAACTCGGTGTTGCGTGTAGTGCAAGTTATTGAATTATTTTTAAGAAATAACACACTATGAAATCTTGGGGTGTTACATCTAGGGGTCGTGACTCTGTTTGGGTGATGGTCAACTGACCCACTAGGTCAGATCACTTCAGACACATCTAGGAGAAAGCAACGATAGAGGTCTTGGGATGCATCTATGTCCATGAGATAGTGAGACTCCATGGGGTTCCTTCGATGATCATCTCAGACCATGATGCACAATTTATATCTCAGTTGTGTGATGGGTTTCTAGAGGCATTCTGTACTCAGCTGCATTAAAGCACATCTATTTATCCCAAGATGGATGATCAGATGGAGAAGACTATACAGACCTTAGAGGATATGCTTCCTACTTCTATCCGAGATTTTGGTCACAGTTGGGAAGACCACCTACCACTGGGAGAGTTTTCATTCAACAAAAAATATCACTCCACAATTGGAATGGCACTTTTTGGGGTCCGGTATGAGTGGTCTTGTAGATCAAACATATGCTGGATAGACCAAGGGTAGTCACCACTCATTGTTCTAGAGATGGAATGGGCTACCACCAAGATGGTGTGGATTATCATTGAGTGAATGTGGAATACAAAGAGTTGGTAGAAGTCCTAAGAAAATAGGAGACAGAGGCCCTTGGAGTTCAATGAGGGTGACCATGTTTTTCTTCAGATCTCACCACAACAGGGATTGCAATGATTTGGCTAGGTTGGAAATCTATCTATGATGTTCATCAGACCTGTCTAGATTTTCAGCAGTTTTGGCAAGGTGGTGTACCACATAGATCGTACCCTACAAATGCACTGGGTACATTATGTTTTTCACATAACATAGATGTGGTGGTACATGTATTGTAACATCCCAAGTAAGTAATGAATAATAGATAATTTTATCTATGTCTATTAATGATTAAGATAGTGTTATAGAGGCTTAAAATGAAAATAAATACAATCTTATGCATGGAATACACTAAAATTCTTAAAATATTGTTTTAGTGCCTTTTGATGGCAAACCATTTTTGAATCAATATTTTGACAATTTTATAAACTATGTTTGTCAAAATAAACTTATCCTTTATGATTGGGACATCAAAATTTACCTTGTGTGAATTTTTGGTATTTTTCTGACAATGTTCATTTTTTAATGAATAGTGAAAAATACTGCATTTTACATCAAAACTTCTTTTTAATATAATTTATTTATATGATTAGATTATGTTTTGAATTGGTTTTGAAGTGAAATTAGAATATATTTTTACTATTTTATCCAATGGTGGTCATTGGAATCAATTTCACTTTGAAATTAGACTTAAACTGGTGTCAATCTTTTGATACTTATTGTTTTGTAAAAACACGCTATTTGCTCTGGCAGCGGGAATTAATTATTAAATTAATTAATGTGACTTATATGACTGGAATTTTGTAAAATAGACTTCATTTTTGAATTCAGAATATCAAATATAGCTTAGGGTGAATTTTTGGTAATTTTCTGAAAAACTTCAATTTTTGATGAATAGTGAAACCACTAAGTGGTAATCAAGAAAACTGATTTTTCAGTTAAATGAAAGTTTACCACTAATGTGTATTGAATTTTGAAAATCCGACATACATGGTTTTCATTAAGAAGTAAAATGTGGTTCAATGAAATTATAATAATTTTTTGTTGAATAGTAACTTATTAACTTCTTAATCGTGATTAGTGGTAATTAGTGCAGTTTAAGGTATAAATAATGCTTTAATAATAGGAAATGACCTAGACACATGTCCCAACCTTATTGGTTGTGTCATGGCCGACCAATAAAAGCCATGGGTAAACTTGGGAACCCCATGGAGACACTTTGGTTTGGAAATGACATAAATAACTTTTTATTAAATGTTAAAGTAAAAATGACACAAACAAGAGATGTTTTACGAAAACAATTTTTACATGGGGTTACAAAGATCAGATTTTTAATTATAAATAGTCACTGGAAAGATAAAAAGGTTTCCTACATCATAGTAGTTTTTGTATGATTTTTAGACATTAAATAAATTAAATTATTTATGACATAATCATGATGCAGCGATGACATCATTATTTGACGATTTAAATAAAATGGAACGATAATGTAAAATCTATGAACTACACATGTCCAAAACCAATTGGATGAGTTGATTTCGAACCCTTATCACCTTATCCACGAATTATATCAATGTGGGACCTTTTAAACCGAAACACATTTTCAAATAAAGTAATATTTCTTTACATTCCAAAAGTGCCCCTCCTCTCCTCTTATAAAAGGCCCCCAACTCTACCTCATTTCACACACACCTCAAGCCTTTGGCTCGGCCAAACCCTGCCCATTTACTCTCTACACATCCCTCTCCTCATCCTAGAGGATTCCCTTTGGGCAGAATCCTTTCAAAGGAAGCCTTTATTCTCAAATCAAAAGGAGTTACACTTTTTAAGGTAATTCATTCTCTAATGTTCATTTGTTTTATTTTGCTTCTCCAACCCGCTAAACTCTTTTTATTTACTTCTTTTGTAACAAAAACAGTATCTTAAATATACTAGGATGTTTTTATAAGATTTATTTGAGCTAAACTCTCACACAACTACGTCAAATGGTTAAGGAACATACGTTTTCCGTGGATGGCGAATTTCTGCCTCCCGAAACGATGATTGTTCAACACACATTTAACACCTTCAAATGTGGCCATTATGATGCCACTATTTTTATATATGATATATAATATGTTTATGTTTTCCTTAAGCTTCTTTTTTTTTATTTTGGGCATAACTTTATGGTTTCCATTATGGGTAAACACGATATCTTCATTTTAGGAAGTGCGGACTACTGCCCCCTCAAAGTGATTTGATTCGTTAAATACCATATGTGGGACATATAAAGGATGTAACTATGATATTATATATGATATTATACTGGAATTATAATATACCTTTATATCATTATGATTCCATTCTATAAAATATGAAATAGAAATGAAAGTAGCGTTCATGCGTACGTACGGCTTACCGTCTCCATGAACGGTGCATTTCATTTCTTACCTCTAAATGATTATGTAATATTATAAATGCATGTATGTACTGGATATATATGACATATATGATATCTACATCATGAATACCATTCTGGATATAATGAAACTTTGACCAAATTAACAACATGTAAGTGTAAGTAGTCTATTTTTGACTTAAGAACCAAATACCGACAAAATGAGCATTATTAACTTAACTGATTACATGATGTTCATAACATGGTATAAAAGGAATAATGAACATGAAAAAGATTCATAAGAAAGTAGAGATTAACTCAAGTTTTTTATTCAGGAGATTAAAGAACGGTCGGGTCAAGTCAGATACGAGGTATGGGACTTCGTCTCAATCTCCTTTCGTTGAGGCATATTTTATTTTATACACAACTTTCTTTTATATGGTGTATAAACCACTTTAAATTTTACGTTTATTCAAAAGGAATCTTTTTTATACGAAGCGTTTACTACACGACAAAAGGGAATGTTTTTTGTCGTACGTATGCGGCGACAACGACTTCTCCGCCGTCGTGACCGTTATTTGAGTTTCGAATTCCTCTACAAGCCATACCTTCTTTTTAAAAGAAAAATAAATACCATGTTTTACTTTTCATTTATTTTAGTATTGAAAATGGTTTTCATAATGTTTTTATATCAATGTGTTGTATTGATATCTCGTGATTGAAATGTGGAAATTTTATGTTTCCTTTATGCATGTTTTATGTGATATGATTATGTTATGGTTCTTGGGCATTATTATGAAGACGGGTGGTTCCGTGATAAACTAAGGGCAGCTGAGCCCGTTATAGCTCTCCAATGCATTGGGTAACGAGAAGGAGTGAAATGTTAAGGTTTCTCCGAAGAGATTTTAGGGAATATACTATGATGGGTATTCCAAACGTAACCAAGAGGGTTACTCCCTACGTAAGAATGTTATGAATGCCTCAAGTTACCTTTATGTCTTATGATTTCTATGATTTATTCATGATTTTATGAGGTATGTTAAAGTGCCTATGTTTTATGGGTAAAGTATGATTTCATTCTTATGTATATATGAACTCATGTTTCCTTTCCATGTTTTTTTTATAACCCATACTGAGTTTTTATGCTCATCCCATGTTTTTGAAATGTTTTTCACAGGTCAAGGGAAAGGTACATGATAAGATGATAGAGTCAAGGATGTGTCAAGAAATAATCCATGTTTTATTTTAAAATTGTTCCATTGATGGGAATGAAGAATACTATCTTTATGTAACCACTTTGTTTATATGTGGAATGTAATGCAAGTTTTATGATCTAATTGTCTAAAACTCTAAAGCTGAAAAGATCCTCAACGTGTAATCTTGTAATAACTCAAGATTAAGTATGGTTTAAGGCAGGGGCCTTATAGTTGGTATCAGAGGCCGGTTTAGATAACTTTAGGAGTTAGAATTCTATTAAATGATTATTCAAAAATATTTTTTTTTGAAATGATATAGCATTTAAAGATTACCATGTTGCTTCATCTAAGACATGTTTGTTCAGAATGGTTTTCCGCAGAGGAAACATGGAAGTAGGGCTAGAAAGGCATACAGAAGGAAATAACCTTCCGAATCAGCATCCAGAAATGGTCGGAATTGGAACTGAACAGTTTGTTGCAGTAACGACGCAGTTGACTCAAGCGATAAATGGCGGTGGTATCCATGCACGAGATCAGCCAGAACAACCACAGAAGAACATGTCAGTGGTGGAACATTTCATGAGGCAACATCTACCATCATTCAGAGGATCATCTGACCCTGTGCTATCTGAAGGGTGGATTAAAGCACTGGAGAAGATTTTTGATGTCATGGGGTGTTCAGACAATCAAAATGTTAGTCTTGCTATTTACCGTTTGGAGGGTGAAGCAGATCAGTGGTGGTCTATGGTTAAAAATATCAGGGACGCCGATGAGACTGATGCTCTTGACTGGGATGAATTCAAAGGTATGTTTCTTGAGAAGTATTTTCCTAAGGCTGTTCGACTTAGGATGGAAAAGAAATTCTTGGAATTGAGGCAAGAGGAAGACTCAGTGGCTGCCTATGAAGAAAGGTTCACTCGATTGGCAAGGTATGCTCCAAATTTTATCCGGGACCTTGATAGTAAAATCAATCGTTTCTACTAAGGATTAAAGCCATAGTATCGAAGGGCATTAGTTTCTAGTGAGTTTAAAAGTTATGAAAAGCTTGTTCGATGTGCTGAGATGGTGGAAATGGAGTTTGCCGATGACCAAGTTTTCTATAACAACCAGCAGAAGAAGAGACCGAGGTGGCAGGAGAAAGGTACGAATTCTTCAAAAAAGTCTGATGGTAAGAGAACTAAGTTTCCAGTTTGTGATAAATGTGGCAAAAGGCATGCTGGGGAATGTCTTCTGAATTCTGGGAAGTGCTACCGATGTGGTAAGATGGGACATAAGGCTCGTGATTGCACTGAGAAGGATCAAGGTGAAGGTAAGAACAAATTTGATTTACAGTTAGTGAAATGTTATAAGTGCAATGAGATGGGTCACTATGCAAACGAGTGTCCGACAAGGAGCTTGAGTTATGGGAAGCAGTTAGACTACAATCAAAAAGCGGTAGTGAAATCCTTTGCAAATACTTCAGCAGATGTCGGGCCATCAAATGAAGTTGTATCAGGTACTTTGTTTTTTCAGACTTTTCCAGTGTGTTGTTTGATTCGGGGTCTACACATTCTTTCATCTCTGAAACCTTTTCTAGTAAAATGGGAATACCATCTCAAGAAATTACTCCTGAACTTTTGGTAAAAACAGCTGGGGGAAATGTTGAGGCAAAAAGAATTTATAAGAATCTTCCTATCCTTATCTGTGTAAAGAACCTACTTGCAAACCTTATTGTTCTACCTCTAGTAGAGTTTGATGTTATCCTGGGTATGGATTGGATCTCTATTTACCATGCTAAGATTGACTGTAGAGCTAAAGAAGTTTCTTTTAAGAAAGACATTCAGTTTGTTTACAAGAATGAACCCTTACTTTTGATAACATATCAAGAGGCCGAGAAACTTGTAAAAGATGGAAATGAATGTTACCTTGAACACATCGTTGAAAATAAAGGAACTATTCAGATTAGTGATGTGCCATTGGTAAATGAGTATCCTGATGTTTTTCCTGATGAGTTTCCTGGAATAATACCAGATCGGGAAGTTGAGTTTACTGTTGACTTAGTTCCTGATGCTAAGCCAATTTCAAAACACCCTTATCGAATGGCACAAATTGAACTTTTAGAGTTGAAGGAGAAATTACAAGATTTATTAGAGAAAGGTTTCATTAGACCTAGCACATCACCATGGGGTTCTCCTGTTTTATTTGTTAAAAAGAAAGATGGTTCTATGAGACTTTTCATTGATTATAGATCCTTGAATAATATCACTGTTAAGAACAAATATCCTTTGCCTCATATCGATGATTTGTTTGATCAGCTCCAGGGAGCTCAGTTTTTTCCAATGATTGACTTGAGATCGGGGTACCATCAGCTGAAGGTAAAGGAGGCAGATATTCCGAAGACCGCGTTCCGTACGAGATATGGCCATTATGAATTTGTAGTAATGCCTTTTGGGCTAACCAATGCACCTGCTGTATTCATGGACTTAACGAATAGAATTTTCCATGAGTTCTTGGATAAGTTTCTGGTGGTTTTCATTGATGATATTTTGGTGTTCTCTAAAAGTAAATAGGAGCATGAAAAACATTTAAGGGTTATCTTGCAAACCTTAAAAGAAAAGAAACTGTATGGGAAATTCAGCAAGTGTGAGTTTTGGTTGCAACAAATTTCTTTCCTTGGTCACATTGTTTCTATAGATGGAATAACTGTTGATCCTCCAAAAACAAAAGTTGTGGAAGAATGGCCAAGACCCACAAATGTAACCGAGATTCGTAGCTTCCTTGGTTTGGCGGGCTATTATCGAAGGTTTTTTAGAAATTTTTCACGGTTATCTAGTCCAATGACTAAGCTAACTCGGAAGGGTGTTAAGTTTATCTGGACAAAAGAATGTGATGATTGTTTTCAGGAATCGAAAAGAAGATTGGTGAATGCTCAAGTTTTGGCACTACCTTCCAGGAATGGTGAGTTTGTTATATACAGTGATGCTTCATTGAAAGGACTTGGTTGCGTCCTAATGCAGAATGATCAGGTAACTGCCTATGCTTCACGACAGTTGAAAACTCATGAGGTAAATTACCCTACACATGATTTGGAATTAGCTGCTGTTGTTTTTTCTTTAAAAATTTGGAGGCATCATTTGTATGGAGTAAAGTGTGAAATATATACCGATCACAAAAGTTTAAAGTATATATTCACTCAGAAAGAGTTAAACATGAGACAAAGGAGATGGCTGGAATTAATCAAGGATTATGATTGTACAATTCATTACCATCCGGGAAAAGCAAATAAAGTGGCTGATGCTTTGAGTCGAAAAAGTAATGCTTCATTAAAAATGTTGTGTTTGGAACGTGATCCTTTGGTTAAGGATTTGATGAACTTTGGCATAGAAGTTGTTGGTGCAGGAAGTCCTTCTGTTTTGTTTCAGGTATCAGTGAAATCATCTCTATCAGATAGAATAAAACAAGCACAGAAGCAAGATAGTGAGTTGCAGAAAAAGGTAGAGCTGGTTCAGAAAGGTAAGTTGCCTGAATTCAACATTGATAGTGATTGTGTTTTGAGATTTGGGAAGAGATTGTGTGTTCCTTGTGATTCAAAGTTGAAGAGAGAGTTGTTATGTGAAGCTCATAGTTCTCTGTTTTCAGTTCATCCGGGCAGTACTGAGATGTATAGAGATCTGCGGGAGTATTACTGGTGGGATGGAATGAAAAGAGATATTGCTGATTTTACTGTGAAGTGTTTGACTTTTCAGCAGGTTAAAGCAGAGCGACAGTTACCGAAAGGGATGCTTCAGATTTTACCAGTGCCAGAGTGGAAATGGAAGAATATATCCATGGACTTTGTTGTTGGATTACCGAAGACATCTCGAGGTAATAATGCAATCTGGGTTATTGTTGATCGCTTGACAAAATCTGCTCATTTCCTTGCTATACGAGATACTTTCTCTTTTGATCAACTTTCCCGTTTGTATCTTAAAGATATAGTCAGGTTACATGGAGTTCCTCTCTCCATTGTATCGGATCGTGATCCCAGGTTTACTTCTAACTTTTGGAAAGTCCTTCAGAAGTCGTTGGGTACTGAATTAAATTTTAGTACAGCTTTTCATCCTCAATCAGATGGGTAGTCAGAACGAACAATTCAGACATTGGAGGATATTCTACGAGCTTGTTCTATGGATTATCAGGGAAGTTGGGACCAACATCTTTCTTTGGTTGAGTTTTCATATAATAACAGTTTTCATTCCAGTATACAGATGGCACCATTTCAGGCATTATATGGGAAGCGGTGTCGAACTCCAGCTTTCTGGGATGAAGTGGGTGAAAGAAAGTTGATGGGACCAGAATTGGTAGAAGAGATGGCAGAAAAAGTTCAGCTGATTCAGAAACACATGAGAACAGCTCAGAGCAGGCAGAAGAGTTATGCGGATAACCGGAGGAAGGATCTATCTTTCGAGGTAGGTGATCATGTTTTTCTCAAGGATTCTCCTTGGAAAAGTGTGATGAGATTTGGTAAGAAAGGAAAGTTGAGTCCAAGGTTCATTGGACCATACGAAATTCTGGAAAGAGTTGGATCAGTTGCATACCGAGTGGCTTTACCTACGAGTTTATCTCAGGTACACAATGTTTTTCACGTTTCGATGTTGAGAAAGTATATGCCAGATCCGTCTCATGTTTTGAGTCCAGAGGTAGTTCAGCTGGAAGAGAACCTATCTTATGAGGAACAACCAGTCCAGATTCTTGACCACAGGGAGAAAGTGTTACGGAATAAAGTGATTCACCAGGTAAAGGTTTTGTGGAAAACCCACATGATTGAAGAGGCAACATGGGAATCTGAAAATGCAATGAGGGATAAGTACCCCCATTTATTCGATAAGTAAATAAATTGCGGGGACGCAATTTTCTAAAGGGGGGAAGGATGTAACATCCCAAGTAAGTAATTAATAATAGATATTTTTATCTATGTCTATTAATGATTAAGATAGTGTTATAGAGGCTTAAAATGAAAATAAATACAATCTTATTCATGGAATACACTAATATTCTTAAAAGATTGTTTTAGTGCCTTTTGATGGCAAACCATTTTTGAATCTATATTTTGACAATTTTATAAACTATGTTTGTCAAAATAAACTTATCCTTTATGATTGGGACATCAAAATTTACCTTGTGTGAATTTTTGGTATTTTTCTGTCAATGTTCATTTTTTAATGAATAGTGAAAAATACTGCATTTTACATCAAAACTGCATTTTAATCTAATTTATTTATATGATTATATTATGTTTTGAATTGGTTTTGAAGTGAAATTAGAATATATTTTTACCATTTTATCCAATGGTGGTCATTGGAATCAATTTCATTTTGAAATTAGACTTAAACTGGTGTCAATCTTTTGATACTTATTGTTTTGTAAAAACACGCTATTTGCTCTGGCAGCGGGAATTAATTATTAAATTAATTAATGTGACTTATATGATTTGAATTTTGTAAAATAGACTTCATTTTTGAATTCAGAATATAAAATATAGCTTAGGGTGAATTTTTTGTAATTTTCTGAAAAACTTCAATTTTTGATGAATAGTGAAACCACTAAGTGGTAATCAAGCAAACTGATTTTTCAGTTAAATGAAAGTTTACCAATAATGTGTATTGAATTTTGAAAATCCGACATACATGGTTGTCATTAAGAAGTAAAATGTGGTTCAATGAAATTATAATATTTTTTTGGTGAATAGTAACTTATTAACTTCTTAATCGCGATTAGTGGTAATTAGTGTAGTTTAAGGTATAAATAATGCTTTAATAATAGGAAATGACCTCGACACATGTCCCAACCTTATTGGTTGTGTCATGGCCGACCAAGACAAGCCATGGGTCAACTTGGGGACCCCATGGAGACACTTTGGTTTGGAAATGACATAAATAACTTTTTATTAAATGTTAAAGTAAAAATGACACAAACAAGAGATGTTTTACGGAAACAATTTTTACATGGGGTTATAAAGATCAGATTTTTGATTATAAATAGTCATTGGAAAGCTAAAACGCTTTCCTACATCATAGTAGTTTTTTTATGATTTTTAGACATTTAATAAATTAAATTATTTATGACATAATCCTGATGCAGCGATGACATCATTATTTGACGATTTAAATAAAATGGAAAGATAATGTAAAATCTTTGAACTACACATGTACAAAACCAATTGGATGAGTGGATTTCGAACCCTTATCACCTTATCCACGAATTATATCAATGTGGGACCTTTTGAAACCGAAAAACATTTTCAAATAAAGTAATATTTCTTTACTTTCCAAAAGTTCCCCTCCTCTCCTCTTATAAAAGGCCCCCACCTCTACCTCATTTAACACACACCTCAAGCCTTTGGCTCGGCCAACCCCTACCCATTTACTCTCTCCACATCCCTCTCCTCATCCTATAGGATTCCCTTTGGGCAGAATCCTTTCAAAGGAAGCCTTTAGTCTCAAATCAAAATGAGTTACACTTTTTAAGGTAATTCATTCTCTCATGTTCATTTGTTTTATTTTTCTTCTCCAACCCCCTAAACTCTTTTTATTTACTTCTTCTGTAACAACACCAGTATCTTAAATATACTATGATGTTGTTATAAGATTTATTTGAGCTACACTCTCACACAACTACATCAAATGGTTAAAGAACATACGTTTTCCGTGGATGGAGAAATTCTGCCTCCCGAAACGATGATTGTTCAACACTCATTTAACACCTTCAAAGGTGGCCATTATGATGTCACTATTTTTATATATGATATATAATATGTTTATGTTTTCCTTAATCTTCTGTTTTTTTTCATTTTGGGCATACCTTTATGGTTTCCATTATGGGTAAACACGATATCTTCATTTTAGGAAGTGCGGACTACCGCCCCCTCAAAGTGATTTAATTCGTTAAATACCATATGTGGGACATATAAAGGATGTAAATATGATATTATATATGATATTATACTGGAATTATAATATACCTTTATATCATTATGATTCCATTCTATAAAATATGAAATATAAATGAAAGTAGCGTTCATGCGTACGTACGGATTACCGTCTCCATGAACGGTGCATTTCATTTCATACCTCTAAATGATTATGTAATATTATAAATGCATGTATGTACTGGATATATATGACATATATGATATCTACATCATGAATACCATTCTGGATATAATGAACCTTTGACCAAATTAACAACATGTAAGTGTAAGAAGTTTATTTTTGACTTAAGAACCAAATACCGACAAAATGAACATTATTAACTTAACTGATTACATGATGTTCATAACATGGTATAAAAGGAATAATGATCTTGAAAAAGATTCATAAGAAAGTAGAGATTAACTCAAGTTTATTATGCAGGAGATTAAAGAACGGTCGGGTCAAGTCAGATACGAGGTATGGGACTTCGTCTCAATCTCCTTTCATTGAGGCATATTTTATTTTATACACAACTTTCTTTTATACGGTGTATAAACCACTTTGACTTTTACGTTTATTCAAAAGGAATATTTTTTATACAAAGCGTTTACTAAACGACAAAAGGGAATGTTTTTGTCGTACGTATGCGGCGACAACGACTTCTCCGCCGTCGTGACCGTTATTTGAGTTTCGGCTTCCTCTACAAGCCATACCTTCTTTTTAAAAGAAAAATAAATACCATGTTTTACTTTTCTTTTATTTTAGTATTGAAAATGGTTTTCATAATGTTTCTATATCAATGTGTTGTATTGATATCTCGTGATTGAAATGTGGAAATTTTATGTTTCCTTTATGCATGTTTTATGTGATATGATTATGTTATGGTTCTTGGGCATTATTATGAAGACGGGTGGTTCCGTGATAAACTAAGGGCGGGTGAGCCCGTTATAGCTCTCAAATGCATTGGGTAACGCGAAGGAGTGAAACGTTAGGGTTTCTCTGAAGAGATTTTAGGGAATATACTGTGATGGGTATTCCAAACGTAACCAAGAGGGTTACTCCCTACGTAAGAATGTTATGAATGCCTCAAGTTACCTTTATGTCTTATGATTTCTATGATTTATTGATGATTTTATGAGGTATGTTAAAGTGCCTATGTTTTATGGGTAAAGTATGATTTCATTCTTATGTATATATGAAGTCATGTTTCCTTTCCATGTTTTTTTATAACCCATACTGAGTTTTTATGCTCATCCCAAGTTTTTGAAATGTTTTTCACAGGTCAAGGGAATGGTACATGATAAGATGATAGAGTCAAGGATGTGTCAAGAAATAATCCATGTTTTATTTTAAATGTGTTCCATTGATGGGAATGAAGAATACTATCTTTATGTAACCACTTTTTTATATGTGGAATGTAATGCAAGTTTTATGATCTAATTCTCTAAAACTCTAAAACTGAAAAGATCCTCAATGTGTAATCTTGTAATAACTCAAGATTAAGTATGGTTTAAGGCTGGGGCCTTATATGTATGATCCATCACACATCATCGACTGGGTTGAGCTGGACTTTGATGATGTGGCGTTATTTATGGAGTTCTCAGAAGAGATAGAGTATCTATAGAAGTTGGTACTCCATAGATGGTTGATTCCTCTGGAGTGCATTCGATGGTAGCACAGGAACCTCCCATAGAGAAAATGGGAGTGGGAGACTCAAATTCATGCTAAGTACCCCAATTTTATGGACTTTACTTTGTTTTGTATTTTAGGCACGTAATTCCCAAAGCTATGGATAATGAAATGTCTAAGAATTTCAATGTAATTTTTCATGAAATTAGATGGAATTATTTTGAGACAAGGTGCTCAGACAAAGCGCGATTCCGAGGATCGTTGTTCTAGGAATGATCTGTCAATGAATGATATGATTTAAATTCCATGGATGAGAAATTTTCTGAAAAAAGTATAACAACTCTTAAAAAGATACCCATATCATAAATTTGAGTGCACTATTGTGTTCAAGATGGCAGGTTTACACTTGGAGTGACTTAGGTTTAGTCGGTGCACCCATTTACTGAGAAGAACCAAAAATTACATATCTATATATAAAATAATATATAAAATTATATTACTTTTCAAATGCTTATAACTCTTGAATGGTAACTCAGATTAAAGATTTTATTCCACTACTGAGCTTTTGGGGGTATTCTTTCCATTGGAAAATTGTAACATTGGCCAGTGCGGGCCAACAATTGATGTTAGTTTTCAGTCATAAATAAAACAATAAAGTAACAATTATTTTATTTTAAAATCCTTATAACTTCTAAATGGTAACTTAGATAGAAAATATGAGAGTGTCATTGAGCTCTTGAAGGATGGTTCCCCTTAGTTGATCCTAACCTCGACCAACACAAGTTTAGGGTGAAAGTTAATTTTTGGACTTTTTAAAGGTTCATTTAAATGAATGTTGAAGTGGGGTTTTCTAACTTTTTAACTGGTGATCCGATCGAATATCCAAGGGAAATATTGAACATGAAACACTGATATTCTTTTAGAAATGACCTAACATCAACCAGAAAGGGTTGAGCAGAAAATTTATTTTTCTGACATTTCGTGAACAATAATAAAATACCATAAAAGAATTATTATTTTTTCATTTATCCTCATTGGGTGGAGGTTGCCGATACTGTGGAGCAGTGACAAGGCAACGTCGTGGATAATTATTGATGCTCATCAATGGCTCATATCATGCAGTAAGACGACGCAATAAAGTAAGTGTAGCAACGATGGTGTTTCATAAATGAATTAGCTTGATGATTCAATGTCAAAATGTAATAGAAAAATTATTATGTGATTCTTTTTTATTAAAACTACCAATTGGAAAATGGAAAATTAAACAACAGGTATTCTCTGACAAACTGCTGGAAATTTTATGGTCAAACAAATAGTGATGAATGTCAGGGAGACTTCATCCCCTTCGACATACCTCGACGAACTGAGCCAAAAGTAACATCATCTTATTGAAAACTTGAGGGAAAATGCTTCAGAATCGAATTCCAATGAGGTAGAGGTTGTTTATATTTTATTTTATTCCCTGTTACTTTCTAAAAACAACAAATAAGGATTAACCCATGAATAGGTTTATCAGCGATTTGTCCATTTTTTTGGGAGGGTAACTATATTTGGGTAATTCTGTATCGAGGTTTCAACACTACATGATATGATTGAACATATCCCTTGTGCCTCCAAATATATATAAATTATAATGTGGAGAGCATGTGATGACTCAAACAAAGGCCTGATCCCCTCCTGAGGTGATCTATTTGGGAAATGATTTTCCAAAGTTTCAGCGAGATGATATCAAGAAAATCACATTGAGGAGGACTTTTCTTGGAGGCTATTGGTGAAGGCGACGTGAATAACGGACCACCAGAGCACATCCGGTGGTCCGCCAAGAAATCAAACAGCACACATGAAACTATGAAAGCGGCCCATGGCTGCAGCCATTGGGGGGGTGGGGGGGGGGTGGGGATGTGCCCATCCATGTACTGCGACAACAAGAGGCCACTAAAATCCGACCTCACCTTCCTAAGTTACAGTGATAAGAGGGAGCTGAATGGAGGGACGACCAGGATTTGGGTCGTCTCGGCAGCTGGCGATATGGGGTCCTTAGACTGTGGCTGTAGAAGGCCCCGTTTTTGGCAGGACAGTTCTGGTCAGATGCGGAACGACTACCACATCCCATATGAACAATGCCATACTGGCTGCAATATGAAGCTATATATCGGTCGGTGGGTCGGGGTGTATGAGACTAGGTCGCTGGGCAACCTGGTGGGTAGGATCCTAGGCCAAACCGGGTCAGGTCCAGTGAGGCCCATTGGTCCTGGTAAACTTTCCATGATGGACCAGACCGTCCCTGACCCGAACCAGGTTGGGTCGAGCCCACCTAATTGAGTTTAGGTATCTAGAACCCATGTGGTGGGTCGGTCGGGTCAGAATGGGTCGAGAAAAAACTGACCCTATTTACTAAAACACATGTATCTCTCAGACCGCACGTCCGGTTGACACGCCATTAGTGGAGTTGGGACCCTTAGGACGAGGCAGTCATTATGATATAAATCTATTGAGTTTTGACTAATGTTTGAGTATGTCCAAGATGGATCATCCTTGAAACCAACATGGCCCTTTTTAAGAAAAATCACATTACTTATAGACTGGGCATCTGATCGATGCACCATCTATTGCATTGATGCCCTTATGACGAGATAGTCCATTGGGGATAATCAACGTTGGACATGGTAGTAGTTGATGTATGACCAATGCAATTTGGAGTGGAACCTCCAAGAATAAACTGTGCTTATTTTGGGAATCCAGTGGTATACTATGACATTTTGAGAAGAATAATGATCCTCTATAGGTTAACACCTAGAGATCCTCTATGGGTCAGCACCATGAAATCTTCCACGAGTCAGCACCTAGGGATCCTCTGAGGGTAAAAACCTAGAGATTTTTTGTGGGTCATCACCTAGCGATCCTCTATGGCTCAGCACCTAGTGATCGTTAGTGGGTCAGCACCAAGCCATCCTATGTGGGTAACCACACTATGATCCTCAGTGGGTATGCACCTAGAGATCCTTCATGGTTCATCACCTAGAGATGCTTTATGGGTCATCTCCTAGTGTCTATGTTCAGGTCAGAAGTAGTTCCTCTCGACAGAATAAGATGATCTAGCTTTATGAAAAATCATTATTACTTTTGTACTTTTGTTATACCAGGTGTGAGTTTTGTCTCTTACTTTGTTCTATGTGGTTGAGGTCTTTCATGGTGGTATTACCTATTTGGTATTTACTTTGTGGTGTTTTCCAACATTTATTACTGAGAGGCCTTAGGGGGCCTTGAGATCCTTATTTAGTATTCTTATACTCACCCCTACATGGGATTGTCCCTTATGTGTTGTGTCTGGTGCAGACGGTCAATGTTTTGAAAATTGTCCCTAGGGGGATGTGACTAACGAATGCTACGATGGTGGACCTAGTGGCCTAGGACCAGGCGGGAACCATTAGGCCCGGTTGGACAGGACATACTACATCAACATTCAGCAGTTTCAATGATCTCATTATCTGGTGGGGTTTTCTGCTGATGGCCATCAGAGATTCCTTTATGTCCTTTACTAGTTTTAGTTCCTTGTTGGGTGTGTATTCTGGCCAACTTACTTTTCCCTACACTAGCCCTCAGCTTTTATTTAATGGTATATGTGTTTCCTCCTTTCATTGTGTTTAGATGTGGATGGGTGTGTTTGTGTGTATATATATATGATTAAAGGAAATTCCATCCCTTTTTGGGATATTCCTTTCATGTGCAAGTCACAAGCCCTTGGCCTATGGAATGTGTGCTTGTCGTAGTCATGACACATGCCCCATGGAACGGTTCATGATAGTTCCATTAAAAATATAATGGTATTCTAGGGGTTCATGGTTCATATATGAGTCCCCATTTTCTATGGTTGGGGAGATATGTAGAATAATAACCTTCATATTTGGGATTAATATTAATGAATGTATATATATAGTATTAGTTAATGTTTGGGAGGTTGGTTATATTGTTTCTCATGTCACTATTGTATCTTAAATAATATAATATTTTTCCTCATGTTTGATGATTAATAATTATTTCCATCAATTACGATAGACATTGGGATTTTATGTCAACAACTATATATTATATATCTCTCTAGATAAGGGATATGTGATGTTCCTATCTATAAGGGTGAACTAAATGTAATGTATTCATTGATTTGATCATTATACACTCTAATAATCATTTATATATGAGATTGATATATTTTATTGACATTCCCTATGTCCCATGGTCACTCAATGTGTTGGAAAAATATATAGTATGAAAAATCACATTTTGATATGATGTATACTGGTGGAAACGTGTATATAGATATAAGTTTTTTATAGAAGTAACATTAACTTTACTTACAACTTTAGAAGCATCTACACTTTACGAGAGGCCTATCGTTTTATAAATAAATGAATCTTTATATGAATATTAATTTCCAATTATATAAATAAATTTGGGCCACACATTTTGATTAACTAAATGTGGATTGAGTTTTACTTTGAGAGATTCAATTGAGACTATGTTAGAGTTAATCTATAAGTATTTTGGATGATACATCACAAGGAAATACATATGATTTGTTACATGGTGAAGGTAATGACAGTTTTCCCAAACATTCTTTTGAAATTATCAAAATGATGTTTAATGTGTTTTCAAAATATTCTTTTGATAAAATATATGGTGAAGTGGAAGAAACTCTTTTAGGATTTACAGAAAAAGAGACATTAAATGTGATATACACTAATGATATATATATATATATTCTGTAACTATATATGAAGATTTATGTACATGATATATATATATATATATATATATATATATTTCAACTTTTTCTAGGATTTAGTGGGTCCTTTCATAAGTTGAATCATGTAAGAGGATTTACATTCCTATTGTGAATTTTTATACTGGTCAAATCATTAACTCATTCATTGAAAATCATGAGTTAATTTATCTAATGTCAATAAACATCCTCTATGTCTTTATAAATCCTACATCTTTATAATGGGATGATATATATATATATATATATTTTAATGTTGATTTTTGGTTTAAATTCTATTGAAATGATATTCTTTTAATCGTCTACCTTTGCTCCTGAGGCTCTAGAAATTCATGGAGGAAGATATGATCTTTCTCAAATATTGCATGATTTGGATCAGCCATTAGATACTCTTTATAGAGGGGGTGTATTTTGGATACCCTTAGTGATATTTATGAATAGTATGAGAGAAATATTGAAGGTACATATGCTTTTTAGCTTATAGATTGATTTTATAGTGTTTTTCTTTTCAATATTTTTTAATGTTATACGTGTCTATGCACAATAGATCCTCATACCAGAGTACAAATCACATTGATATGATATAAAATGTGTTATGAGATTCATTTTAAATCACTCATTGTTAATTTAATTAAAATATATTAATTTAAAGTATTGTCAGTAGTTTATATTGATAATATTGATGATAATATGTTTGAAATTCATTGGATGTTTTGAGTACTTGTTAGAGATGACCATGAAATAATAATATACATTCTTGTATATGTAGATTAAATCGATTTTGGAATAATATATATATATATTTATTGGATGATTTTTGGGACTAATAAATGAGATGATATTAAAATGATTATTTCTATATTTATGCCTTGGTAATTGAAACATTTTGGATAAAAATTATTTGGATGCTGATGAGAGTGTTATCTTCAAAAATTAATGATTATACGATTGTTAATTATATTGATCATCCAAATTAATTAAATTTTTTTATTCTATGATTTTTCTTCTAAATCGTATTTTAATGTTGTTTTATGCATTTTAGAAGGTATTTAGTTTACTTGAAGAGGTTCTGAATGATTTTGGGGATAATCAATAGTTACATGATTAAAAGAGAAATTTGGAAAAGTCTCAGGCTATGTATACATGTTTGGAATATGTATAATAATATTCATAGAAACTATATATACATAAAATCACTAATTCTAATCATGGTTTTCATATTTGTAACCATCATTTACTTCCAGTTATTTATAAAAATGGAAAATGGTTTACGTAAAAATTAAAAATAACTAAATATGTATAGCTATCATTGATTATTTTGTAAGAATCATCCTTTTAAAAATCTGACCATGTACATATAATCTAAACTATGAAAATGTCATCTCATAATAGAAGGTTATATATAAATTTTTCAGATGACTAAAAATAGGTAATATCTAGTTGTCTAAGGTTTATCATCATTAGAAAGGGTACTGCATAGAATTTATATGATGAATATATAATGGTAATCTCCCATTTCATATGGGTTATCAAATCTAGACAGGGTGCTATGACAATATAAGTTTATTCATGTGTAATGGTTACTCTAAATATTTTAAAGGATTTTATAGGGAGTCTATACTTACAAGAGGGTTTTTATGGAATCATTCTAGCTATATAAGGTTCAAAATTCCTGGTAGCTAAATTTTAATATCCACTAGATGAGTTTCAAAATAAAAATATATAGGGAACCATTCCATTATAGGGATTTTTTCATGTGAAGCTTTCAGCTATGAAAAAAAATCATTTATATCAAAATCTACTTCCGTGATGGATTTAGAATATATTATATGAGAGATATTGTCTAGAGATCGAAATAATGTATTTCATGTCTATGTTTATTCTTAGTGACCATTTTGAGAACCCCCCAACACTAGAAGTTTTTATAGTACCAGTATGTGGCTCTCTATACCATAGCACACATTGTGTTGTTTTATGTTACAAGAAATAGTTTTTGAGTAATATTTTGAGAACATTGATGTATAACATGAGGTTATTCAATCATAAAAGGTGTGTAGAATATCCTCATACAGTTTTCTCATGAATTAATTGTAGAAAATTAATAAAAAAGTAATATACTCTAATTACAATTACGTTGAGATTATTGGGAAGTGATGATGTTTAGTATTTATGAGACTTGACGTGTCAAGAATTAATAATGGTAAAATTAACCTGATTTCATTAATATTTGAAATGCTAAAGGGAATTAAATAAGGTTTATAGAATGGTTTTATCTATGAGTGAGTAATTTATTTTACGTTCCTAACATATATTATGCATATTGATTGAAGTGATTATAGATTCGATATTATGTTCATGAACATCACTTGTGCCTTGAAGAATGTCTGATATACCTAATTCTATTCATCTGTGATGAATAAGAAGAAAGGGAAGAGCGAGTTTGGTTGTTATTCTAACCATTACATTACAAGATGTGAATATGAGGAATATATCCCAATACTTGTTTCTCATATATATGTATGATGAAAATAGAGTAGCTTATTAGATTATCATAAGTGATAAAAAATGTCAGATATTATTCAATCCTAGAATATAGATATGTTATCACTGCTAATGATTTTTTATTTTAAATATATAGGAAAATGTATCTCTATAAATTGAACTATAATTTGGTTCCTTTCAAAAAGAATATTTTGTTTATGTGGTTATAGATGTCTATATTCACACTGTTTCTAATATTCCTTTTAATAATGCCATGGGGCTATGTGCATCATATAATAGCCATAAACAAATCAGAACATTGTCAACATTGTTAGAGGTGAACCCCATTATCAAACACCATTGTATTTTTATGGTCAATCCTTTATAGCATACATGAATGTGTGAGATGAAGTGAGATAGAGAGTGAGAGAAATATAGATCTATACACCAAAAAATGAGGATGTTAAAAATGATAAATATTTAAAATTTGATAAATGAATTTTAAAATAAATCCACCCCCCATGATAGGTTTATCACAATGTTATCCTATCATTTAGTATAAAATAAGTATATGCCATTGTTTAATTATCATATTATTATTTTTCTAGTATTTCAGTTTCCATAAAAAATTTATCATGAATTGAAGGCATGGATAAGAATATTTTATTTTTTTCATATTTCTATATCTTCTTTGAAATTTGAATGTTTAATAAAGAATGAATTAAAAAATAGATATAAGAAGACTACTTTGAGTGAGCATGTTCACAATTCTGATGAATCACAGGATGAATCAATTGATACCTTAAAGGTACTCCGAATTAATTTTCACATGTTAAAGGCACTTCAATTTTATCTATTTTATAATATTGTAGAATGATATTTCCTAAATTTAGATAGAATCAATAAAAATATACAAAGCACTAGCATAATAATGTGATTAATAGTTTTTACTCCACTAATCAATGCAACTTCATGAGTTCTATAATCAAGGAGATTAATGTAGCATGATTCAAATTCAGGAATTAATAGTTTAAATAAATCAAAAAAATGATAAATACATTGATTAATTGAAGATAAAATAAACACATTATAGGAAATAAATGTTGATATCATTTATGTCAAGAGTGACAAACTATGGATCAAATAATCTAATGTAAAATATCATGACTATTTATTACAATACAAGCATCGAATTATACTGAATCATTATAAACAAGTAGATGAGATCATGAAGTATTTTGAAGAAAAAATTCATTTCCATTAGGTTGATCAAAACATCATAAATATTAAATATCACAAGATGAAAATTATATTAGAATATATGGAAAATATTCATCTTTATTCCTATGAAAAGGTTGAAAATAGTTATTTTTACGTATATATTTATATGGAATATTCTTAGGAAAGTAGATAATATATAATTTTAAAAACCCCATGAGATCATATAATGATTAATATATAGTATACCTAAAAGAAAATGTACCATCCATTTTAATTTCCAAATAATGTTTTAAATCTGTCTTCATGTGTAGTGTTGTAGTAAATATAGACCATATACAATAATGGATGATGAAAAATATAATATAACCCACCACTATATCTATACTTTCTGTTAAAATTTCATAAAAGGAAGGTTGAATATAATAATTTCTTTGGGATTCAAATATATTACAAAAATTGAAAACAAGTAATTCTGGATAGGTCATTATTCAAAGATAAAATTACGGTTTATGGGAAACTATTTGTGTTATATTTGATTTGAGCGCAAAACATTTGATTATCATCATAGTGTTTAATCTATTAATATAATATTGATCCTTATATAAGATAAAGTATGAGATAATAAGAAATCCATATATTATGATGAATAACCACTTAGTTTCAAATAGATTTTAAGTGATTGAATATACCAATGGTATATGAAATGGTTGTGGTCATTGTTTCAGTGCATGATCAATTGAGTTTACAAAAAAACAATATTTAATGTAAAGGCCCTCAAAGTTGATAAAGGATGGAATGACTAACTTTGGAATAAATATAAATAATTTTGAAAATAAAAATTCTTTCATTAATACTATATAGTTATAAGATGATATTTTCATAGATTGTATAAAAATATTATTCAAAATAAATTCAAGAAGCCCAAAAGTTATACTTCACTAAGAAGATAATATTTTTATTCTATAAACAAAGAGGAAAAATAATGGATATTCGTAAAAAAAGGCGTAGATAGACGTATTAAAAATGAAATATTTTGTACAATAACAAATTATTTCAAAAAAAATTATTGTACTAACTTCATGAAGAATTATCCAAATAAATGAGGTTTGATAACCCAAAACAATAAGCTCATTCCTTATGTGTGATTAGAAATTTGGAAATCATATTTAGATACATCAATAGAAATATAATATCAAGGGATGGAATGATCCAATGGGAAAAATGTTCCACATTAAAAATAAATAAAATTACATGATTAGTTTTCAATTGGGGATAACCTAAGATATCATAATGATCTATGTGGGAGGTGAAAAATAGTTTAATAAAATTCAATTGATGGTATCATAATCATACTAGTAAAAGAATAAATCATAGAGAACCTAAAAGATATAGAACGTGATTTTCATTCCATCATGGATCATGTAGAGAATAAACCCCTACATATAGAGAAGGCTAAAGAAAATAAATGATTCATAACTACCCATGAAACCCAAAGGAGGCATCATGAGGAGTTCAATAAAAAGTGACGTAGAAAAGACTAGACTATCACAGTTATGAATAAATTATCGACCATGTTTCAAAAATTATTGATTGAAATAGGTTTGTACTAATTCTATAATTATTTTTATTTTATATTTGTCTTAAAAATAGTAGTAATTATTTGTATATGTGGTTCTAAAGAAGCATGGAAAATAGAAAAAGGTGACCAATAATAATTAAACAGAAAAATGATGTGATGCATACTAGAATTATTATTCTATATTTTGGTATGTCACAATCTTGGTACGATTCCTCAATTGGTAATTTAAATAAGATTAAATGGGAATATTGGCCTTGATGAAGTAAAATGGAAAACATCCCATGGGGGTAATTTATCTTGAAATCCTTCCGAGACCATTAATATTATACACATAGAAGTTTTTGAAGGTTGTTATTATTTTATCATATAATGGTATGTAAGAATATTCTAAAAAATAGGGTTTCCAAGAAAGGGTTAATTTATTATATGAGGGAATTATATTATATAAATAAAAGTGCCATATGAGATTTTTACATTAATTCAATGATGTTTCTAAAAAATTTAACATGTAATAGAATGTTTTTGATATATTTATTACAATGAGTATATGAACACTATATTTTATGAAATAGAAGATCATGTTATCACTATGAATCATTTGGTTAAGCATGAATACATATGAATATCCCTTGAATGAGTTATGGTAATGAATATCATATGTTATCATTATATATTGATCAATGATCAATAGTTTTTATAGATCAAAACATAATTTTCCACATCTATGATGGATCACATAGAAATATAATGGAATTATTGATGTTTTATTTTATAATACATAATTGATAATGTCCAATATAGAGTTATATTATATGTATTTTAAATTAAGGGGAGAGAAGAAAATGATAGAATATAGTGAGAAAAATTTGAGATAAGAATGGTTGTATGAAATCACATATTCACATAGCATTTTTTAGTATTGATATTTAAATCATGTACAATACATGAAATTGTTGATACCACATTATTTTTTATGTTTTATTTTATATTAGGGGACATATAGTGTTAACATGATGTCAATATATTGGTTTAATGTCTTTGATGTAGTTTGTATTTCTGAAGATTTATGATAAGGGGGTTGAAGTTCAAATGATTTTTTGAGAATTAGTTGGAGGTTATTAATTATTAAACAGATCAATTAAATTATGGATCAATTCATTGAAGTGATTAATGTTTAGTGTTTAAATTTATTTCCTGAAAAAATAGAAAGTAATTAAATGTTACGAGATTTAATTGATTTGTTTAATCCTTTTACCTCAGAATGTGAAAAAATTATGTAGAAAATTGATTGGATGATGATGAGAGTATTATATTCATATGTTAAAGTAAATGTGTAAATTGAATAAACTTATATTAATCATTTATGAAAATTGAAACTATATCTAAATTGATGATTTTAAAATGATACAATGGATTTTTAATTGTTTAAGAATATAACAGGTTGAGATGAAGAGGTTCTAAATGTGTTTGAGGAAAACATAGAAATACATATTTTTGGGTGATATATGGAATTGTATGAGGATACGTAGAAATTATTTCAGGATGTAATCATCATATCATAGGTTTAATATACATTATATCTATTTTTAAGTTTGGTGGATAATTTTATAACCATCAAACAGTGTAGTAGATATTGAAAAATATAATGAGTTTTAAAATATTTAAACATAAATTGAGGATGGGTAATCATCATTTACAGTTGTATAAATTTCAAATTTAAATAAATATATCACTGTAATGGTAATATTAAACTTTTTAAAATTAATATTAGAAGTAATGGTCTTTTTTTAATTTTCATTTCATAATGTATTAATTTTGATATCTTGTTTTTTATAGGGTATCACCCTCAGATAGATTGTTTCATAAATGTATTTTGAAGACAACATAAATATAATATCTAGTTACATTAGGGTCATCACTATAAGATATGGCACTACATAATGGTCATTTGATTCATGTATAAAGGTTATACTAAATATTTAAATGATGTTTCAAGATAATTTATAATTTCATCTGGGTTATCATGGAATTATTCATTCTATATGAAGGTATGTTTTATCACATCAGGATTATGATTTACTTCATGATGTGTATAAAAATGGGAAGATGAGGAGAACATAATCATAGAAGTTACAACTTCATAATATTTATCCACCTATGATAAAAAAATTTTTTATTTACACAAACATTAATTTAAGGATTAGAATCATGATGTCTCATATGACAGTTGATGTTTAGATACTATAATTGAAAATCCTATGTTGTTTTTCATTTTTTAAGCACTTATAGAATCCCTTGATAGTGAAAGTAATATGTTTTCCAACTTGGGAAGCTCTATACCATATCACACATCATGTTTCTATTTTATTTATACAATGATGTTGAAGTATGTTTTAGAGAACATTAGACTATAAAAAAGGCTCTCTGAACACATTATGTGCGTAAAATATACTCATAAAATTTCTCATGTGGTATTTGTTGAAAATAAATAAATCAGAATGAAAATCCCATAAATATCATGTTTAGACTACCTGAAAGTGATGTGGATAATTATTCATGAAGATGATGTTACTAGTATTAGGGAATTAATATTCATAACGTTTTTTTTTCAGAATTTCATATGTTAACCTGAAATAAATAATGTTTTTGTGAATACTTATATTTGTGAGAGAGTGTTGGATTATGTTTGTGTTAGACCCAAAAGGGACTTTAGTGAGTGTTTCCCTCATTTAGGTGAATCATGATATGAAACACATTATAATCTCCTCATGTAACTAGAATCTATAACTTGACTGACTGATCAGGACTACACTTATTAGCATGTTCACTCTTATGTTCACATGTTTATTGATGTTATAATTAATTGGTGCACTTATGTTATCCTTATTCAGATAGGATTGATAATCACTCACTCCATGTGCACTAAGTTTTTTTCATATTGAATATCATAAAAGTAGTAAAAAAAGACACATGAATATTACTTGGTTCTCCCACGTTGGGATATATCTCGATATCACAATCCGAAATTGTTTTGATGTGGAAAAATACACTAATATTCACCAGTCCTTTAGATACTATACTTAAAATATTTTCATTCCATCCCATGTGCATTATCATTGCAATTTTTACAGTTAAACTCACAACCACAAAATACTAACTTTCTTCTTCCTCTTCTTTTAATAACTGTAATGGTATTAGGCCCAATGATCTCACTACTCCTCATTCATACTTCACTCACTACATTATGAATAAAAATATATTTGGAAACTATTCCAATGCATGAAATTACTATAAGATTTATTATTCTCTATTAATTTTTCATTGATATTTGAACTCATATTTCATAAATGAGTGATGAACATCAACATTATTTTACAATCACATTCACTATTGAACTAGTCTTTAGAGAATATTGACTTCCTTATGAAAAGTCTACAATATGTGATAATCAATTTTTGTAATATTCGCATGATTCTAATTCTCAAACATCACCTAGGAATAACTCCTCACTTTTTAACACAAATCTTTCACTTCCACACAAGTCTTCATAATTTCCATAGCTTTTCACTTTTTTGAAACTCCCACAATTCACTTAACTGCAGTTATGTTTTAAAACTCTATACTTTCACCAAACATTCAATTTATAAAGATACACCCACCATTCATTAGACCTTCAATATTTCATCAATATCACATTTTTTATAGAGAAACAAGTCACATTCTTAACTCACTTGTTGTGTATGTGAATTTTACTGTGATACTATCTAGGTAAAATTGACACAATTCCATTCTTCAATTAACTTATGTTTGAGTTTCTTCTTCAAAAAATTAATAAATCACCCAAATTATTAATGAATTGATACCCTTTAAATCATTATTGGATCTTGGATACTGAAATGATTGGTGTAGCTACCTATTTTTTGATATGGTCGACCCTTCATGAAACTAACATTAATGTAACAAATCATAAATGAAAGATTACTAGTTTTATGAAATTTAATCAATATGAAATATATTTTATCACTTGACTCACTACCATCATGAATCAATCATCTTTATTTTATAGGTTTTATGTACTTTGTCTCAATCAAAGAAATTAATATTTCATATAGAATCCTAACTCTAAAAAAACCTTAATATTTTTATATTTTTATATTGATGTATTGAATATCCACATTTATTTAACATTGTTAGAGTATTGATACCATTCACAAAACATTTCACTTGCATTATAATTTATCATTTTCCATATTTCCCTAACAGGGATTGAAATCAATATATTAACACACTATCTGATATGCCTAAAAAATCATCATTTCCATTGATTCTCTATGCTAAATTCACACATGTACTCAAACACACTCAAACTGGTTATTTATTTAATATATCATGATCTTAATAATATTAGAACTTCTTTAATATATTTTCACGATGTATCTCAATACAAGTTCTCCTCTTTCTTGAATATATTCAAATGATATCTCATTATGTTCATGATCCAAATTTTGGGCTCGCTTGATGCTTCATAAAATCCACCACTATATGTTATCAATTACTCCATTTCAAAAGAAACACCAATCCTAATACACTAACATGATTGGGTTGACACTTATAGTGTTGACAATGAATCCAAAATGCAATACATGGAATCACCGATTCACTTTAGTATCCCAAAATCACTATGTTTTGATTTGTTAGAAACACTTTAAAGAATCACATACCTATATCTCAATTCTATTTGATAAACATTATTGATTCCAATTTCCCATGAATACAAATAAACTTTTTTTATCGATGCTCGTGATCAATATAAATCATCATTAAATTAATTAAAAATCAGTGTAATACTTTATTTAACCAAAGAGGAAATTATTTTCATCACAAACACCTTCTGTGATTTATCGTCATTGAATAAACATCATCATCAAAATAAAATTTAGAACCATAAAATCATAAGCCCCCTATGATGGGATAGAAAGTTACACACACTGATTAATGATCATTTCTGCACTAGAAAGAAACTAAATATAGATTAATGATCTATTCTTTACCCCTTTGATATCAAATGATAATTATACATTATACCATATAAATAAGATATATAATCCTGATAAAACTCATACATAGTGAAACATTAATAGAAAATTTGAAACAATATCATTATCCCACCTTTAAATTTATTTTAGATAACACAATATTTCATCATTTGAGGCCATTATGACCATTAATTACACCATTTAACTTTATTCACCACTATCAAGGACGTATATAGTTTAATATACACTTCCCCCTATTTCAATATGGCCCTTGAATCAAATAATGGGTGTAAATTATCCCCCTATTAAATGAAACTCTTCTTCTTGTAAGGCCCACTATATAGACCTAAAAATCACTTCTTCTCATGTATCATTTATCCACATGATACAGTAGGATTGAGCAATCTCTCAATCTCAAAAACATCTACGTCTTGTAGCTATATTCACAAATATTTTAAATGGGTCGAATTAACACATATAAAAGTTTCATTAAAAAACAAAGCCTACTGAGTTATGAATCATAATGGGAAACAATATATAATTTAAATAAGAACATTTTTTCTTATTTCACTCTCTTACTTTAATAAATCTCATTTGGATATATAAATTTATCTTCTTCCGAGGAATTATTCCAGATTTAATCTTCTTCTTTAGAAACCAAGGAAATAATAATTACTAAAAATTAGAACAACTATCGTACATACCAATAATATGGATGATATAATTCATTGAATCATTCCCAACACCACATTTTAAAATAAAGACATATTTTTTCAGATTCTGATATAACTTCATAAACTATTCTCTATAAGTTATTTGTTTCCGCATCCACATGGTATTTAATTTTGTTGGTGAAACCATATATTATAAAATAATCTAAACCCCCCCCTAATATTCTCAGTATTTTTATTAGATATAGAATTAAAATGTAGTATGTGAGTAATCCATCCACCGTATCCTATAATATCTGGAGTAAATTGGAATGATATCCCATATTATATTAAAAAAGAAAACATGAGAATTAAAATTTTCAGCTTCCCTGTTCAAATATTATAATGATATGATTTAATAGAGATTAGGTTCTATTTATATAAATAATTCTTAGATCATGATACTACTTGTAATAAATTTAAATATATTCTCTCGCATCCAATTGTCATTCATTATCACCCCTAATTACAGATCTAATTATTATTCAGCCACATATCATTGGAAATATAGATATAGAATAATTTCTAATTGTGATAATTGGAATTAGTTAGGACTCTAAATCATATCACAACATCACATTCCATATCTTAATGAAAAATCTCCATGGATATTATATCCATCAAATACTAAAATAATTAAATCTATAGTTATAAAAAATCTATACACATAGGTTGATGAGACGTTTCACTTACTCATGTTTCAGAATGGTGATATTATTAATAGAAAAACCTTTCAAAATTATATTTTCAATTTTTCCTTTTCATATTTGAGTAAATGAATTTCATTACCTCATCAAAATCATCTTCCTCTAAATTTTTTATTATGGGGATCTTCTCCAGTTCCTTAAAAGTATCTCTCTATTTATTAATTCAACTTAAACAAATTTTATTTTGGATGTTTTTTTAGACATTTTTCCATTGATTGGGTATTTTATTTTCTTCATGTCTCATCTCACATGTGTTTTTACTTGGGTACATTAACAAACAAGGACCTACTAACTTGTTACAAACATGACCCCTCTTCTCTAAATATTTTCATTTCTATGTTTACTTCTTAATTGTTTATAAAAATACAACACCCATGGTTTATTTATATTTGTTAAATATGATATAGTTTTAGAGTAATTTAGATTTCTAAAATGTTCTCCATGTTTACACGAGAAATTTTTGATTAAATATTTGATTCTAAACTTCACTTAGAACTATTATTTTAATTTTTCGTGATAACTCCTATAGTTATTTTCTTATCTCAAAATGTGGTAAATTTTACAATACCACTCATAATATACATTCATCTATCCTATTTGACTAAAAATAGGTTGATTTTAGATGTCTTTTTTCATTATGGATCCTTCATTTCATTCTCATTCTTTTTTATCATAGATGGATTAGCTTCATTATTTTCCAATATATTTGTTTCATTTCTTTCTATGAGATATTTTACGTGAAAAATAATGTTGGTGGTGAGAGAATAATTGGTTGGAATCCATTATTTTCTTTCCAGAGTGGTATGCCTTCTACCTAGCGTAACATACTTTCTTTTAGTGTCATTGTTATTTTGGTTTGTAATTAGAATGGACGAATTCCTTTTGACACCATTGCTTCCTCCATTAATGTAATTTTTATCCATATTACCATGGTATAATATATTATTCATATCCTATGAAAACATTCCATCATAGTTTCTCACCTTAGTTGACATGTTATTACATTTGATTTACATTTTCATTTGAACAGTTGGTCTTCAAGGAAAAAAATCATGGTACATTCAAGGATTATATAATAGTATCACTCAGTGACTAACTCTTTCTTAGAGTTTTTTCTTTTCAATTTATAAATATGCATCCACAAACATTATGAATTTATATTTCCACCTTTTTTACAATACTTTTTGATTAAACCATGAGATGGATATTATTTTTCTTGTTTGAGGTTTTTATCCATCCTTTAAACTCTAACATCTTCTCATCCTCCTCTTTTATGGGTTAAATAATATCCTTTATAAAAAATCTTTCTAAATTTTCATATTTTTACTTTTCTTCTGGTAATATTTTTATAAGGATAGTTATAGCATTAAACCCCTTGTATGTGTTAATTTTCACTTCAATATCTTGTAAATGTTTTTCATGTAGTTATCGTTGACCCATATCTATTAGATTGATCTTCAAAATGTAATAATTATAGGCCACCCTTTCCTATATCAATAATTTATTATTCTAAGACAACTATTTAATTTAATAAACTAATCAATCTCTCATATCCCTCTGATTTTGATCCTCTATTACATCGGGGATCATATCTTATGTGTGTGAGTTTTGAAGCGGGACCTCGTATTTTTTTAAATACATAAATGGGTGTTTTTGTTCCCAAATATCCAATAGTTCCAGCCACAAATTCACACATTTTCTAATGATCATCAAGCACCTAAAAACCTAACCATTGTTTTTACATTGTATAAATAAATAAACTAGGTTTATGGAGATTTTTGATCATCTAATAGGGAAATAATTACTAATAAAATAAAAATCTATTATAATCGTATTCAGTATTAAATCATACAAATAGGAAATTGAATCAATATTACAAATGAAATTAATAGTTTATAAAAATAAGAACAATAACTCAAGCACTATAATTTCATCAATCCACCCCTTCCCCGATCACTCAAAGATTTTCCCCCTCCATTTAATGGGTAAATGAGATTATTTTAGTGGAAATGGTATTATGAGAATTATAAAACTAAATCCAAAAAAAAAACAAGCATTAAGGATTTTTCATGTAACAGTTCCCCTCATCCCATAATAATCCATGAATATTCTAATATACTTGTATTTATGTTTATCATCCATTCTCATGGTTGTATTAAATTATTTTATATGCATGAATTAATTTAAATCCAGTCAATATCATTGTTTCAGGGAGAAAATAATCATTAGATCATTAATTAGGTCATATTTAGTCATTGTTAGGTCTGGAATAAAATTTCTGGATGTGATATATAATGTCATGTCATGACTTATTTAGATCCTCATATGGTGAGTATTTTTAACAATATAGATTAATGTCTTGTATTTCTATAATTTATCATGTCAAGAATAGTCCATTAATTATGTGAATTGATTTTTCCCATTATACTTGTTCTCTTTGTTCTCATCATTTTTCTAGTTTGAACCTTGAAAACATTATATTGAAATCCCCCATCTTGTAAAATATTTTTAAGTGGAAAGTCCCAATTGTTTTTCCCTTTTACCAATTGTTTAGGAAAAAATTTATATCCTACAATAGATCAATAAAACAATAAAATACTTTCATGATTAACCATCTAATGTACCAAAAAATGAATTTTATATCCAAATAAGAATGAATGAAATATTTCTATTAATTCCACATACATAGATTTTTCTTTTCCTTAGTCTTATAATATCAAAACATCACACTTTATATTCAATATATATATATTCAAAATTTTGTAGAAACCAGAAAAAATATTTTCCAATTAAAAATAAAAATTCAAATGCCACACAAAATAATTAATCCAACCCCTAACTCTTCATTGAAAAAAATATTGACACGTTTTTTAATTTTATTTTTTTCAAAATAACAATGTTCTTCCAGTATTCATATTATATTTATTAATTCATCACTTTTGTGCATAACACATCAAATTTACCTCACATTGAATTATCTTTCCTCATACCGCATGGTAATAAATATAGTATATTCATTATAATACCTCATTTACATGTCTTATAGCATATATATTCAAGGAATCAACCATCTCCAGTGCATAAAGTCAGAGATGAAAATTAATCATGAGAACATTTATTAAATGATTAGATTACTTTAACACTTTTGGTAGGTGTGTAATGAGTAAAATAGGGCTCAAAATGGAATTCTTACACAAAATCATTTATCATTATATAAAAATATAATCCATATAATATTCTCCTACAATTAATATGCCTTATCCTCATTCCCCAATATTCAAATAGACACACGATATAAATAAGTATAATGAATAAATTTCCCTAAAATTATTATTTTCCAATTTTTAAAAATTATTATTATGAAAAATCTCACAATAATAACCTAAACCCAAGTGATCCTAAGATCATCAGTATAACACTAGAGAATTTTGATCTTTTTATTACACCAAAAAATTCTATATTTTTCATTTATTTATCTTTATTTTTCAAGAGTACTTAATAATCATGTATAATGAATGATAACATTGAATCTTAAAAAATTGAAATAAAAATGCAGAAAAATAATTTAAATAAATTACATCCACATTAACTCTGGATAAAAAACTTACCCAGACATATTCGTTTGAATATAATGAAATATAGGATGAGTATGTTAGGATATGATATAATTGGCATGGGATATGGCTCATTACCTATTGTGTACATCCATGGAATCTACATTAAGTAGTATGATTTATAATAAAGGTGGGTCTATGGCCAAGGGATTAAAAATTAAAATCCATCAATCATAAAAAAATTGATTATGTACATTCATAGCCTAGATAAGACACATTGAATTTTCTATAATAATATCATGCTCAATTATCAAAAGAAAAATAGCATATAAAGAATGGGATGTACTAGTTTTGATATTCTCTTTAGTCTTAAAACATATGGTTATGAAAATTACTCATGGAATGACACAGAAACAATAGATCAATCAATATAAATATAAAATTTTTACTACATGTCGAATCTAGGAAGAATTTCATTTGAAAAAATATACTCATTTCATAAAATAATGTTTCGTTAAATTTTTTCCCTCACAGATAAATCTACTTATTCTATTCCTATTTTATACATATAATAATTTAAAAACTAATAATTTAAAAAAATACATAATGATTATATGAATAAATTGATGACTATTAGAAAATTACTAAACTCTAAAAGTTAAATATGGGGAATGGAATTTTATTTTGAATATCTAAAATAATTAAAAATTGTTGGGATAATGAAAAATAAAAAACAAAAACACATAATCCCCTTAAATTAGGATTCAATTTGGGTTTCCCATTTTCTATTTGTAAAAGTGATTTTTTCGGTAGTATTCCAAAATATGGATTTTATTTTCACAGCATTAATTCCCTTTTCACTATTAGAATATTGTTCAGTTTATTAAATCTAATATTTTTTAATTATTCCATGTTAATGGACCTGAAAATAAGATTAAAAAAACTGACATTATATACTTGTTCAATTAATCTTAAATGGAATCTGAGGAAGAGTGAAATAAGGGGAAAAATTATAAATTCTTGTTACCTACTAGATGAAATTTTGATTAACGTTACTTGCTCAAACAAAAAAGATAAATTTAAATAAAATCCTAGAAAATAGGTCCTTAATACATGATCCCCCCAACACACACACATAATACATATTTGATGTAATGTTCAAAATGCATTCATGTTTATAATACAAGTAAAGAGATTTAAAATTTATTTAAATCATGTAATCAAATGTTTATGGGAGGTACATCCAGGATAGAAATAATTGATAATTACTGTACTAGAGTTTTATATTCCTTTATATTTTTTATGGGAGTGTCCCATGGTACCTATTTTATTCATTTATTATGAAACTATTTCCTTCTCATTCCCTTTCAATCTGTAAAACACCAAAAGCTTATACCTGAATAAAAATAAACGGTCTTTCCCATATAGAATGAACTATACCTATAATTCATTTACATATAAAGTTTCAAAACATCCCTTTATCTCCAATATAGATGTTTAACTATTGAATTATAATTTAAAGGTTCATCCATGTTCACTCCTTAAGATATTTTATTAATCAAAATTTTCTCTCCTATTTTTTTGGGCTATTTCAACCATAATCTTATCTCCTTCATATCTTTTTCAAGGTCAATATTTATCTCATTTATAACCTAAATATAGGTATGTTCTAATTCAATTGGTTGGTGGTAGGTATTACCATAAAGTAATTCATATGGTTTCAATCCTGTAGGTTCCTTGTATGCAGTCTTATAATCCCAAAATGTATCTTCTAACCATAAGATCAAATCCTTCATGTTGGGTTTGGTTGTCCTTTCCAAAATTCGTTTAATTTAAATTATTAAAATTTATTCAAGGAAATAACTTTAAAAATGGTATGTTGTTAATTTTTTATTACTCACTCAATAATTATTTAGAAATGTGTCAATTTACTTATCAAAAAATCATTCCCTTGGTTAGTGATGGTGGAACATACTAATAGATACCTACAAATTATAGTAGACTAAAAAAGCACCAAATTTTATTACATAATTTGAACTAGTGGATTTTTTATTACACCCATTTTGGATAATAATCAAATTTAAGATGAAAATATATATTTTAAATCACATTGGATATGGTTTCATGATATCCTTATACTTCAAAACGTTTTTCTATGATAATTGTTTTTTGGTAAATTTCATTGATTTTTAGATATTTATGGAAAACATTCATTTTTATTATTTCTTAAAAACCTCATTTATATATTTATATTATTTGTTCTAGTATATTAAAGAGTCTATAACATTTATGGATTTCATTTCAGGTCCAAAGTTTTCTCCACAAGTAATTTTGTGAAAAAAATAAAATACCAAATCAATTTCACTTTAATGTTTTTTTTTCTAAAAGTGACTTGATCATTTCATATTTTCCATAACAATAGATCATCCCAAATATAAAATCTTATGTAATATTTGGTTTTATTATTTTAATTGGATATTAGAGAATATGTTACCAAATATGTGACTAAATAATTGATTATGTCAGCATTCCATGATGTTTATCCTTCCATAATGTTTAGTTTCTCTCATGATAGAGGTCATTTAATTTGTTCAGATCTAATGTTTGAACTTCTGCTGATTTGGTTATTCTACCTAGGTGATCAAACACGAGATATTTAATTCCCTTTTATCCATGATCTACAAATTTAAGTCTTTAAAAATTAGAATCTATATTACAAAACTTGTCTTTTCATTAGTTTCATTATGAAGAACCGTAGTGATTCGTCATCAAAATAAAAAATAACATTAGTTTTAAGAAAAGAATATATGAATTTGACAAGTGAAAACAACTATATGGAAATCATTTATAGTGGCTGTTTCATAGATCTATGTATAATTCAATGACTTTGTTTAATAATCTATGACTTCTTTTTCATCAATCCTTTTAGAGAAAACAACACACATATCTTGTTCAAATTGTCACAAAAATCAAAAATGGATGTTCTCAGTTTTGTGGTTGCTTTATTGGTGTGGTAATCATATTTTATTTCATGCTTCCAAATGATTCCTTATATTCATTATTAATATAAAATTCACCTTCCTCAAAATATACTCTTTATAGTGGGGGAGAAATAATACTAAAATCCTTGGTAAATATTCTATAGAATCTTGGACGACCTAAAAAATATATAACATGTTTTGAAAATGTTGTGTATTGAAATTAATTTATTAATCTTACATTTTATTTATATACATCAATTAATCTTTATGAAATGATGTGTCTTAAGAATATCCCTTTTTTGAATATGATATAAAAAATTTTAAAATTTAAAATAAGATTCTTTTTAATGAATGTTTTTAAATATTCTTCAGATTCCATAAATAATGAATAAAATAATTTTCTAATTTAGTAAAATGAAAAATAAATTTCTCTAGTTATTCCACAATAAGATCTATGAATATACTTACCATGAACCATTGAAACATACCTTGGGTATCACACAACCCAAAAGGAAACCTATTAAAGGAAAAAGTACCAAAAGTAATAGTTAAGGTTTTCTTCTCTTTATGATAAAGAGGAATTGGTACCATAAAGTATCTTGAATTCCCATTTAAGGACAAATAATGATTTTTTCCTCCTAAAATTTATATCATTTGGTTGATCAATGCAATGTGAAAGTGGTTTTTCAAGTTACATGATTTTTCATTCTTTAATCTATAGAAACAATATACCTGTTCTGAAATCTAACAGGAATCATCATATTATAGTCATTATTGAAATTGGTTAAAATTGTTTTCTTGGGAATGGAATGGATTGGCTTGACCCACTATCAAAATTTTTTTTGGTAAATGTTTATTTCTACTAAAAAAATTTCTATTTATTTTATTACGACCATGCTAATGGTGGGATTCAATATCGTATGAGGCAGCCTATATTTATTTTAATCCCCTTATAAACAGATTCTATGTGAGTAAGCCATGGGGTTTGAAGGACCCAGGATCACCAAGAGTGGGGAGGGGTGAATCAGGGTGTCAATATTTTCATAAAAAGTGACAAATATTGTTCCCACATTGGTAGGAACCTGTTAAACCTCTCTAATGAGAAATATTAGTAAACAAAAAACCACATGTAAATATACTACACATTATTTTTTGTTTGGTACAAAACTAAGGGAATGTCTAATGAGTATACACTAAAATTTTATCAAGGATACCTAAATACACTAAACTTCATTAATTTTGGAATACAAGAATTTAGACATAGTCAATATATTCCTGAAAAAAAACCTTTAAAATATTTTAGGGATAGATCACTACGTCTCTTGGAACAGTTCTGGTTACTACCTATTTATCAATTCATTGTGAAAGATTTGAAAAAAGTTCATTAACATTTACTTCCTTGATTTTTCATGAAATTATTCATCCTTAAATTTAGATTGATTCTATATTAAAGTTGTGTTTTTACCTATATATGTAATCTTATTTTCCACGAACTATTAGTTCAAAAATGTTTATTCCATGAACTACTTTCTTCTTCCATAAACAACATTGTTTCCTCTTTGAATTGAGCTACACAATGTACTGTGGGTGATTCCTGGACCACTTCTCCTCGACGAACTTCCATTGATTCAATGAACTATATCTCCTTCACATATCAATTCTTCTTCTGTAGACCGACCCTTCATCTGTGAACTGTCCCTTCTTCACAGATATGTTCTTCTTTTGTGAACTATCACATCATTCACAAAACGTCTTCCCTGTTATAAAAATAGTTCCCCACAAAACCCCTTCCAAAGACTATCTCTATGGATCTCTCATTCTATCATAGAATCCCCCTCACGAATCTCTTCCCCTTCATGGGATTTTCTTCACAAAAACGACTTTGCATACCATCATATTCCACCGAGATTCCAAATAAATTTTTTTCTCTGTAATTAAGGGATTAGTTCTCCTTATAAAGTAAAATACATCTAAAAACTTGTTAATTGGGATTACATAAACATTTAATGTGGAACAGCCTTCAAAGCGTGGTGCACCTTCCGCAAACCATTTTCCCTATGCGGTATGTGTGTTGTCTCCCTCCCTTCACGGCTTCAGAAATCATTAACCATTTTATCTAAATTATTATACAACCCACATACCATTTTCCAATCATGTAATTAAAACCATTATTTGAACCATATCTATCTCGAGAAGCATTCTTCATTTTTGGTCAGCATACCACACTTTTTTGTCCGCATACCACTACTATAAAGAAATCCTTCCTTTTCTATTTGTACTATCCAGTCTGCATACCTCTTATATGGTCCCTAAATTTTCCATCACAGTCCATGAACCATACTCCATTTCCAGCAAAGAACACGCATGGGTCCACTTGGATTAATCCCATGGATATCTCATTTGTTTTGTCCTATGGAATTTATATTTATTTATAGATGGAAAAGAAATTTTTATTTTTTGGTGATGGATAGATTATTGGAAATGATTATTGGTAATGTATCTTTTTCTATATGGTAGACAATGTTAAATAATAGAGAATTGGTTTTAACTCCAAACATGGGTGTTGTTCATGGGGTGATATTGAATTTAGTTTCTTTATTTCCAAATCATGAATCTCCTAAGTACAAGATTTCATTTTAGATTATTTATCATCAAATAAATCATCACGTAAACCTGTTTTTACCACTTCTTATAACAAGAAATTCGAATATTCAGATATTTTAATATTGGTCCTACCAATCGGAAAGTGGTCTACCAAATATTCAAATTCATATATCATAATTTACTCCTTAATAATTTTTTAAACAATATTAATTAGAGAGTGTGTAATATGAATATTTTGTTAAGGGGTGATTCATGGAGAAAATAATTTTGATTATTATGAAGTTATCTCCAAGTTTTATTATAATGATTCATTCATGTCCATTGATGATTATCTTATTTTCTATATGAATGGTTATCCAACAATATTGTGAAAATACCATGGTACTTTTTATCCCTCCCTTGTGAGGACATAAAATATATCTGAAAAAAATATCCACAAATTCTGAATTTTTTGTCTTATAGGTGGTGTTAAATAGGTATGTATGCTTCATACTAGGATTATTCACTGATTAATATCAATCCAATTTCATTTGGTACAATGTACCATGATAAATTTTATATATTTTGGAATTTTTAAGATGTATTCCAACTACATGATGTTGATTTCATCATTTTGAAATCTTTATTGAATTTATATTTCAAGATTATCTTATTCCAACTTCATTGAATCATAATAAATAGAAATACATTATTTCTAAATGTCATTGTTTCCCCTTTTTTGTATTTTTTAGGGTGTTTTAGGACTGCCTTTTCCTAAAAGATATCTTTAATTCCTATTTATTTAATCTTTTTATCTTGGATTAAATTATTGTTCTTTAGAATCCATTGTATGATTTTTCCCTTACACTAATAGTGTTGAATTGTATTTGGTTCTGGAGGTTTTACCTACATTTGAATTAATTTGGTAATCATGATTATTCTCTCCATTGGATTTTGGATTGTATGGGATTATACCTTCCATGGATTCTTAGTTAGTTTTTTCATAAAACATCTATCTAGGTATGAAATTTTATCAATATTAGAATTTAATTCTACAAAATTAGTCCATATCTATTTCTCTATAAAGGATATATCACATGATAAGGGATTCTCATAATAATTTTTTTTGGAAAGGGGGTGGTTGATTGGATTATTTTTGGTATAATTTTTTGAAAGATTAATGAAATGGTAGTGTATTTTAATTTGGATGTTTCTTTCAGTTCTGGTTTGGATATTAATCACTCACTTTATTTTTTTTTGTTTTTGTATTCAAGTTGGGATGGGATTATATTATTCAATTATATATTTTTCTAGAATTTCCACTGTGAAATGCAACAAAAAACCATTATATCCCTTAATAAATAACATAATGGTTAGTAAAATGATTAAGTGGAATTAATAAAAAACATAATTAATGTGGGGATAATTTTCCTCTCACAAATTTTAAAGGATATTTTCACTCAAAAAAATTTAGTTCAATAACACGTGTTTCAATTATTTATAATAAATTATATATAGTTACATCATGAATTCCCCTTGTGTTTGTACCACTTATTCCAAATTGTTATGATCTATGAATAATAAATGTAATTAATCCTATAGTTTTTTTGAAACATTTTCCTATCAATGCTCCTCTCAATGTGGACTTGATTAATTTTTTTTCATTTTCAAGAATATATCATTTGAATAATACAATAAAGTGACTTTATTCCCTGGATTTATTTGGGAAACTAGATAAATGATTTATGAACCCCTCCAAGTACTCATAGAGAGACTATCCATTTGATTGGTGGATTTCATGGTTCTTTTCTTGATTTATATGCTTATGGAGGAGAGAGAAAATTTATACTTAAATAATATTTTCAGATATTCCAAATTATTAACTTCTTTGGGTTGTATGTTTTACAACCATTCCATTAAAACTCCCTTAAGTGAAAAGTGAATTCCCACCACTTAACATTTACTTTAGAGCCTCTTCAGGGCTTCAAACATGAGAAGACTAAGGGGATATATTCATTGCAACCATTTGTATCTTTACCTGTAATACAGATAAATTTTGTCTCCATATAAATTGTGTTATTTCGGAAATAAAAATAATTTTATAATGTAAAAATGAGATATTTTATTGTTTTGGTTAGTGAATTATAATGAGAAGAGATCAATGAGTGTTTAGTTGTGATTTCTATATATATTTTACATTTAGATTGAAGATTTGTAGAGTAAATTAAATCATTAAGGAATATTTTATCAAATTATGTTTTTAAATTAACCTTCCTTAATTTTGTTAGTGTCCTCTAATTTTTTTCATCAAAATATACTAAATTTTCATTTGAACATCGGTTTATTTAATGTTAACTCTTTTTAGGGATTGGCTCCTAGAAAAAGGAACCATGTTTGAAGCCCAAATTATTGTGGGGCATGGAAAAATAATTATTTCCTAAGTATGATATAGATGTTAACATAAGTAGTATACTGTAGAGGAGTTCACACAATTTTTTTTCATTTTTAAATTGTTTAATAAAATGATATTTTTTTTGATATTTATGATTCTCGAATCAACTATATTATGTGTTTTTAAAATAATTTATGAAATGTGTGAGTTTTTTTATTGGCTATACATATTGTAATATTATCATAGTCTCTAATTATACTAATCATTTTATTCAAGGTTAGTTAGGGATACCTGATGATTTCTCTCTCTCTCTCAATCTCATGGCCATCTGGTGATGGTGAGAATATCCCTATCTAAAATATTTTTTCAATATACAATACTTCTTATGTGTGTGAGTGCTGTAGTAGGTCCTGTTGATTAATTATATAAATCCATTATTAGGTATTATTATTATCAAATAACTGACATATCCAACCACAATGTTACATTTATTTTAATGTTTCATGATCACATCAACACCTAACCCTATCTTATTTCATTGCATACAAGACATAATTATATAGAGGTAGATAATGGATCACTGAATAGGGAAATAATTATTAACAAAATATAATCATAATAAAATTATAGTGATTATTAGAAATATAAAATATAGAATTAAAATTATATATAAATATAATGAAATGGATTTATAAAATTAATAACAAAATGTAGAGTGTTAAAAAGAATTCATGACTCTCAGTTACCAATCACTCAATTATTTCACCCCTCTATGTAAATGGTATATGAGAATATTCTAGAGAAATAAGGAATTTTGATAATTTTGAAAACAAAGATGATATGAAAATACAAAATAAAAGTGATTTCATGTATTCCTATACATTATTTCCCCATATACCATGATAATCCATGCATCCTCAATTGGAAATTTATTTATCGGAATCATTCAAACTAATGGTTTTCTTCAATCCTTATAAATGTATCAATTAATTTATTTGCGGTCAATCACATGGATTAAAGGGTCTGTAATCATGTATTGTATTCATGTGAATATTTATGTCATATATAAATCATCCATGAGGTGAATTGTATTTTCCATAATATTTCACTCTTTTATCTTGATTCTTTTTTTTTTGATTTTTTTAAACATTTCTTAGTCATACCCATCCTGGGAGGTCGTATTTAGTTTAAAATATTGTTCTTATTTTCCATTTTAGGTCATTTACAAACATTTTTTATATCCTAAAAGTAATCAATGAAACAAAAAATTACATGCACAAGTAATCAATTAGAGTACTAAAACAATACATTTAATTTTGAAAATATGTGTGCATTAAATGGTTTTATCATTACATAACTCACTACCATCATGAGAATACCATTTGTATATTATAGTTCCATGTAATATTAACTAGATCATATAAATATGTATTTTTTGGGACATTAAAACATTTTGAAAACACTATTCCATTCCATATTTTTATGATACATTCTCAAATATTTACCATTTCAGAACCTTATATGACTAAAAATACATTTTGTGTAACTTTTTCAATTGTGAAAATCATTATTCGTTGGCCATATTTACATGGGTGTGTATTGGATCCCTACGTTTTCACAACAGATGATTTTCAAAAAAACATATTCCTTTGCTCCATTTCATATACCAAATTCATGAAAAAAATTAAACACTATCATATCCTTTCCTTGTTGTATATATAAAGGAATTCAATGTCCTGTAACTTCATTATGATAATTTTATTGTGTATCCCAATCTATGAGCTTCCCTCTCTTGGATACCATAAACCCATCTCTTAGTATGATCATGATTGAAATTCCAAGATTTTACATTACATCATGTAATCTACCACATTCCATTCTCTATCACATTGTGTCAATGTAAACAAATCATCCTACAAACCAACATAGATGGGTGAGAAAGGTTTGGGTTACAACAAATCCAGCACAAAATACTTGAAAACACCAAATATTATCAGTTTCCAAAAAATGACAAACATATATTCTTCATGTTGAATGATGAGATGGGAATATCAATACAATTTTTTTTAGAAAATCCCATATTAATTAAATATAATGCATAAACAGTATTGTTCAAATTATATATTGATGATGAAGAAAAGGAAGAGTGAGTTTGGTTATTCTTCTGCAAATTACACTCCAAGACAAGAAGATGCGTGATCTAGACTATAACAACTATTTACTCTATAAATATTAATAAAAGTGAGGCATACAATAATATTAATATTACATTGGAAGTACTTCATATCTTATTCAAGACAAAAAGAGTCTTCTGTTATCACTTCTAGTAATTATTCAGCAGGACACAGTTGAGTTTTATATCATTGTAAAGATAATTACAATATTGTGTTTATGAAAAAGTATGGTTGGTGATAGTACTTGTATGGGTATAACTGTATACCTTTCCCATTTTGTTTTAGATAATTAAAATAGATATTCTTCATTGGATAACAACTGTGATACGCTAGGGATGTAATCATACATATTTGATGCAAACCTTAGTAAAAAAATATAGGTTCCTTGTAGTGTGCTTCCTTTATATCATATAAAAATTCCAACCAACTATGAGATAATTTGAGATAGAGAGAGATACCAATAGACTAAAAAATTGGGATGGTTAAGAGGGATAAATTTTTAAATTTAATATTGGAATAATAACACAACTCCACCCAACCACTCTTAGTATTATTCTAATCCCAAATTGATCCTTTAAAATTTTTACAATTTAAATTTTTCACTAAGAATATTGAATATTTTGAGATATAGTTCCCTTACAATGTTTAATAATGAGGTAAATATTGGAATCCAAAGGGATGGGCATTTATAACCATTTCATCACTTGAGTGATGAAAATCATCATCTCCAGCTATCTGAGCCATATTACAGTCCGAGGATCTCACATGGTTTAATTAGACCATAAAAAAATAAAAGAAACAAGGACAATGTTTTTATATGAAGTTCTCACATCTATCACAAGTCACTGGAATCCTTTGCTTGAATTATCTAATTCCTAACCCCTCTAGATCATCCATACACTTTTCTCAGATATACATGTATGTCATTCATCAGATTCAAGGTTCTAGCATAGAGTTTTAACAATCTCTTTAACATTATGTCGATCACCACTGTTCTCTCCTTTGATTTCTGAAGGTAAACTTGAATCATTCACTCATATTGAGAAATTATTTCTCCATGAATCGGGATAATAGAGAAACTCTGAATTATGATTGATGAATGGTACATTGTAATGAGCTTCCCTCCACCTATACTGTAGATGTCAAATTTCCGAATTAGAATCCCTCGATCCCCATGAATTAAACATCTACTAAATAATTTATACTAATAATTAATTATAATGAAATAACTATAACATAAATATTAGTAATATTTCCTCACGTACCGAGAATATATATTAAATATATTACATGATAATTATGAGTCATTAACATGACTCATAACTCTCGATAATATTAAACAAATATGGAATATTATAATTATATTTTTTCATATAATAATAAACCTCATATTTAAATAAACACATGTAATACACTTAATAAATAAATTCTAACTATATATTATTTACTTCAAAAACAATGAATTTATTTATTCATCTATGATAAAAAACATGGAAAATACTTGGACCCCATGGTTGGGACTACCAGGTTGTATATACCTATTCACTTGAATAGGAAAAGCTTCTAAATGCTCTATTATATGTGACTATGTAGGCCCTTATCTCGATAGAAGTGAATAATACTCACCGAATAAGAACAGATTCAAGAAACCCATCAAATGAATTAAATAGATAAGGAATAGTCATTGAAATGGAAATAATCCCACATACACTTAATATGTACTATAATCTCTTTATCATACGATATAACATAAAGCATGAAGCACATTAGTTTCTTCATCTTTTTTGGATTTATTATTAATTGATATATAGAAACAAATTTATCATAAACTTCTATGTTAATGGACTTATAAAGGTACTACTATACTAATAAACATGTCCAAAAATATCACTTCCTCAACTCGGAAGTAATTCAAAAAATGGCATGCCCCCAATGAAACATCCAACAAAAACTACCACAGAATGAATTTAATGAAATTTTTTTCCTTACATAATATAACATGATTTAATTGAACACATTGATAATGATATTATCTTAAGAGACAATTACACATATCTATTGATAGGAAAAATATGACACATAAAACATGTGGTGTTCCTTTTATGAGCTCTATCCTCAAGAAATAAACTACTAAAGATCACCAAGTATTAACGTAGTAAAAATAAATCTCAATAATTATGAGCCCCATGTTCTTGATAGTCGCACATCATTTGTGTCATGTTTGTATGATTTATCCGGGTTATAGGTCATTGCATAAAGATTATATTCACAGTATCATTAGGTTATCATTATATTTTGGGATGTACTATATCCCTTTGATATGTCATATAATCTATGTACTTTATTATAAATATATTGGATGCAGAGATATATACACTATCATATTATTATAAAAACATGTATATAAATATGTTAAACTCTATACATATAGTGTAAATCAATGTACATCACATGTTATATCTAGGGAGCCCACTTTCAAAACTCCCACTTCCACTAAATCCAACTACTAATAAGTCTCAATCCATTATCTATCATAATAGAATCATGCTTTTTCTAATATATTTCATTAGTCCAATGGTGTACCATGTTGTCCTCTATGTATACTATGTAAAATTTGACTTCACATATTTGAGTAAAATACCTTAGGAGATAAAGCTTCTTAACTATATTATTTTTCCTTTGGCATAATATGGACTCATTTGAAAACCCCAATACCACTGTAATATCAAAACCAAAAAAGAACATGGTTTTCACTGATGGGTACAACATCAATGTTTAATACAAATATATGTATCCAAAATTCTTTAGTAGCTGCATTAGAAGACTCTATTTACATGGATTCTATGGTATAAGCAGTGACCACAAGTTTCTTTGAGAATCTCCATCATACATCACTATCCTTGGGAAAAAATATATATCCAAAAATTGATTTAATATCTTAGTAGTCTATTTAGAAACTAGCATCAATTTATTCTTTCAAAATTAGTTCATAATCTCATCTATACACTATGAGTATATCCGGTGTATGACTCAAGTAATAGTTGATATTTTGGACAGCTTCCCTTTTGCTCTCCTTATTTATAGTGATATCTTTCCAACATTCTTAATGAAAAAAATTATTAAACCTAGTACATATCATGTAATTCATGAAATAAGACATTAATGATAGATAATGGAATCCAGTCATTCTTTCAATCTCTTCATGTTCTTATACACACATTCTCTTAAAGATATTGATACCATGTGACTTAATAAAAAACCATATCATGGATTGTTCCATAAAATAACTTTTGAGTAATTTTTCAATATATTTACTTTGACCAATCCCAAGAAACCACTGAGATATATCCCTATATATATTGATCACTATAGTGTAGTTTATATCACCTCATTATTTGAGGGATAAGCATTCAGTTAAGAAATTATTAACTGAATATAAGTCCTGTACTTAATTTCCCATAATTAAAATTTCCTTAAAAAATTACTAGAAAAACAATGGCATTTAAATTAACCTTTTTATAGAAAAATGCTTCACTTTTTTTATGAAAACTAATTCTATTATGGATTCATAAAAATAAAAATTCCATGATCCTGAGGTCTACATTAACCAATAAAGGTTCCTCTTTATCTTCAACACTTTATTAGAATTATTTTATCCAACAAATACTTTGGGAAGAGTCATATAGATGCCGTCAAACAAGTTCTGATTGTGAAAATTCATTTTGACATCCATTTTCCAAATCTCATAATCATGAAAGGATACTTTCTCAAGTAATATTCTGAATGATTTTTATCATTTCTATTGATGAGATGGTTTCATCATATTATATTCCTTGATGTTTTCTAAAACCCTTTTCTACCAGTATCCCCTTATATTTATTGAAATAACAATCCATGTCCAGTTTTTTCAGGAATACCTATTTTCACCAAATAGTTTTTTCATTATCTAGAGGGTATTCAAAAAACTAAACATTACTTTGGAACATGGACTCTACATCAGAATACATTTCATCTTTCAATTTTGTATCATATTTACCTTATACTACATCCTTCTAAGGTAGGTGTTCATTATCCTCAAGGTGTAATGTGTCACCTAACAACATGATAAGAAAATAATAACTCCCTAGTTCTCTATCCCCTCAAGTTTACTTATGCAATAAATATGTCTCAATATCTTCTTCAGCTCTCACTTTCTCTTGTGTAGTTTTCTTCATACCAACTCCTGTTCATATGGAGCATTACTATAATTGAAGTTAATATTTCTCCCAATATTTATGATTGAAATGTGTAACCTTTCTTGAAATATGGATTTTAATTCCAATATCAATTTTTCTATCTATAAGGTAATATAAATAATATTCTTTGAATTCATTTGTATAATGTATAAAGATTCACATCATACTTTTGGATACTAATTTATCACAAGGTACTGTCTTGAAAAAAATGCTCAAATCCCCATGTGATAGAATGGTTTTTTTCTATACCACAACTAATATGGAATTACCTTTGTAGCCTTAGTGTGTACTTAGTTAATGTTATATTTAACAATCTATTAGGTGAATCCACAAAAGGACAATGGAATATGCTTCAAACTCATCATTGATTAGACCATGTCAATCAAAGTCATATTTCTTCTTTCACTAACACAATTTCTTTATGATGAATAAAGAGGAGTGAGTTGGGATACTATCCCACTCTCCTTAAGTGATCAATGAATTCTTTGTTTATATACTCTCCAATACTGTATGAGGAAAGTGATTTAATATTATTACCAACATGGTTTTCTACATCATGGTGGTATTCCTTAAACATCTTATAGGAATATAACAAATATCACATTACGTAGATATAGCCATACCAACTATAATCATTAGTAAAAGTGATGAATTATGAAAACCCACCCCTTCCATATACTAGAAGTGAACCACATACATTAAAATGAATTAATTCGATCAATTAATTACTCTTTTTTCCATCCTAGAGAAGGGTTATTTGGTAATTTTTCCATGTAAAAAAAATAACATAAATCCATGGGTTTTAACTCAACTAACACTAAATACCCTGCTTGATGTAGTTTATGTTATCAATTATCTTTTACATGACCATGCATGAAGTTACATAGTTAGGTTTTATATGTGTCGTGGTCACTGTGTTTTTTTATTGTCATTTCTGGGTATTCGAGTTCAAGTATATATAAGATATTGTAAAATGTTCCATACCATAACACATGAAATAATTATAAAAGATACAACATTAATTTTGACACATGAAATAAAATCCTACGATGTCTATATTCGACATCATTATTATGTTTCTGTTTACAAAGGGAACATAATTACAATTATTTAATAAAATAACCAAACCACTAGGAAAACTCATATGATAATCTCGTACTATTAATGCTGCTAGACTCGAACCAATGGAATCTTGTATATCTAATTTTACTTTTGCATTCTTCTTAAATCTACCTAGTTCCTATATTTGAATACAAATTTGTTAGCCACATTCCATATCTAAAATTAAACTTGTAGATAATTACATATTGAATTCTATGAAAAAACACCTAATGTAAAATATTCACCTTACATCTTCTTCATCCCATATATTCAATTATTATCCTAATAGAATTTCATATCACATGGAATGGAGATATCATCCTTCTAATTTACCTACCTCTATATCCTAGTCTTTTAAGAAGAATGGCTCATCACTATCTTATTCTTGGACATAGCCTTAGACCCCACATCCTTACCCATTCTTCATTTTTTACTATATGGACTAATGAATTATTTTCATCATATCTGTATCAGCTTCAAAAAATAAATCCAAATGAACTTATAGAAATTTTTTCATGTTATTCATACAATATTTAATGATAAAATCATAAAATCTTGTTTGTGAAGACGTAATAATGAGATTTGTTTCAACTTATTGGTTCATCATGAACCTATGGACATCAAATCTCTCAATATACTTGATTATCTTGAGTGCACATGGTCCTTCTTGATTGCCTTCTATTATCCTACACCAATAATGTGCACATGATATCTCATACAGTTGATGCATTTCCCTCTCCTTGTAAAATTCTTATAGATGAGTCAATACATTGTAGGTATATTCATTCTCATAGATTTTCATCAATTGGTTTGATATAAATTTCAACATGATGTAATAAATATCTAGTGCATAATCTACATAATTTTTGTAATTATAATTTTATTCCATTATTTCTCCCTAAGGTGGATTATATAGAAGAAGGTAATCCATCATATAAGGATTCCTTTCATGGAATAGTATTATTCGCAAGTTCCAATACCACTCCTTGATGTTATGGCCAGTGTTGGTATTTTCTTTATCCAGTATGGATTTTACTGATAATTTACTAGTTGTGTTAGTGATTTAAATTTTAATCTACAATAAATTAATATTATTAGTCATTATTTTATGTATATTACTATTTAGGAATTATAATTAATTTATTATTTAATCATTTAAATTTATCCCACTATATTATAAAACCTCAATACCCCTCACTATTAGATTCAGAATACTATTTGTCTTGAGTATTATAGAGGAATGGATCCCAGAACTGTCACCTCATAGTCTACAATCTATGGATATTCACATAATCAATGAGTTTCAAGGTACACTATTGGCTGACCAACCACTTTAACTATTGCTTCCTTGATCTGGTGAGTATAGTCCTAACATATTGGAATCATATCCATAATTCTGTCAATTCATTTTCTCTAAATCAATAGCAAGTTATTAGTGGCTAATAAATAAAAACCAACTTTATTTAATTCACCTCATATAAGAACTCCATCCTAGTTGGAGGCCCTCCCAACTATGGCAGATGAGACCTAAAAAAACACAGTTTTGTTCAATTTTAGTAACAGAAGGCATTAAGACTTAATATATCATGGAGGGATTTTATTATTTTCATGAACAGTGTAATCTATTTATATTAATACGTTCAATCTATGTTTTTGTTCTCACAGTTGAATATAAATTAATTTAAAAACCAAATGTCACATCCTTATGCATTTAGTATTGCTAATTATTTTACATGACCTCAAAGTGAAAATGTAGTTTCTTAAAAAATCATGAAAGAAATTATTCAACCTCAATGGTCTTGGAAATATATTATTGGTTGATCCATTTTCGATCTACTAAGACCTATGGGTAAAATACCTCTGTCAATTCATAACTCAAATTTTCGCTAACCCTTTTTCCAATGTACTCTCTTTTTGTCTGGAGTATCACCTAGTCTTGGTCATGTTTGAATATTAAAATGAAATTTTATAACATAAAAATACACTCATTCATAGAATAGGTATCCTAGGGGAAAACATACAATAGATAATGTGTAAATACTATCCCTTATACATAATAAATGAACATATGATGTAAAGACTATCATTTAATTACATACTTTTTACAGTCATGGAACACATGTAACATGTTTTTAAATAAAACAACTAGACCATCACAGGTTGGGTCAATTTTCTCAAGACTAGTTGGTATAAAATTAAATGCATGATAAAAAATTTAAATTACAATAAATTAAGTATTATGGTATTTAAAAAAATTTAATTAATTAAACTAAATTCCTTAAATAATTTTATTTTTACCCTACTTTAGTTAAACTATAATTCAAACAACTAAATGAATTTACTGATTTAATTTAATACTAAAACATAATTAATATTTAATATTACTATAATATTTTTAATGTAAATAAAAAACTAATTTTAATTAATTTAATTTAAAACTAATATTACATTAATCAAAATATTTAATATTGAATCTATTAATATAACTTGAACCCCAAAAGCCCCACCCCAACCCATTGTGGGTTGGGTCATAGCCCAAAAGGCCATTATTAGTCTAAAAAATCTCGTGCATGATAGATATAGACCATGATGGCCTTTCTAGACATGATGCATGCCAGACCGACCCACCATGGGTAGTTGTGAGGCGACCCGGCTCCAGGAGGACCATGAAATCCCGGGTAGGGGTACCTCGTGGTACATTTGGGGTCTCATTGGAGGCTTATGGTTGTTATGTGATGATAAGGGGTATGATGGGTTCAACCATGATATCTGATAATGCCTAGCGATGGTGGAGTATCTGGATCGGGGCAGTTCATGGATCCCACAATAGTAGTGGGGGTTGGTGGAGGACCTCACAATGTATGCTTGAGAGAGCAGCGATGGAATGGGAATAAAGTGGAGGTGGCCACTAGTCTTCATCCAAGGATGGAAGGATGGAGGCTGCATTGGCTTCAGTCATCATGGGAGGTATGGGATAGGAAGAAAAAGGGATAGGGGGTCGTACCTAGGGATAAATGTATGGAGACCATGTGTGATATGACATGTTGATACATTGTAATATTCCATTTTTATTTTTTAATAAATACTATCAATAGGATCTTGAGAAATAAAATGAAATTTTCCACTAAATATTTTTCTTATAATTGTTTTCAGACCCATGAAATTTAATTTTTTTTTCAAATTATCCTAGTTATTGGTAATTCCATAAAGAGAGTTAACATTTTATTCATTGGTTGGAGGAAATTTGGCTACTTTATTTTGGATGAATTCCAGCCAATTAATTACTAGATATAAACAATGTCAATAGAATCATCAATTTTTTAATCATAAAAATTTAATACATATATAAAATAAATTTTTCATAATTTTTAATATCATAAAATATATTATATGATAAACACTGTATTGTTTCATTAAAATTGTTTTTGATGGTCGTAACATGGTCATCCAAGATCAGATAGAAAAGAGTTCATATTCAATGGCACTGATCTACTACCCGCTACTTAAAATTTAAATAAAAAAATTATTCACTTGGAAAAACTGCACAATCCCTTTGATACCAATTATGGTACTTGGGAACACAACAGAAGTGGTTGGGATATTGATTTAATCTTTTTCACTCACTATAGAAATTAAATATTATCGTCTCTAGATATCTGATCCCCAGTACATACTGAGGATCTTTTGTGGTTTAATCAGATCATAGAAAAATAAAATCGACATATACCTCATTCTAATTTTATGTGATCAGGTTTTCCAAAATTCATCAGTGATAATTTCTTGAAGTACATGATGTTGAACCTCTCTAGATCATCCAAACATGCTTCTCAAATCTCTTAGATCGCATGTAGATCACCATGATCCTCTAACTTTGATTCACGATGCTGAACTAGGAACATTATCTCATATTGACGATTTTTTTTCTCTAGGAGTTAGGAGGAGAAATAATCACTCAATTCTGAATAATGAATTGTATGTTGGAATGATATTATCTCTATTTATAGTGAAAATTTCAAAATACAGAGTTAAATTTATTGGGCCCCTATGCATTAAACGACCACTATGTTATTTTTATTAATTCACATTCCTATAATTAATATTCAATATATTACCCGAAAATCTTGAGTCATAAACATGACTCATAATTCTATATAATATTAAATAAACCTATAATATAATAATAATATTCCTTCATATAATATTAGTCCTTGTATTTGTTAAACTCATGTAGTAAATAAATTCATCCAAATTATTCTTTACATGACTAACAATTTATTTAGTTATTTATCGATGATCTAAAAATCATTGGAAACACTTAAACTGCATGGATGTGTCCACCTTGTGATGTCTACCTATTCCCATGAGTTGGGAATTTTCTTGATTTTGTTATTTTGAGTAACCATCTAGGACCTTATATCTATAGTAATAAATAATATTCATTGGCCAAGAATGGAGTCCAACATCTCATACACTAAAAATAGTTGTTATAAGGGTTATATTTTTGAATAGAGGGTGTTATAACCCACTCTAAATACATTAGTGGTGGTTATGTAGAACATCCACTAATGTACCCACCCTCTTTAATTAACGGATCTTTTGGTGAACCACTGGTAAAATAGGGGCTAAATTAGAGGAGGTTCTTTTAGAGGGGGTTAAAACACCCTTTAATATAAGCCAAAATTTAATAGAAATATGTGAATTAGTGGTTATTTGAACTTCCCATGATCCATTTGACTCCATAGGGATGGTTATCAACCACCCATGGATAAATTTTTCAATAAATATTACATTCATTTTAAAACCACCAATATAACAATTTTTATTATCATTATACCTGCTCATGTCCACAATCACTCTACACTATTTTATTTCAACCCTCTAGAGCACAAAACCTCCTCCAAATCTCCCTGGCATGCCGTCTCCATGGATCCACCGATCCTCTACTACACCGTGTGGAAGCCCTCAAAATCCACCCAAATATGGAACAATTAAATAGACCAAAGTAATTTTTGATCGTGCGCCCCAACTCTTCGTTGGAAATATGCTCTCCATCTATATAAAAGATACTCCTGTGGGAATCAAACTATTAGTCAGTTATACACTGATTAATAACTTTCACCACCAAACCCTTTTGAAATCTGTAAATATCATACCCATTATTCTACTTATAGAGATTTTTTTCATATAAAAATAAATATTACTTGAATATATATTTAAATACATATCTGTATTAATATATATATATATATATATTTGTGTGTCTGTCTAATTTATATGTATATAAATATTATTCATGACTCTATAAATGATATATTTACATATATTTAAATAAAATAATATATTCATATAATGATAAATAAGACACAAATATATATTTATTAATTTACTTGTTAATATTTATTGTTATTTGCATACATGTATATATTACATATTTAATGTTATTTTTATGCATGTGTATCTGTGAGTGTGTGTGTTTTGTTGTAAGTGTAGCCATTAGTATATAATATATATATATATATAATGTATTTATATATTTATTAATTGGATATATGTAATATAATATATACATCATATAATTATATAAAATGAAGTAAAACAAAACAATATTTAGTTATTTAGATATTTCTTTTTTATATACATACATTTAGGTTTTCATTGGTATATGAATTTAATTAATGTATTTATATAATATGTTTAAAATGCCTTAAAATAGATTTATATAATATCTTTTTAAGACACATACAAACACATAAAATTACTTTTAAATTTTAAAATAATTTAAACACATATTAATGGGTGATAAAAGGTCAATTATTCATAAAAATTAGTTATGGTTATGAACCACCTCTAATTATATGCATCTGTATCAAAGTATATATTGTTAAAATATAATATTATTATATGAATTATAAAATGTAAAAGGTTTTTTATATGATTTTTTAAATAAATTATTTTTATGCTTATATTTATATAATATATTAATGATTTTATATTAAAATTAATATTATATGATATATACTTTTATACAAATAAATATATATTAATGTTCACATTATACAATTATATTTATGTAAACATATATTTACTATTAAATAAAATCATATAAATTATATTCATATATTGATTTGTATAATATGATCATATAATATATTTAAATACTTTTATATATGGGTTTTTGATTATATATACATATATATAAATTATAGTATATGTAATTTTTTTAATGAAAATATTAGGGGTTCACAACCACCACTAATATCATAGAAGATAGGGGTACAAGACCTTATCTAATAAATTAGATTATAGGTGGTTTAAACCCCATTCTAATATCATAGATTAAAGGGGTTAGAAACCCCCTTTAATTACATAGATTAATGGGGGATGGAAACCCCTTATGTTATATTTTATTATATGGGGTTAAACCCCCTTAAAATTTATTAGATTACAGGGAATTTAAAAGCAGACACTATTTTCGTAAAAAATCCCATATAATATATACATATAGAGCATAAAAAATTCAACCGAATAATATGTCTTTATATTTCCTCTAAAATAAAAAAATATTTATAGTCCGTCTAATTAATAAATTAGAGGATGTTTTTATATAACCTCATCTAAATACCAACCAAATTTAAAAATTAATTCTTAAAATATTAATGGGGCTTGCGAACCCCCTATAAATTTGATTTTTAAGAGGGGGTTATGCATAACACCCAATAACTTATAGAGAAAGTGAATTTAGGTGGGTTTATGAATAACCCTCTATAATCTCTATATTTTTTTGGTAGTGATCAAATTCCATAAAGAGATGAGGAGTATTAATTGTAATTACCTCCAACCTTAGAACATGTACCATGCACTATAGTTTCTTTTCATACTATATCTCAAAATGAATGACACACACTTTTGTCATCATCATTTATTGATTTATTATTTATTTATATAAATGGATGGATTTACACTCTACTATCATGTAAATCTATCAATGAAGGTACTACTATCCTGATCATCCTTGCCAAAGATAACACATATTTAACACGGAAGTGGAAAATTATATCTTGATCATTCAACCAATATTATTCTTCCAATGACACACCAAACCTGAACTACCTCACCATGAATTCATTTTCATGGATTTAGACAAGCATCAAAGTATATTATAAAATGGAACAAATTGATAATAATATCATGTTAGGATACCAATACGCATTTTTGTAGTTATTAATAACAAATGAAACCTTTAATAGATGGTGTTCCAATTTTTGGGTCATTTCTCATGATCTCAATTACTAGAGATCACCAAGTATGAACATTATTAGAATATGACTTAATGATTATGAAGATAAATATTATATCCGTAGATGTATTGACACTCTCAAGGTAAGTTAAAAAAAATTATATATATCCAACAATATACATGTAGTGATGATCAAATAACATCAAAAGATTGGTCAATGGACCCCACATTCAACCAAAATATGGTAAAATTGTACTGTATCACATATATGGGTAGTAACTTTAAGATATTACTCAATCATACCTAAGGATTGAAATAATAAAATATCATGAAATCATATTCCATTCTCTACTATATACATTAATCATATAATACGATTGGGTTGACTATATCAAATGAAAATGACCAGGTGGTAATATCTCCATCAACCTCAACCATTAATGTTTATTTATATATATATTTAGATCATATAGAGCATTAATTTTTTTGAAAAAAGTATATTTATGTTATTTTAATGAAAACCAATGACACACATGATTTTAATTTCTTTATTAAAATATTAATGATAACGGATATATTCTCAAAAAATTTAAAAAATAATTTATAACCATAATAGACTTAACATAAATAAATGGTAATGTGATCATGGGAATCTGTTTTAACATAAAAATCTTAATTATATATTATAAAAAATGCATTAAAATCATAATTTTATTCCCCTATAACACCTTATCAAATTTTATTCTTTAAATTATAAACATAATTTTTCATTATATAGTATGGATTATTCTTAATCAGTATATTTTACCAACATATTTTTAATATAAGGTTTTAGGTACATTATTTGTAGAGAAATTTTTTTTAATAAAAAAATTTAATAAAACCCCTTAAAATTTATTGAATCATATAAACACTAAGATATGATATTTTTTAGTATGTGTCTAAAACTCATATACACATAATTCCAAAGAAATTTATTAAAAATTTAAATATTATTCATATTATTAAATTTTATTTTCATCTTCTAACTTATATAATACATATAGTTTTTTTAATAAATGAACCAATATTTGGGATAATCAGTTCATGTGTATATTTATTAGAGAGATCCTCATGAAAACCACAACCCTATTTAAAACCTTGAGGATGATATATCAATATGTAATAACAAAATTATTTTTATCCTCATGACCATGAAGCTAAATTAATAGAAAAATATAAATGTGTTGACCATAAATACTACCTAATGAAAAGTTTTATATACAAATAACCAATTAATTTTTTTCCAAAAACTTCATTTTCTCTTAAAAATCATCCATTTAATTTTATAGAGAGTGATAATGAGAGTGGGAATCATACTAAATGTTAATTTAGAAATATGGTTTAACATCAAAAACTTGAACCAGAATAATATTTTGATGTAATTATTATTGATAATATTTTAATATCCATTAAAGATGAGTTAAATATGATTATGTGAAATAAATTTTTGGATGTATTTAAAAAACCAATGGAATGACATATTATTTATATGAAGTGGGTATTAAAAAACATTGTCAATTATATTTATCTCCTAAAAAATATTATTTTTAAGGAGATATAGAAATTTAGATGAAAACTAAGAAAAAATAAGATCAAAAGATATCATTAAATAATATGTTATGGTTAAAAAAAATCCTATAATATTTTATTATTATAATTGAAAAACTATATTGGGGTTTTTGAAAAAATAATCTATTTAACAATGTGGTTTCTATATAAGTTTTATATTATAAGAATATATTTGGCTAGTTTCTTTTACTGATGAATAATTAGTAATGCATTTTATTTCTTTTCATTTTATTTTGAATACTCTCATTAATATTTTTGAGTTTAATAATAAATTAATAGTTGTATATGGAATAATTACTTTCATGAAATTATTAAGCAACACTATGGTTGATTTAATACAGGAAAATGTTAATTACTTAGAATAATTGATAGGTTATTTTATGACAAGTCTTGAAGTATGTTTACATGAAAAATATTGATATAGATATTTTATAACATAAGTTACATATAACATCATGGTTTATATATAGGATGAGTTAAATAAATTCATTAAACCTTAAATATTAAAATATTTAGAGGGTTTTGAGACAGATAAATATCTATAGATTATGTGATAGAAATTATGACATGGTTGTCAGAAACACAAAAAATTAATAAAAATCATTATTGAAGGTTAAATGGTTATTTTTGAGAAAATATAGAAACTATTTATCTTATAAACCAAAATATTGTTATAAAATACATTTGATGGTGATATATTAAGTATGAAATGAAAATTGCATAGTTCTATAAAATGTGGTAAATATATTATAATCTTAGATCTTGATTTTCATGGTAAAAGAAAAACATGTGTTGGGAGGTAAATAAAAATTTATGGTTATTTATATATATATTTTTAAAAACATATCAAAATGGATTTATAATTTTATAGTGAATTGAAAGATAATAAATAATACTTTTTATCTATGTTTAAATAAGTAACACATGGTTGTTTGGAAGAACAAAAAATGTTTTTATAAAATATAATTTAATTTATTTTTACTTTTATAGATTGTGAGGTATATATTCCCACATAATTCTAGTTAATTTTTAGAGAGAAATATTATTATTTTATGAATATAATAAGTGCACAGTCGAACAAGGGACTAACAGAACTTATTGATGATGAAAAATATTATTTTCATTTGGTCTAAAATTATTTCTTTTCATTGTTCAAATTTATTATGAAAATATTATATTTTAAAACAATAATATAGATTGTTTAATTATATGGATACATCTGTTGTGAAAATTTTTATGCCATATTCATACACTTAAATATATTTATTGGAAAAAAAGAAAAAGTTATTATGATAAAGGATAACACCCACTAGTCTCATTGGTATATACACTTAAAAAGAGTCAGTGAACCTCATAAAACTCTTATTGTTAATGTTTATTTATTTATTTATTTCTCATTTACCATGATTTAATAGATAAAGAATATTATACAATGAATTATTTAATAAGATAAAAAAATTCCACTTTTGAAATTTTTTTGTATGTAATGATTCAATCAATATGAGGGGTCCTTATTTTCAATTATGGACAACAATTTATATTATATCCTAGTTTAACTCTTCATTATCTAGAATGTTTTTTCAATATTTTATATCTTATTGAATTAATGAATTTATCATATGACAATTAAATTATTTCAACAATGAAGTTACTCACATCATTGATGATAAAACATTAATATGAATTTAATAGATGTTAATTATATAGTCACATTATTTTGGATTTGATTCTCTTGAAATCACTCATAATGGATTCATCCACATGGTGAATGTATAGGATATTCATTGATGGATATTAATAATATCATTGTTGTTGGAAAATAGTTTTGTGTGATATTTTCATTACTTTTTCGAAGATATTTTTTATGATAATGGGATGTTAAACTATAATATATATATATATTGTATATGCTTTATGGAATTAAAAAAGGTATAAAAAATGTTATATTATATCTATTATATATATTATATTCTCAATTTAAAGATATAAGAATTGATAAGGATAAAATACTGGATTAATTTTTTATAGATTATAAGGATTTACATCACTATATTTATATTTCTGGAATATATTAATGATTAAAATTTCCCAAATAAATTTATGTGAACTCTTCCATGATAATTTAATATAAATATTTTATTCCTTAATGACCAAGACCTGGGTTAATTTGGATTAATCAATTAGAAAATATCATTATTATTTATGTGATGATATGTTCCCTCATAGTCATGAATAATTAATACCTATGAAATAGAATAAATTCAAGGATTTAAAATTATTTTTGTCTCATAGAAATTGAAATCACATAATGTAGATTAAAACAATGAATAAGGTAATGAGAGTAATAATATTTTCACTTTACTTGTCTCATTTAGTAATTTTAAAAAGTAAATAATATGTTTAAACATAATTTATTATTTAATTATTTTAATTATGTGACATTTATTAACTACTTTTCCAAATAAATCCATTTAGATGATGACTATGATCAACAATAATGTTTATTCATGGGAAAACATTCTTAAAAATGATTTTAATAGAATAAATGATTCTATTGGAAATGGGAAGATTCCTAAATAGTTAGATAAGAGTGATTTTTTATATAAAAATAAGGAAATAACATATGTTGAATAATGGTAACTAAAAGTGAAAAATAATGATATCTAAGGTTATTTGTATTATATAGATCAATCCAAATATTAAATTTATTAATCGGGTAATGAAGAATTTGGTGAATAAATAATTTTTTAAAAGTGAACAAAAAATAATTTATATTATGAGTGAATCAACTTTTTTATTTCAATAATATGTCCAATAGTGAAAATTATAATACATCATTAAAATAGATAATCAATTCACATGAGTCGAAATTTTTTTCAAGAAAGAAATAATGTTCATTAGAATGATTAATGATATTAAAATATTTTTAATTGATGAAACCATATCATTTATATCTTAAAACCTCATTGGGACATGAGATAAGGAGTGGTTATATAATTAGATTAAATTTCACACAATATTATATAATTTATGAATATGTTTCATTTTGATTATAAAACATTTATTGATGTATTGGTGGAATATATTACTAAATAATATCTTCTTACTAATTCTATTTAAAATATAAAATTATTGTCTAAATCAGTAGAAACCAGAAGTTTTGGAACCTAAGAGATTTTATTTAATGATGTAATAAATAATAATTACAGCAATGAAACGGTTTTTACTATAAAAATTTTATTTATTTGGTTATTTTATCAGGTGATGGGGCTATAAATTAGAAGAAAATTGATGACTGGATGCTGTGGGATCTATATGCTCACCTAAATAGAATATAGTTTTCGATAAGAGGATCATTAAGGTGTGATATATTTGTCAAAAATAAAAAATATAGGGAATATAAAACATTAAAAATAAATTTGTATAATTTTTTAAAACTATGAATTCATATTTGGTGATTTGAATTCCAAGGTAGATGTGTCTATTATAATGTGTATGGACAAAAGCATGTTAGTGTTGGTTTAATATGAATCTTTGTTAATGTATTTGATTCCAAATATTGAGGGGAAGTTTAAAAAATCTAATAAGCCAAATAAACCACTAATGAAATATATAAATGTGAAAAAATAGTTTTTATGTACTTAATGAGGCATATAAAAGATGTGGTTAATAAGAGAACACAAATAATGATTGTCTCATAAATCTAAAATATAAATATTAGTAGAGTTTGAATAGAAAATTTCATAGTATGATGATTAGAAATGGATAATAGATTTTGGTTTATTCATTAAACATTTAATGAAATCATAAAATCCATCTATTTTAGATAGCACATACCCATCATTTAAGGGACGTAAATTTTATAGATCATTATATTTGTTTTTGTGAGTGTTATCTTTATCTAGAGGTGTTAGTGATGGTTTTTAGATTGTGTGATTTTGTTATGTTGAGATTTAATCTATATATTAGGTTTTTATTTGTCGTTAGTGATACTAAGGCATGATATAGATTTAGGGAGTTTGATTTATTTTTTCAAATATGTCTTATATTATGGATATGGCCTTTATGGTATTGAGCTCTTGGTGGTAGGATTTTATGGTTTTACAAATCTATTTTTCGATATTTTATGGTGATTTACTTGAACTAGGTAGTCTTGTAGACCATATCCCTTTTATTTTCCATCTAAAGTGTCCCAAAAGGGTTTTGAATGGGTAGTTCTATTGAGTATTAGAGGCGGGGACACAAGGCTCTATTGATTGTTAGACCACTGTGTTGTGGTATATTAGATGTGTCATGGAACATCCCAAGGATTATAAGACTAGGGATTTCACCAAGAATCCAAGGGGATGTATTATATAGATTGGTACCACGACTTTTAAAGAGGTATATAACATAATACCCCTGTAACATTACATTCTGTTTTGAAGCATGGTCCTTAAAACATCCCCACTATCACTTTATGGTCATTACCCTTATTCCATTGCCTTATATTTCCAAGCCTATATAAATTTTAAAGACATCTCAAATTACTCTTATTCCTCTATTCCATCAAACCTTATGTGATTAGAGATTCCACTTTAGTGATCTTTAATCCCTCTTTGATATCAATTGGTCATTATCCTCGTGATTCTAATATACTTTTTCCCGAAGTGAGATTTTCCACTCATTTGTAGTATCTCCCAACAATTAATCTTAAATATTTTGGGTGAAACCATTTTTGATTAGTTTTCTGGATTATGGTAAATGGAAATATGATGAATGTGATGTTATAGGTTGCATGAGGTTTTTTCCATGTTCTATGGTTCATATCATCTCATGTATTGATATTGAATTATTAAATTTTTTTGAGGTAGGGTATTTATTAGTTGTCTCAATTTCTCAAATTTCATGATTCATGATATGCATAATGTATCACCCCAAGATTTTATAAAATATTTTCCTTTTGAATTAATTTAATATTTTTGTTATTTTTCATTTCATGTTACACTAAATACTTTTTTTATATAAAAGTACTAGGTATTGATTATGTTATATGAAACACTAGTATAATACTGACCTACAAACAATACTAAGATTAGCCTATGATACACACTACACTATGTTTGTCTTATATAACATGCAATCCTATGTCTATTCGATAGCTTTTGTTACATGAAATGATGTGTTTCTACCAAACTAAAATTGTTTGATCCCAGATCTAGGAAAGGTATATTCTCATTTAATTTTCGGTTTCAATCCTTTTTTGGGTTAATTAGGTTTTTACTCTAGTCCTTGAGGAGGATCAGGGGTGTTCGGAGAGTTCAAGACTCGAAAAATGGAGAAAATGGTTTTTTTTTGGGTAGGCCACATAGTCTGCGCACAGTTAGTCCTAACTGTGCGGACAACCTTGGAAACCATGCAATATGTGGGACTTTATACAGTGGTTTCCAGATGAATTTCACATGGTATGGATAACCAGGAAGCCGATAAACTTTTAAAAAATTACAATACTGACCCTCTTGAATTTTAATACCAATTTTAGGTTTTCCTCCCAATTCACCCCTCTTCTCCTTGGGATCGAAGCAAATCTCCCAACAGATCCAAGATACCAATCTTCCTCATTGCTAAGGCATTTTTGGTGTTGTTTGTTGCAAATCAAAGCTCTGGGTAAGGATAATCCCATCAATGCTTCTCTTTTGAGTTTAGGGTTTGTGTCTTCTTCTACTCTCTGTCTAAATCTCTAATACCATAAATTTTGGGTGAGATCTAGGTTGAAGTATCAAGGCTTGGTTGACAAGGAATATAAGGGCTCAATTAAGAGTGTGTTCACCCAAAAAATCGAGTTAGATTGTATAAATGTTATATCCCTTGGTTTATTTTAGGATTTGTGCAAGTATAGTTTTGTTCATGGGTGTCTCTTAGTATGTTTTGATCACCCTTGACATGGTTAGGTAAAATGGTTATTTAAAAAGTAAATGGAGACCCTCCAGATCTCCATGGGAAGCATCATGGGAAATGACACTAATCTAGGGCCACCCATGGGGTGTTCCGACTCTTTTTGACCTATGGATTTGTGAAGGAAAAGTGATATTGTTGTGTAATCATGTAGAGCCCTTGATAAACATGTTTTGTGACTATTTTGGTTTGGTTAGATACTAGGTGGTTCACCTAGTCTTGATAATAATCTAATTGATATTGGGTTAATATGTGGAAATGACAAAATACCATAATGGAATGGATTATGAGCATGTTAATCAAGCCTAGTGGGTTACTCATAATGAAAAAATCCATGTGATATAGGCACAATGAATGAATGATTAGTGAGATAAGTATAATAAAAAGGAATTGGTCTAAATGGATAAATGATGTGCAATGCGGTAAATGTGTTAATGGTTTTTGACAGAGTGTTAAATCACTTATTATTGTTATGGTGTATGTTTTTCCTTGGGAAATGGTTTTTATGTTTTGTGAATGGTCAATGGAATCATATATCTATAGAATGTGCACAAAACTTGTTAGTGTGGGGTATTGACTGAGGTTTTATGCCCACGGGTCGATTTGTACTGAGGCTCTAAACTACACCCCAAATGAATGGATCGGGGAAGATGATTGACGTTATGTTTCCCAATCAGTAGAATCCACCTAGACTGAGGATTCAAGGTGAGGATATGGATGACATGAGGATGTTGTTCCTATCTAGATAGGACAAATGTGTGTTTTTCCTTATGCATGAAATTTTTCTACATAGAGCCCATGTTACTTGATGTTTTTAATGATTCCATGTTACATGTGTTGTAAAAGATTAGATATGGAAATTTTAATAAATGATGGAAATAAACGTAAACTAGAAAAGGGAACATTATCCTTTCCTTGTCATATATTATTCATTTCCCTTCTTGCATGCACAATTCTTTATTTAAGATATTTTTTAGAAACTGTTGGTGGTGGCCTATTGAGTTGTACCCACACCCTGCTAAGGTTTCCATTTCGTACCTAAGATGTCACTATGCTTGAAGGTTAGGAAAAGGGAAATGGATCTTTCTAGGAAGTTGTGTTGGCTCGGTGTACATGGAGGAAGAATCGGACATAATGTCATGACCATTTTACAGATTTTACATTTTCTTTTAGTTTGGGGTTTTTTTCACATTTTCACATGTTTCAGGGCATGACATATTTAATATTAGACATGATTGTAACCCATTTTCGGAATAATTTTTTATTCGTGTTCTGGTATTATAGGTTTTTATTATGCTACATTGATTTTATTTTGTTGTGGATTACTCTAATAAAATAGTGGTGTAGTCTCCCAAGTTGACAATTCAGACCCCCACTGCTAGTCAAGAATCATTTGTGTACGGGAAGGTATGCTTAAGGTAAGGTAACCACCCAGCTCGATGTACCAATTTAGTGGATCCCGAGTCAAGAATGTTACAATGTGGTATCAGAGTTCTTTCTTCTCCTTCTCTGGAATCAGATTATTTAGGAAGGTAGATGAGATCCCATGTTTCGGAGTAGCTAACCCATGTTTGAGGGAAAACCCAAGTCATCGAGGGTCGAAATTGTTTTTCTTCATTGTGCGATGTTACATTTGATGGTATTTCAACATTGGGAGATGCACATGTTGTGTGCTGTCATTTTTTTTATATTTGGCTTGTGGAATCAATGAAATAAGGTCGTGCATTGAAGAATCATTTTAGTCACCTATAGAGATTGTAACATCCCAGGTAAATAAAGAATAAATAATTTTCATATATATTAATATTTACGAATTAAATATTAATTTTAATTAAAAGGGGTTTCTACGTTCGATAGCGTACTCGTAACGCAACGATGAGTTTCTTTGAAAACTTACGTTGCACACAAGTAATAAAATAATATTATTTTAAATGTTAGTTAACGAGTAGCCGTTGTACTGGAGGGAATGGATAGAAATAACTAAAATATGATTATATATGTTTTTAAATGTTTTTACATTTACCCAATAAAAGATAAAGGCTTAAAATACGGAAAGAGTTCAATTTTAGGCATTTATACCCTACTTTTCACGAAAGGTACACTTATCACCTTTTGATGGAGAACCGTCATTAAATATAGTTTTGATCGATCTTATAAATTCTATTGGACCAAATATAACTCTTCTTTAGAATCGGGACATCAAAATTTACTTTGTGTAAATTTTTGGTACCTTTCTGATAAAGTTCATTTTTTAATGAATAGTGTAAATTGTTGTATTTTAATTCAAAACCACTTTTTAATATAATTTATTTATATTATTAGATTATCTTTTGAATTGGTTTTAAAGTGAAATTAGAAAATATTTTTACCATTAAATCCAATAGTGGTCGTTGGAATTAATTTCACTTTGAAATCGGACTTAAACTAGTGTCAATCTTTTGATACTTATTGTTTCATAAAAACACGCTATTTGGTCTAACAGCGGGAATTAATTATTAAATTAATTAATGTGACTTATATGTTTTGAATTTTTTAAAATAGACTTCATTTTTGAATTCGTAATATCAAATATAGCTTAGGGTGAATTTTTGGTAATTTTCTGAAAAACTTCAATTTTTAATGAATAGTGAAACCAGTAAGTGGTACTTATAAAGACTGATTATCCGTTTAAATGAAAATTTGCCATCATTGTGTTTTTAATTTCAAAAATCCGACATACATGGTTGTCATTAAGAAGTAAAATGTGGTTCAATGAGATTATAATAATTTTTTGGTGAATAGTAACTTATTAAGTTCTTAATCACGATTAGTGGTAATTAGTTTAGTTTAAGGTAAAAATAATGCTTTAATAAAATAAGATGAGCTTGACACATATCCTACCCTCATTGGTTGTGTCATGGCCGACCAAGACAAGCCATGGGTCAACTTTTGGACCCCATGGAGCCACTTTGGTTGGGAAATGACATAAATAACTTTTTATTTAATGTAAAAGTAAAAATGACACAAACATGATATGTTTTAGTAAAATAATTTTTAAATGGGGTTATAAAGATCAGATTTTTGATTATAAATAGTCATTGGAAAGCTAAAAAGATTTCATATATCATTGTATTTTTTTATAATTTTGAGATTAAATAAATTAAAATAGTTATGACATAATGATGATGCAGCGATGACTTCATTATTTAACGATTTAAATAAAATGGAAAGATAATGTAAAATCTATGAACTACACATGTCCAAAACCAATTGGATGAGTGGATTTTGAACCCTTATCACCTTATCCACGACTTATATCAATGTGGGACCTTTTAAAACCGAAACACATTTTCAAATAAAGTAATATTTCTTTACTTTCCAAAAGTGCCCCTCCTCTCCTCTTATAAAAGGCCCCCACCTCTACCTCATTTCACACACTCCTCAAGCCTTTGGCTCGGCCAACCCCTGCCCAATTACTCTCTCCACATCCCTCTCCTCATCCTAGAGGATTCCATTTGGGAAGAATCCTTCCAAAGGAAGCCTTTAGGATCAAATCAAAAGGAGTTACACTTTTAAAGGTAATTGATTCTCTCATGTTCATTTGTTTTATTTTGTTTCTCCAACCCCCTAAACTCTTTTTATTTACTTATTTTGTAACAACACCAGTATCTTCAATATAGTAGGATGTTGTTATAAGATTGATTTGATCTGCACTCTCACCAAACTACATCAAATGGTTAAAGAACATACGGTTTCTGTGGATGGCGAAATTCTGCCTCCCGAAACGATGATTGTTCAATACTCATTTAACACCTTCAAAGGTGGCCATTATGATGTCACTATTTTTATATATGATATATAATATGTTTATTTTTTCCTTAAGCTTCTGTTTTTTTTCATTTTGGGAATACCTTTATGGTTTCCATTATGGGTAAACACGATATCTTCATTTAAGGAAGTGCGGACTACCGTCCCCTCAAAGTGATGTGACTCGTTAATGCCATATGTGGGACGTGTAAAGGATGTATTTAAAGTTATTATATATGATGTTATACTGGAATTATAATATACCTCTATATAATTATTATTTCTTTCCATTAAAGTATGAGATAGAAATGAAAGTAGCGTTCATGTGTACGTACGGGTTACCGTCTCCATGAACGGTGCATTTCATTTCTTATCCCCAAATGTAATGTACTATTAAAAGTACATGTATATAATGGATATATATAATGAATGATATATCTAATTGATGAATCTAATTCTGGAATTAAAATATACATACCTCTCATTTAGTTTTAATTACATTAATATGACAAAGAAATGAAAGTAGCGTTCATGCGTACGTACGACTTACCGTCTCCATGAATGGTGCATTTCATTTCTTACCTATAAATGATTATGTAATATTATAAATACATGTATATGCTGGATATATATGATATATATGATATCCAAATCAGGAATGTCATTCTGGATATAAAGAACCTTTGACCACACGAACAACATGTAATTGTAAGAAGTCCAATTTCGACTTAAGAACCAAATATCGAGAAAACAAACATTATTAACTTAAATTGTTTTCATAATTTTCTTATATCAATGTGTTGTATTGATATCTCGTGATTGAAATGTGGAAATTTTATGTTTCCTGTATGCATGTTTTATGTGATATGATTATGTTATGGTTCTTGGGCATTATTATGAAGATGGGTGGTTCCGTGATAAACTAAGGGCAGGTGAGCCCGTTATAGCTCTCCAATGCATTGGTTAACGTGAAGGAGTGAAACATTAAGGTTTCTCCAAAGAGATTTAGGGAATATACTATGATGGGTATTCCAAACGTAACCAAAAGGGTTACTCCCTACGTAAGAATGTTATGGATGCCTCAAGTTACCTTTATGTCTTATGATTTCTATGATTTATTCATGATTTTATGAGGTATGTTAAAGTGCCTATGTTTTATGGGTAAAGTATGATTTCATTATTATGTATATATGAACTCATGTTTCCTTTCCATGTTTTTATAACCCATACTGAGATTTTTATGCTCATCCCAAGTTTTTTTGAAATGTTTTTCACAGGACAAGGGAAAGGTACATGATATGATGATAGTGTCAAGGAAGTGTCAAGAAATAATCCATGTTTTATTTTAAATGTGTTGCCATTGATGGGAATGAAGAATAATATCTTATATTTATGATATATTGTGGATGAAATGTGGAAATTTTATCATTCCTTTATATTGGTTTTATGTTTTATGATTTTATACTAGTACTTGGACATTTTAACGGATGGTTACGTTATAAACCATATGACGGGTGGTGTCGTGAATACCAGGATGGGTGGTTACGTTATAACCTCCAATGCATTGGGTATGGAAGTCGGCTGTATGGCTATTCCATTAAGTATGTATGGAAATTGGCCGTATGGCTATTCCATTAAGTGATATGTGTGGAAGTCGACTGTATGGTTATTCCACTTAAGTATGTTTATGTCCCAAGTTACCTTTATAATGTTATGTGTTATTTTTATGGGTTTTATGGTAATACTTTGGTTACAAAAAAGTAAGTAATGATACTTTATTCAGTGAAGATTTTTTACTACTTCATGAAGGTGAAGGTATTACTTTGATAGAGTATATATGGTTTATTTGATGTTTGAAAAACTAAGAGTTTTCATTCTTTCGGTATCCCTTACTGAGCTTTTTATGCTCACCCCAAGTTTTTCGAAATGTTTTTCACATGACATAATGTGGAATAAGGTCAAGGATGGGATCAAGGGAATTTCATGCTATATAAGACATGGAACTAGACATGTTTCTTTATAAGTGGTTTTTCATTATTATGGAAACTTATTAGAAGTGTCTTCTTTATAATATTTTGAGATGTAATAGTTATGTTCTAATTCTCTAAATCTCTAAACCTGAAAAGAACCTCAATGTGAATTATTCATTTAATTCAATATTAAGTAAGGTTTAAGGTCGGGGCCTTATAGTTGGTATTAGAGGTTGGTTTAGACAACTTTAGGAGTTAGAAAAGTGTTAAATTATAATATGATTGAAATGATATAGCATTTACGGATTACCATGTTGCTTCGCCTATGATATTTTTGTGTTCAGAATGGTTTTCCGCAGAGGAAACAATGAAGCTATGTTGGGATGACATCAGGAGGAAGATAACCTTCCAAATCAGCAACCTGAGATGGTCGGAATCTGAATTGAACAGTTTGTTGCAGTAATGGCACAGTTGACTCAGGCTATAAATGGTGGTGGTATCCATGCACGGGATCAGCCAGATCAACCGCAGAGGAACATGTTAGTGGTGGAACATTTCATGAGGCAACATCCCCCATCATTCAGAGGATCATCTGACCCTGTGCAAGCTGAAGGGTGGATTAAAGCACTGGAGAAGATTTTTGATGTCATGGGGTGTTCATAACATCAGAAGGATAGTCTTGCTGTTTACCGTTTTGAATGTGAAGCTGATCAGTGGTGGTCGATGGTGAAAAATATAAGGAATAATGATGAGATTGAGGATCTTCACTCGGACGAATTCAAAGATATGTTTCTTGAGAAATATTTTCCTAAGGTGGTTCTTCTTAGGATGGAAAAACAGTTCCTAGAATTGAGGCAGGAGGATGACTCAGTGGCTGCCTATGAAGAAAGGTTCACTCGATTGGCAAGGTATGCTCCAAATTTTATCTGATACCTTGACAGTAAAATCAATCGTTTTTACTCAGGATTAAAGCCAAAATATCGAAGGGAATTAGCTTCTTGTGAATATAAAAGTTATGAAAAGCTTGTTCGATGTGCTGAGAAGGTGGAAATGGAGTTTTCCGATGACCAAGTGTTCTATAACAACCAGCAGAAGAAGAGACCGAGGTGGCAGGAGAAAGGTAAGAATTCTTTAAAAAATTCTGATGGTAAGAGAACTAAGTTTCCATTTTGTGATAAATGTGGCAAAAGGCATGCTGGGGAATGTCTTTTGAATTCTGGAAAGTGCTACCGATGTGGTAAGATGGGACATAAGGCTCGTGATTGCACTGAAAAGGATCAAAGTGAAGGTAAGAACAAATTTGATTTACAGTTATTGAAATGTTTTAAGTGCAATGAGATGGGTCACTATGCAAATGAGTGTCTGACAAAGAGCTTCAGTGATGGGAAGCAGTTAGACTACAAGCAGAAAGGGGTGGTGAAATCCTTTGCAACTACTTCAGCAGATGTCGGGACATCGAATGAAGTGGTATCAGCTCCAGGGAGCTCAGTATTTTTCGAAGATTGACTTGAGGTCGGGGTACCATCAGTTGAAAGTAAAAGAAGCAGACGTTCCGACGACTGTGTTCCGTACTAGATATGTCCATTATGAATTTGTAGTTATGCCTTTTGGGTTAACGAATGCACCTACTGTATTCATGGACCTTATGAATAAAATTTTCCATGAGTTCTTGGATAAGTTTTTGTTTGTGTTTTGAGGTTTGGGAAGAGATTGTGTGTGTCTTGTGATTCACAGTTGAAGAGAGAGTTGTTATGTGAAGCTCATAGTTCTTCGTTTTCTGTTCATCCTGGCAGTACTAAGATATATAGAGATCTGCGGGAGTATTACTGGTGGGATGGAATGAAAAGAGATATTGCTGATTTTACTGTGAAGTGTTTGACATGTCAACAGGTTAAAGCAGAGCGGCAGTTACCGAAAGGGATGCTTCAGCCTTTACCAGTGCCAGAGTGGAAATAGGAAAACATATCCATGGACTTTGTTGTGGGATTACCGAGGACATCTCGAGGTAATAATTCAATCTGGGTTATTGTTGATCACTTGACCAAATCTACTCATTTCCTTTCTATACGAGATACTTTTTCCCCAGATCAACTTTCCCGTCTGTATCTTAAAGAGATAGTCAGGTTACATGGTGTTCCCATCTCCATTGTATCTGATCGTGATCCCAGGTTCACTTCTAACTTTTGGAAAGGCCTTCAGAAGTCGTTGGGTACTGAATTAAATTTTAGTATAGCTTTTCATCCTCAATCATATGAGCAGTCAGAACGAACAATCTAGACATTGGAGGATATTCTACGATCTTGTTCTATGGATTATCAGGGATGTTGGGACCAACATCTTTCTTTGGTTGAGTTTTCTTATAATAACAGTTTTCATTCCAGTATACAGATGGAACCATTTGAGGAATTATATGGGAAGCGGTGTTGAACTCCAGCATTTTGGAATGAAGTGGGTGAAAGGAAGCTGATGGGACCAGAATTGGTAGAAGAGATGGCAGAAAAAGTTAAGTTGATTCAGAAGCACATGAGAACAGCTCAGAGCAGGCAGAAGAGTTATGCGGATAATCGGAGGAAGGATCTATCTTTCGTGGTAGGTGACCATGTTTTTCTCAAGGATTCTCCTTGGAAAAGTGTGATGATATTTGGTAAGAAAGGAAAGCTGAGTCCAAGGTTTATTGGACCATATGAAATTCTGGAGAGAGTTGGATCAGTTGCATACCGGGTGGCTTTACCTCTGAGTTTATCTCAGGTACACAATGTTTTTCATGTTTCAATGTTGAGAAAGTATATGCCAGATCCATCTCATGTTTTGAGTCCAGAGGTAGTTCAGCTGGAAGAGAACCTATCTTATGAGGAACAACCGGTCCAGATTCTTGACCACAGGGAGCAGGTGTTACGGAATAAGGTGATTCATCAGGTAAAGGTTTTGTGAAAAAACCATGTGATTGAAGAGGCAACATGGGAATCTGAAAATGCTATGAGGGATAAATACCCCCACTTATTTTGATAAGTGAATAAAATTGCGAGGATGCAATTCCCAAAAGGGGGGGAGGATATAACATCCCAGGTAAATAAAGAATAAAGAATTTTCATATTTATTAATATTTCTGAATTAAATATTAATTTTAATTAAAATGGGTTTCTACGTTCGATAGCGTACTCGGAACGCAACGATGAGTTTCTTTGAAAACATACGTTGCACACAAGCAATAAAATAATATTATTTTAAATGTTAGATAACGAGTAGCCGTTGTACTGGCGGGAATGGATAGAAATAACTAAAATATGATTATATATGTTTTTAAATGTTTTTACATTTACCCAATAAAAGATAGAGGCTTAAAATACGGAAAGAGTTCAATTTTAGGCATTTATACCCTAATTTTCACGAAAGGTCCACTTATCACCTTTTGACGGAGAACCGTCAATAAATATAGTTTTGATCGAACTTATAAATTCTACTGGACCAAATATAACTCTTATTTAGAATCTAGACATCAAAATTTACTTTGTGTAAATTTTTCGTACCTTTCTGATAAAGTTCATTTTTTTTAATGAATAGTGTAAAATGTTGTATTTTAATTCAAAACCACTTTTTAATCTAATTTATTTATATGATTAGATTATCTTTTGAATTGGTTTTAAAGTGAAATTAGAAAATATTTTTACCATTAAATCCAATAGTGGTCGTTGGAATTAATTTCACTTTGAAATCGGACTTAAACTAGTGTCAATCTTTTGATACTTATTGTTTCATAAAAACACGCTATTTGCTCTGACAGTGGAAATTAATTATTAAATTAGTTAATGTGAATTATATGTTTTAAATTTTGTAAAATATACTTCATTTTTGAATTCGTAATATCAAATATAGCATAGGGTGAATTTTTGGTAATTTTCTGAAAAACTTCAATTTTTGATGAATAGTGAAACCACTGAGTGGTACTTATAAAGACTGATTTTCCATTTAAATGAAATTTTTCCATCATTGTGTTTTGAATTTCAAAAATCCAAAATACATGGATGTCATTAAGAAGTAAAATGTGGTTCAATGAGATTATAATAATTTTTTGTGAATAGTAACTTATTAAGTTCTTAATCGCGATTAGTGGTAATTAGTGTAGTTTAAGGTAAAAATAATGCTTTAATAAAATAAGATGAGCATGACACATGTCCTACCCTCATTGGTTGTGTCATGACCGACCAAGACAAGCCATGGGTCAACTTGGGGACCCCATGCAGCCACTTTGGTTGGGAAATGACATAATTTTTTTTTATTTAATTTAAAAGTAAAAATGACACAAACATGATATGTTTTACTAAAAGAATTTTTACATGGGGTTATAAAGATCAGATTTTTTATTATAAATATTCATTGGAAAGATAAAAAATATTTCCTACATCATAGTAGTTTTTTTATAATTTTTATACATTAAATAAATTAAATTATATATGACATCATGATGATGCAGCGATGAACTCATTATTTAACGATTTAAATAAAATGGAAAGATAATGTAAAATCTATGAACTACACATGTCCAAAACCAATTGGATGAGTGGATTTCGAACCCTTATCACCTTATCCACGACTTATATCAATGTGGGACCTTTTAAAACCGAAACACATTTTCAAATAAAGTAATATTTCTTTACTTTCCAAAAGTGCCCCTCCTCTCCTCTTATAAAAGGCCCCCACCTCTACCTCATTTCACACACTTCTCAAGCCTTTGGCTCGGCCAAACCCTTCCCAATTAATCTCTCCACATCCCTATCCTCATCCTAGAGGATTCCCTTTGTAACGCCCCGACCCCAGCTACCCAGAATCGGTGCATTACTTCGTAACATTGGCATGATCACAAAAGATCAAGTCTCGAAAGACCGATTAGTTTAGTAGCCTTGGAAACACTAGATACATTCATAAGTCTTTCATTACATCAATATTAAACAAACTACAATAACATGGTCTTCATAGTCCACACTCATATCTTCACTGACTATCCTTGCAAGTCAGTCATAATACACTTCTTCACATCCTAGAAAATATTTAAACATTGAAAGGGGTGAGCTCAGATGCTCATTAAGGATAACAATATTGCGGAAGATTTTATAAGAAAACATAATCATTTAAGGCAATGTATAACTAAAACAAAAGCCTTATTGAACTTGAACTTCAGCATAATATGGCAAAAGTAAAATAAAATAATGACATTACTTACTCACATGGATATTCTACTAGACGAATAATCACATGAAATATCAATAACCACTTTCATAATGAGGGAATGTATAATGCCGGACATTCTGAAACATTTTGTCAAGGCCTCGGCCAAGACATCTAAAATGATTAAGGCCTCGGCCAAAACCATAAATAAAATTGGGAAAGGGCCTCGGCCAATTCCACGTCTAGCTGTCTCATGAGACCTACCGATGCATCGAGGAGCTATAGCGGGCTCCACCCGTCACATATTAAGTCCAATACATTCCTCATATGAATAGGTTTAAACATAACATAAATATTCGTATTAAAACTTGCATACGAAATGTCAACAATTTCTCCATAAACTATGTATGGTATAAAATAACACATCCACAGTCAAATATTTCACAAAATGTTCAATGGAAGTTTTGTATCATAAATCAATTTCAATTAAACTTAAAACCCATCAAAGGATGTTGACATGGATGAAATCAAAGCTATTTGAGAGAAATATCTCTCCTTTTTGAAATTATTTAAAAGTCCCATAATTATAAAATAATACATTTACTTTGAAAATATTCTTATAAGCTTGTTAGGGAAGCTTCGACAAAGTTATAATGGCGGAAAATAGCCGCACCCGCCGTATAAGTAAAAAAAACATTCCTACCTTAAATTTGTCAAAAAGGCCAAAAGTACATTGTTTGGAAAACAACGGTAAGATTACTTTCAAAAATGTATAAGGGTATAAATGACTTTAAACCATTTTCATTTTAATAGTAAAATTTTTTTGAAAGACATTTTTAAGAAACATGGATGTGGATGATAACGAGGTCCCAGTAGATAATTATGTATAAACAACCTTGGATAATGAAGAGGTTGTGAAGTAAACCCTTACCTTGTACTTTTCCTTGGTTGGGGTAGGTTAACCTCCTGTATAATGGTGAAATAATTGTTATTAAATTATACAAGAATCATATACATTCATATGATATCATATATGATCTTTTAACATTGCTTTGTTAACAATATCTTAGATTTATCGTTGTTTTGGGTGTTAACTTACTCGTTTTCTTTTATATGTTTTGTCATGTAAGTCTTGTTTTTCATGGGTAGGTTGTATATTATTCATATCCAGAATGATATCATGTCCTTAAACATTATTTTTAAATCATAAAATGATAATTATACTTGAATGGATACGGCGGAGAATGAATCTCATCGCGTTCGTGGAGACGGTAGTCCGTACGTACGCACGAGCGACAATATCATTATTTTGATATTAAAATAATATATAATTGGATAGTGTATAATATATACAGAATCATTATCATGTTATATTTATTATTTACATGAATTACATATCATTATTATACCCATCTAAATAATAATATAATGAATAACAATTACACCACGACGTGGAGACGGTAAGCCGTACGTACGCACGTATGGTGACATGTCATTCAAATGATGGGTAGAATACTGAATATGGTTGTTCCATATTTATAATAAAATCACAGTATATAGAAGATACTGGAGTTATAATTTTAGAATTTAAATAATAAACAAAGAGGGAGTGGAAGAAGAAAGAAACTTGAAAGAGGGTGATGAAAATGTTATCTCTTCTTCGGGTTCTTCCTTTTGATTTGATCAAAAGGACTCCTTAAGATGTATTTATGACTAAAGTAAAGCTTCTAGGATGAAGGGAGAGAAGTTGGGAGATTATTTGGGCAGGGGTTGGCCGAACCAAAAGGCTTGGAAGTGTGAATAAGGTGGTAGAGGTGGGGGCCTTTTATAAGAGGAGAGGAGGGGCACTTTTGGAAAGATTGAAATGTTACATTATTTCACAATGCTTTTCGGATTCTAAAGGTCCCACACTTATATAATTTGAGGCTAAGGTGATAAGGTTTCTAAATCTCCTCATCCAATAGGCTTTGGACAAGTGTATGCCTTGGATTTTGCATTATCTTCTCATTTTATTTAAATCGTTAAATAATGAGGTCATCGCTTCATCATAATGATGTCATAAATAATTTAATTTATTTAATGTCCAAAAATTATAAAAAAAATACTATGATGTAGGAAATCTTTTTAGCTTTCTAATTAATATTTATAGTCAAAATTTGGACTTGTGTAACCCCACTTTAAAACTGTTTTAGTAAAATAACTCATGTTTGTGTCAATTTAATTTTAACATTAAATAAATATATATTAATGTCATTTTCCAACTAAAGTGGCTCCATGGGGTCCCCAAGTTGACCCATGGGTTTTCTTGGTCGGCCATGACTCATCCAATATGAGTAGGACAAGTGTCATGCTCATCTCATATTATTAAAACATCATTTGTACCTTAAACTACCTTAATTACCTCTAATCGCGATTAAGAACTTAAAAGTTACTATTCACCAGAAAATTATTTTAATCTCATTGAACCACATTTTACTTCTTAATGACAACCATGTATGTCAGATTTTTGAAAATCAAATCACAGAAGTGGTAATATTTCATTTTAACAAAAAATCAGTTTTTAACAACCACTTAGTGGTTTCACTATTCATCAAAAATTGAAGTTTTTCAGAATAAGGCCAAAATTTCACCCTAAGCTATAATTGATATTCCGAATTCAAAAATGATGTCTATTTTACAAAATTCCAAACATATAAGTTGTATTAATTAATTTCATAATTAATTCCCGCTGTTACAACAAATAGCGTGTTTTTAAGAAACAATTTATATCAAAAGTTTGGCAATTGTTTATGTCCAATTTCAATGTTAAATTAATTCTAATGACCACCATTGGATAAAATGATAAAAATATATTCTAATTATACTTTAAAACCACTAAATATTATAATTTATCACTATAAATTATTTTTATTAAAAAAGTTGTTTTAAGTATTTTTCACTATTCATAAAAAATTAGAAGTTCTCAGAGAAATACCAAAAATTCAACATAGGCTAATTTCAATATTCCGAATCCAAAAATGAAGTCCATTTTGATAAATAAAATTTATAAAATTTCAAAAATTAGGTATTACTATTCACAACGGCTAGTTTAATTAGTTGTGGTGTCTGTTAGAGCTCGAGGTTGCGTACAACACACGTTATTACATTATTCGATGGGAAATGTACAGTGGAAGCTTGGGGTGTTACATTCTCTTCTCCTTCAAATAATTGCGTCCTCGCAATTTCTAGGGTATTACTGCATAAAAAGACTCGGGTGGTTTTTCATCATAAATTCCTCAGGTTCCCACGTTGCCTCTTCCATTTTATGATTTCTCCACAAAACCTTCACCAGACGAGTCGTCCGGTTTCTCAGCACCTGCTCCCTCACATCAAGAATCCTGACGGGCTCTTCACAATAGGAAAGATCGGGTTCCAGTTCTAATTCCTCATAGGTGAGTACATGCGTTGGGTCAGGCATGTATTTTCTCAACAGAGATACGTGGAACACATCGTGAACTTTGGAGAGACTTGGCGGCATTGCCAAAAGGTAAGCTAGAGCCCCAATTCGTTCTAGAATTTCGAAAGGTCCGATGTACCTGGGACTCAATTTACCTTTCTTACCAAAACGTATGACTCCCTTCCATGGAGATACCTTCAGGAAAACATGATCACCGACTTGAAATTCCAAATCCTTCCTTCGATTATCGGCATAGCTCTTCTGCCTACTTTGAGCTGCTTTGATGTGATTTTGGATTAATTTCACCTTTTCCACCGTTTCCTCCACCAGTTCTGGGCCTACAAGTTTTCTTTCACCAACGTCATCCCAACAGGTTGGTGTACGACATCTCTTTCCATATAACGCTTCATATGGTGCCATCTGAATACTCGAATGGAAGGTATTGTTATAGGAAAATTCTACCAGTGGTAAATATTGATCCCACATACCCTGAAAGTCAATAGAGCATGATCTCAACATGTCCTCTAAGGTTTGAATAGTCCGTTCTGATTGTCCATCTGTTTGAGGGTGATAGGCAGTTCTCAAACGAAGTTCAGTATCCAAGGCCTTTTGAAGACTTTTCCAGAATCTTGAAGTAAAACGAGGATCACGATCAGAAACAATCGATAGGGGTACTCCATGAAGTCTTACAACTTCATTAATATATAGTCTTGCTAGACGTTCAAGTGGTAGATCCTCCCGTATAGCCAGAAAATGTGCTGACTTAGTAAGTCGATCAACAATGACCCATATTGCATCATTCCTTCTAGGAGTCTTTGGTAGTCCCATGACAAAGTCCATCGTAATATTATCCCATTTCCACTCAGGTATGGGAAGAGGTTGCAATACTCCACCAGGATGTTGCCTTCCAGCTTTCACTTGTTGACAAACCATACACCTCGACACAAAATCAGCAATCTCCCTCTTCATATTGTCCCACCAAAAATGTTCCTTCAAATCTCTATACATTTTGGTGCTCCCAGGGTGTATAGAGAAGTTGGAACTATGAGCATCATCCAGCAATTCCCTTTTTAGATCAGGTATATTGGGAACACAAAGTCTCTTCTCGAATTTCAAAATTCCATCCTTATACACAAAGTCCCTCAATCTTCCATCCTTAGAGACAATATGGCCAAGAAAAGAAATCTCATGAAGCCAGAATTCACACTTGCTAAATTTCCCATATAATTCATGTCTTCGAAGAGTCTTCAGGATAATGCGTAAGTGATTTTCATGATCTTCGTGGGTTTTGGAGTATACCAAGATATCATCAATAAATACCACTACAAAGTCATCAAGATATTCCTTGAAAACTCTATTCATTAGATCCATGAAAACAGAGGGTGCATTAGTCAATCCAAAAGGCATTACTGTAAACTCGTAATGCCCGTACCTTGTTCGAAATGCTGTCTTTGGAACGTCTTCCTTCTTCACACACAACTGATGGTATCCAGACCGAAGGTCAATCTTTGAAAAGTATTGAGCTCCATGCAGTTGGTCAAACAAATCATCAATGCGAGGTAGGGGATACTTATTCTTTATTGTTATAGCATTGATCTCCCTATAATCAATGCACAACCTCATAGATCCATCTTTCTTCTTAACAAAAAGAACAGGGGCTCCCCAAGGAGAAACACTAGGGCGAATAAATCCCTTATTACTCAATTCCTCTAGTTGTTTCTTTAGTTCAACTAATTCCACAGTGGCCATTCTATAAGGGGTCTTCGATATGGGCCTTGATCCAGGAATTAAATCAATGGAAAACTCAACTTCTCGTTCTGGAGGATGTCCAGGTAAATCTTCCGGAAACACATCAACATATTCTCTCACAATAGGTACATCCTCTATTTGAATATTCCTTTCCTCATCCTCAGTAATTTCCTTCTCTTCCTCCCCAATAATTGAATTTAGTTGAGCTACTGGGGGTGGATCAAGATAAGAATTATGTGGCGATGATTCTGCTCTAAAGATAAGGTGTTCCTTATCATCATCATCAAGAATCGTAACCTCTTTCCTCTTACAATAAATTTTTGCATCATGGTCCGAAAGCCAATCCATACCGAGGATTATATCAAATTCAATCATGGGTATGACGATGAGATCAGCAGGTAAAGAACATTTAGGTGCTCTAATGGGAACTAATCGACAAAACTTTGTTGCAACAATACTTCCCTTAGGGGTTTTGACTGACAACTCCCTTGTTAAATCAAATTGGAAATATCTAATTTTCTTAGCAAACTGGGAAGATATGAAACAATGCGATGATCGAGAATCAAATAATGCATATGCTAAACTTGAGGAAACCATTAAATTACCCGCCACCATGTCTTTCGGAGCTTCCACCTCAGCAGTAGTGATAGCATAAGCCTGGCCTTGATCCCTTTGCCTCTTCTGAGTTAAGTTCCCCTGACGCTTAGGACATTCATTTGCATAATGTCCCTTCTCTCTACAATTATAACATTCCACGTTGACAGCCGCTTTCTTTCCCTTGCATTCATGAGCTTGGTGGCCTTTTTCACCACACTTGTAACATACTCCTTTTCCTTTTAGACAGGCACCAAGGTGCTTCCTACCACAATTATCACAGGGTGGAAATTCATTTCTACCCTTCTTCCCTGTTTCCTTATTTCCTTTCCCAGAGTTTTCAGCGGATCTCTTCTTATCTTGCTTTGATTTAAAGTCATAAGACTTAGAGAATTCCTTTTCCGTCTTGATGGCGCACGAGACAATACCTTCGTATGAAGAGAAGGTTTGTGATACTAAAGCTCGACGGAGAAATGGTTTCAACCCATCAAAGAAACGATCAGTCTTACTTCTTGGGTTACGTATGTAATCTGCAGCATACCTTGCTAACCTTGTAAAGTTAGCCTCATACTTTGCGACATTCTCATCCTCCTTCTGCCTCAGACTCAGAAATTCCCTTTCTATATCCGCTCGATGGTCTCGAGGAAAGTATTTTTCTAAGAACAGCTCTTTGAACTCCTGCCATTCCATGTTTGTTAATTCATCATCCTCCTTTGTGTTTTGAATTAGTGACCACCATTGATCGGCATCTCCAGTGAGGCGGTAAACTTCCATGACAACATTCTCCCTTTCACTACTCCCCAAGGCATGGAATATTTTCTCTAAGGAATTTATCCATTGCTCAGCTACTATAGGATTTGTACTCCCATTGAAGGTTGGCGGTTGTTGCCTCATGAAACGGTCCAGCATTGATCCTCCACGTTGCGGATCAGGGTGCTCCATACGAGTAAGGTTGTTATTCATAACCTGCGTGAGTTGTCCCAGTACGGTGAGAAGCTGATCAGCACCAGTTGTATCACTAGCTCCACCATAATTATCCTGAGCAGGAGGGCAATCCCTACACGGAGTGCGTGCATTGATACGGTTTCCATTCCTTCCACTAGGCGCCATTTCAAAAATAATGGCATAAACTAGATTAGTTCATGAATCAAAATACATAATTCCATACTTGTAAAACACTTAACATAAATTGAACTAATTATGGATATAATCCATAATTATAAAAATGTTTTCTTTGAGGAAGTATATACTCATAACCCTTCATAGTGGTTTGTAAAGAAAATGGGAATTATCCAAAGCATATACCCCGGGAGTGTCGTAACCAAGAGTGCAACAAGGCCCGTTGTCGTGCACCAGTTCCCGTTCGAGTCTAGCTCAAAGCGGTGTTTTCGGGTTTTACCCCTAGGTACATCTGTGCCAGAGCCGCCTCTACCTGCTCGTATCCAGACAGGGATGTATTTCTTGGAAAACTCACAACATCTCTACAATACCAAAATTCTAGGAAGTTCTTCTATACTAATCCTCAAAGTCTATCTTCGGGATATGTGATCTAATCAGAGTTTATCTAAATCTAGCTTCTAAGGTTAGTACTAAACTGCCTCTGATACCAACTATAACGCCTCGACCCCAGCTACCCAGAATCGGTGCATTACTTCGTAACATTGGCATGATCACAAAAGATCAAGTCTCGAAAGACCGATTAGTTTAGTAGCCTTGGAAACACTAGATACATTCATAAGTCTTTCATTACATCAATATTAAACAAACTACAATAACATGGTCTTCATAGTCCACACTCATATATTCACTGACTATCCTTGCAAGTCAGTCATAATACACTTCTTCACATCCTGGAAAATATTTAAACATTGAAAGGGGTGAGCTCAGATGCTCAGTAAGGATAACAATATTGCAGAAGATTTTATAAGAAAACATAATCATTTAAGGCAATGTATAACTAAAACAAAAGCCTTATTGAACTTGAACTTCAGCATAATATGGCAAAAGTAAAATAAAATAATTCCATTACTTACTCACATGGATATTCTACTAGACGAATAATCACATGAAATATCAATAACCACTTTCATAATGAGGGAATGTATAATGCCGGATATTCTGAAACATTTTGTCAAGGCCTCGGCCAAGACATCTAAAATGATTAAGGCCTCGGCCAAAACCATAAATCAAATTGGGAAAGGGCCTCGGCCAATTCCACGTCTAGTTGTCTCATGAGACCTACCGATGCATCGAGGAGCTATAGCGGGCTCCACCCGTCACATATTAAGTCCAATACATTCCTCATATGAATAGGTTTAAACATAACATAAATATTCGTATTAAAACTTGCATACGAAATGTCAAAAATTTCTCCATAAACTATGTATGGTATAAAATGACACATCCACAGTCAAATATTTCACAAAATGTTCAATGGAAGTTTTGTATCATAAATCAATTTCAATTAAACTTAAAACCCATCAAAGGATGTTGACATGGATGAAATCAAAGCTATTTGAGAGAAATATCTCTCCTTTTTGAAATTATTTAAAAGTCCAATTATTATAAAATAATACATTTACTTTGAAAATATTCTTATAAGCTTGTTAGGGAAGCTTCGACGAAGTTATAATGGCGGAAAATAGCTGCACCCGCCGTATAAGTAAAAAAAACATTCCTACCTTAAATTTGTCAAAAAGGTCAAAAGTACATTGTTTGGAAAACAACGGTAAGAATCCTTTCAAAAATGTATAAGGGTATAAATGACTTTAAACCATTTTCCATTTAATAGTAAAAATGTTTTGAAAGACATTTTTAAGAAACATGGATGTGGATGATAATGAGGTCCCAGTAGATAATTATGTATAAACAACCTTGGATAATGAAGAGGTTGTGAAGTAAACCCTTACCTTGTACTTTTCCTTGGTTGGGGTAGGTTAACCTCCTGTATAATGGTGAAATAATTGTTATTAAATTATACAAGAATCATATACATTCATATGATATCATATATGATCTTTTAACATTGCTTTGTTAACAATATCTTAGATTTATCGTTGTTTTGGGTGTTAACTTACTCGTTTTCTTTTATATGTTTTGTCATGTAAGTCTTGTTTTTCATGGGTAGGTTGTATATTATTCATATCCAGAATGATATCATGTCCTTAAACATTATTTTTAAATCATAAAATGATAATTATACTTGAATGGATACGGCGGAGAATGAATCTCATCGCGTTCGTGGAGACAGTAGTCCGTACGTACGCACGAGCGACAATATCATTATTTTGATATTAAAATAATATATAATTGGATAGTGTATCATATATACAGAATCATTATCATGTTATATTTATTATTTCCATGAATTACATATCATTATTATACCCATCTAAATAATAATATAATGAATAACAATTACACCACGACGTGGAGACGGTAAGCCGTACGTACGCACGTATGGTGACATGTCATTCAAATGATGGGTAGAATACTGAATATGGTTGTTCCATATTTATAATAACATCACAGTATATAGAAGATACTGGAGTTATAATTTTAGAATTTAAATAATAAACAAAGAGGTAGTGGAAGAAGAAAGAAACTTGAAAGAGGGTGATGAAAATGTTACCTCTTCTTCGGGTTCTTCCTTTTGATTTGATCAAAAGGACTCCTTAGGATGTATTTATGACTAAAGTAAAGCTTCTAGGATTAAGGGAGAGAAGTTGGGAGAGTATTTGGGTAGGGTTTGGCCGAACCAAAAGGCTTGGAAGTGTGAATAAGGTGGTAGAGGTGGGGGCCTTTTATAAGAGGAGAGGAGGGGCACTTTTGGAAAGATTGAAATGTTACATTATTTCACAATGCTTTTCGGATTCTAAAGGTCCCACACTTATATAATTCGAGGATAAGGTGATAAGGTTTCTAAATCTCCTCATCCAATAGGCTTTGGACAAGTGTAAGCCTTGGATTTTGCATTATCTTCTCATTTTATTTAAATCGTTAAATAATGAGGTCATCGCTTCATCATAATGAAGTCATAAATAATTTAATTTATTTAATTTCCAAAAATTATAAAAAAAATACTATGATGTAGGAAATCTTTTTAGATTTCTAATTAATATTTATAGTCAAAATTTGGACTTGTGTAACCCCACTTAAAAACTGTTTTAGTAAAATAACTCATGTTTGTGTCAATTTAATTTTAACATTAAATAAATATATATTAATGTCATTTTCCAACTAAAGTGGCTCCATGGGGTCCCCAAGTTGACCCATGGGTTTTCTTGGTCGGCCATGACTCATCCAATATGAGTAGGACAAGTTTCATGCTCATCTCATATTATTAAAACATCATTTGTACCTTAAACTACCTTAATTACCTCTAATCGCGATTAAGAACTTAAAAGTTACTATTCACCAAAAAATTATTTTAATCTCATTGAACCACATTTTACTTCTTAATGACAACCATGTATGTCGGATTTTTGAAAATCAAATCACATAAGTGGAAATATTTCATTTTAACAAAAAATCAGTTTTTAACAACCACTTAGTGGTTTCACTATTCATCAAAAATTGAAGTTTTTCAGAATAAGGCCAAAATTTCACCCTAAGCTATAATTGATATTCCGAATTCAAAAATGATGTCTATTTTACAAAATTCCAAACATATAAGTTGTATTAATTAATTTCATAATTAATTCCCGCTGTTACAACAAATAGCGTGTTTTTAAGAAACAATTTATATCAAAAGTTTGGCAATTGTTTATGTCCAATTTCAATGTTAAATTAATTCTAATGACCACCATTGGATAAAATGCTAAAAATATATTCTAATTATACTTTAAAACCACTAAATATTATAATTTATCACTATAAATTATTTTTATTAAAAAAGTTGTTTTAAGTATTTTTCACTATTCATAAAAAATTACAAGTTCTCAGAGAAATACCAAAAATTCAACATAGGCTAATTTCAATATTCCGAATCCAAAAATGAAGTCCATTTTGATAAATAAAATTTATAAAATTTCAAAAATTAGGTATTACTATTCACAACGGCTAGTTTAATTAGTTGTGGTGTCTGTTAGAGCTCGAGGTTGCGTACAACACACGTTATTACATTATTCGATGGGAAATGTACAGTGGAAGCTTGGGGTGTTACATTCTCCCCTCCTTCAAATAATTGCGTCCTCGCAATTTCTAGGGTATTACTACATAAAAAGACTCGGGTGGTTTTTCATCATAAATTCCTCAGGTTCCCACGTTGCCTCTTCCATTTTATGATTTCTCCACAAAACCTTCACCAGACGAGTCGTCCGGTTTCTCAGCACCTGCTCCCTCACATAAAGAATCCTGACGGGCTCTTCACAATAGGAAAGATCGGGTTCCAGTTCTAATTCCTCATAGGTGAGTACATGCGTTGGGTCAGGCATGTATTTCCTCAACAGAGATACGTGGAACACATCGTGAACTTTGGAGAGACTTGGCGGCATTGTCAAACGGTAAGCTAGAGCCCCAATTCGTTCTAGAATTTCGAAAGGTCCGATGTACCTGGGACTCAATTTACCTTTCTTACCAAAACGTATGACTCCCTTCCATGGAGATACCTTCAGGAAAACATGATCACCGACTTGAAATTCCAAATCCTTCCTTCGATTATCGGCATAGCTCTTCTGCCTACTTTGAGCTGCTTTGATGTGATTTTGGATTACTTTCACCTTTTCCACCGTTTCCTCCACCAGTTCTGGGCCTACAAGTTTTCTTTCACCAACGTCATCCCAACAGGTTGGTGTACGACATCTCTTTCCGTATAACGCTTCATATGGTGCCATCTGAATACTCGAATGGAAGCTATTGTTATAGGAAAATTCTACCAGTGGTAAATATTGATCCCACATACCCTGAAAGTCAAGAGAGCATGATCTCAACATGTCCTCTAAGGTTTGAATAGTCCGTTCTGATTGTCCATCTGTTTGAGGGTGATAGGCAGTGCTCAAACGAAGTTCAGTATCCAAGGCCTTTTGAAGACTTTTCCAGAATCTTGAAGTAAAACTAGGATCACGATCAGAAACAATCGATAGGGGTACTCCATGAAGTCTTACAACTTCATTAATATATAGTCTTGCTAGACGTTCAAATGGTAGATCCTCCCGTATAGCCAGAAAATGTGCTGACTTAGTAAGTCGATCAACAATGACCCATATTGCATCATTCCTTCTAGGAGTCTTTGGTAGTCCCATGACAAAGTCCATCGTAATATTATCCCATTTCCACTCAGGTATGGGAAGAGGTTGCAATACTCCACCAGGATGTTGCCTTCCCGCTTTCACTTGTTGACAAACCATACACCTCGACACAAAATCAGCAATCTCCCTCTTCATATTGTCCCACCAAAAATGTTCCTTCAAATCTCTATACATTTTGGTGCTCCCAGGGTGTATAGAGAAGTTGGAACTATGAGCATCATCCAGCAATTCCCTTTTTAGATCAGGTATATCGGGAACACAAAGTCTCTTCTCGAATTTCAAAATTCCATCCTTATACACAAAGTCCCTCAATCTTCCATCCTTAGAGACAATATGGCCAAGAAAAGAAATCTCATGAAGCCAGAATTCACACTTGCTAAATTTCCCATATAATTCATGTCTTCTAAGAGTCTTCGGGATAATGCGTAAGTGATTTTCATGATCTTCGTGGATTTTGGAGTATACCAAGATATCATCAATAAATACCACTACAAAGTCATCAAGATATTCCTTGAAAACTCTATTCATTAGATCCATGAAAACAGAGGGTGCATTAGTCAATCCAAAAGGCATTACTGTAAACTCGTAATGCCCGTACCTTGTTCGAAATGCTGTCTTTGGAACGTCTTCCTTCTTCACACACAACTGATGGTATCCAGACCGAAGGTCAATCTTTGAAAAGTATTGAGCTCCATGCAGTTGGTCAAACAAATCATCAATGCGAGGTAGGGGATACTTATTCTTTATTGTTATAGCATTGATCTCCCTATAATCAATGCACAACCTCATAGATCCATCTTTCTTCTTAACAAAAAGAATAGGGGCTCCCCAAGGAGAAACACTAGGGCGAATAAATCCCTTATTACTCAATTCCTCTAGTTGTTTCTTTAGTTCAACTAATTCCACAGTGGCCATTCTATAAGGGGTCTTCGATATGGGCCTTGATCCAGGAATTAAATCAATGGAAAACTCAACTTCTCGTTCTGGAGGATGTCCAGGTAAATATTCCGGAAACACATCAACATATTCTCTCACAATAGGTACATCCTCTATTTGAATATTCCTTTCCTCATCCTCAGTAATTTCCTTCTCTTCCTCCCCAATAATTGAATTTAGTTGAGCTACTGGGGGTGGATCTAGATAAGAATTATGTGGCGATGATTCTGCTCTAAAGATAAGGTGTTCCTTATCATCATCATCAAGAATCGTAACCTCTTTCCTCTTACAATAAATTTTTGCATCATGGTCCGAAATCCAATCCATACCGAGGATTATATCAAATTCAATCATGGGTATGACGATGAGATCAGCAGGTAAAGAACATTTAGGTACTCTAATGGGAACTAATCGACAAAACTTTGTTGCAACAATACTTCCCTTAGGGGTTTTGACTGACAACTCCCTTGTTAAATAAAATTGGAAATATCTAATTTTCTTAGCAAACTGGGAAGATATGAAACAATGCGATGATCCAGAATCAAATAATGCATTTGCTAAACTTGAGGAAACCATTAAATTACCTGCCACCATGTCTTTCGGAGCTTCCACCTCAGCAGTAGTGATAGCATAAGCCTGGACTTGATCCCTTTGCCTCTTCTGAGTTATGTTCCCCTGACGCTTAGGACATTCATTTGCATAATGTCCCTTCTCTCTACAATTATAACATTCCACGTTGACAGCCGCTTTCTTTCCCTTGCATTCATGAGCTTGGTGGCCTTTTTCACCACACTTGTAACATACTCCTTTTCCTTTTAGACAGGCACCAGGGTGCTTCCTACCACAATTATCACAGGGTGGAAATTCATTTCTACCCTTCTTCCCTGTTTCCTTATTTCCTTTCCCAGAGTTTTCAGCGGATCTCTTCTTATCTTGCTTTGATTTAAAGTCATAAGACTTAGAGAATTCCTTTTCCGTCTTGATGGCGCACGAGACAATACCTTCGTATGAAGAGAAGGTTTGTGATACTAAAGCTCGACGGAGAAATGGTTTCAACCCATCAAAGAAACGATCAGTCTTACTTCTTGGGTTACGTATGTAATCTGCATCATACCTTGCTAACCTTGTAAAGTTAGCCTCATACTTTGCGACATTCTCATCCTCCTTCTGCCTCAGACTCAGAAATTGCCTTTCCATATCCGCTCGATAGTCTCGAGGAAAGTATTTTTCTAAGAACAGCTCTTTGAACTCCTGCCATTCCATGTTTGTTAATTCATCATCCTCCTTTGTGTTTTGAATTAGTGACCACCATTGATCGGCATCTCCAGTGAGGCGGTAAACTGCCATGACAACATTCTCCCTTTCACTACTCCCCAAGGCATGGAATATTTTCTCTAAGGAATTTATCCATTGCTCAGATACTATAGGATTTGTACTCCCATTGAAGGTTGGCGGTTGTTGCCTCATGAAACGGTCTAGCATTGATCCTCCACGTTGCGGATCAGGGTGCTCCATACGAGTAAGGTTGTTATTCATAACCTGTGTGAGTTGTCCCAGTACGGTGAGAAGATGATCAGCACTAGTTGTATCACTAGCTCCACCATAATTATCCTGAGCAGGAGGGAAATCCCTACACGGAGTGCGTGCATTGATACGGTTTCCATTCCTTCCACTAGGCGCCATTTCTAAATAATGGCATAAACTAGATTAGTTCATGAATCAAAATACATAATTCCATACTTGTAAAACACTTAACATAAATTGAACTAATTATGGATATAATCCATAATTATAAAAATGTTTTCTTTGAGGAAGTATATACTCATAACCCTTCATAGTGGTTTGTAAAGAAAATGGGAATTATCCAAAGCATATCCCCCGGGAGTGTCGTAACCAAGAGTGCAGCAAGGCCCGTTGTCGTGCACCAGTTCCCGTTCGAGTGTAGCTCAAAGCGGTGTTTTCGGGTTTTACCCCTAGGTACATCTGTGCCAGAGCCGCCTCTACCTGCTCGTATCCAGACAGGGACGTATTTCTTGGAAAACTCACAACATCTCTACAATACCAAAATTCTAGGAAGTTCTTCTATACTAATCCTCAAAGTCTATCTTCGGGATATGTGCTCTAATCAGAGTTTATCTAAATCTAGCTTCCAAGGTTAGTACTAAACTGCCTCTGATACCAACTGTAAAGCCCCGACCCCAGCTACCCAGAATCGGTGCATTACTTCGTAACATTGGCATGATCACAAAAGATCAAGTCTCGAAAGACCGATTAGTTTAGTAGCCTTGGAAACACTAGATACATTCATAAGTCTTTCATTACATCAATATTAAACAAACTACAATAACATGGTCTTCATAGTCCACACTCATATATTCACTGACTATCCTTGCAAGTCAGTCATAATACACTTTTTCACATCCTGGAAAATATTTAAACATTGAAAGGGGTGAGCTCAGATGCTCAGTAAGGATAACAATATTGCGGAAGATTTTATAAGAAAACATAATCATTTAAGGCAATGTATAACTAAAACAAAAGCCTTATTGAACTTGAACTTCAGCATAATATGGCAAAAGTAAAATAAAATAATTCCATTACTTACTCACATGGATATTCTACTAGACGAATAATCACATGAAATATCAATAACCACTTTCATAATGAGGGAATGTATAATGCCGGATATTCTGAAACATTTTGTCAAGGCCTCGGCCAAGACATCTAAAATGATTAAGGCCTCGGCCAAAACCATAAATCAAATTGGGAAAGGGCCTCGGCCAATTCCACGTCTAGTTGTCTCATGAGACCTACCGATGCATCGAGGAGCTATAGCGGGCTCCACCCGTCACATATTAAGTCCAATACATTCCTCATATGAATAGGTTTAAACATAACATAAATATTCGTATTAAAACTTGCATACGAAATGTCAACAATTTCTCCATAAAATATGTATGGTATAAAATGACACATCCACAGTCAAATATTTCACAAAATGTTCAATGGAAGTTTTGTATCATAAATCAATTTCAATTAAACTTAAAACCCATCAAAGGATGTTGACATGGATGAAATCAAAGCTATTTGAGAGAAATATCTCTCCTTTTTGAAATTATTTAAAAGTCCCATAATTATAAAATAATACATTTACTTTGAAAATATTCTTATAAGCTTGTTAGGGAAGCTTCGACGAAGTTATAATGGCGGAAAATAGCCGCACCCGCCGTATAAGTAAAAAAAACATTCCTACCTTAAATTTGTCAAAAAGGTCAAAAGTACATTGTTTGGAAAACAACGGTAAGATTCCTTTCAAAAATGTATAAGGGTATAAATGACTTTAAACCATTTTCCATTTAATAGTAAAAATGTTTTGAAAGACATTTTTAAGAAACATGGATGTGGATGATAACGAGGTCCCAGTAGATAATTATGTATAAACAACCTTGGATAATGAAGAGGTTGTGAAGTAAACCCTTACCTTGTACTTTTCCTTGGTTGGGGTAGGTTAACCTCCTGTATAATGGTGAAATAATTGTTATTAAATTATACAAGAATCATATACATTCATATTATATCATATATGATCTTTTAACATTGCTTTGTTAACAATATCTTAGATTTATCGTTGTTTTGGGTGTTAACTTACTCGTTTTCTTTTATATGTTTTGTCATGTAAGTCGTGTTTTTAATGGGTAGGTTGTATATTATTCATATCCAGAATGATATCATGTCCTTAAACATTATTTTTAAATCATAAAATGATAATTATACTTGAATGGATACGGCAGAGAATGAATCTCATCGCGTTCGTGGAGACGGTAGTCCGTACGTACGCACGAGCGACAATATCATTAGTTTGATATTAAAATAATATATAATTGGATAGTGTATCATATATACAGAATCATTATCATGTTATATTTATTATTTACATGAATTACATATCATTATTATACCCATCTAAATAATAATATAATGAATAACAATTACACCATGACGTGGAGACGGTAAGCCGTACGTACGCACGTATGGTGACATGTCATTCAAATGATGGGTAGAATACTGAATATGGTTGTTCCATATTTATAATAACATCACAGTATATAGAAGATACTGGAGTTATAATTTTAGAATTTAAATAATAAACAAAGAGGGAGTGGAAGAAGAAAGAAACTTGAAAGAGGGTGATGAAAATGTTACCTCTACTTCGGGTTCTTCCTTTTGATTTGATCAAAAGGACTCCTTAGGATGTATTTATGACTAAAGTAAAGCTTCTAGGATGAAGGGAGAGAAGTTGGGAGAGTATTTGGTCAGGGGTTGGCCGAACCAAAAGGCTTGGAAGTGTGAATAAGGTGGTAGAGGTGGGGGCCTTTTATAAGAGGAGAGGAGGGGCACTTTTGGAAAGATTGAAATGTTACATTATTTCACAATGCTTTTAGGATTCTAAAGGTCCCACACTTATATAATTCGAGGATAAGGTGATAAGGTTTCTAAATCTCCTCATCCAATAGGCTTTGGACAAGTGTAAGCCTTGGATTTTGCATTATCTTCTCATTTTATTTAAATCGTTAAATAATGAGGTCATCGCTTCATCATAATGATGTCATACATAATTTAATTTATTTAATTTTCAAAAATTATAAAAAAAATACTATGATGTCGGAAATCTTTTTAGCTTTCTAATGAATATTTATAGTCAAAATTTGGACTTGTTTATCCCCACTTAAAAACTGTTTTAGTAAAATAACTCATGTTTGTGTCAATTTAATTTTAACATTAAATAAATATATATTAATGTCATTTTCCAACTAAAGTGGCTCCATGGGGTCCGCAAGTTAACCCATGTGTTTTCTTGGTCGGCCATGACTCATCCAATAGGAGTAGGACAAGTTTCATGCTCATCTCATATTATTAAAACATCATTTGTACCTTAAACTACCTTAATTACCTCTAATCGCGATTAAGAACATAAAAGTTACTATTCACCAAAAAATTATTTTAATCTCATTGAACCACATTTTACTTCTTAATGACAACCATGTATGTCGGATTTTTGAAAATCAAATCACAGAAGTGGTAATATTTCATTTTAACAAAAAATCAGTTTTTAACAACCACTTAGTGGTTTCACTATTCATCAAAAATTGAAGTTTTTCAGAATAAGGCCAAAATTTCACCCTAAGCTATAATTGATATTCCGAATTCAAAAATGATGTCTATTTTACAAAATTCCAAACATATAAGTTGTATTAATTAATTTCATAATTAATTCCCGCTGTTACAACAAATAGCGTGTTTTTAAGAAACAATTTATACCAAAGTTTGGCAATTGTTTATGTCCAATTTCAATGTTAAATTAATTCTAATGACCACCATTGGATAAAATGATAAAAATATATTCTAATTATACTTTAAAACCACTAAATATTATAATTTATCACTATAAATTATTTTTATTAAAAAAGTTGTTTTAAGTATTTTTTACTATTCATAAAAAATTAGAAGTTCTCAGAGAAATACCAAAAATTCAACATAGGCTAATTTCAATATTCCGAATCCAAAAATGAAGTCCATTTTGATAAATAAAATTTATAAAATTTCAAAAATTAGGTATTACTATTCACAACGGCTAGTTTAATTAGTTGTGGTGTCTGTTAGAGCTCGAGGTTGCGTACAACACACGTTATTACATTATTCGAAGGGAAATGTACAGTGGAAGCTTGGGGTGTTACACCCTTAGGGAAGAATCCTTTCAAAATAAGCCTTTAGGATCAAATCAAAAGGAGTTACACTTTTAATGGTAATTCATTCTCTCATGTTCATTTGTTTTATTTTGTTTCTCCAACCCCCTAAACTCTTTTTATTTACTTCTTTTATAACAAAACCAGTATCTTCCATATACTAGGATGTTTATATAAGATTTATTTGAGCTAAAATCCCACACAACTACATCAAATGGTTAAAGAACATACGGTTTCCGTGGATGGCGAAATTCTGCCTCCCGAAACGATGATTGTTCAATACTCATTTAACACCTTCAAAGGTGGCCATTATGATGTCACTAGTTTTATATATGATATATAATATGTTTATGTTTTCCTTAAGCTTCTGTTTTTTTTCATTTTGGGAATACCTTTATGGTTTCCATTGTGGGTAAACACGATATCTTCATTTAAGGAAGTGCGGACTACCGCCCCCTCAAAGTGATGTGATTCATTAATGCCATATGTGGGACGTGTAAAGGATGGATTTAAAGTTATTATATATGATGTTATACTGGAATTATAATATACCTCTATATCATTATTATTTCTTTCCATTAAAGTATGAGATAGAAATGAAAGTAGCGTTCATGCGTACGTACGGCTTATCGTCTCCATGAACGGTGCATTTCATTTCTTATCCCCAAATGTAATGTACTATTAAAAGTACATGTATATAATGGATATATATAATGAATGATATATCTAAATGATGAATATAATTCTGGAATTAAAATATACATAACTCTCATTTAGTTTTAATTCCATTAATATGACAAAGAAATGAAAGTAGCGTTCATGCGTACATACGGCTTACCGTCTCCATGAATGGTGCATTTCATTTCATACATCTAAGTGATTATGTAATATTATAAATACATATATATGCTGGATATATATGATATATATGATATCCAATTTAGGAATGTCATTCTGGAAATAAAGAACCTTTGACCACACGGACAACTTGTAATTGTAAGAAGTCCACTTTCGACTTAAGAACCAAATATCGACAAAACAAAAATTATTAACTTAAATGGTTACATAATGTTTATAACATGGAAATAAGTGATATAAAAGGAATAATGAACTTTAAAAAGGTTCTTAATCAAGTAAAAATTAACTCAAGTTTATTATTCAGGAGATTAAAGAACGATCGAGTCAAGTCGGACCCGAGGTAAGGGACTTCGTCTAAATCTTCGTTCATTGGGGGCATATTTCGCTTTATACACAACTTTATTTTATACGGTGTATAAACTCTTTTGACTTTTACTTTTATACAAAATGAATCTTTTTCTACAAAGTGTTTTACAAAACGTCAAAAAGGAATGTTTTTTTTAACGTACGTGGTGACAACGACCTTTTCCGCCGCCGCGAGTATTATTTGGTCTTTGGCTATCTCAACAAGCCGTAATGTTTTTAGAATAAAATAAATACCATATACTCTTTTATGTATTTTGGTATTGAAAATGGTTTTGAAAAAGGATTCTATTATGTCAATATATTTATGATATATTGTGGTTGAAATGTGGAAATGTTATCATTCCTTTATATTGGTTTTATGTTTTATGATTTTATACTGGTACTTGGACATTTTAACGGGTGGTTACGTTATAAACCATATGACGGGTGGTGCCGTGAATACCAGGATGGGTGGTTACGTTATAACCTCCAATGCATTGGGTATGGAAGTCGGCCGTATGTCTATTCCATTAAGTATGTATGGAAATTGGCCGTATGGATATTCCATTAAGTGATATGTGTGGAAGTCGACCGTATGGTTATTCCACTTAAGTATGTTTATGTCCCAAGTTACGTTTATATATGTTATGTGTTCTTTTTATGGATTTTATGGTAATCCTTTGGTTACAAAAAGGTAAGTATGATACCTTATTCAGTGAAGAGTTTTTACTACTTCATGAAGGTGAAGGTATTACTTTGATAGAGTATATATGGTTTATTTGATGTTTGAAAAACTAACAGTTTTCATTCATTCGGTATCCCTTACTGAGCTTTTTATGCTCACCCCAACTTTTTCGAAATGTTTTTCACATGACTTAAAGTGGAATAAGGTCAATGATGGGATCAAGGGAATGTCATGCTATATAAGACATGGAACTAGACATGTTTCTTTTTAATATTTTTTTTATTATGGAAACTTAGTAGAGGTGTCTACTTTGTAAACTTTTGAGATGTAATAGTTATGTTCTAATTCTCTAAAACTCTAAACCTGAAAAGATCCTCAATGTGAATTATTCATTTAATTCAATATTAAGTAAGGTTTAAGGCTGGGGCCTTATAGAGATTGGTGTCATGAATCTTGGTAGGAAGACATAGTTTGGGTGTGTGAGGAATTAATGATAGAATGCACCTTTTATCTTGATAAGTGTATATGGAAAATGATGTAAAGGATACAATAAAATGGGGTGATGATAACAGAATGATAAGTGATGATTAATCAAATATGTGTAATTATTTATTTTTAATGAATTAAAATGTTGTTTTTATCATGTTCTCTGAGCCTTGTGGTGGTGTATGGTTGTTTACCCTTGTGGAACATGGACCCTGGTAGGGATGGTTAGGGTGGTGTTTTTAGAAATGTTAAGGGTTGTTGTGGCTAGTGAAGAGCATTATTATTATGATGTTGTTATAGTTTATGGTATGTATTCTAAAAATTGTGTTTGTAAATGTAGATAAATGACACCATGATGTTGGGAACCGGTTGGGAAACAAGAGTATGTCTCTAAGAACACTCCTTTAGTAGAGGAGCAAGAGAACATGGTGATTCAGGAAAGTGGGGAAGAGTGATTTTGAGAAAACAAGGCTCATTTATGAGGATGATGGATCGGGACACAGGGCGGGTCACATATAGTATGTTTGAGCTGACAAGGGAGTTTCAGCTACAACACCCTCTGACCATTACCAGATAGGGTGGGATAGAGTGAGCATAGTTCTTGATAGGGTCTATCCAGATGATACTTGATCATCTAAAGAATGTTTTTGGGAAGCGAGTCAAGTGGGCTCATATATGTTACGGGGATAGGAAAAGCGTTAATTGGATATCTAGTATCAAACTGGGCAGGTAGAGGCGATGTTGTGGATGTATTTCTAGGAAACATTTATGGAAATTTTTATCTCGAAACTTTGAGGCAAGAGCAAGATGTAGTGTTCATGAACCTGATTAATTGATTGATGTTGGTGATGACATATTTTGGCCACTTCACTGACATGAGATGATTTGTTCTAGCATTGGTTGGGGATGATTTAGCAGTTACGAGGCATTTCCATAAGGGGTTAGGACACTATATTAGGTCTAATTTTAATGTATTCGGCTGGAATAGGTTTACAGAGTTATTGGATGATGTGCTGATCTTAGAAGGGGACTTAAAGGGAGCTTTAGGTAGTGGGATTGTCGTGCTAGCTGGGGCATAAATGTGGTGCAACTTCCATGGTCCAAAAGCATCGTTTTGAATGTTTTCATCAAGGCGGAAGTGTAAAGAGTGTTCATAACATATGGTCAGCCTCGCTGGGTGGTGATCAGATGTTCTACTATCAGTGTGGTAGGCCGGGTCATATGTGTGGTTAGTGTACTCAGCCTCTATTTGAGTGTTGGTCATGCAAAAAATTGGGACACATGTAGATGTTCTTCAGGAACTCTCTATTGGAGAGTATGAATGTTTCTAACATACAGATGCGAAGAAGAGGCAAGGGATCGGTTGCACTATATCAGGCAGTCAATAGGAGCTCGACAGGCTTTATTGGAAGTGGCGGTGATTGTGGGGATCTAGTGAAGGATTGCATAAGTCAGCAGGGTAGTGTAGTGCATGGAACATAGGTTGGACCCTAGGTTAGTGGGGATTATCAGCTTCATGTAGTTCAGTCTACACCTAGTGATGTCGAAGGTGGTCTATCAATTTTCTGAGATTTGATCCTTGTAGCTTCTACACATTTTTGTGGGTTGTTTGATACTGGTTCCCACCCTTTAATTTCTGATCAGTTTGTTGTATCATTGGGTTTTCCTGTAGAGAGGGTGTTCATGGTTATGTCGATTGATACTCTTTTGGGGGTGAGAAATGAAGATATCAGGTAGAGTATGGGATGGGATTAGGAAGTCAGTGGGTATCATTTCCTGTTGGACTTGTTCATTCTCAAGATGTTGGTATTTGACCTGATCATGTGTATGGATTGGTTGGTGTTGTATTGGGCACACAAAGACTGTTATTGTTGAAGGGTAACATTCTGGTCCTTTGAGGGTAACACTTATGTTAATCATAGATAGTGGGATGTTCAAGCAGTTCGTGCAGGATTATTTTTTCAGTATTTGAGTAGGATCACAACTCAAGTAGCATGTCTTGTTCTTGATGATGAAATAAGTGAACAATCATTATTTCTTCCAATAGTGGATCAGTTTTAGGATGTGTTTCCTGAGGATTTCTTATTGTTTTTTCCTAATAGGGATGTTGAGTTCACAAATGAGTTACTAACAAGAGTGGAGCTAGTTTTTATTCCATGATATCGAATTGCACAATCATAACTCTCAGAGTTAATGTTTAAGCTTGAGGAGTTTCAACATAAGGGGTTCATACACCCCAATACATCTTATTGGGGTCTCATGTGATTTTTCCAAAGAAGTATGATGGGTCAGTAAGGTTGTGTGTTGATTATCGAATGTTAAATTAGATGACTGTGAAAAATTGGTACACTCTTCCTAGAGTTGATGAACAATTTGAATAGATGAGGGGTTCATCAGTGTTTTCTATGATTGATCTGAGATTGGGTTATCACCGGTTGAGGGTGAGGCCTTCTGACGTATCGCTGACAGAGGAGTTAGTATGAGTTGTTTTATTTTGTGGTGATGCCTTTCATCTTGAACTATACACCAGAAGTGTACATGGATTGGATGAACAAAATCATTCATCCTTATCTGTATCAGTTTTTGGTTGTCTTTGTTGATGACATCGTGGTGTACATGAAAACTCGTGTTGATCATGCCCAACATCTTGACACCATCTTGAGTACACTAAGACAACATCAGATTTATGACAAGAAATCTAGGTGTCAATTTTGGATTAAATAAGTACATTTTCATGGTCATGTCATCTCCAAGGTAGGTGTTCTAGTGTCTATATACAAAGTGCAGGCTGTTGTGTCTTGGGAGAATCCTAAGAGCATTTCAGACATTCGAAGTATTCAGGGGTTTCGTTGGATATTACCAGAGGTTCATCCACGATTTTTAATGTTTGGGAGTACCACTATTAGGATTGACCAATAAGGAATCCGGATTGAGTGGTATGAGGCTTGTTATAATGCCATTCAAGAGTGGAAAAAATGATTGATGAATACATTGATCTTTATCTTACCCAATCCAGGTAGGATGTATGTCATGTTTTGTTATTCGTCTGGTATTGGGCTCGGGGTAGTGTTGATGCAAGATGAGCAGGTGGTGGCTTATGGGTCGAGGAAATTGAGACCCCGTGAGAGGAATTATCCCACTAATGATCTTGAGTTGGCTGTAGTAGTGTATTCATTAAATTGATGAAGAAACTACTTGTTGGGGGAACGGTTCACGGTGTATACTAATCACAACAGTCTAAAGTATATTTTTTCATAGAGGAATTTGAACCTTCAGTAGCAAAGATGGGTTGAGTATCTCCAAAATTTCAACATTGATGTGGACACATCGGGATAAGGAAACAATGTTGTTGATTCTTTGGAAAGAAAAGCTCTGAACCATGTGGTTCGGGAATCCATCACTGAGTGGAAGGTTATGGATTTGTTTGAGGGGATGCACCTAGAGGTGTGGGAGGAAAACCATCATGTGACACATTCTTATGTGATGGTTGATTCTGCACTTTTGAGTCGAGTTAGTGATAGTCATCTCAAAGATCCTAAATTTTTGGCTATAAAGGAAATACATAATGGTGGGTAGAAACCTTCATGTTAGTCCATCAGTATTGATAGTGTTTTTTGTGTGCATGATTGTGTGGTTGTACCGGTGTTCATGCTGGAAGGGTTGATGTGTGAGTTCCATGCATCAAAATGGGAAGTGTATTCGGGTTTGACCAAGATGTGTCATGATATTCGTAGACAGTTTTCATGGCCTAGAATGAAAAAATGAATTTTTAGTCTTTGAGGTATGGTGCCTTACATGTCAACAGGTGAAGGCCGAGCATCAACACTGATGTGGTTTGTTACACCCATTTCCTATTTCGGAATGGAAGTAGGATGATGTGATGATATATTTTGTGGTGGTTCTTATGAGGATGCCTCATAAGAATGATGAAATATAGGTGGTTTTGGTTCATTTAACGAAAGTTCCTCATTTCTTACTAATTCATGATATTTACATACTTGATCAGTTGGGTGTGTTGTATGTTCAGGAAAAAGTATGGTTGCATGGTATACCATGGAATAAGATTATATCATAATACTCATTTTACATCGCGATTCTAGAAAGTGTTGTGTATGGAACTTTCTACTCTAAAGCTTTTGAGTACGGCTTTCCACCCACAGAAGAATAGGTAGTCGGAGAGTAACGACCAAAACTTTTGTAAGTTATATCACCACATCATATAATTAAATTTCTTATTATGTAGAATGATCATATGAAAGCTCTGCACATCCTTGGTTTTATGTTTTTGGATTTCAAAATACCATTAATAATTTTTTCCATTTCTAATATAGTTGTTGAATATTGATCACATTATTAGTGTAAATATAGGGATTTAACAAATCCAATTTACTCAGACAAAGGAAGTGATGGCCTCATCCAGTAGAATTGCTCCGTATGAGGCCCATTTTTTAGAGCTCTGAAAGAAGGTGGCGTATTTGGTATTTTCTCTTGTCCAAGCCCATGTTGAGCTTGAAAACATTAATCTCGATAGGAATTTCCTATTGGAGAAGTGGAAGTTGATAGAGATTACCACTCAAGTGATGTTATCCAAGCCCCCCGCCCTAAGAGTCTATAACCATCACACACCTTACCCTAAGGTATTATGTGGGTGTTTTAAGAGGTTATGTAACAATACCCTAGCACTATTACTATGTACATTATTTTTGTATAATCAATATAAATCATTTTATTAGTGTTAATTTTTTTAATAGTTTTTAAACCACAAATTGTATTTTTAGTTAATATTCAATTAAGAAATCTATCATGATGAATTAATAAATTTTTGAATTAATTAATATTTTAATAAAATATGATTATTAAATTTATTTTTATTAAATATAAATGATCATATATTTTTTATAATACAATTTCAGTTTTTATTAAGGTTTGAATGCTGTTTTTTTGAAAACCGAGGAACTTTGGATAAATATCTGGTTTTATTTTAAAAGTAGAAATACACATATTTTGATATTATTTAGATAAAATGAATATTATTTTTGGAATAATGACGTGGAAATTATCCAATGGTGAATTTTTCATAATTTTCGGAGATAGTAGAATTTTTTGGTAAAAATTAAATACCGTTTAAATATATATTGTGTTTTATGAAATCATAAGGACCCTATAGTGTTGTAATAAAATAATAGAAATGAGATTTTCGGCCAATATATGTTTAAATAATATTATTTTAGTTTTATTTGATTTATTTTAAAAATCCTATGTGGACCCTCCGAGACTTATAAAACATTTTATCTTTTTAAAATGATTTCCTTGAGAGTGTGACTCACCTCCACATAAAAAAGCCTAATATTTTAAGAATTTCAGCCACTGGTCATATAAAATAATTTTTCCACTCACTTTTGGAAAAAAACATTTGGCTAAAACCATGGTATGGATTCTGTTTTTGATTAGTTTAATGTGTTGGGTCCATAATCTAAATAATAAAGAATTCCCTCCTATTTCCTATATAAACCCACCCAAGCACCCACTTCCTCCTTAATCAAATACATTATAGCTCTAACATACCTTCCCTACCATATCATGATTCCTCCCATGGTTCGCTATGCTCCCAAGAAGTCTCTCTGAAGCCTCTCCCAAGCCTTTGGGATCACACTTCCATGTAAGAGATTCTGACTTTCCTAATTTATGTCCAAGTTTACATATATTGTTATACCCTTTTATTTTCAATTAAAAATGTTGTGGTATGAATTATCACCCCACCGATTTGACACTCATTATGTTTGAATGATTATATACCCATTTCTCACTCATTAATGCCTCCCATGTACACCTGTTACTATTCCGAATTTCTGTAAGGGATTTATTCCTTTCTCATTTTGGTAGAAATTTCTTTACATTTTAATGCACATTTATTTTCAATTAAAAATGTTGGGGTATAATTTCAAACCTCCCCTACACTACCCAATTTATGTTTTAATTATGATATATCCCTTTCTCTCTCATTAATACCTCCCATGTACACCTATTACCCTGACGAAATTCCATAAGGAATTTCCTTCTCCTCATTTACATTAAATCAATTCTTTTGTATTATGAATCTAAATTCCATTACATATGTTAGTACATGTATCTATATGACCCCCATAATATCCATTTCATGTAAACAAGATGATACACTATTTTATCTCTCTTGATCCTTTTTTATGAATTCCTATGTCAGGTCTTCATGCTACCGAAATTGTACTGTGATTTTCCAAGACAATGACTTTTGTGTAGTAGATACAATGCCCTTTTCTCTATCAAGGGTATTCTCCTATATGCACATTTACTGATTGATTATATAGTATCATGTATGCATTTTACATTCCTTTATCATGGATTAAATTATATTGTTAATGAATCCATGTTATATGATCCATGTGGCACACTTATGCATGAAAGGAAATGATTAATAATAGTGATCCTTGATTGCAATCTAATGCATTGGGTAAATATTATTATCATGATACATCAAGTTCAATTAAGGTATACTATTTCTACATGTGCAATGAGCCTTGGCTCGTGCTAATACCATGTTAAGTGTTGTTTCCACATTTCCATGTTATGACAATCATGATATATCATGCATTTATGTTCATGTTTCTTTTATTATCCATTGATATGACTATTCCCTAACATGAATTGTATTATTCATGTTATGAATTTTTTAATCCCTTATTGGGATTTATAGATCACACTTTTCTTCTGCATGTCATCAGGTTATCCCATGAAATTCTTAGTACGTGGGAATTTAGTGGTAATGTAAAGAATGTTTTCAATAAATATGTTGCGTTTAATGTTTGAAGTCATTATTTAATGTTCATAAGCCCCAAATACACTAGACCTCTAAATATTCTATTTTGTATTAAGTGAATATTTTATGTTTTAAATTATGATAAAGTGTGTAATAGTTATCTGGGTTGTTATACAGAGTATACAATCCATTTGATTGAAGTCATGTTAAGGGATTATGTATTGGATTTTGGTGATTCCTAGGGGAAGAACCTGTCAATTGTTGAATTTTCCTAAAACCACAGTTTTTATAATACAGATCAGATAACACTATTTGAGGCTATTTATTTGAGGATGTGTAGATCTCTGCTGTGTTGGTCGGAGGCTAGTAAATCTGATGTATTGGGACTGAGTCTCATGCAAGAGACTTCAATGAAAGTTGAGTTGATTCAGAAATGGAAGGAAACAGTCAGAGTAGGAAGAAGCCATATACCGATCAAAGTGGTAGACCCCTTGTGTTCAGTGTGGGTGATTGTGTGCTCCTTTGGCTGTTAGCATGGTTGCGTAACCAAGAGATTCCGAAGCAGGGAAGGTTGGAACTCGGGTATATGGGGTCGTTTGTTATTGAGGAGAGGATCTGGCCGATGCCAAACCGATTGGCTCTTCTACATCAGTATAGTGAGATACATGATTTTTTTCCTTTATTGTAGCTATTACAATATCATCCTGACCCAAATCACATTGTGGATGTGGAGAATGTTGAGCTTGATCCTGATTATTCCTTTGAGGAGCATCTAGTTTTTGTCATGGATCATAGTGAGAAGGTCTTCTGGGTCAAGGTTGTGCCATTATTACGATTACTATGGCAGAATGAGAATGTTATAGAAGTATCTTGGGAGCAGGAATCAAATATGCATGGTTAGTGTCCCAATCCCTTTCTCTTGGAAGTGCAATAATGTCTGTGAGCTTGGCTTGAGGATAAGCTATTATAAGGTGATGAGGTTGTAAGATCCCAGATCATGGAATGTTATATAATCATTTATTTTGTGGTTTTAATCATTTTTTTGGTTAATTTAGTTCTTACAGAAGTCCTTGAAGAGGAAAAGGGGTGTTCTGAAGGTTCATAACATGAAAAATGTGAAAATGATTTTTTCTAGGTATGTCGTATGTTTAGTTCTAACTGTGCGGACAACCCATGAAATCAAGCAAGAGGTGGGACTTTGGACAATGGCCTCTGCACAGTTTGCGCATGGTTTGGAAAACCGTGCAACTCAGAAACATTTAAAAAAATTACAATACTACCACTCTAGAATTTTAATTCCAAATGCAGGTTTTCTTCTCCATTCACACCTCTTCACCATAGTAATGAACAAAATATACCAAGATCTCCAACAGATAAATCTACCTAAATTATAAGGTGTTTTCGGTGCCTTCGGTTGAAGATCTATGCTCAGGTTAATGCTAATACCATCTTTTCATCTCTTATGATTTTAGGGTTTTTATATTTTTCTCCTCTCATTCCGAAGCTATAAAACAATACTTTTGGGTAAAATCTAGTTTTAATATTCAAGGGGTGTTTGAAGCTAAATCTATGTGCTCGACTATGGGTACATTGACCCACATAATCGAGGTAGGTGGTCTACAAGTTAAATCCTATGATTTATTTGAGGAATTTTGCATGTCTGCTTTTGTTCATGGGTGTCTCTTGGAATTTTTTTACCACCCTTGACATTTTTATATAAAATGGTTTTTAAAAAGGTAAATGGAGACCCTCTCAATCCACATGGGATTCGTTGAGGGTAATTAAACTAATCTACGGACACCCATGGGGTGTGACAACTCTCCCAGGCCTAGGGATTTGTGAAGTACAACTGATATTGTTGTGTAATCATGTAGTTCTCTTAATAAACATGTTTAGGTGATTATTTATGTTGGGGTAGAATCTAGGTGGTTTACCAGGGCTTAATAATAACATAAGGGATATTGGGTTAATATGTGGAAATGAATAAATACCATCATGAAATGGATTATGAGCTTGGTAAAGAATCCTAGTGAGTTAGTCATAATGATCAAATCCTAGTGATATTGGCACAATTAATGAACACTTAGTGAGATAAGAATAATAAGAGGAAATTAGGCTAAATGGATACATTATGTGGAATTTGGTAAATGTGTTAATGGGTTATGGCATGGTGTTAACACTCATGCTATTGTTATGGTTTATGTTTTCCTTGGAAAATGGTTGTGATGATGGGTAAATATTTTTGGAAACATAATGTATAGAATGTGCACATAGCTTAGTAGTGTGGAGTATTGACTGAGGTTCTACGCCCACGGGTCGAGTTAGACTAAGGTTCTAACCTCCACCACCAATGCATGGGTTATGTAATAGGACTGATGATCTATTTTCCTATCAGTTGCATCCACCCAGACTGAGGATTCAGGTGAGAATAATAGTTGACATGAGGTAGTTGGTACTAGTGAGATATGACAATTGTGTGTTTTTCTTCATTAATTTTATTGTGTACATTGAGCCTATGTAACATGTTGTGCTTGATGAACCCACATTATATTTGTTTGAAATTATTATATATTTAAATGGTAATGAATGATGGTAAGGAGGCTAAACTAGAAAAGGTCGCATAATCCTTTCCTTGTCATATATTATTCAATTCCCCTTTTGCATGCAGAATTGTTTATACCAGATATTTTGTAGGCATTGTTAGTGGTGGCCTACTAATTTATGCTCACACCCTACATGGGACGTTATTCGGTAGTGAGCATACTACATGCTTGTAGGTCAGTACAAGGGAAAATAATCTTTCTAGGTAGTTGAGTTGGCATGGGTATATATGGTGGAGGACCCAGATATAGTGTTGGGACTATTTTTGGGATTTTATGTTTGTCTTCATTTTGGGTTTTGATCACTTTTTCACTTGAAGCAAGGAATGACCTATTTTTTTGTTGGACATAATTATATACAACTTGGGTAATATGTTTTTATGCTTGTTCTAGTACTACTGGTTTTTTTCCGCTATGTTGTTAATATTTTGTTGTGGCTTACTCAGATAAAAAGGGGGTATAGTGTCCCATGTTGACTCTTAAGACCCCCTCTACTAGTCAGAAACCTTTGTTGTATTGGGAGGTGCGCTTAGGGTCATGTAACCTGTAACGCCATGAAAACTGTTACACATAGTCTGTTCATTATTACATATCACTGCATGAAACAAGGAAATCATGTCCTGAAACACCGATCTATTTAGTATCCTTGTAAATACTGGATACATTCATAAGTTTTGCATGACATTATAAAATAAAAAACTACAAAAACATTGTTTCCATATACCACACTCATATACCGTCCTAAAATCCCTGCAGGTCAATTATAAAATACATTTTCGCATCCTAGGGAAATAAAACATAGAAAGGGGTGAGCTCAGATGCTCATTAAGGATAACAATATTGCAGAAACATTCATAAATTAGCATAAACATATAAGGTAATGTATAAGACTAAAAGAAAAGACATTTAAATGTGAAATTATTCATAATATGGAAAATATAAAATCAAATAATCACATTTACTTATTCACATGGATATTATACTAGTCGAATAATAACATGCAATATCAATAGCCACATTCATAATTATGGAATGCATAGTGCCTGACATCATAACCACATAGTCAAGGCCTTGTGCCAAGACTAAAAATAAGATTATGTCAAGGCATTTTGAAAAGACACTAGTTTTTCTCATTAGACATACCGATGCATCGAGGTGATATATCAGGCTCCACCCGTCACTTATTAAGTCCAATTCATTCCTCATATAAAATGGTTTAAACATAACATCAACATTCATATTAAAACTAGCATTAGAAATGTCAATACATTTTCTATAAACCACGAATGGTGTAAAAATAAAACATCCACAGTCAAAAATATCAGAAAACCTTCAATACAATATGGATGTTATTTATCATAATAAATCAACTTCAATTAAGCTTAAAATCCCTCAACAAATATTTACACATATGAAATCAAAAATATTTGAGAGAAGTATCTATTTATTTTCTTTTTGAAATAATTTAAAAGTATCATAATTATAAAAGATAAAATTTACCTTGAAAATATCCTTATAAGATTTTAAAAGAAGCATTAACAATGTTAAAATGGACCAAAATAGCCTCACCTGCTGTATAAGTTTAAAAAAAAGATATTCTTACCTTAATTTTTTTCGTAAAGGTTTTAAAAGACATTTTTAGGAAAATTATGTAAAAATACCTTTATAAACATATTATAAAAAGTAAAAAAAGGGTATAAATGACTTTAACCCATATTCTATAAAATAGTAAGAATTTTTTGAAATACATTTTTATGAAACAAGGATGTGGTTGATAAAGACGTCCCAATAGATAATTACCTATAAACAACCTCAGATAATGAGGAGATTGTGAAATTAACCATTAACTTTTTCTTTACCTTGGTTGAGGGTAAGTTATCGTCCGGCATAAAGGTGAAGTCATAGTTAATAAATTATAAAATAACCATATACAATAATAATTTATCATATAAGATCTTCTAATATTGCTTTGTTAATGATATTTCTGTAGTTTCATCGTTTCAGGTGTTAACTGATTCATTTTACATTATATGATTTGTTACATAAGTAATGTTTGTTGGGGATATGATTTATCTTATTATAATTCATAATGATACTAAGTCTTTAAAAATTATTTTTAATCATCAAATCAAAATCAGTCTTGAATGGATACGATGTGGAATGAATCTGATCGCATTCGTGGAGATGGTAATTTGTACGTCCTCACGAGCAACAATATCATTCTTTTGATATTAAAATCGTATATAATTCGTCTTTATATCATATATACAGAATCATTATCATGTTATATTTATTATTTTTTTCATTTATACTCATTATTATTCCTATCAAAATGATGAAGTGTTTTAATAACAAACTACACCACAATGTGGAGACAGTAAGACATATGTACGCATGTATGGTGACATGTCATTCCTAAGATAGATAAGATAATGAATATGGTTATACCATTTTTATAATAACATTACAGTATATAGAATATAATAGATTTATTATTTTAGAATGGAAACTACAAAGAAATAGGACATGGATGAATAAAATAACAAGAAAGAGGGGATGCAATATTTAACTCTTGTTCAGGTTCGTTCTTTTGAATAGATCAAAAGGGCTCCGTAGGATTTCTTTTTGACTAAAGAAATCTATCTAGGATGAAGGGAGGAGAGTTGAGAGGATATTTTGGCAGGGGTTGGCCAAGCCAAAGGGCAATGAAGGTGTGTATTTGAGAGATGGGTAAGTTCCCTTTTATAAGAGGGGTGAGTGGCACCTTATGAAAGGATTGAAATATTATTTTATAATAAAATAATTTTATGTTTCTAATGGCTCCAAAATGATTTATTTCTGGGATAAGGTGGGGATGTGTCAAACACCACTCACCCTATTAGATTTATACTAGTTTGGGTCAATATATTAACCTTATCTTCTAGATTTAACTCTTAGTTAATTAGTTTTAAATTTACCATGCATCTTTGTATTTTTATATTATATGGAAAATAAACATACTATAAACTTCCATGAATTACTAAAGGGGTTCATAAATTACAAATATAATATTATTTAAGACCTTTGGCCAATCCTCTGATTTTTATGAATAGAATTTCAGTTAATAATATAATATTTGTTTTAAAAAAACACTTTTATGTCAATTTTGACACTAATTTAAATTTTGTTTTTTTATATTCTTAACAACATTATTACGTCAAAATAGTCATTTAATTAATCCTAACATGTATCATTAACCTTGAAAATTCGTGGATGGCCTTAAAACATACAAATTATATTTATTTCAACATCTATAATACCATTTATTTGATTCATTCGTTATTTTAAAAAAATACTAAATCATCATTGTGTTATAAATATATTAAATTATTAAATAAAATACCATTATTTAGGAAATATTTTTATCTTTCTAATTAATATTTATAATCAAATAAATAAAATATATAACCCTATGTAAAAATTGTTTTCCTAAAAGATATATGCTTCTGTCATTTTTGTATTTACTTTAACTAAATTAATATAATGTGCATTATCACATACAAGTTGCTCCATGGGGTCCCAAAATGGACCTAAAGAAACCCATGGTAAGACATGTATCAGGAAATAGGGTTATGAAATGTGTTAGGGTAATTTAATTTTTTTTAATATTATTGTTTTACCATTATTTACAGGATTTAACCTGTAACCATGGTAAATAAAATAATTACCCAAGTAATTATTCAAAATGTCTAAAAACAAAAGTTACCTATATACAGAATTTGGACTTCCTAATTATAAATATGGAATCCATTTTTCTAAATTCAAAACACAAAAGTGGCAGAAATTAATTTAAAATTAATGCCTGTTGACGAAACCAAAAGTATGTATCAGAAATAGTAACTATCAAAAGATTGACACTTGTTTATGTCCAGTTTAAAGGTAAAATTACGTCCAATGACCAAAATTTGATTAAATGGTAAAAATATAATCTAATTATAAATAAAATCCTCTAAATAGTTTAATTGAACACTATAATTTATTTTGATTAAAAATTTTGTTTTTTATTAAAATTTTTTATTTTTTACTATTCATCAAAAACTCAATGATTTCAGAAAAAACAAAAAATTCACCCTAATCTAATTTCGATATTCCGAACACAAAATTGAAGTCCATTTTAAAAGATAGAAATAATAATATTTCAAATAGTGAGTATTATTGATCATAATGGCTAGTTTGATTGGTCGGGATGTGTTAGAATATCAAGGTTGCGTACAACGCAAGTTATTTCATTATTCAAAGGGAAACATATCGTGGAAACATGGGGTGTTGCATTATCCCCTCATTAAAATAATTTCTTCATTGAAATTTCTAGAATATTAATGCATAAAAATTTTTAGGTGGTTCATCATCATATGTTCGTCAGTTTCCCATGTTTCCTCTTCCATCTTATGGTTTCTCCAAGGAACTTTTTCCAGACGAGTCATCCATTTTCTCAACACATGTTCTCTTGTATCAAGAACCATGAAAGGATCTTCGCAATAAGGAAAATCAGCTTCATGTTTAAATTCCTCATAGGTAAGTACATGTGTTGGGTCAAGCATGTATTTTTGCAACAGTGATATGTTGAACACATCATTATCTTTGGAGAGACTTAGCGGAATTTCCAAATGGTGAGATACCTCCCCAATTCATTCTAGGATTTCGAAAGTTGTGATGTACCTGGGACTCAATTGACCCTTCTTACCAAAATGTATAACACCCTTACATGGAGATAACTTCATGAAAACATGGTCTCCTACATGAAATTCCAAATCCATCTTTCGGTTATCGACATAGCTCTTCAGCCTACTTTGAGTTGCTTTGATGTGGGTTTGGATTACCTTCAACTTTTCCATCATTTCCTCAACATGTTCTGGGGCAACAAGTTTTCTTTCACTTACATCATCCCAAGAAGTTGGTGTGTGACTTCTCTTTCTGTATAACGCTTCGTATAGTTCCATCTGAATACTTGAATTTAAGCTATTGTTATAGAAAAAATCTACTAGAGGTAAATATTGATCCCACATTTCTTGAATGTTATGTGAGAAAGATCTCAACATGTATTGTAATGTTTTAATAGCCTGTTCTGATTGTCCATCAGTTTGAGGGCGGTTGGTAGTGCTCAAATGAAGTTCATTATATAGAGCTTTCTGAATATTTTTCCTGGATTGTGATGTAAAATGAGGATCACAATCAGAAACAATCGATAGGGGTACTCCATGAAGTCTTAAAAATTCATTAATATATAGTCTTTCTAAACGTTAAAGAGGTAAATATTCTCTTATAGTGAGAAAATGTGCGGACATGGTAAGATGATAAAAAATTACCCATATTGCATTGATCCTTCTAGGAGTATTTGGTAGTCCCATGAGAAAATCCATCGTAATACTATCCTATATCTATTCTGGAATGGAAGAGGTTGCACAACTCATTCAGGATGTTGCCTTCTAGAATTCACTTGTTGACGAAACATACCTCGTGACAAAAAATCAGAAATATCCCTCTTTATGTTGTCCCAACAAAAAGTTCCTTCAAATCTTTAAACATTTTGGTGCTCCCAGGGTGTATAGAGAGATTGGAGTTATGAGAATCATCCAACAATTATCTTATTAGATCAGGTATATCGGGAACATGAAGTCTCTTCCCAAATTTCAAAATTCAATTATCTTATAGGATGCCACTCAATCTATTTTTATTCATAGAATTAATTTTCTTTTGAAACTCTTAATCATAAGCATGATAATGTTTTATCCTTTCTAGTAAAGATGGTTTGGAAACCATTAGAAAAATAATTTATGATTCAAATTCCATGGTTATTCCCATATCCATATTTACTAAATCCATGTATGTAGGATCCTTTTTAACTCACATCTTGTTCAAAATTCCATGATTATTTCTAATCAAAGCATCTTCCACCTTATTTTCCATCCCCAAGTGGTAGTGTATAGTGAAATCATAATCTTTGAGTCGTTCAAGACATCTTCTTTTCCTCATTTTGAGATCTTTTTGTGAGAAAATATACTTAAAACTCTTGTGATCAATATAAATCTCACATTTTCACCATATACATAGTGTCTCCATAAATTCAAAGTAAATATTACAACCTCTTACTCAAGATAAGGAGCATGATTGTTTTGTAAATGAATTTTTAGCTGTCGTCATGCATAAGAAATAACCATATCATTCAGTATAAGGACACAACCAAGTCCTTTCATTGAAGCATAACTATAAATAAAAAACCCATCATTTTCCAATGGTAGAGTCAATATAAGAGAATTGACTAATCTTCTCTTCAATTCTTCAAAACATTTTTCACATTCATTTTAAAAAAAATTAACCCCTTTATGTGTGAGATTGGTTAATGGGTTTTCCAATTGGGATAAATTTTGGACGAAACATTGATAATAACCAGCTAAACAAATAAAACTACGTACCTTAGTTATACTCGTCGGTGATGGACATTATTGGATTGCATTGATCATTGAATGATCTATAGATATTCCATCCCTAGAGATGATATGGCCATGAAAATAAATCTTTTGAAGACAAAATTCACAGTTGCTAAACCTCCCATATAGATAATTTCTTCTAAGAGTCTTTAGAATAATTCACAAGTGATTTTGATGATCTTCGAAGCATTCTGTGTATACCAAGTTATCATCAATAAATACCAGAACAAAGTCATCAAGATAATCCTTGAAAACCCTATTCATTAGATCCATGAAGATAGATGGTGTTTTAGTCAATCCAAAAGGAATTATTATAAACTCGTAATGCCCATACCAGTTTTGAAATGATATCTTCAGAATGTCTTCCTTCTTCACACACTACTGATGCTATCTATATCGAAGGTCAATCTATAAAAAATATTGAGGTCCATGAATTTGTTCAAATAAAGCATCAAGGTTTAGTAGGGAGTACATGTTCTTTATTTTTATAACATTGATCTCCATTTAGTCAATGCACAACCTCATAGATCCATCTTTCTTCTTAACAAAAATTACAATGGATCCCCATTGAGAAACACTAGGGTGAATAAATCCCTTGTTACTAAATTCATATAGTTTTTTCTTTAGTTCCACTAATTCCACAATGGCCATTCTATAAGAATCCTTCTTCATGGGCCTTGAACCAGAAATTAAATCAATAGAAAACTCAATTTCTCATTCTGGAGGATGTCCAGGTAAATATTTTGGAAAAACATCAAAATATTTTTCACAATAGGTACATCCTATATTTGAAAATTCTTTTCCTCACCCAATGTTATTTCATTCTAGTCCTCACCAATAGTTAAATTTAGTTGAGCTATTGGCGGTGGATCTAGATTATATTTAGGTGGTGATGATTTGTCTCTAAAGATATGGTGTTCATTATCATCATCACCAAAAATATTAAACTCTTTCTTCTTACCATAAATTTTTTCATCATGGTTAATAATAAAATCCATACATAGGATTAAATCAAATTCAATCATCAGTATGACGATGAGATCTGAAGATAAGGAAAATTTATATGCCCTAATGGGGACTAATTCACAAAACATTGTTGCATGGATATATCCATAAAGAGTTTTACCTAACAACTCCATTGTTAAATAAAATTTGAAATATCTAATTTTCATAGAAAATTGGGAAGATATGAAACAATGAGATGATCTATAAACAAATAATACGTTTTCTAAAATTGAAGAAACCATTAAATTACTTGCCACAATGTCTTTCGGAGCTTCCACTTCGGCAGTAGTGATAGCCAATGTTTGGCCTTGATCGCTTTTCCATTTATAAGGTATGATTCTTGGACACTTATGAAATTCATTTGCATAATGACCCATTTCTCTACAATTGTTGAATTAAATATTGACAGCCTCTTTCTTCCACTTTCAATCCTGAGGTTGGTGGAATTTTTCATCACACTTGTAAACGACTGTCATCCCTTTCAAGAAAGTACCGGGGTGTTTCATTCCTCATTTACTGCAAGATGGATATTCAACATTTCCATTATTCCCCTAATTACCATTTCACGAGTGTTAATCATATCTCTTCTTATATTTCTTTTCGTTAATGTGGCAAGACTTACAGAATTCCTTTACTATCTTGATAGCACATGAGACATTTCCTTCGTATGATGATATGGGTTGTGAGACTAATGATCGATGGAGAAACGGTTTTAACCCATCAAAGAAAGTATTAATCATACCTCATGGGTTATGTATATAATCTGTAGCATGCCTTGCTAACCTTGTAATGTTAGAATCATAATTTGTGACATTCCCAACCACCTTTTGCCTCAGACTCAGAAAATGACTTTCTGTATCTAATCGATGGACAAGAGGAGAATATTTCTCTAAAAAAACTCTTAAAACTCCCTCCATTGAATATTTGATACTTCATAATCTTCTTTTGTATTTTTAATCAATGACCACCATTGATCAACATCTCCAGTGAGGCAGTGAACTGCCATGACAACCTTTTCCCTTTCACTACTTTCCAAGGCACGAAATATTTTCTCTATGGAATTTTTCAATTGATGTGTTACACATGTATTTGTACTCCCATTCAATTTTGTTGGTTGTTTCCTCATGAATCAATCTAACATTGATCCTCCACACTGGGTATCTGGGTGCTCTATACGGGTAAGGTTATTTTTCATAACCAGAGTGAGTTGTCCCAGTATGGTGATAAGCTGATCAGCACCAGTTTATTTGCCATATCCACTATAATTATCTTGTGTAGGAGGGAAATACCTACATGGATGACATGAATAGATACAGTTTTCATTCCTTCCACTAGGCACCATTTCAATAAAATGGCATAAACTAGATTAGTTTTTTAATCTAAATACAAAATTCCAAACTTGAAAAACACCTAACATAAACTGAATAGTTTACTGTTATAATTCATAATCATAAATATGTTTTTTATTGAGAAATTATATACTCATAAACCCTTCATAATGGTTTTTAAAGAAAATGATAATTATCCTAATATTATCCCCCAGGAGATGTGTAATGAAGACTGCAGAAAGGCCTGTTGTTGTGCACCTGTTCATGTTCGAGTCTAGCTCAAAGCGGTGTTTTTGTGTTTTACCACTAGTAACATCTGTTCCAGAGATGCTCCTACCTTCTTGTATCCAAACATTGATGCATTTCTTATAAAATTCACAAAATATTTAAAATACCAAAATTCTAGAATGTTCTTCTATACTAATCCTCAAAGTATATATTATGGTAATGTGCTCTAATTAGTGTTTATATAAATCTATATTCCATGGATTGTACTAAGATTCCTCTAATAAAAACTGTAACGCCCCAACCCTAGTTACCTAGTGTATGTGTATTATTAGATATCATTGGAATGATAGAATGAAATCATGTCCCGAATGACCAAGCAGTTTAGTAGCCTTGTAAAGACTAAATACATTCATAACTTTTACATTACATTATAAAATGAAAAAAAACAACATAGTTTTCATAGACCACACTCATATCCCCTCAGACAATCCCTGTAGGTATGTCATAAAATAATTCTTCACATCCTAGGAAAACTAAAACATAGAATGGTGTGAGATCAGATTCTTAGTAAGGATAACAATATAGCATAAACTTTCAGAAATAAGCATAACCATTTAAGGAAATGTCTAAGACAAAAACTAAAGCCTTTTAATCTTGTACTTTCAGATAATATGGAAAAGATAGAATCAAATAATTACATATACTAATTCACATGGATATTCTACTAGTCGAATAATCAAATGAAATATCAATAATCACATTAATAATAATAGATTGCATATTTCCAAACTACATAACAACATATTCTAGGGCTTGTGCCAATACTACAAATAATATTTTTTCAAGGCCCTGTGCCAAGATACTAGTTTGTCTCATGAGACCTACTGATGCATCGAGGATCTATCACGGGCTCCACCCATCACTTATTTTGTCCAATGCATTCCTTATATGAAAAGGTTTAAACATAACATAAACATTCATATTAAAACTAGCATACGAAATGTCAATACATTATCCATAAACCATGAATGGTGTAAAAATAACACATCCATATTCAAACATATCATAAAACATTAAATACAATATGGAAGATTAGTATCATAATAAATCAACTTCAAACAAACTTAAAATCTATAATAGGATATTGACAGAGATGAAATCAAAACTATTTGAGAGAATTATATCTTTCTTTTTTTTGAAATCATTTAAAATCCACATAATTATAAAATAACATATTTATTTTGAAACTATTATTATATTCTTGTAATGGAGGCTGATGTGATGTTATAATGGTGGAAAATAGACGCACCCACCGTATAAGATAAAAAATTACATTCTTACCTTAATTTTGTCGAAAATGTTATAAAGGACCCTGTTTGGAAAACAACGGAAAGATTCCTTTATGAACATCTTATAAAAAGTAAAAAAAAATTATAAATAAATTTAAACCATAGTCTATAAAATAGTATGAATGTTTTCAAATAAATTTTTAAGAAACATGGATGTGGATGATAAAGAGGTCATAAAGGATAATTATGTATAAACAACCTCAGATAATGAAGAGATAGTGAAATTAAGCCTTACCTAGTCCAGTTCGTTGTTCGAGGATAGGTTAACCTCATTTATAATAGTGAAATAAATGTTATTAAATTATACAAGAACCATATACATTAATATTATATCATATATTATCTTCTAATATTTCTTGGTTAATTATATTTCGGTAATATCATCGTTTTGGGTGTTAACTGATTCATTTTCTATTATATGATTTATTACGTAAGTAATGTTTGCTTGGTATATGATGTATATTATTCATATTCAGAATTATATTAAGTCTCTAAACATTATTTTTAATAATCAAATGAAAATTAGTCTTGAATGGATACGATGGGGAATGAATCTCATCACGTTCATGGAGTTGGTAATCCATACGTACGCACAAGCGACAATATCATTATTTCGATATTACAATAGTATATAATTGGCTGGTATATAGTATATACAGAATCATTAACATGTTATATTTATTATTTACATCATTAATACTCATTACTATACCCATCCAAATGATTAAGTGAGTGAATAACAAAATACACCATGATGTGGAGACGGTAAGTCGTATGTACGAATGTAAGGTGACATGTCATTCCTAGGATGGATAAAAAAATGAATATGGTTGTACCATTTTTATAATAACTTCACGGTATTTATAAGACACTGAGTTTATTATTTTACAATGGAACCAACAATGAAAGCAGAAGAGGATGAAGAAAAGAACTTGAAAGAGGTGAGGAAATATTTACCTCTTCTTTGGGTTCTTCCTTTTGATTTGATCAAAAGGGATCCGTAGGAAGGATTTATTACTAAAGGAAGGCCTCTATGATGAAGGGAGGATAGTTGAGAAGATATTTAGGCAGGGGTTTTCCATTAAAAATGGATTTTAAGGTATTTATTTGAGTGAAGGGGATGGGGCCTTTTATAAGAGGGGCCACAGACACCTTAGGAAAAGATTGAAAAATTATTTTATAATATAATTATTTTCAGTTTCTATTGCGTCCAAAATGATTTATTTCGAGGATAAGCAGTGGATGGGTAAAAAAACTCAAACAATAGATGTTAGATAGGTTTGGGTCACTATATTAACCATATCTTATAGATTTATCTCTTAGTTAATTAGTTTGACATTTACCATGTCACATTGTATTTTAATATAATATGGATAATAAACATACTATAAACATCAAAGAGAGCCTAAAGTGGTTCATTAATGACATATATAATATTATTTATGAATTTTGCCAGAACCATATTTTTTTAGGAATAGAATATCGATTAATAATATAATATTTGTTTTAAAAAACACTTTTATGTCAATTTGGACACTATTTTAAATTTTGTTTTTTTTAAATTCCTAAGAGAATTATTACATCGAAAAAAATTCATTTAATCAATCCTAACATGTCACATTAACCTATATAATTCTTGGATGGCATCAAAACATTCAAATTATATTTATTTTAACATCTATAATACCATTAATTTTATTTTTTCATTAAAAATGAAAATACTCCATCATCATTGTGTCATAAATAAATTTAATTATTAAATAAAATACCATTTTTTAGGAAATATTTTTAGATTTATAATTAATATTTATAGTTGAAGAGATAACATATATAACTTTATGTAAATTATTTTTTTCTAAAAGATATATGCTTATGTTTTTTTTTGTATTTACTTTAACTTAATTAATATAATGTTTCATTATCACTAACAAGTGGCTCCATGGGGTCCCAAAATTAACCCAAGGATCCCCATGGTCGGTCATGTATGATACTATAGGGCTAAGACACGTGTTAGGGTAATTTATTATAATTATTATGTAATTTTTTAACCCTTATTTACCAAATGTACCCTTTAACCATGGTAAATTAAATATTTAATAAAGTAATTATTAAAAATGACTAATTTTTTTACCTATTTACAAAATTTGAACCTCCTGATTCTATATATTGAATCCATTTTTCAACATTCAAAACACAGAAGTGGCAGAAATTAATTTGAAATTAATTCCCGTTGTCAAAACAAAAAGCTTTTTTAAGAAATAATAACTATCAAAATATCGACACTTGCTTATGTCCAGTTTAAATGTGAAATTAAGTCCAATGTCCAACATTGGAATAAATGGTAAAAATATAACAAAATTATAAATAAAAACAACTCAATAGTATAATTTACCACTACAAATTATTTTAAATAAAAAAGTTGTTTTTAATTAAAATTATGTAATTTTCACTATTCATCAAGCAACTGAATGTTTTCATAAAAATACCAAAAATTCTCTCTATGATAATTTCAATATTCCGAACCCAAAAATACAGTCCATTTTAAAATATATAATTGATAAAATTTTCAAAAGTGAGTATAAATATTCATAAAGGCTAGTTTGATTGGTCGCGATGTGTTAGAATCTCAAAGTTGCGTACAATGAAATCTATTGCATTATTCAAAGGGAAACGTACCATTGAAGCATGGGGTGTCACATAACCACCTATATTAGGGAACCAGTTTAGTGTCTCCCAGGTTAGGGATGGTACAACAAAACACTATTGATAATATAATTTAAATAATATTATTTCTACAACCTTGTGGTTAAAATAGAAGACGAAAATAATATTAAATAAATTATGGGAATATTATTTGCACATGTATATAAAATTAATCCTATATTTATCAATTAGTATAATTTAATGAAATAAATATTTGAAAATAATTAAATTACTTTTATAAGAAAACATTTATTCGATGTAAAAACTCAATTTTATCTCAATAAATTTCAAAAAAGAAATTTTTTATTATTTTTTCTAAAATATATATATTATATTTTAAGTAAATATTTTAAATACTCATAAAATATATATTATATTTATAAGATAATAATATATCTATATTTATGAATAATAAGATTTATTTTTCTAATTGTGGAAAATAAGCAGCATTTTTGGAAAGAAAATACCAAAATTCACGTCTGATTAATTTTTGGTAGTTTTATAAGAAGTTTCAATTTATTATTATTAGTGAAAAAGTATTGAATCATAATTCAAAATGGATTTTCATCCAATTTATTTATATAGCTAAGTAATATTTTTTAAAAATATTTAGTATAATTAGTTCAACTTCATATCATTTTTACTAATTTGTTTCATTTTAAACAAGTTTACAATAAATTTAGATTTAAAATATTATCAAACATTTGAATATTTTTACATTAATACCTGACTTTGTCGTCTTGTCTATGGGATTAACTTTTTAATTAATTTTGGCCACTTATGTGATTATAATTTTTACACATTAATTCCATATTCTGAATCATAATAATTTTTAATTTTTAATAAGGTCAGCATTATTTTATTATAAATAATATTAGTGAAGGTAATTAAAATTAGTTACAATGATTAAGGAAAAACAAAGATTACTTAATGGTTAATATTTAATTTTAAGTGTCCAACTGAGCTAGACACACATATAAAAGATATTTTTCCTGAATATTTGTAATAGATACCATACTTTATCAAATATTAAAAATTATTGGAGGAAAATTATGTAAGGGAGTCAACTAAAAAGTGTTTAGGTTTTTGTATTTACAATAATTTCAGTCATCCTCCTCTACATAAGGGAAATCACCCACCTCACATCCTCACACCTATCAATACACATTATTTGGGTCAAAACCTTCCCAAATATCCTAAAAAAATACCAAATGTTCTCCTAGAGTCCACAGTTGAAAAATAAATCAAACCAAGGAAGCCCTTTGTGTAATCCAAGAGGAGTTAACCAAAGAAGAGGAAACATCCTTCCTTAATCCCCCTTTTTTTATTTTCATTCTCCACCACCTAAACTATTCTTATAACATGATTATGTAATAAACTCAATATCCTAAATAAACTGATATTTTTAATTCTAATATTTTAGCCAACATTTGCACATACTAACATCTTATGGGTAACAAACTTACCATTCATATGTATGGCCAACTACCCCTTCATGAAATGATGTTGTTCGTTTTTCATTTAACATCTCTAATGGGTGGAACTTATGATGTAAACTCAATATTTATATAATATATATAAAATATATGATGTATTTATTTTTATTTAATTATTATATAAAACATATCTTCATGCTTTCCACTTTTAGTAAATATGATAACTTCTTTTGTGAACGTGTGGACTACTTCCACCTCAATGCGAAGTGATTCGTTTGTACATTACATTGAATGAATTAAGGATAGGATTTGTAAATATTTATGGTAAATATGAAAAAGAATTTATATTGTTATTATATATATATATATTTAATTTACCTTTCTTCTTTAAAAGGAACAATAAAATGGAAACAACGTCCATGCGTACCTATGGCCTACCACCTCCATGAATAGTGCATTTCATTTTTATTTATATATTTTTGTTGATTGTTATAAACAAATATATAATGAATATATTTGATATTTATATCATTTTTTAAATTATGGATATAATGAAATCAAGATCTATGTAATATGATTATGAATAACATGCCAAAATATATATGAAAAATAAAGAATATATTACCTGAAACATAACATTAACCTGGAATTGTTAATAAACAGGTAATATAAAGTCATAACCAAATAATATGACATATTATATATAATAATTTTGTTCTATTTTTGATTTATAATAAAATAATATTTATTATACATGTGGTATGTATGAGTTTAATAAGATTCCTGACATAAGTTAATGGTTTCCTCGTCTCACTTTTATTTTCCTTAGTGCACAAGACATGTTCACATCATATTTTCTTATATGCGGTGTATATACTTCACATGGATGTATTCAATGATTCATATAAATTAGCCTGCAAATCATTTTTTTACATTTTCTAAAGCCGGGTTATAGGGGACCGGTACCCCAACGTACAACCTGCATACAAAGACGAAACATAAAAAACTAGAACATCACAACATTACACATAATAATAGCCATAATCGTCTCCAAAACCCATGCAGGATTCCTCCTCACCCATAGCCAACTCCCACTCTGGGTTCCTCCAATAGTGTTCACTTTGAAATCTACTTCTAAGCTGCTCCAGAATAGGTCGTTCAGGTGAGGCATCGAAGGCCACTCTTACCTTTTTCAAAGCAATCACCACCTCCCCACTCCGCTTAGAAGCTGATCTAGTCCTCAACGGTGGCGGAAGGTGAGACCAATCCTTCCGCACCCTTCTTCTTGTTTGAGTAGACATAGGCCCGCCACTTGTATCCATCTTCTGAGTTCCTCTGTTGACAATATCACTGAATTAAATCCCAGCCAGATCACTCACAGTTCCTATTCCTCCCCTAGATTTCTCATCTTCTCTACTATGTTTCTCCCTCCAAACAGAAACCGGGCATTCAAAATTATCCAGCCTCTGATCTTTATTTTTGATTTCCACTAAAGGGAGACGTCCATCTTCATTCAGAGCCTTTTCCACAGCACTGGACTAGGCCGCCTTCCCTTTATTATCATTGCTCAGGCTCTTGCCCGTCCTTCTCTTGGGCGAGGTATTACTTCCATCCATGCATAAATCCTTGGCGACCTCCTCTTGACCCTGATTCCCAGAAAAAGTCTCCCTTCGTGTTGGTTCCATACCCTCCTCCCCACCTCTGGAAACACTATTTAAAACTGGTTCAACATCACCATTAACAAGGCATTCAAACCTGTTGGATAAAGCAACAAAAGGCTTGGCCATTGGATCCAAACCTCTAGCCCCTTCTGTACAGGGAACCTGCAGGACATGACTTGTACTCGCATCCCCAACAGCCTACACCAAATCAGATCCCCCTCCAGCAAGCATCCAATCCACCGAATCCTTAGCACCTTGGTCGTCCTCCTCCAGCACCCTATTGACCTCAACCACCGGCACATCCACCACCGGTGCCTGGGTAACCAAATCTACCCCTTCTATATCCATCTCCTCAGCAATTTATAATATATTATTCATGGGGTTCAGGGATCAAAAGATACCAAATTAGTAAATTAATTTGTCTCTCAATTGTTGTTCATTGACATATATGCCATTTTATGCACCTATATTTTTTATGGGGTGTATATACATCACTCTGACATGTTATATAATGAATATAATTATTTAATGAGATTTTAATCTTCATTTAATGTTATTATATCTTGTGTATTATTATTCAAAGATAAAAAAGTGGTAATAGTTCATTTCTATAATTACATCATTTATCAATATTGTTTAAGATTATACTTCCATTGGTGAAACCTTATGACCCATATCTCAGGAACACTGATGAAAGTTTTTATCCTATTTGTAGTCATGATAACTTTATGTATTGGAAACATTTTCCAATATTTATTACTTATGAAATATAATAAAGTGTTTTTATGAAAATATGACTTTATCCATCTCTTTGGATAGAAATATATATTCATAAAAAATGTTTTCTAAAAAGGTTTTATAAACATTTTTATGTTTGAAAAGTGTTTAAAGTGTTTTCAATTAGTTTTTATAAATTTTCAATGTATATTATAATAAAACGGTATTGAAAATAGTTTGAATCTATAAGTATATGTTTTCAAATTTATTTTCAAATAAATGGGTTTTAAAATGAATTCATGCCTTATTTTTAGTTTTAAAAGTTATTTTCAAAGAAATTGTATTCAAAAAAAATTAATGATGTATTTATAATTATTAAATGTTATTTTCAAAGAAATTATTTTCAAAACTATTTGAATAATTTATCATAAATTTTCAAAGTTATTTTCAAGGAAATGGTTTTCAAAACATTTCCAATATTTCTTTAGAAGTAATGAAAATTATTTTCAAATAATGGATTTTCAATATTTTTTCAGTATTTCTTTATATTTTATCAAAGTTATTTTCAAAGAAAAACGTCTTCCAAATGTTTTCATAATTCTCTTGTAGGTTTTCAAGTAAAAATGATTTCATAAAATTTTCAATATTCTTGTATATCGTTCCAAGGAAATTTCATTCAAAAATTATTATGGAACCCTTTATGAATTATCATAGTTATTTTAGAAAAATGGTTTTGAAAAGGTTTTATGCTTTAAAAATTATTTTTTAAATTTGAAATGATATTTTCCTCGAGATTTTTTTTAAAAATACATATCAAAAAATATTTTCCATCTTAGATGTAATCCATTGGTGTTAATCATTCCTTTATAGATAAATTATCTAAAGGATCCATTCATATTATGTCATTGAATTGTTTATTTTTTGATCAGATCATGTATATGAAAATGTTTCTCAATCATAGTTTACATGTTTAGGAAATTTGATACTCTTTGAAGAGGTATATATATATGAAACATGTTTTTCATTCATGGGGTGCATTCTTATTAAACTCTCTTCATTTCACAAGCTATGATTTAATGAAATGATTATAAAACCTCTATATAATCCACAAGTTATGATATGATTAAATATTTTTGACACATATTTCATTTCATGGGTTATGATATGATGAATTTTTACAATTTACTGTAAAACATACATATGATTTAATTATGATATTGTTGTGACCTATACCTCCGTCCAACTCACTGGGTAAAGATTTATATCTCATTATATAGTCATGGATGGAATGGGGAGTGAACTCAGTTCAGTAAAGGACTTTTTCTACTAATATGGTCTTGGGAGAGAACCTAGACAACTAAGACGGTGATGGGAGTAAAAAATGACTACCAAGATGGTATAGGGAGAGAATACATACTAATAATATGTAATTTCTAGTAATACCTTGAATACTATGGAAATCATTTTATTTTCTTTTGTATTTTCAGAAAAATCATTGTCTTAATACAATGTTATGATTTTATGGATTATAATTTTTATTCCCTTATGATTCAGGTCTTATGGAATATCAATATCTATTCCATGACACATGTATATGATATTTGATACACATGGTATGATCATAAAATGTTATTATCATGTTATCATACGCTTATACTCACATTTTTCATATGTATCTACATTTTTAACCTTACTGAGCATCTCATCTCATCTCTTTAATATGTTTCCTTTCATAGCTTTTGAAAAAATGTTTTTTGTAGATTCACTATAGGGGAATATCATTATGAGAAAAATTGAATATATTTCACCAAGCTAGAATATTTTGTCCTGTGTTTCCAAAGACACTAAACCATTACTATCCTCGGTCATGTATTTTTGTAATGTGTTGAATATTCATGTTAAATGACGTAGTATCCATGTGTGTTAATCCTGGGTGGCTATAATTTTAAGACTATGATTTACATTTTTTGAACCTACAACCCTTAAATTGTTATCCCATTTCAATGAAATAAAAGGAATTACCATGTATCATTTTGAATTATTGTCCAATCACATGAATGCATGGTTCATTGATCATTCTCATGATTTATCCATCCTAGTGAACCATTCGAGACATTATTATTTATTCCACTTAAAAATATGATAATCAAACCATAACAAATATCATTTGGATATCATAGGTTATCACGCTCCTACTAGTCTCATTTGAGATTGTTTGGTCTAGGGAGATGGGTAGTTATTATTTATGTATTTTACTATCAGACTCTTTGACTGGGCCCTTGTTTAGTTTGAGGTAAGGGGTTGTCATATAATATATACCTTTCTACATGTATTAATCCCTTATATTGGGATAATGGTATTTATTTTTAATTAGAGGTAAGGTGATGTTATATTCTTCACATATCAGGATTATTGAGATTAATTATGCCTTTATTTTTTATGATTCCCATTTTCATTATTTAAATTTATTCTCAAATGTTTTTGTTATATATATATATATATTACCTAAATTCTTTTTATATGGGGTCCAAATTAATATATGATTTGGAAGTGGTATGTTGATCATGTTAGTCATCCACCTCCATACTCACATTTGATTTTCTAAATTGGTAATATATATTTGAGAATGATGATAAAATGGAATTGATAATTTTCGGCAAGAATATATGTCGAATATGTGATATATGATGTGAATGTAAATTTATAAGTGAATTATTTAAATATTAAGTTCCTTGAGAATGGGAATACGAGTGGAACTTAATACAAAATTTAGTATTATCTAATAAAAATGATTCTTTAAACTTATAAATAGGATTCATATAACTATGGGGTGTCATTAGAGTTATTCTGTTAATTTCCACATAGAATATGTTCTCTTTAGAAGTGATTTGAGTTAATTTATGTCTAGAATCTTAAATATTCTCTTTCATTTATGATATAAATAGTTATAAAATTCGGGATGGTTTAGGGGGTGTTATTATTAGTTATATTGATAAAAAAATTCTGTGTAATTATTTCATGTAATGAGATTATATTTGTAACCATGGGTTGTTTATTAATAATCTTGAAGACCTTTATAGAATAAGAACCAGTGTTCATATCATGGGAGGTGTATCTAATTATTAAGTAATGGGAAGTTGTCTATACCACATTATTACATGGCTACTGTGTGGGCATGATGCTGTGTGATATTATATGGTGGGATTTTCATGGTATTATGTGTATGTTGGTATTTGAGATTCTCTATTTTGATTCATCAGTTAAGTTGGTTTAGTAAATTATTATATCTGGGATGGTATTTTTTGTTAATAGGAAACATGTGGTATATGGAAGGTATGTTCAATGATTAAATAAAACAAATGAATAAATATTAGAGATTACAATGATTTTAAAATTTAATCTCATATTACACCTAATTTTATTAATGAATTTGAAAAATGAACATGAATTATAATGATGAAAATAAGTTAATAAATGAGTAATTACGATGGATTGTATGATTTTGATCAAAATGAATGGATTGATAATCCCAAATTTGGGTTTAAATTATGAATATCGAAAATTTCCCAAATTTTTATGGTTATATGATTTTAATTATATACCACTTATAGATATTTGATGATAATGGGTTAAATTATGATTAAGTAGTGAAATGAGTAAATTATGAGTAATTATATAAGAATAGAACTACCCTATTGTTTATGATTTTCTATTAAACATTAGATCCATTTATAGATTAATGATTTTTTTTATTTGACAATCATATTCCACTATTAGTAAATTTATCTCACTCATGACTATGATTATTGTGATTCTTGAGGGATTAAATTAGAAATTATACCCTACATGTATCTTATTATTTTATTTTATCTGCAAATGAGATGTAATGGGATCAGTGCAATTTTTATGTGGAAGAATGATACAAATATGATGGAATTATGATGACTAAAGAGATGATATTGGGGTATATGGACATGATGATTTGATATAACAGAGGGATGATGTGTTTAGAACTATTAGTTCATTCTTGGGTTCATGATTTGATAGTGAGGGGTTCCCCTAACGTCTTGTGACTGGATTAATTTGGACGGTCCTCCAAATTGATACGTAAGAGATATGGAAATTTTCTAATACCTTTTAATCCTTATTATGTGATTGATGTCATTTCCCTCAATTCATTATGGCTTTAATTAACATGAATAAGAAGACGGTTTTTAAAACCGTGTTCATGTATTTCTAAAAATAGAATAGTTATTATTATGGGGGTTATTTTAAAAGTAGTTGGGAAATGTAATTGTGATTTATTTTGACTGCAAATGATTATTAACTATATTATTATATCCTACTTTATATTCATTATTGATTCCAAAACATATTTTTCCTAGTACATGGAATATAGTAAGATGTCAACATTCCTATCAGATGTGATCCTACTAAGTACTCTTATGTTCCCAATACTTTACACATTTTCATGAGCTTTTTAGGATAACTCATAGAGTAATGGGAATGGAGTTGTTTGGGAAGCCACAATAGATATTTTATGTTTTTTTAACAATATCATTAGTATGGAGTTATTTTCATATTTATCCAATTGATCTTATGAAAATGAATACTCTATAATTTATATATATCCAGATGACTAGTGGGTTGGTTATATTTTTTTGGGAATTAAGTAAGAAATGGTTCCCATTCTTTTGATATATAATATTAGTTAATGTATCTATCCTTTGGTATATTGGAGGGGGTGAAGGGGCCAATGTCATAACCACTACTGACCTCGGTGGGGTTTCAATAGGGGAGAGTCATGAAAATGTGGTATCAAATCTATTTTATAAAATAAAACATGTATTTTGACATTAGGAACATGTGAGGATTCCATAGGTCTAGAAGAAAAATAGTGTCCTTTAAAACAAGAATGTGATATAGGCAGAGGAGACCATCTAACATAGAGGTATTTAGGGCCCCCTATGATCTAATGAAAGCACCTTGTAAGACTACGAAGCAAGTTTCAGTAGAAATTCACTAATTTTAAGGTAGAAAAATTAGATAAGGGCGCAAGTCTCATTCCCATAGATTTCATTCTAATATTTGATTTGTATTCCTGGTTATTTGAAATCAGTTTTTTATAAACTTATTATTTAATGATGCATTATTTGTAGTTATGATGCATTTAAAAGTTAAAACATTATAGGTTAAACATTCAATCATATAAAATTATGTCATAATTTGATACTTACTGCCCCTATTTATCAATGTTTATTTTAAAGATCAATGTATTATACAAGTAAATAATTAAACCTACAAATACTTATTGGAATTATTGTTATTATAAGAACCAAGTATTTTATCTCAATTATGGATAATTTTAAATTTTTTCTAATTATTTATTTTTGACCTAATATAGATTATTAATGAATTGGAAAACATTTTGGGGGTTTCTGGGGATTTTTCAAAGCATGGAACCTTAGAAGTTGTAGGAATTCACAAGGATACATGTTTAGTACAAATCACGTGGCCTAACCAGAACGATATATCTTAACTATCTAGGGTATTACACTAGGGTAAATCAGGGTGCACAGTCTTCCCTAACCATACATCAGAGGCCGTATGGCTATGAATAAATCTGTAGACATTGTTGCAGATGAGTTTTTCATGGTTGGTATAGAGTTTCCCTTTGTGTGTTGCCTAAACTTGCAATGTTCCCCTTGAATTTGTAGATGGTTCATGGTTGGTGCATGATTTTCCACTGTTTGGCCAAACCACGTGACCCATATTCTTTGAATTGTTTTTGAAAATTATCATTGTGAAATTTTTATTTAACCCCCCTTTCTCATTATCTCCTCCTATGGTCTACTGTGGGGTTCTCTCTCTATTGAGCTCTCCAACCCCTCCTTTGTATTATTTCATATTTTTCATCCATTTGTAGTCCGATAAAATCACCATTATTTTCATTGGATTCTCATTAGTAATATATTTATTAATTATAATCCATTATTTTTTCTTTATTATAACGATAATGTTATGATACATGATCTTATTCCCAGTTTTCAGGGAATTGTTTATTTTTCATATCTCTTCCATTCCATGAAAAAAATATAGGTTGATACTTGATCAGGATAGTCATATGAGTACGAGGAAGGCGGTCTATAACTCATCACTCTGGATTCGTCATTTTATAAATTATTATGGGTACACGCTGATATTATTTTGTGTTTCATGTTTAATTATTATTCCATTATTATATTTATTATAACTATGTTTTAAGAAAATTTTCATATATTTTATTAATCATTGGATGTTAAAACCTCAACATTGACAACCCCAAGTAGGGTGTATACTTTAATAATTCCTTTGGTGGATTTTTAAAGCCATCTACACCACTATCCAGGTGTGCTTTGGCATGACCCCTCTAATGGTAATCCCTTCCATAGGTAAATGACAATTTAATTGGTGTTTTACTAGACTTGAGTATGATAGGTTTACATGACCCTTCAAATGTATGTGCTTGGAATTTATCAATGAGTCATTATAAGCTAAATTGGAAATTATAGTATGTATTTTATTTTCCTTAACTAACTATAATATAATGACTTGGTTTCCCATTCATAACACACATTTCCAGGATTAATGGAAGGTAGTGGACTGAACCAAATGAATTGAATAACACTTATATTAATTAATAAATGGGTTCATGTTCTTAAACCTTTCCACAATTATTTAATGTGTTGAATGAAACCATTAGAACTATTTAATGGCATCATTATTATATGGATTGTTTTATTAAATTAAGTGATTGTTTCATACCTATTTCATAGGGACCTAATCAATACTATTGGATTTTTTTGACTTTAGTTATACTTAGATTCCTTTGGGAATCCCATGAGCACTATTAGATTCCATTCTGATTCAGAGATGCTGGATGATATGGGTGAGACTCACCTTGGGCCCTGATCTTTTTCTATCTATGGATTCCTAGTACAACATTGTATGATCCCTTTATTATCATTATAGGATTCCTTGGATACACTCCTTGGAACAAGTGTGAGATCTAAAAACATCTGTATCCATGGTTATAGTGATTTTTCCCAATCACTGCTTACCCTTTTTACCTTGGATGATATCCGTGGAGTCTATTAGAATTACATTATTATTGAATACCTCGGATGTTGCCCCATGGATTACACACTTACCCCTTAGCTAGGTTATAGGTTACTACTGAGTGGTCTAAATCCATATGGTCGTTGAATCATTGGTTGTTACATAATATATCTTTCATTATTAATATCATTAAATCATGCCTTGTTTTATCTTGAATCCCTTACTATTATTAACATATAAAGATGTAAGTGATGGTTATAACTCAGGTTACATACATTTATAAACTGGAACATAATTTATTAATAAAATGGTAATATGTTCTCACAACAGGTGATCCTAATGTAGGTACATTGGTATTTATGATACTATTCTACTATACATTTATACATATATTCATTCACACTATTTCAAGTCATATTAAACAAACAAGATTTTATAAACACCATTAGTGTTAGCCTACTAAGATTTATCTCATAGCTTATCTAGGCCCCCATTGGTACCCATGCAGATTACATATATGCATGTGTTTATAAAGGGAAGCATACTGCTTCAAACATTTTATTACTAGCTTGAATTAGGATGGAGATGGTAGAAGATGATCGAGTAAGAGGTTTGGATGATTGGATTATCATTGGATTCCTTTTTTCCACTTGTGTATTACATGTATTACGTGTTTCTCTGAATCCATTTTTTCATGATTTATAGATACATAACATATACCATCATCATATTTTGAGTATTATAACAGGTTGTTCCTATTTATTATTATTTAGTATTCTTCTGATGTTCCATATGTTTATTTATATTGATTCTTCTATTTTATGGTTATCTTATTTATCAACTATGGTAAACTATGTTACTGAGGGAATAGTCTTCCCATTGGCACACCCTAGGCCCTCATAGCTAGTCGGAATCCTTTAGAATTTGGGGAGATGTGCTTGAGGCCATGTGGCCAACAGGAATAGAGGCACCTTTGAGTGGCACCCAAGCATGGGATGTCACAAAGTAGTATCAGGGTGGTTTCTTTCGTTCTATACTATTGGGAGACAATATATTAGAGATTACGAAATCATTCAAACATGGTTATAATTTTTTATTGGGCGTAGCTAACCCATGTTCTTAGTAAATCCCATGTTCCCTGAATTATATTTTTTGTTATATTTTTCCTATTAATGTTGATATAATTTAACTATTGGGTGTTGCACACACTTTGTAGTGGTTATTATTATTATAATTGATTATTCAATTTTATCTTTGGCGTAATGATTTCATGGAAAAGATCATTGTTACATTCATCATTACAGGAACCTAGAATTCAAATTCCATTCTTATTTCCCTTCCATATAGGGGAATTTCTATAATTAAATTGATTTTTTTCATGTGATTATTGAGTGAGCCTTTATTATAAATATATATATATATATATAAATTCCTTTCATAATCATTGCCTCTAATTGAGTGATTTCTAGTTTCAATTCACATTGTTTATGGGCCCTCGTGGGTTAGAATAGGTAATTCATCAAGTCAAGCCAATATAATGGAATTAAATGGGTGTCCTTTTCATTGATAAGATGTATGGAACTTATTTTAAAAGGAATGGTGATCTATTTAAAATGAACCTTGTTAAGTGGAATTATGCAAATATAATCAATCAAAGTAAAACATGGCTTAGGATATAAATGGTTTCTAGTTAAAAAAGATTAAAATTATTTTTAACACATCACTTACTGAAAACCCTGTAATTTAAATAAGATCACATACCAATATTTTTCCTACTAAGAGGGTATTTTTGGTAGTATTTCATGGCTAGTTTTCCCCTTTCCATTCATTCTTATTATACTAGTGTTTATATCTATCTAATTAAATCTTGATTGGAGGTGATTTCTTGGAATTGGTAGACCAATTACACCATGATGTCCTCTTGTCATGTGCAAAGAGGGTGGTTATGACCATGCTCTAGATGTGGTGGGTCCTAAGTCACCAATCTTACTGCCAAGAGTTCCCCTTGAGGGACCACCTTTTATACCTAATCATGTAACTAATGCTCAGATTCGTGACAGATTCCTTTATTTGATCTAGTATACCTATGTGATCCCAGACCCATACCTATAAAGGTTGATCTGAACCATGAGTTCTAGTTGTAGAATATTCATACCTTTTCTATGGATGATGTAATAAAGGCTTCCAAGTCGTGGATAGATGACAAATTATATATCATTGAGGAACTCTAGATTCATCTAGAGTGGATGGTCCTGATTGTTTTTTACATACTTCATGATACTTCCAAGCACTAGTGGGATGTTGTTACCCAATATTTTAACCATAAATTCATGGTATGGGATGGCTTCTAGAATACATTCTATGAGTACTTCTTTCATCAGATGTTGATAGATATCCAAGACAGAGAGTTCATGTGTATTGAGTAAGGTTCTATATTATTCATGGAGTATTCAATGTTTTTTATTGATTTGTAGTGGATTTCACCACTTATACATGGTGAAGATTTTTCAGATACTATATTCTTTGAGGATGGGCTATAGTATTCCATCTTTACTCAAGTGAGTTTTTTCACCTATCGAATTTATATGAGATCATCAATCTAGATCTTATCACTGAGTGAAACCTAAGGGAAGGAAATAATTCTAAGCATAGAGGATAAATTTTAGGGTAGGCCATTGGGTCCTCTAGTAGTAGAAAGTGAACCCTTGAGGTTTCTCATTAGGTCAGTGGATTCCATAGTTCCCATACATGTGGCTCGTTGAAATTCTAGTAGTGTGGATGATAGTGGAATCTAATGCCTCAGAGTGATAGAAACCCTTTATAGTGTTTGGATTTAAACTTTATGAGGAACCTTAAAATATTATGTGAAACCATCTCATCTACTTCCACTGGAAGATGAATCACACTAGATCAACTTTTAGGGGTAGTTTCATTGATTACACATTAGGAAGGATGCTGGAGTGGAAGGAGAAATATTGTTCGATGAGTATTTCATTAATGTGGAAGACAAAATTCTCATCATCAGTGCTAGTAGAGCAGTCATGATCAGGATAGTCTAGATGTTGAACAAGTTAGTGGATCAGGTCAGTTGAATTCATTAAAATTGATACATAAGGATTATATTATAGGAACATATACAAAACAAGGTATTATTCTAGTATCCTCTACTATAGTATCTTCTTTATTTGATATAGTTGATCCACAATCCTCTATCATTTTATCTATCATAGAAAGCCTCAAGATAAAAATAGAATATTACAATGGTGTAATGACCCCTGATAAACTATTGGGAGTACAGTCAGAGGGAATAGGGTAATTTATTTATATTCCCTTTTAGGTAGTATGATGCCATTTCTTATGGGAATTCGTTGTTCATAGGATGTCAGTCATCGATGTCATCCTCTAGATGGATTGGTTGGTTCAATATCACAACTTTTTAGAATAATATGTATGCATGGTATCGTTTACATCACTAGATAGAAGTAGTTTTCTACACATGGGTGAGTGGGATGTGCATTATAGTAGAGATAAACTAGAGAATCATGGTCTAGGTGGAGTGACCTCATCAATTTCTAATTTCATTATGGAGTTTTATGGTTTACATAATTTTTAATTAACTTATGGGATGTTTTTATGAATATTTATATTGGTTACCTACTACTATAGAGGTATATTTTATAATTTTTCTCATTCTCGGAGTATTCATAGTGTCTATTACTACATAAATGATGGAACCCACTGAGCTCTAGGATATGAAGTGGTAGTTGGAAGATCTAGTGGCCTAAGCTATTATATGGAAAAGTACTTCTTCATGGTGTTCACCAATTAGTTTCTCCGATAAGGTGGATGGTATCATTATTCATTGTGTATATTACTTATGATTGAACAAAATTATGATCATGAACTTGTATCCATTTCCTCAAAAAATGATCTCCTAGATCAGATCCAACCATCTTGGGTGTTTTCAAAGATGGTTCTGATATTATGCTATCATCAGGTGTGAGTTAGGATATAATACATACATCAGAAAACTTTATACAGTAGGCATGGTCTGTATAATTATCTCATTATTCAGTTTGGTCTTTTTAATGCATCTTCTATTTTCATATATTTTATGAATAGGGTGTTCCACCGCTATCTGGATTTTTTTTCATAGTATTTGTGGTTGATAGATTAGTGAATTTTAACACTCATCTCGACCATGATATGTTTATTTAGATAATTTTATTTATAATGATAGAGAATAATATTTCTTACATTCTTTTTATGTACTACATATAGATGGAAAAAATTCACTTATTTGGTCATATTATCATATGATTAGAAGTATCTATTGACCTAATGAAGGTGAGTGTTATGGTATCAAGGGAGAATCCTAATAATTTTTTTGACATAAATATTTTATTTGGGATGGTTTTTTTTGACATTTTTTAATATAGGAATTATCCTCCATTGATACACTAATTACTTGAATAACAGATAAGGGTGTAATGTTCCTATGATCAGAAGATTGTGAGAAAGTCTTTCAGAAGCTAAAAGTAAAGATTGTATCAACAACTTTTATGATTTTTTAGAGTCTAGTAAAGGCTATAAATTGTTATATGATGCATATGGAAATGGGATAGGAGTAGTGTTGATGATGGAGGACATCACCTTTTTATAAAGATCTATGATGTTGAGGTATCATGACTCAAATTACCCAACAAATGACCTCAAGATAGCAGTAGTTTTCCAGGCCTTACGTTACTGGAGACACTATAATATGAGTGAGTAGTTTACGGTGTATATTATCCCTAAAAGACTTAAATATATTTTTATATAACATGAATTGAACCACAGACAGCGGAGATGAGTCAAGTATCTTTAGTCCTTTGATTTTGAGCTTTCCTATATGCCTAGAAATGGAAATGTTGTAGCAGATGTTCTATGTTATAAAACCCAAGAGCATGTCATACATGAATCCAGTGCTAAATGGAAATTGATGGTACTCTAATATGATATGCAGCTATAGATTAATGATATTCACAAGTATTCTTCTCACTCAAATATGATAGCTATATCTTCTGTCATTGAGAAGGTGAAGAGTTGGCAGTTTTCATATCCTGAAGGGTTGGTTCTCCATGGGAGTATATTAGGATATATCACACCTCTGAATTGGTTTGTGGACATAGAAATCATTTAACATGTTCATGGATGTGTTTGGGTTCTTATAGATATGAGAGAGGAATTTATGTAAGATTCCCACACTTTTTAGTGGGCAATTCATCTAGGAATATCCTAGATGTATAGAGATATATGATGCAAGTATTTGTGACCCAGCAAAAAACATCATATTTCCAGATTTATAAAAATGTGTTCCACATATCAGTAGTTGAATGTGGAGCATAAGAGACATGAAATCTTGTTAAAAAATCTTCTAGAATCAAATTGATAAAGGGAAGATGTTGTCATGGGATTTTACTCAATTTACCAAAGTAACCTAGAAATAGAGATGTTTTTTGTGTTTCTATTCACATACGGATGAATGTAACCCTCATTATTTCTATCAAGTATAAATCCATAGTCAATAATATCAAAATATTGTATATATATTAGATCATATGACTATATGGGGTCCCTCATGATATCATTTTTATAGGAATGCTTGTTTCAGGTAACAATTCGGTAAAGGGTTAAAAAAAGATATAAGTATACATGTTCTTCTAAGAATAAAAATACACCCTCATACTGATGGATATTTGACTGAGATGATACTTGTTATAGAGGGAATTCTCATTGTTCGAGTCATTAATTTTGGCAGTTATTGGAAGATGTGTCCCCCTCAACTAGTTCTCCTATAGAAAATTCTATAAAAAATATATTTGAAGCCTCCTTTTGTGTACATGTATGGTAGGTTGTGTTATTCACCGCTATTCTAGTTAGAGGTAGGTGAGGCATCCCTACTAGGCTTTTGTCTTATGTACGATACTTTAAAATAGTATTAAATGATAATAATAAACATGTATACTACTCATTATATATAGAATATTTTATTGATTGTCATCAATAACCTCTAGAGTTCATTTATGGGAATGTTTTTTCCTATGAGTATAACCAAAGATTGGGCACAGACTGCTATATAGGCAAGAGAAGTTGTCGCCACATTATATATGGTTGTTCGAGAATCTAGATAGATTCCTTTTGGTAGCATATCTATATATACCTCTATAGACATACCATTCCTTACACAACGTATTCCATTTTTCATAAAATTACTGTTTTCATGCCAACATGTATCATGCTTTTTAGCTCGAGGAAATTGATCAAAATGTTAATTCTTCATTTGAAGTGTTTCAAATATACATCATTAAATGGAGGAAGATAGATATTTGAATCAGGTCTATCCATTTAATATTGGTGTTATGAAATCATGTCATTGTATAAGATGATACATAGTATTAGGAAGTCAACATTGACACATAGTGGCTAGATTTGTTCTTAATAAATGTTTTTCCTCCCATGGAAGGTGAACTCAGGGATGTGTTCCTTTAATGGGTGAATATTGTAAGAACTATTTTTTATCTCATATATGGATCCAATAAATGTTAGTATAATTAATTTTTAGACCTAATATTTTTTCCCAAGGATTTATAGAGGGTTTTAGGGGTGTATGGGGCTTGTTCGGAGATTGGAACCCGGACAAGAAGAGGAAATAATTATGCAACATGGTTAGAATAAACTATGAAACCTAGACTACCTAGTATCTCTTAATCATGTATGGTTAGATAGTTTATTGAAATATAGTTCATAGTTTTCCCTTACTATGTGTCTGGGGGTACATTCCCATGAAAATACTGTAGAAATTTTTGCAGAGGAGTTTTTCATGGGTTGTGTATGGTTTCTCTAACTATGGAACCTAACCATGTAAAGTACACCTTGAAGATGAAGATGGTGCCTTATTGGTTCATGGTTTTCCAACAATGTAACCAAACCATGAGACCCCAATTTTTGAGTGATTTTAAAAATCACACATAATTAAATTTTTATTTCTTCATACTAACTCCTTAACACCTCTAGTAGTAAATTTTGTGGTTTTTCCCCTTTTGGGCTCTCAAACCACTCCTTTTTAATATTTGGTCTTTCTTATCTATATGGGGTCAGATCGAACCACCATTTGTCTCCTTGGATCTGTGTTAGTACGATCTTAATACCTTTTTAGTTGTTCATCATTCTTCTTCCAATTGAAAATCCTATTAAGATATAGTCACATACGCCCTATTTTGAGTGTGATTGTCCAATCATCAAATATCTTCTAATAAATGTGAAACTAGAGTCTGATACCAAAGTTGGAGATTCATACAAGTATGAGGTGGTTGTTATATAACTCATACCTTATGATTTTTTACATTGTAAATTTTCATGTCCATCAGCATATTTCATAGGGCATTTCCATTTTTAATCATGTTTCTTGATTATAGTCATTATTATCATTATCTATGACCCTTTTCATATATGTTATTCATCATTGGAGGCTAATAAATCAATGTTGTCCAACCAATGTAGGTTCTTTCCCATAATTATTGATTCTGAGGTTTGTTATGTTCATCTACACCACTATTCGGGTGTGATTTCTTTTTACCCTTCTAACGGTAACCCCTTCCATAGTTTAATGACCATTAAATTAGTGTTTCAGTAGCCTAGTATATGATAGTGTTGCTTACCCAATCTATGATAAGTAATTTAAATTAATAAATGAATATTTAAATAGTTAAATTAGAAAGTATAATATGTATATAACTTGTCTTAAATAAATTTAATAGAATAACTTGGTTTCAAATCTGTTGTAATGTCATGTTATTTTGAACCTAGAGAAATTCCAAGGGAACTTGAGTTTCAGTGATTAATATACTGCCATTTTGAAATATGTGATTTATATTGAATTCGTTTGAGGTTGGAAACTATAATGTGTTTTTATAGAATCTGGTGATGTCTTGAGAGGTACCTCAGCTGTCTCAATGTGTTTTAGAGCACTATGTTCCAAAATTTTAGTTTATGGAGGGTATGCATATAGAGCACGATTAATCTAAAAAAGTGCAATCCCCACCATAAAACTATGATCATTGTGGAGAGGTAAAAAATTTATAGCTCATGGTCTATCCATGGTGTCCATAAACATTTGACCTATCATGAAAGGGTAGTTCAACTTCGGCAGTTACCATGAACTATTCACCACACAGTTGGTACATAGTTTTCCAAACCATGTGGCCAATTCGTATGAGGTACATATGTGCCCAATAGAGTCACCATGATTGGAACTTGAATTTTCAAATCATGTGACCCAAATGATTCATGGTGACCCTATTTTAAAAAAATTAATTTTTTATTAAAAATAAATTTAAAAAATTTAAATCCAATGCTACCCTTCTCCACCTCCAATTATGGCCAACGTAACCCCCCCCCCCTCTTAAGGCATTGACCTCATGAAACCCCACAGCCTTGATCCTCTATGGTCTACCAATTCAACCTCAATTTCATCTTATTTATTATTAGATCCATTAAGGTAAGACCCCATTATCCCTTATATTCCCTTCATCTATGGGTTTTTGTCTCCCCACCAACCAATTTCTGTTCATCCAAACAATATCTTTTGACTTAGCCACATTTTTGTTTTAATCCCATCATTAGGGTGTGTGGTGCATATCTAGGGACCTCTTCAAATGTGTTTCAGTGTTCACCGCAGAAGGTGAGTTGCATTAGTACATTTCAATTGGTCTTCACTTCTTGAGGTATGTTTTTCCTTCCACTTCCTTATCTATACTAATTTAATTTGGAGGAATTTGGTGTTTTTGAGTTCCATGTATTTATTTGTATTGTGTTTGGTCTTCCTTAATGCTGATTCGAGTATCTATAGTAAAATGAGACTTACCAAATATTGATTAGTGAGAATATATACATATATATATATATATATATGATCCCCCATTATATATATATTCACCCATGTAAGTGAATATATATATATAGGGGTTGGTGTGATTATGTATATATTTTAAAAATGAATACTAGTGTAAGTGGAGATGAGTGTGTGCATATATAAGAAAATACATAAGGATCCCCTTATAAATATTACTGGCCACATGAATCTGTACATAGGGGATGTGTGTTCTTATGTATATGTGAAGTTACATATTCTTAGAGGTGGGATGTAGTAGTTTTGAGTGGTCGCCACTGATTATGTCATGTTCCATAGCGTTCAGCTTGGAATTTCTCTCTTGAGGCAGGATCCCTTTACATTTCCCCTTTAGGATTAATAATTAATTTAATTTCTCTCTTTATACACTTTAATTTCCTATTAATTAGCATCATATGATTTAGAGAATAACTGATTTTTAAAGTGAATTTTCCCATGACTTTAGTACCTGATGAATATTTATTCATATGTAAATTATTTGAGAAACAATGTCATGATTTTATAATAAACCCCATATAATTAGGTTTGTTGTCTTCTAAACTATAAAGTGGCTACTGGTAATTTAAATCATGCTTGGCCAATGGATGTTGATGTTACCTTATTATTTTATCCTTATTTAGTGAAATAGTATGTTTAGAACATTGGACTATTTTTTAAACTGAATGGATTGCAATAGCTTGTTGAGATTGAATTGGATGTCCTTGGTGTCAACCTGGGCATGTTAATAGATCATGATGATATTTTTTAATAAATGTTACCTCATTATTAAAGTGTAGTCCAAATGAATTATAAATGGTTTTGTTATATTAATTATGAATTTAATGGTTAATTAATAGGGAATGAATTCCATGACCATATATCCTTGTCGTGTAGTAGATTGTTTAAGCATGTGATTCTCTAGTATTTAAATGACCATAGGAATTGATTAGAGGGATTCCTTCTAAGATTAGACATTTTATTGAGTCAAAACTTAAGATTTTATTGAATTGAATTAAACATAATAGGTTGATGTCCCTAGGTATAATTGAATTTTTTAATTAATATTGAATGTCATATGACTTGGGTGAAACAAGGATTCAAATAATGAATGCCATGGATGTAATAATTTGCATTTTATCATCCATATTCATAAGTCGTAAATGGACTCCTTTATATGGTTTACATAGGAAGAACTCATGAAAGGCCTAGCTATTTTACACCCGAGTGATACTTGGACTTCCATGGATGGACCTATTGGGGTTTAATATTATATGTCGAGCGATAAATGGATTCATATTGGAATGATTGGATAGAATGAAAGGGAATTGAACGTATATGCGACAGGTGATACTTGGGTTACCTTAGTAGAAGGTCTAGGATAGAATCTAGTGGAAGAGATGATATAACACATCTAGAGTGATACCTGGGTTCCAGATAGAATGTACAAGGATGGGATTGAAGGGTGTTGGTTGATATTTTACCTAGAGTGATACCTGGATTGCATCATTGGAATTAATTAGATGGGCTCAGGTTTAGAATTATTTAATGAATTAAATTAATTATTTAGTATGAGTCTTCCACACCAATCTACAAGACTAATTTCATTCATGACATTTAATTTATGGGTGGAATGTTTAGGCATCCTTAAATCATGTTATCACGGGGGATTCCATGGTATTAATTGACTATTGAGAATTATATATTAAATTGGAATTTATTATAAAATTTAATGTTTATATATGGCATGGGCATGTCTGTTAAAGAAGAGAAATATCTTTTAAATGAAAATGATTAATTGTACCTATTTATAAATGAAAACCTAGAATTATAGGATTCTTATTTTTAGTAATTTAGTTAATTATTCAATTACTACCGATACACAATTGGTATATATTAACTAATTGTATTGGGATAGAAATTATGGGTACTATTAGATCCAATGTTATTCTTTACTATATATAGAGTTTGGTTTGCGTGTTTTTTCATAACACACTTAGACAATCATGAATTTTCAATGATGGTGTGTGTACATTTCAAATGGACCATTGTATTGATAGTGGAATCATTTTCTAGTGTTTTACCAATTTTTGGGCTCAAAATCATGAGGAAGAGGCCATCGTCGTTAGAGTTTGTTTTTTTGAATCTTCACTTAATATAAATTGTAATGGAATTTGTTTTGTGAAAATTGGGATAATGTTTGGGAAGGTATTTTTCTTCGTGAATGGAGAAAATGTTCTCCATGATTATTAAAATTGGAGCATCATTATTGTGTGATGGTTTAATAGATATATTCATGACATTGAAAAATATCATGGGACCTTCGTCAATGAAGGTGTACCACAATAATTTTTTGAATGATATAAAAATTGAGTTGGAGGTGGTGGATCATCATGAATTACTAAGACTATAAGTACATGTATTCACCGAATTCCTTTTACGTTAAATTATTTAGAGAAAATATATTATCACTAAAATTTTATGAGGGTATTGAGCATCATGAATCTGGATTTGTATGTGGGTTTGAGCAACAAAAAAGAATGAAAAACATAGTCTTGATGGTTGTAAATGCTTCTACATATTGAGTGATTCACGATGATTAGGTATTCTATGATTTCTATGTGAGATTCATGAATTATGTTTCTTCTAATAAGGTATGGGGCTTCATGAAGGAGTGAGCTTTGTGCAGGAGGTTCACAAAAGATATTTTTGAACATTAGTTTTTTACGATGAGTAATTTTAGAGTTCATCATCTCAGATATATGGTGAAAAAAGAGTCCTGTGTTATTCAGGGAGAAATGGTTTTATGGAAATCTACCGAATAGAACTTATGTTCAATAAACTGAGTTTTAATTCACACATGGTAGTGAGAAGGGGGAGTCAATTAAATTATTTCAAGGAATGAAGTGTTTTATACCTAAAATATTGTACAAGTTGTATGCCTAGTATAGAGTGACTATGCCAAAACTTATTTATTATACAACTAGTGAATATTAGTGGATTTGGTATAACTGAAACTCTATCAATGTATGCTCCATGGACTAGCCCTTAGTAGTGAACCATGTAAAATTGAAGTGTGCTCTCTTTGCATGTTATTGTTTGTTTACTACATATTATGATCAGAGAGTTTTAACAGGTTCCTTCAAACATGGGATTAGGATCCATCACTATAGAATAAAAATTTGAAACCTTAATAACCCCTCCACTCTCAGGGTGTTTTGGGGTCCTTAAAGTGGTATCAAAGACTACATGTTGCTGGTGGTGAATTTTTTCTACTTTTCTATCAACTAGAATTAAGTAAATGTTATGGGATTCCCCCTCATTGATGGAATAAAATTACATATTTTAAGAACAGTATAAGAACTCATATCTCATCACATGGAATGGAAGTACTCTTTTCTAATACGCAAAGAGATTTAGGTCACTAATGCAACAACACATTATATTTCCGAAATAGATATAAAAATTATTGAGGTCAATGCTAAAGCACAAAATGACCATACCATAGCTATATCTAATCAAATATTTCTAAAGGTGATGAATTTCGCATCAGAAAAGTCCATGTAGGGAGAAATTGAAAATATATATTACTGTGAAAAAAGTGAAGGGGTTGAAACTCCTTGTTCTTCATAATAGGTTCTATGATTTGAAGATTCATCGTGATGAAAATGTAGATACATTTTTTAATCAAATTACAGAAGTTTTTAGAGAAATTAGATTACATGGTGAAGAAATAAAACAAAATGATATTGTGATAAATTGATAAGTCTAAAACCTCTCTTTAATACAATTGTGATAGACCATGTAGAGATGGATATTACAAAACATTCTTATGTTGATTTGTTGAGGAGACTCGTGGCATAAGAAATGAGCATCAAACGAGACGATTCAACATGTCGAGTAAGCTTGAATGTGGATTTCAAAGAAATGGAATAATATTTTATTTATTAAGATATTTTTGGTATATATTAATAGTAAAATAAATTTCTTTTTATTTTTTCTATGAAATTCTAGAGAAAAAAAGGTAGATTTTAAGGGAAACTACCAATGGACAACATTAACTACAGTAGAGTTGGCCACATTGCGACCCAATGATCAAATAAGTTTTATGATTAATAATTTGATGTTGAAATATAAAAAAGACTACAAAATGGTTTCCACAAATGGGATACTACATATAAGGAATGAAATTATAGAGGAATAGTTTTATCAAAGAAGAACATGATGAAATAAATTTTTTTAAGATATAGAACCAGAGTTAAAATAAGGAACTCTATAATCCATGATGGCTACAGATGAAATTTATGAACCATAAAAAGATACATCTATAGAAAATCCACTGATTATTGATGGGAATATTATTTTGGATCTTTAAGATGCTCTTACTATTCTTAAAAAAAATAAACTGAAAATTTTTTTGAGAGATGTTCTAGAAGTGTCGACAGAATTTGTTGATCAACATTTAACTAAAATTGAATAAATAGAATAATTCATATCAGAACGTTCAACAACTATTGAAAAAATAAAATATTTAGTGTAATTGATGCTCATGATTAATGAATATCAAAAGTTCATCAATGACATTACATCCATACTAGAAGAGAAGTACAAGATAGTTTAGGGTCTTGGTGAAGAAGTTTTAACTCAAATGAGATAAATTGAATGTAAATAATGTGCAATGGAAATTAAGAAGATAAAATACATTTGATTATTCTCATACGTTGAGATTCTAGAGAGATCAAAGCATCTTTCATAAGGAGTGTAAATGGATTTTGATGTTTAAAGATCAACATTCAATAGAAAAATATAATTGGTTTTGATGATGAATCATCAACGGATAGAAAAACGATGATGCAAAATAAAAGATGCTAAAATTAAGAATTATCAAAAAGTTACATGTAGCCCTAAAAAATAAGGCCTAAAATCAAACTGAAAGGAGAACTAAAATACATTCACATGATTTCATTAATTATATCCAATAAACTACTATTCCGAAGTAAGGGTACATGTTGATGATTAAAAGTGAGAAGGCATTTCCTCTTATGTAAGGTAATTATTTTCTATATGGACCATACCAAGTCATACTATGAAGAGGCAAGGATGTATATGAATTTGGAAGAACTAAGATGTCAAAAAAGAAGACCAAATTCATATCACACAACTCATAGAAGAAATAAACATTATGGATATTTTTTTCATTTCTCAAACAATGTCCTTAAATCTATTCATTTTAGTTTTAGAAAAGGAGATAAAAATACTTACATAACTCAGAGAAAAGTTAATACCCTCAAAACAAGTGGAGTTACTCAAGAAAAAAGCCATTCTCCTTTTGTGGAAGAATATGGGTACGTTGAACCTATGCATATGGAAGGGATATTGGAATTTTCATCACTATACTGCACTAAATTAACTATTTCATGTAAGGAAAAGAATAGAATTTCCAAATCCAACCCTTTATAAAAAACTCCCAAAGCCACAAAAAGAGTATAAGCTATATTGTTTATAGTGGAGACTCATCCCATATGACATGGAATACTGACTTATTAAATAGTGTTAAGAAAATGGTTGAGGGAACAGTGTGGTTTGGAAACTATGGTTCTTTAGAGATCTGAGGCAGTGTAAGTACAGAACTAGAAAAATATAGATCCTAATAAAACTGATGTTTTTTATTTGTAAATATTGTGTCACAATATCCTCAGTGTGAGTCAACATTGTAACATGAGAGTTCTAGTGAAATTCAATAAACTGGGTGCACTTTAAAAGGAACGATAGGTAATTCTCTCATGAATTGACGTTGAGAAGATGGAATCCTATATCTAGTTGATATTAATGTGATTTTTTTATCTAACTATTGAAGAAACAACTTGGGACGTCAATGGTTAGGTCACATTAATAAACATAACATTGAAAAGTTATCTAATATGAAGAAATTCTTTAATATCTCATATATGAAGAGTGATTGGGAAAAGACATGTGATGCTTTTATGTGAGGAAAGTTGGTCTACAGTTCATATTGTCGAAAGAAGAAAAATGAATCAAATATTCTTGATCTCATCCACATATATGTATGTGGTCTGATGAATGTTGATGGAGTATATGGAGAGAGTTAATTCATTCCTTTATTATTATTATTATTATCAAATAATGCCTTGTGTAACGATTATACATAGGAATTGGAATGTGCATGATTGCATGAAAACTTATCATTGAATAGTTTATAATGATATTGGTCGTAAAATCAAACATCATGGATGTGACAATGGAGGTGAGTAGAAAACCATTAAGTTTAAAAATTGCGTTTAGAAAAATTGAATAAAGCATGAGGTGTATTTTGTGAGAACCCTACATAATAATGGAGTTGTTGACTGAAAAAATTGATATGTGAATAACATGACCCTACTATGCTTATTGAGAGTTGTATCTCACAAAAATACTAGAAAGAAGTTATATACGGGGTAGTAAGTATGAAAAAATCACACAACGATTTATATTGTAGAAACCAAGACACCAAATGAGTTGTGGCATGTAATGAATCCCTCTTAAAAATATTTTAGAGTTTTCAGAATGAAGTGTTTCATCCAAAAAAATAAGGATGTCAAGGTCTGTGTGGGGATGCTGTTGATGAGGGAATAGTCCTTGGATATTCAATGAAGTTTAAATCTTATAGATGTTTAATAATCAATATGAAATAATTATAGAATTTAGTTATGTAAAGATCCTTGAAGATAAAACCAAAAATTCCCTAAGGAATTCGTATGTTAACATGATAGAAGAGGAACAAGAATGTAAAAAAAGTACATATTCAAATAAATAAGTAAAAGAATGAATGAAAATCATTTAGGGGTTACAAAATGAATACGACTCAGAAGATGAATTATAAGAGGAAACCATGGATGGAGAAACCTCATATAAACCTCATAGGAGAAAAGGTAGAGCATAAATATGTCAATCAATCATAATTTTAGATTAGATAGGTCCCACAAAGGCATGGATAATAATGAATGAGGCAAAATATACATTCCTAACAATTTTGGAATCAATTAAATTTAAAGAAGTTGTGAAAGATGAATCATGGGTTAAATATATTGATTACTGTGCTCAATTAGAATGAAAATTACTATACATATGATCATATTAAAATAAATTAAAATCATAATGTGATTGGAAGAAAATGGATCATAAAAAAATAAAATGAGCATGAAAATGTGATCAGGAATGTGGAACGCCTACTATGTAAAGGCTATGCCAAGATTGAAGGAATTGATGTTGAAGAAATAGATTCTCCAATAGTGAGATTAGATTCGATTATGATTTCCATTACCATGGAAATTACTAGTGGATATAAATTTTATCAGATGGATGTCAAAAGAGTGTTTATAAATCGTTTTCATGTGAAATAAGTATACATTGAGAAACTAATAGGTCTTATAATTTGTAATGATGAAATGAAGGATTGTTGATCGAAAAAGGAACTCTATAGTCTGAAGCAGGCACCACGAGCATGGTATTCACATTTAAAACCTTATCTTAAGAAACATGAATTTAAAAGTGGAGGTGTGGATTAAAACCTCTATGTGAATAAATTAATGAAAAATTAATTTATGGTGTTGTTGTACTTGGATGATAAAATATTTGGAAAAATCAGGACGAGATTAGTGGAATAATTTTACAATCACATAAATTCAGATTTTGAAATGACTATGATTATTGAACTCATATACTTTTGGGGAAGAAGATAACTCAGAAGAGGGATTACACAGTCATTTCCTAGGAAATTTATATAAGATAGTTTCTGAATTAAGTAAATATACATGACTTTAAAACAATTTGTACTTAGATTGTGGTTGGAATAGAACATGAAAATCATGAGGATGGGACATCTATACATTCCACCATGTAAAGTAGAATCATTTTAAGAATATTTTACATGATTTGAAAATGGATATATATCAACTTTGACACATGCTTTGTAGCTTGATTTTAAAGTTATCCTATGGAAGAATGTATGGATACAATTATAAGAATCATGAGTAATATTGAAGGTAATAACAATTTTGGAATATAATTTTTTGTATGATAAGATAATTAGCTATCATCAATTTTTATATGGATTACGTTGGTGAAATGGTAGATATAAAGACCAAACATGGTGGTGAATACATTAATGGAAACAAATGTGTGTGATCTTTGAGTATGAAATAGGAATTAACTTTTCTTATTACTACTAAATCAAAGTATATCACTACTACAAAGGCATGAACATGGTTATTGTGGATAAAGTAACAACTAACTGATATTGGTGATGAGGTGAAACAACCGATGTTGGTTTACTACTATAAAAAGAGTGTGATAGATATTAGAAATAATCATATTCAATATTCTTGTATGAAACATATTCAAATGAGATATCACTTCATGAAGGAAAATTTGAACATGGTGTGATTAAAATTGATCATGTTGGAACTGATGACCAAGTGGTTGATATTATGACGAATCCACTATCATCACATTGGTTCAAGAAAAATCATTTGATCTTTTGTGTTCAACCACAACCTATTGCATGATAGGTTAGAGATGATCCCTTATTCCCAGTCATCTTATCTATTTTAATATGTTTGTGGATATGATGTAGGTTTATGGATGAGATACGATCCATGGAGTGTGTTTTTTGAGCTGTACATGTAAAATACTTGTCCTCTATGCTTATTTCCAAATGGTGGAATGAATAAATTCAATATTTCAAAGGTAGATAATGAGATTTTTCTCAAAAAAATCAATGTTTTAAAAGTATTTGGTTAGTTGTTTTTTTACAATCATGCCATGCTTCTGTCACATGATGTGAGTTGAGTGTTATGAAGAAACACATCAGTGCATGCATTGATTATGTGACATCATCAATAACATAAGAACCCAATTCATGTTTCCCCTCTTTTATTCTACAGTTACATTTTCTAACATATACTTATAAAATTTGATTATTTTTTGTCATGTATCATGTTTTGGTATTGGTTGGTTCATTATTATATTTTTCTAATGATTGATAATAAAACCAAATGGGGTTATTTTTGGAACCATTGATGTTTATTGATGGATGTGGAATTTGGTTTTGTTTTGTTTTCAATCCACACATGGCTGATCAAGATGATTTCAAGGAAGGTTATGTTATTGTTCAAATTTACTACGATATTGAAGGTGGTATCAATTCCCATTTTTCACCAAGTTTTTTTGGCTCAAAGCCTAGAAGAAGAGTATATCATTGTGAATGGTTGTTTGTTGAAATATTCACTTCATAAAAATGGTAAAGTCATTGGTTTTTTTGAAGAATGATGTGAGTTTCAGGAAGGTGTAGAGCATCCTGAATGGAGATAGTGTTTTCTTTGATTATGATTATTAGAACACTGTGAGTGCATGATAGTTAAACCAAGACCTTCACAACAATGAAAAATACCAATGGAGATTAAAAAATGGGGAAGATACATGAAAATGTTTTTGAAAGATCCAAATATTGAACTAGATATTATGGATAATTGTGAACAAATAAGCCTACAAATATAGGTCTACCACCACATCCATTTACCTAAAATGGTTCATAGAAGACGTAGAATCTACTTGATTTAGTATAGGATGTGAGCTTCATGAATCTGGATTTCCCTGTGTGCATGAAAAACATTAAATGAAAAGAATAGTATTGACTAATTCCAATGATTCTATGCATTGAGTTTTTTTTGGTGATGAGGTATTCACTAATGGTTCAGTGAGCATCATGAAGGCAATTTCTTCAATGAAGGCATCATTCTTTATAAAGGAGTGAGCATCGTGAAAAATATTCATGAAATGCATATTTGAAAAATATTTTTTTAGTGAATATTGATTTCAAAGTGCATCAAATTAGGTCTATGGTTCATGAAGAGTCTCAATATATTTAGTGAAAAATATTGTAATTCCAATTTAATGAAGAGATCTTCATGATGGTAAATTGAGTAAGGCTTCACACAGGGTAGTTAGAAATTGGTACTCAATGGAAGTGTTACAAGGGAGGAAATTTAATATTCCTAAAATATTCTTGTAGGTAGTATGGTTTGGCACAATGTATCAATGTATCAACTTATGTATTCGACAACTTTTGAAAATTAGTGTATTTAGGTATGATGGACACACAATCATCTTATTCTCCTTAAACTGTACCTTAAGGGTGACCCAAGTAAAATTTTTTGTTATCTATTTAAATGTAAATATTTTTTTACTATACTTTCCCCAAGACAGGTTTAATAGGTTTATACCAATGAGGGAACAAGATCTGTCACATTAGAATAAAAAGTTGACACCCTGATTCACCCTGCCCATCCTAGAGAGTTCCCATGTCCATTAGGTGTCATCTTACAATGATTTTATCTCACACCATACATGGGTACCATTGTAAACTAAGTAGACATTATATTTCTAGGAAATTATACCATCCCTATTGTTGTGTGGTTATACCAAGGTGTTAGGAACACATTCTTGAGTTTGAGCTTAGGATTCTCATGGGGATATCCTTCTGAGGATTTTTTATCATTTTCATATTTTATGTATTTCCCAGTATCTTGTATCATGTTATATGTCTATTTATTTATTTATTTTATGAATCATTAACTAGACATGCATGTTTTTCATCAATTGGCAGTTGCCATTTTAATTTAGGTATCATTTTAGTTTTATAATACTTCATCATTCAAATGGTTCCAAATTTTTTATTGACAAATATTTAGTTTTTGTTATACCAATATGCTACTCTATTCCTGAGGGTATAGTCACCCTGCTATCACCTACATATACCCTCCCTGCTAGTCAGCAACCTCTGGTGTATGGGGAGGCATGCTTAAGTCCATGTGACCCACCATCCAAGTTACCATCTTTGTATTCAGTCAGTCCTGGACGTTAAAAATTCATATCATAACATAATTCTCATCTTTATTATTGTTTTAGTTTTGTTGAAAAGATAATAGGAATGTGTTGGGGATAGCTAAATTGTTGTGTCTGGGACTAATCATCCCATCCACGGGTAAATGAACAAGTGGTCTAGGATGGTGTTGTTGTTCATGATGTTCAATGTTAGAGTTTAAATTGAGTTCACCTAGAGTGATTGGTTTATATTGTATTATTAATTGAATAATAAGATTTTAGAATTTTACCCTATTCTTGGTGTGAAAAAATATGAGCATTACATGTATCATATCCGGAATAGAGAAATTCACCTAGCATGCATATTCCATACCACGTATTTTCACTAGGAGTTTTCCTATTCAGTGTGATTGTGTGCCTTGAGTGTATGCCTTGGATTATATTCATAAGAATGCCTATTATATTCTATTCATGGATTTTGGTATTTCTCAAAATGCATAGGGTGGTAGTATTCTATAATTCTTGTCTATCATTCAGGCCTTTTTTATATGTCATTCTATAATGTTGTATAGTAATTCTATATATATTTCAATAGTGTCATGTTGTTCCATCTTGATGTGTAATTGGTTTCATGGTATAAATTAATGGTTTGTTAATAAATATGAACCATTTTTGATTGGAAGTTGTATGGACACATTATAACATGGAAAGGGTAACTAGTATATTCAAACCATCATTGAGCTTGATATATGAACATTTCAATTCTATTGTTAAATTATTTGGGATACTAATGTTTTTTTTCTTAATTGAATTTGTTTTCATTAAAGCTATACAATTTATAAATTATAATCTGTGTCTATTGTCTATTTACTGGTAAGTGTCCACCCATATGACTGAATCATTGAATATGACCATGAGTATCTTGAAATGGTATTAATTGTGATGTCAATTTAGATTTCAACTAAAATTAAATGATTAACATAATAAATTCTCAACTGGACACAAGTAGGTAAGTTGGGGACTATTTTTCTGAGATGAGATGGTATAGGTTTTTATGCTCTCTATAAATAAAACAACTTCTATTGGATTTCTTTTAAAAAAACCTAGGTTGGTTTAATGGGACCCTTATAGGTCTCCTTATCAGTTAATAAGAATTTATAAGTTTTATTTTCTTATTATGATGAGATTTTTAAAAAATATTTCTTTTTTGAAAATGAATTTTGATAAGACTGTCATGTTATTCCTTCATCTTCTATCTAAATTAAATTCCATGTTCATTATTTTATAAAATAGTGCCTGAGGTTTTCTTTTAAATTCATTAAAAATATAAAATATTTAATTCAATTAATGAAATGTCATAGAAAATGGATCCCTGGGTGTTATCCCCTATTGAATCCATCATATAAGGGTAGTTTATGTTTCTCATTTAGATTCCTTAAAAAAACAATGTGAGCATTTTATGTAGGTCATTTTATATTTAAAAATGGATTAAATATTAGTCTCTTGATCCCAATGAATTTTAATTAGTGTGACATAGTTATAGGGTCGAACCTCATGTCCTCATTAGGGGATAACTCATTGTAGGTAGCATCCTTAGAGTTAAATTCCTTGAAAAATATTTTAATCATTGGATTTTTTCTGTAATTTAGGTATCATTGTCCCTAATAGGATGGTTACCTCCTAAATGAATACCATGTTATGATATGTGATCATTTTAGGTTTTACCATCATTTAGGTATTTATATTTGGGGAATAAAATTTTTTACTAGGTTAGACATTCATAGCGAATGGTTATCTTTTTTGTATGACTTTTTATCCTATATTATCATTGGGAGACTCTGGTGGTCATCATTTATTTTATTCTTATGAGACAGAACAACTTTGATCTAGTTTTCTATGTGTGTGACATGATACATGGAGGCATATGGTGGATTATATATTAACATTATCAAGGTTTATTTTCATATTTCATCTGAAATGTTGGGGTTGTCTGTGCTCACATACATGGTGCCTTTTTGGTGTTAAATGGTATAATGAATCAGTTGAGTTTTTTGAATCATGAGAGTTGAGATGTTTAGTAAATACATGGGTAATCTTAATTGTATAGTGATTTGAGATTTAAGAAAATCATGTTTTTCCCATTGCATTGGATTAATTCCTTGAGACACCGTTGTTTTAACATGCTAGTCATGTTGGTTATGTCTTTCATGTCAAATTCTTGGATGATGTGAGTGTGAATTAATTGGTTATCACATATTATTTAAGGAAGAATCTATTCTTGTGTGCTTATGAGCGGTTGGACTATCTCTTTTTTTGATGCCTAGGACACTGATAACATGGGGAACATCAGTTGTGAACTAGTTAAATTAATCCTTCCATGTATAAGGGGCCGAAACCTAATAGGAACATTGGAAAATGTTTAGTTATCCTTGAATTCATTTGATTCTCATAGGTTTAATTCATAGGAGTTCCTTCTCAGAACCATTATGTTGAAATGGCTGGTTGTGTATGTAATATTTTAAAACAACAATGACTAAGAGTAGATTTAAATGGACAAGTTTTAATGATCTTGAATTCCTCATGTGGTGAAATATGGGTGATAGGTTTTTGATGATGCATCAGCAGGTGAAGATAGTATTCTAAGGGAGTTTCATACATCCCCTTTATCAGTACATCCACATAGGGATAAAATGTACCAAGACCTCTGTTGTTTGTTTTGGTGGATTGGGATGATGAAAGGAGTTACATATATTGTTTCTCTATGCCATACTTGATAGAAAGTGTTGTTCGAGAACCAGGTTCCAGGGGTATTAGAACAAACCCTTGAGGTTCCTAAATGAATGTGGGATTGGATATAGATGGCCTCCATGAAGGGATTACCCCACAAGTCAATGAGACATGATTCCATCTAGGTGATCATTAACCAACTTACCATGACGACCAGCTTCGTGGCTATCCGATAGCATAGTTTAGTAGAGAGTTTGGGGCATCTCTGTGTGCAAGAGATACTTTGGCTCCATAGAGTTACAATGATGATTATTTCAAATCATGATGGACCATTTACATGTTATTTTTTAAATATATTATAAGAGGTTTTTAGGACCCAATGTTTCCAGTGAAAAATGTATAACCCACAAATAGATGGCTAGATTGAATACACTATTCTAGTTTGAGTGAAAATTCTGTGATATTTCATGCTTGACAATGACCATAGTTTGTAGAATCACATACCCATAGTGGAGTTTGTGAAAAATAATAACAACCATTCCACTAATGGAATGGCACCATTTGGGGCTTTATATGGGAGACCCTATAGGTCCCCACATTGCTTGATTAACATAGGATACTCCATAGTAATGGGATTAGAGTTCATGAGAACTACTATATATATGGTGATGATTATCCCAAAGTGGATGAATATTTCACAGGTCCATCAGATGTCTTATGATGACTTATGATAGGGGCCTTTGGTGTTCTCGAAAGAGACCATGTATTCCTATGGGTTTCACCTCGACATGGATTGTTGATATTTGGATAAGGAATAATGTTTTATCAGAGGTTTATCACCCCTCTTTAGATAATGTGTAGAGTTTCAGTGGTGGCTTATTTCATGGATCTACACTCTTAGTTAGTCCTAGTACTTGACGTCTTTCACATGTCGCAGTTGAGGAGGTATGTACACTATTCATCGCATATCATTGACTGGGGTGAGCTGTTAATAAAAGATAGAGAGACTTTACATGAGTTTCCAATAGTGATCGATGATTAGTATGAGAGGATCCATTGTGGGAGATCAATTCCTTTAGTGTGTTTCTAGTGGCAGCATGATAGTTTTGAGGAGAGCACTCTGGAGAAGGAGGCTTAGATTCATGCTCAGTGCCCACATCTTTTTGACTAGCAATTGTTTTGGGTTTCTAGGGATGTAAATCCCCAATGTGTTCAGAATGTAATGACCCGAGTTTTTCATGTATTATTTATAAATATTTTATAGCATAATTTTTAGACCTTGATTAGAGAGGGTGAGTGATCCGGATGCCCGATGTGCCTGGAATAATTGTTTGAAAAATATTAAAATATTAAATAGCACGTGTGTGCAGTTTCACTCAAAAGGTGTAATAACATCAAAACTAGTACACAAATCAAAAATTTGATGGTATCATTACAATCATAAAAAAATATTTACCCTTGGGGAGACCTAACTTTGGTCGACGTAAGACAATTCTAGAATGTCATCAAGGCTGATTTCAATGAATAAAATTAATAATGAAAATTTTCTTTTATATTATATCACTGACGCAGAAACACATCGATAGGTATATCCTTAAAAACCAATTTATCATAGATTCAGTGTTAGTCTCATAACCATTTAATCCTCTAGAGACATTTTTGAGAGAGATTTAGATTATTCTCACAAGCAGGAGATGATGAGACATTGAATCAGCGATTAAGAAATGTTGATATTGTTGAATCATACCAATGGAAATGATGTAGTGACCGTTATTCATTATTGATAGATACTAATCCATATTGGATGCATTATTTTAAATATCTTTCCATTTCGTGATTATTATGATGAACATGGATGAATCCATAAATATATTATCCCACGAATTGATCGTACATGCGGGATGGGTTGATTTTGCAGGTTTGTTGGAGTGATTTCTCCCATGTGATTTAGAACTATTGTTTGGATTCATTTTTCATTCTAATGATGATGAACCAAGATCCACAAAAACATCAATCCAGGATCATCCAACTCTATTGTTTTGTTTTTGTCCCCCGATTTCTTGTGTTCTTTGTGATAATTCATCTTCCTTCCCCTAGTTTTGAACAGTCAATTATTGTGTCTTCGGTTCATGGAACAATGATCCAAAACTTGTGATTTAGCATCGGGATTACTCGATGGAGGTGCAACGGGGACAACGACAGATGGATCAAGGTGATTTGGGAGCACCCATTCACTGGGAGAGTTGTGTTGGGATTGATAAAATCTGATTTCTATGTCGATTAGGGGCCTGAAACCAATCATTTTGGTGTTAAGGAGGTGAAATGGACATGGATATGGCATTTCGAAGTGATTGGTCCACCAAAATGAGATCATGAAGATCGTCTGAGGTGTGTGGAGGAAGAAGACAGGTTTTTGGAAAGCCTAATACACACTGTGTGTAGTACTAACTATAATGTGTATGTTCCTCATTAGACAACATGGTATGTACATGGGACGTACACATACATGAGGTGGAGTAAATGGGTTTCCTACAAGGCGTGTACTCCACCACACGGCATGGTGTGGATCAAGTACATGGGCTACCCGGTGTACTAGTACATGGGAAAGGATATACGAGCCGATGTCATGTACTGGAACACGACAGGATTACATCGAAAAACCTTGGATGAAAGGACATGGTGTGTGACCGTCTTCTATTGAACATGTTCTAATGTCTTGGGTCATTGTACATGGGCAGAACCATGTTTCAGGGGACCCAATGTGTGATCCTACTATACACCATGTTCCCCATCCTATATGGATTGTGTTTCTTTTCACATATATCATGGAAAAGTTTCATAAGGGTTTCTTCCATTATTTTTCCCCCTAAAAGATAGAAGGAATCATTTCTTACACATAATAATATGTTCCCTTCAGTAGGACTTTATAGATAGAGTTATTAGATTCCCCTAAGACACCTAGAGTAGGATCCTCTATTCATTCATTATTCCCTAGGTGGAGTTCTTGGTATCGAAGTAATTAACACTACGTTGGCACTGATACTCTACTAAGTAGGTTAGTCCATGTGGAGTTGTTGATATCACCCGATATCCCTAGTTTTTATACTCATTTATTGTGTCATATCTCTTTTAAGATCTACCGGTGTATCTATCTCATGGAGAGACCCAATGAGAAGTACATCTCAGACTGACATATTCTATTCTATCAGACTTAGGAGTGTATTCTCTCAGATGAGTTATTTATGGAATCATTAAGCTAAATTCCAATGGTTTGTATGAAATAGATGTGACTTACCTCCCTATTGTGTTTCTTTGTTGGGAATATCTAGACATTATTATTATTTATATTAAAGACATATACCTATGTAGAAATGATGTTACTTCCCTTTGTTTTATTGCTTTGTGGTTTTAGGGTGTCTCACTATGTAATGCTATACTCACCCATGCTCATGCTTTAATCGCATGTGTCGTGTCTTATATAGAGGTTCGTCCTTTTTAAGGGATTATAGGTGGACCAGGACCAGGCTGAGATTTTTGACACCAAAAAGGAAGAGTTATGTTTCTCCAACTACATACAGTAGTCCCAATACCTTTTTCTTATAGGTTAGACTTCTCTTTACATACTCCTTCTGGTGATCCAATATTCTGGCCCTAATTGCTTCACAATAGACTCCATCATACTCTGGTTGTGGTATATAGTTGTATGTATTCATTGTTAACTTAAATGTTTTTACATTTCAGCATTTTTTGGGATTATATATTTGTTGCATTCATAAAAGTTCATAGGTAATGCCTACCTTGTTTGTGATATGACTACTTGGTGCTAGTTACTAGCCCCTGGCCTAATGGAGGCAGGCTTGGGGAGTCGTGACACAGGCCCCACTGGGAGGGGTCGTGACATTATCTTCATTTTCAATGATTATAGATACATGACATATAACTTCATCATATTTTGAGTATTATAACTAGTTTTTTAGTTTATTATTATTCATTATTCTTTTTTATCTGTTAATTTGAAATGATTTTTCTATTTATATGGTATATTATTAACACATTGTGCTACACTTTGGTAATTCGGGGAATAATCTCCCCACATACACACCCTATTACCTTTTTACTAATCAAGAACCTCTGGCATTCAGTGAGATTCGTTTGAGATCATGTTTCTAACTCAGATCGAGTCACCTTTGACTGGAACCTAGGTTTGAGAAAATATAGTTACCATTAATATTAATTATAAAGCAGGCTCATTAGAACTTCTTCCCATGAGTGAATTTTTATAGAAAAATTTCTAAATATGAATTCCCTTTTTGAATAATTACTTATACTACTAGGTTTGGAATCAACTATTTCAGTAGCATGTTTTGAAATAAACAAAATTTTCTTAATATGGAATGTTTTTTCACATGATAAGTCGAAATTATTATTTGGTATTTTTATTGTAACTGAATTCATTAAAAAACTTGAATAAATTTAATTATGAGTCGTGACATAGTTATGAATTCATTCCATTTATCATATATAATGTAATTAAATGAATTTTAAGCATTAGTAATTTCATAATATTTATAGAAGGAATTAGCAATGTATGGTTAAATTGAGAAGCAATGTGGTACAAGTATCCATGTTAACAAAGTCTTTATATTTATGGTTGAAAAAATTATATAAGTTATGGAATATTGATAAAAAAATTTAATTGCAAATATTTGTCTATTCCATATTCATAATAATGTGTTGAAACGATTATTTTTGTTTTACTATGTAATTTATTAAGAGTTACATGGTAGATTTATATTGTGATTCATGCAAGAAAATCCTATGTTATAATGTTGTAGTTTAAAGAATCCTATTTTCATTAAAATGTTTATATGTTATTAGTATTTCATGTTAAGATATTATGAAGGGTAATATACAATTTTCTTGGTTAAAATGTATCTTTTATACTGGTTTAATATTACATACATGATTTCTAATAATTAGAATTATTAATTATGTTCTTATAATGTGTTTTATGAAAGTTATATGTTTTCTAAACTGTGTAATAAACTGATTTTGAATTTGTAATATTTCATATAATAAATTGTTCTGATATTACTATTGATATCCTTGATATTAATTTATTTGATAATGTACAGTGGATGTGTAAATAGTGGGATATATTGGATTGTGTTAAAAGGGGCTAGAAAGGAACTAGGTTGAATAAAACATGTTTTGAGCAAGGAAAAATTCACAAAATTACACTAAAACATGTGTGAGGCTCATAATGTTATAGCGCCTTGGGAACATAGAAACATTGATAACTGGTTCATCAATAAACTACATTATCTCCCACCATGTTACTCATAACATTAATCATTCATATTTGTATCATAAAAAATACATTCTTTATAACATGAGGAAAATACATAAGAAAGGGTGATCACATATTCTTAATAAGGGTATACATGGGAGTTACATAAGTATAAAATGGACATGAGGGTGTAAAAACATGGTAATAAGATTTAAAAACCATAACATGCAAATAAAAGATCATAATATCATGTCATGAAACAAATATTGGCAATTCCTAAGAAATGAACCATAAGATAATCCAAGAACATGAGCCATGAGATAATAAAATTGGCCAATAAAAATTAAATTAGGGAAATCAAATAAGACTATTAAACCATTTCCATAATGGTCATGGATCAATACAAAGGATATAATAGTGGAATGGGTTCACCCCCTGAGGCATCATAGAATTCAAGGTTTACTCCCAAGACTATCATAGTATAAAAAGTCCTTTAGTAAAACAGGACCACTCTCTAGTCTAGTCAGGCCTATCCCATGGGTTATAAATATTTACCCAATACATTGAAGGGAGATATAGGTCACACCCATGACATAATGAATATCATATGTATGTGTTCCACCAGATCATAAAAAATTCATCATATCAGAATCCATGAAATTAAATGGGTTTTATAAACATTTCCACATATTATAATCAGTAGAAACGAGACTGGTTTCAAAATAATTTCTTCATTTTATCATATCATATTCCATGGAAAAATAATATTTAATAATAACTTACTCATCATATATTCCCCTAAATAAAAACAAGTTTAATAACATTCATTTAATAAAAAAAAGAATTCCGAGATTGAATAAGTATGGTATTATTGGATCATATCCCCAGTAATACATAGGTAACAACAATGAATGTCACGTTAGATGGAAAATGATATTGGAAGATCAGTTTAAATATTTTTCATCGTGAATATAGTTTTTATTTTGAAAATAATATTTTAAAATAACAAAATAATTTTTAAAAACTTTCCTATAAAAGGAAACTTTCAAATTTATAAAGAACACTTTCAAAATCATCTAAAATATTTCTCGAGGAAAATATACTTTGCTCTTTGAAAAAAAAAATTACTAAATTTTTTTTAGAAATAATTTTATATTAATATCAAATTTTCAGATTAAAAATGAATATTCAAAGTGATGGTTGGTCATGACAGTGGATGATTCGATTTATTTCACACATGTTAAAATGAAGTTTCATTCCATATTTTTAATAAAATTAAAGAAGATTATTTTAGAAAATGACATGATGGTTCATTTTAAAATATTTTTAAAAATATTAAAACATGTTTAAAAATTTATTTTATATATATTTTGGATAATTTTTATAAAAAAAATTAAAACACTATTAAAGAACATTGTTTTGGAAAAAATGAGCTTTTTATTGAACAGAGAAATAAATATTATTTTTCATAAAAAATATCTTTTAAACTCATGAGTATATAAGAAGGGGGAAATAAAAGGAAAGAATGTATTCTTAGATCATAAACATATGAGAATAAGAATCATGAGTTTCATGAGAGATTGAAAATATTTTTTTATCATCTGAAACATAGTGATAATCAATCATGATAAATATTGATATAGTAACATAAAATCATTACCACTTTGGTATCTTCGAATTATAAGTACCAAGATAGAATAAAATTAAATTAAACATAAAATATAATTAGAATAAATTAATTCATTATATTTTATATTGAAGGGTTTTTTATACACAACCTAAAGGAAGATATGTTAATAACTTAACAAATGTCATGAGGAATGAAAATTGGGAGAAAATCTCTTATCTTAAGTCCCGACTTCTATTGTACACAATAAAAACACCATAATAATAATTATAATTTTATTATACATATATAATTAAACCATACTAATATATATATACCATATCACATATTATTTTCATTTTCCATTTTATTACCTATTTATTAACCATTACAGGTTAATGTCACATTTCAAATAATAACTACGTTATTTGTGCTCATTTTGATTTGTTATTATTATTACAATTATTTTATCATGGTTCCATCATCTCTAAAATTTTAATAATGATACAAATATAATATAGCTTTTTCATATTTTTTTATAATAATACATTATATTTATATATAGAAAATGAAATACATCATCTATAGAGAGAGTAGGTCATACGTATACATTAACATTGTTTCCATTTTCTCAAAATCTTGAATGGTCGAAAGGGAAATAATATATTTTCATTTTAAAATAATTTTTATGTAACATATATTACATATTTTTATTAAATATTTTCTTATCAGCTTCCATTTAAAATGTGAATGAATCACATCGCATTGTGATGTGGTAGTCCCCCATACACATGAGCAACATTAAAAAAATTCCCACAAAATGGAAATTATGAAGGTTTATGTGATATAAAAATTATAGAAGTAAAATAATATTGTAAATATAATATAATTAAATTCATTCCCTAATTATTTCCATCCATGAGATATGGCAGAGTATAATTTGTAGAATCTGTTTGTGAGGTGGTATTCCTTCAAATAGAAGAATTATTATTTCATATCCTACTTGATAGAAGGAGAGATAGATTTTTATCATTCAAATAACATAAAAAAATATTACTAAATAGATTATACTAATTTTATGTTATCATCATGTTTTAATGGAATGTAATGTGTCTTAAAAATAAAATAAAATAAAATGATCATTTAGAGGTATTACCACTTCTTTGGACAACGTCTTTTGTTTTGCACCCAAAAAAAATATAAGGTTTCATTTCAAAAAATAATAGGTCTTACATGATGGATGGAGTGAATTATGTTTTTTATTTGGGTAGTTATTATAAAATACATTTTCTATAGGAAGTGTGAATATGATAAGAGTTGGGGTCACATTTTGTAAGTGTGGTGAGTGGGAAAAATACAACTTTTTGAAATGAAAAAGGTGTACGCATGTTTTTCAAAATGAAAATAAATGATATGAAGTTGTCTATTATCGATTTTGACTATATTATATCAAAATATAACCATTAAATGATTATAGGAAAAGTTTTGAGTCATGTTTAACCATAATTCATTTAGTCTAACCCCTAATAAACTCATTTTCACTTTAACTGTTTTTAATAATGTTTAATATTCATTAGGGAAAAAATTTATGTTTACCTTATTGTAAAAGAAAAATTAATTTGATATAAAATATTTAATAAATTTTTAAAAATATAATTAACATAATTGGAAATTTTTTAATTTGAATCTAAATCTACAGATGCGATGATAAAGTGATTATCCAAATAAAAAATGTTTTAATGTTTCAAAAGATTATATATAAAAATGGAATATGAAAATAATTTTAATTAAAAAATTTGATTAATTGATATATATATATATATATGAAAATTTTAATTAGAACTATATTAAAATAGAAAATAAACATAATAAATTCATTAAATGAGAAGAAAGTATTCAATAAAAACATGTATTTTTCATTAATCATTGAAATATTTAAATTTTTTTTCTGAAAATCCCAAACATCCAACCTAAGATAATTTGAAAATGATGATTTATGAAATGATTTTTATTTTTCCAAATTAAATTAATTTAATTTTAAAAATTAATTTTATTATTGTTCAGAAATAGAAATAAGGAATATGTTTTGGGAAAAAAAGATTTTTTGAAACATAGAAATATTTTCTAAAAATTAAGTAATTTTCTATCAATATGTTTTTTATATAAACTAATTACAATTATGATTTCAAAAGTAATTATTACTATTTAAATCCCAATGTTTAGTGGGTAGTCTAAAATTGTTTTTTTAATAATAATGATTATATATTTTCACAGTTTTATAAAACTCGATGAAGTGTTTAACAAAATCTTAACCAAGAAATTAAATTTATTAGAAAAACAATTCATAAAATATTTGTTTCTTGCATTATATGATGCTTCAAATAAATTTTTCCCTTGAAATGTTTTACTCAAATACAAATAAATGTCGATACTTATGCCACATTATTTCTTTATATTCCCACATTGCTTCTTCAAACTTGTTTTTTCACCACAAACACCATATTTTACTAATAATTAATATCCAAACGATCGGTATGAACACTGAGTTCTATTAATGTGAAGGTTCAAGTATTTTATTCGTCATAAGAGATATGTGGAACACATAATTAACTTCATATTGGTTTGGTTAAAGTGCTAACCAATAAGATACTATCCTGATATGATCATTAATTTTAAAGGGATCGATATACCTAGTTCTTAGTGTTCCCATTTTTCCAAAACTCATTACCTTCTTCCACTATGAAATTCTTAAACACACAATGTCACCAACTTCAATTGTGATATCACACTGCTGATTTTCATCATAAGTTTTCTATCAGCTACTTGTTTTCCATGATGTTATACTAAATAGATCTAACCTTATTGAAGAATTATTAAACTATCTCAGTACCTATTATTTTTACTTCTCCAACATTATTTTAAAATTTATGATCTATACACTAATTTCTGTATAGTTCATTATAATGATTCATCCAAATGTTTGGGTGGAATATATTTTTGTATGAAAACTCAACTATAGGATGATTTTGATCCAAAATACCTTTTAAATTTATATAACAAGATATCAACATGTCTTTTTTGTTTGAATTGTTCTGTCAAACTTACCATGTGTCTGTAAATGATATGTACTATTGAAAGTTAACTCTATGCATTCTGTCTATTTAATAGTTCTCCAAAACATCAAGTTAATCCTTAGATCACATGACAAAATAATGGATTGTGTTACACCATGTGACCTTACAACTTCCACTATGTATATTTTGTACATATAATCTGGAAATAATTCTTTAGCGATATCAATGAAATGTGATAACTTTTAAATGAGATCGACTAAATCCCATATTTTATTATTCCCATTATACATTATGGGTAGTATGATGTCAAAATCCATGCATATGTTTTCCAATTTCCATTCTAATATATATAATGAATGTAACATACCATTATAATTTTTTCTCATAGCCTTAACATGATTACATATGAAACACTATGATTCGAACTCTGTTATTTCTATCTTCATTCCATACCACCATAAATACACTTTATAATCCTTATACATCTTTTATAAATCTAGGTTGAGTAGAAAATTACGAACTATATGCCACATATAATAAATCCTTCTTGAAATATAGTATAGATGGAACCCATACACATTTCCAAATACTTATCATTCCATCATGAATAAGGTTAAACTGAAAAACAATTCTTACCTTCTTTTTTATATCAACATCGTTACTTGTTGTCTCATTTTTCATCACATTAATATATAGTGGAAATTTTTTTTGAACATGATAATATTTAACCCATTCCTTCTGTAATTTCATATCTGTTCTTTTCGATTCAATAAATGATGGATATTTTGTGATCATCATCATTGATAAGCTAGCATGAACCTATTAACTAGTGTCATTAGCCACCTTGGTAACTTTCTTAGGCCGGTAATGTACTAATATGTCATAATATTTAATCATCTATAACCATATTCTCTACTGAATATTCAAATACATAAATGTGTATATATACTATAAACTTATGTGATCAGTATATATATTACAGTTTTAACCATAATGATAATGCCTTCATATACTTAATAAAAAAATTACCACATATAAATCAAAATCACGAGGAATGTCATTATTCTTAGGAACATTCAATTGTCTTGATGAATAGTCTATAACCATTTCATTGTTCATAAAAAAATCCCAATCCCTTCATGAATATATCATTATAGATTAAAACCTCTTCTACACTATAAGGTAATTTAGGCATAGGTTTGTTAACTAACCTTCATTTTAGTAGCTTGAAAATTTCCTCACATTAATCTATCTGGAGGAAATTTTCTACCTTGTATGTTTACTTTATTAGGGTATTATATAGCCATGATAAAATCAACACAAAAAGTCAATAATATCTAGCTAAACCAATAAACATATGGATCATAGTCATTGTGGTTGGTCTTGTCTAACACTCAACAGAATTCATCTTTTTTGGATCTACCGATATAACCATTCCTGAGAATATGTGACCAAAAAATGAAACATTTGGTAGCCAAAATTCACTATTTTTAAATTCTCCAAATCATTTTTCTTTCATTATGGTCTAAAGTACAATTATGAAGTGAAATTCATGGTATTTATTTCTATTTGAATATATAATAATATCACCTATATAGACAACAAAAAATTGATAATGGTAATATCTAAATACTCTATTAATTAAATAAATGAACATATTGGAGGAATTAGAAAGTTTTAATGGTATCAATATATATTTATAGTGTTAATAACGGTTATAGAATGTTTTCTTGCATATATCTTCCTTATTGACAATCAATTATTGACATCCAAACCTAATATCGATCATGGAAATGTATTGAGTACCATTATTTATATAAAATAGTCCATAAATATGGGGTAGAGGATACTTCTTCCTGGTCATGATCATGTTAATCTATAAATAATATATGTAATGTCACATAAACTTGTATTTCTTTATTTTTTGGAAGAAATCGTGCACCCTAAGGTGACAAACATGGCTGAATGAATCCCCATTCATGGTTGTCCTGGGGTTTGATTTTCAATTACTATAACTCAGTCATTTCCATTCTCTATAGGGTATTTGAAATTGGTGTGGCACTAGACATGAGTTATATTATGAACTCAACTAAAATATATTGGAAGTATAAGAAACTCTTCTAGAAATACATCTATTTATTACCACTCAATAGGAATATCATCGATTTTTAGCTTCTCCCCAGCCATTTGATATAGAAACCCTCAAAAATATGAATCAAAACCCATTAAATGGATGTTATTTCCATAATAATTGAATATTTATCATCACATTGATAAATGATAATATATTGGTATGTAATATCAAAAAATACATCACTTAATTGGAAATAGATTTGGTATTTATGTAGATAAATATAAAAAATTCCTAAGATAACATAAAATTCAACAAGGAGGATAATAAATTTTTTACATGAAGCAAATTCACATAATCTTCCACTAAAAAGAATCATATAATTTAGATTCAATCATCATCCCATTAAGGGTTATCACTACAAATTTTTCATATTATAATTGTGGTGGAATATTGATATCCCCATAATATTACTTAAATATTAACTAGTGGGTATATCCTGATTTAAATAAGACATTATTAGTTCAAGAGTGGCTTGTAAGTGTACCTTTCACCACATCATGATCACACCCATCATCAAAAATAGTGATCAGATGTGATTCCACTTTATATATTATAATAAGAGGTTGACAAAGTCATTCATCATCATTAGCCATCAAATTTGGTAATTGAGTTGGATAATGACAATGCTCCTTGAATTTGAATCATTAGAGTGTCAGTGGTGCATTCTGTGGAGTTTTATCCATATTTGCATCAGTAGTTAACTTCTTCTAATAACATAAGAATTTGATTTCCCAATGAGTTTCCCTTATACACATAACACATTTACATGTCCCCTTAAGAAAATTTCCTTCATGTTTCTTCCCACACATTTAGTATTATTAAAATATTATCTTCTTATATCCATGGTTTTTATATTTTCCTTTGAATTCCATTTTCTAATCTTTTCAAAACCATTAGATTGATGCATACCTCCAAGAAGAATTTCCCACTTGATAGCACAAAAAATGTAATTACATCTATTGACGTATCTTATGGATAACTCTATTTAAAGAATTGGTTTTATGCTACTAAAGAATCTATCAACCTTACATTTTTGTTGTATGATAATATTAATAGTGTACCTCACGAGCTTGCTAAAAGTTTCCTCATACATACCAACAGATTCATCATACATATTATTTAGCTCCAAGAACTCCATATCCAAATTTTTATGATTAATAGAAGAAAATTATGTATTAAAAAATATGTTCATGATCTGATCTCAATTCATATATTCAATTTAATCATGTTCCCTTGTATTATGGATGATAGTTCACTCTTATTCTATATCATGTTCCAAATGATAGAGACTAAAATTTAATTTATCTTACTCCAAACAATTTAGAATGGAAAATATCATTTCATTAGTATTGATCTAATGATTCTAAAATAGTTTATTATTTATCCACTAAAATATGGTCGATGTTTCCTCATGAAGGAATGAAAAAAAAATTCCCCTCCTACAATTGTTTGGAAGTCCAGAATGATTAATATCTTGGGAAAGATTCATGATAATGAACACATGGGTTTTTATCCTAGTGCCCATAATATTTATCTCCTCATGAGGATAATAATTGAATTGTCCATCACACTCTTCATTAAAATAGTTCAACTATCTTCTAGTTGATGAAAAAACTAAAAACATAGTATTAGAATGAATAATTATTATGGGGAAACACATAACCATAAAGAATTTATTTATAGTATGTATAAATTAAGAATCATTCTTTTTAAATATTACAACTCAGTTTTATCCTATTTCATTCATATTTAGTGTCTATTTAAATCCATCATTATGGTTCATAAACTTTTTTTTATTTTTAGATTAATATGTATACTGAGTGTCAATCAAGGTGTGTATCAAGTCCCATTTTCACACACGAGGTGATGATCATGTTTAGGTCAATATAAAATTTTAGTAGTTATAATCATGAGTTACCTCTGTGCCACAATCACATATACATATAGTGTCTATATATGGATGAAATTTATTAGAAAAAACATTATAAGTCCTTTAAAATTCCAGGAAATTTTCATATACATTAACTCTTTTAAAGACATATCCATTGATGTGTGCTTAGTGATACCACTAAAGTTTTCTCATCCTGATTTCTAATGGTTAACTAAATATACCCTTTAATATCATCGGTAGTGACCATGGATTTTCACACATAGACATCACATAATTTTTTGATGAATATACATTAAATTACACAAACAAATGCCTCAGGATCATAATGGTATAATTCTTTTTGAAACATAATAACATAAAACATTAGTTAATAAGTGATCTAAATCAGCTCACACTATTTCATTTATAACTATAACCCTTTTTATAAATATCATTAAATATTTATTTCTTCATAATCTATGGTAATGAAACATAGTATAGGGTGAGGATGGATTATCAATAAGGGTAAAAAGGGAGATACGTAAATAAAACATGAAAACATGGGTATGAGAAAATGAGAATAACAATTGTAAACCATGACCTTCTCATCCAAGATCATATTATTTAATCACTAAATAATTATTGGTAGTTTATATGACATGATTTATAGGGAAGTCAAATAATATGAGCAATGAGAGCCTAAAATTGTCAAAAGTCTTAGAATTAAAGCATTAAAATAGGCATAGAAAATCATTTATAGAGTATTAAAGGATAACTTCCAAGGCTATTATAGTGGATTGGGTTTATTTATCAAATCATCATAGTTGTGAGGGTTTACTCCCAAGACCATCATAGCAGACAAATTCCATTACTGAACCAGTTTCACTCCCCATTCAAGTGATGTTTACATCTTGAGAAAAATATACTAGAATAATTAATTGGAGGGAGGTATATTTCTCACCTATCACATAAAGAAGACCATGTATATGTGTTTCATAAGAACCTAAAACATTAATCATGTTATAAAATATGAAATAAAATTTATTTCATTAAAATTTCATCATATAATAACTAGTGGAATATATTCTAGTTTTACAATCATTTCAGCATTTTGTTATAGAATAACCCTTTAATATTAATAGGATTCACAATAATTTACTCATGGTATAACCCATTTAAGAGAAACATGTTTCATAAACATAATTCCATCATAAACACAAACAATTCAAAGAAAGGAAAAATGTTTTCCTTGGACAATATCCCTAGTAAGGCATATGTAACATCAACATATGTCATTGTACATGTAAAATAATTTTAAAAGATAATTTAAAATATTTCTTGAGGAAAATATATTTCTAATTTTTAAAATAAAATTTTAAAATAAAAAATTAAAAAAATATAAATTCATTTATTTGAAAAAAAATTTGAAACATATAATGGAAGAGTTAAAATAATTTAAAACATTTTATGATGAATATATCATTTTCACTTTCAAAAACTCCTTTTTAAACAAAAAACATGATATGAATAATTTTATTTTTAAATATACTTGTATGATTACAAATAAATTATCAAATAAATTATTTTTCATGATGTTGTAGAACTCCTTTCATGTCTTACATTTTTAAATGAATATTCCTTTTACATTTTTTCCAAAAGCCAAATAAGAATTGACTGGAAAATGACCTGAATAATGATTTCAAAACATTTTGTTAAATTAAAAAACAGAAGATAATTATATTACTATATAACTATTGAAATGTAAATAATATTTTTAAAATCACATTATAAAACATGGTTTTGGAATAAAATGATTTTTCAACCAAAGAGGGAAATAATGATGATTAAAAAAAATATTATTGTGAACAGTTGATTAAATAAAGAGATAAACATGATGGGAAAACATGTATTATAATAAAATAACTAAATTATTAGCAGATTTTTTGTTTATTGAGATATTTATAATATCATTTTATCATTATACACTTAATCATAAACCATCATAATAGATGACGAGACAGTAATTTAAAATCTTTACCACTTTGGTAACATTGAATTTTAAGACCCATGAAAGAATAACATTAATTTAAAGTTAAAATATCCTAATAATAAATAAGTTAATGATAGAATATATCATATAATTTTTATATAAACATCATAAAACAATATTGGTCCATCACATATTATATGTCATAATGAAATAAAATTGAGAAAGAAATATCATACATAAGCCTCAACTTCCATCGTACATGTTCATTCCCCCTATATAATAAAAAAAAGTTTATTATACATATATTATATATATATATATATTTATATGTGTCATAAAATAAATGATTTTATTATTACTATTTATTTACCATTTGTTAAAAATTTTATGTTAATGTCATGTTTCAGGTATTAATTGATTTGTTTTTTTGTATGTCTTGATTTTTTTTATAGTCCTACAAAATTTATCATGGTTAGATAATCTCAATAAATTCAATCATGTAATAAATATAATATTTATTAATTAAATATGTTTTTATATTAATCCATAACATATAGAGATAGAAGTTGAAATATATTTTTCACGAAGACGGTAGGTCATATGTACGCATGAACGTTGTTTTCATTTTATCCAAAGAATGAAATAAATAAAGTTAAATAATATATTTCCAATAATTAATCATTTTTATATCATATATATCACATATTTTCATTAAAACATCCTTATTACGTTCTATATATTAGATGAATGAATGTCGTCACTTCGTGAGGTGGTAATCTATCGTGCACATGAGTGATGATATCGAATTCCCAAAAATTGGAAATTATGAAGGAATGTATGAAATAATTATTAAAAAACAATAATGATATCAAAAATTTAATATGTTAAAATTAAATCCATCCTTATATATATCCACAAGTGGTGGTGATGGAAAATGAATAACATCGTTCCTTGAGTCGATTAGCTGTTGTACACCAGAATATTGATTTCATATCCAATTTGATAGAGGAGTATATTTTTGAATGTCTGGGAGTTAACATAATAACATATTATTATATGTATTATATAGTTGTTATTATATCTATTTTGTTGAACGAGGTCGAAGAAAAAGTAAAGCAAAACACATGGTTTGGGGTGTTAGCTCTTTTTTTGGACAACCTCTATTGGTTTGACCGAAAATGAATCTTAGGATGAATTTTAAATAAAAATAACGATTATTGGATGGGAGAAGAAAATTATGGATGTGTTTTTGGTTGTTATTTTTTTGAAACAAATTTTTTTGGGACTCTGAGTAAGAGAGGAGAATAGCTAGCCTTTATAAGTGAGGTATGTGGCACACTTGTAATGTTTTGAAAAGAAAAATGGCGTAACAAAATTTTTATCATCGCAAAAATATAAAAAATGAAAAAATATAGATATTATAATAAATTATTGTATAATATTTTTATAAAACTTGGGATTTAAATGTTTTGTGTTATTTAAACCCCTATCTTTTTAGTTTATCCATTGGAGAAACTAATTTTACTCTTACCATTAGAAATTCCTTTTATTATTTTTACAATTAATTATGGTAAAAAACTATGTTAAACTAATTTTATAATATTAATTATTCTGATTAAAAATATCTGATCCATTTTTTAAAATTTCTTTCTCATAATTGGAAAAATTATATTTAAAATTTTACCCCCATACGCGATTAGATAGTTATTTTCCAATTAGAAAATGTTCAAAATAGTAAATGTTTTGTACATAAAATTCAATATGAAAATGATTACAATGAACAAAATTAGACTAATTTATATATAATTGAACTAATTTTACATTTAAACTCATTTTAAAACATAAAATATTTATATACATTATTTAAAAGAAAAGGAAATTTACAACAAAACTTGTATTTTACACTGTTCACTGAAACAATAATCTATTCAGAGAATTCAAAAAAAAATCCCCATCAGAAAAATTTCAATTGATGAATTCTAAAATTATTATTTTTTAACAAAATTAATTTTATAAAATTTTTAAAAATCAATTTATTATTGTTCATCAATAGAATATTTTTTTCAAACAATCGTATTTTCAAAATGTATAGGGACTTTTCTAAAAATAATTTAGTTTTTATCAATATGATTTATATATATTACAAATTTATACATAAAATAGTAAAGCTTGTGTCTAATATTCATATTTCAAAGATTATTTTATAGATTATAATGGTCATATATAAATTAAAATATAAATAATTATTTGTGTTTCATTAAAAAAAGTGGTTTATAAAACACTAGCTATTAATGAAATTTAATTTATTCAAAAAAAAATCATAGAAAATAGGGGGTTTTCAATGTATATGATTCTTTCAATGATATGATGTTATATGTTGTTTATATTTTCTTAATATTCTGTGTGATAACCAGGTTGTTTGCTATTGAATTGAAAATATGATATTGAGTCTGTATGGAGACATTCTGTGAGGGAATGATAATGAATAATATTTCGATAAATAATATTGGATGATTTTGTGGTAATAATTTAAAATTTTCTTTTATGGATCATCTATAATTGAACATTAGGAATTTGTTTATAATATAGAACGTTTCTTTTAGTTAGTCTGTACTCTTGATTTGATATGAGTCTCTCTCATGGATAAATTTCTTTGGTAGGATCTCGAAGATTGTAAAGATGAAGCATAAGGATCTACATAGAATTCCATGGGGGTAGTTACATGAAATGTTAATTAAGTATTTTATTTCTAAAATGAATCTAGATAACTTCATAAGAGATCCACCAAGGTGAATATAATTTTAATATCATTTTAAATAACGTTATAAACCTGGCTTGTCAATTTTTATGTTTCCAAGATAGAGAAACAAATTTAGTGTTTTATTTTGAGACATACATGGGGATTTAAATTCAAGGATAAACTATTTCCATTTATCTATGGTCTTGGGAATATGTAAAGGATTGGGAATATATTTTTTAGGTAAATATTAATTTAAAATTATGTTTTAAAAAATATCCTTCTTCAGTTTTAGGAGAGGTTAAATTAAATGTTCTAATATGTTGGTCTTAAGATCCACTGAATAAGATTTAGGGGAATTACTCTATTATTGAAAATAAATATTTTATCCCTAGGATTGAATATATCGGTTTTCCATGCATTGGGTGATTTCATTTTTTATCATTTTAATGTTATGAGGCATCATCAATATGATTCCTCGGAGGATCAAAACTCTCATTAGTCTGTAATGGGTATCATTATATGGTTTGGGAGGAATAAAATGTTATATAACATGTTTGATATTAAATTTATCATATATAATAGGTATCTCACCATGTATTATAGTTATCAAAATATTATTATTTTTGGTTATGTTTTAATTATTTAATGGTGAATCATTTTATTTTAATAAAACACATATTCTTGAGTTTCTAATTCTTTCGTTTGTGATTGATTAATTTTTCAAGTATTCTTAATGATTCTTATGGATGATAAATTTTTAAGAAGTATTTCATTTTTTTAATAAAAAAATTTATAGCCTTAATTTGTCTTTATATAGCGTTTTTTGGTTCTTATGGGTGTTGGTACTAGTTTAAATGGTGTTTTGTTGAGATTAAGTATTAATTTTAGGTGAAGGAGAGGTGTTTTAGTGGATTTGGTGTGATTATTATGTGGAATATTTTGATGGATCATGTAGGATTTTTAAAAATATCCTTTATGATGTTCCTATGACCCTTGTGGAATGGACCCTTGGGTAGCTAGTTTTGATGGTTCTACCAACCTCGGTGTTAATGTGGTGTGGGGATTCAACATCATCATTGAGACCATGGGATTTAGTTACTTGTCTCATTTATCATAAGGGTCCCTAAAACATGGTGAATAAGATATTTCATGGAGTCCTAGATATAAATACCCCTGGCGCTACTGATTTTGGGACAATCGTGTTATCATTTCTTGGTAGTTTCATAGTTCTTAGGATCAATGGTTAGACTGTGAATCCAAGTGGCTTATATTAGGGGGGTTTTAGTTTTTATTTCTATATGGATTCTCAACATTGAACCATTATGGAATATAAATCATTTATATGTAATTTTAATTGTAAAAAATCCCACCCATTAGGTTTTATCCACTAACCTTGTTTCACATACTTATATTTTTCATCCTATATAATTTGAAGATAAATTTTGAATTACTCTAATCCACCTTACTTTGAACGACAGAAAAAATAACGACCTATTTAGATATATGAATTCCCTATTTTTTTATTACTTGGATTTTTATTAAAATTCATGACAAACATGACATGAATATTACATTAATCTCATGATTTAAATAATATGACTAATAAAGATTCAAAAAAATGACCAGAAGGTTTAGTGTCTTATATATTACTGTTGTAAACATATTATTTATTAATATTGTGAACAATTCTCCATATTATTTCTCCTATATAAAATTTCTAGATATAAAAAATGATATAATTTATTTTCACAACATGGGAAATGGAAAAAAATATAAGCGGTGAGATAAAAAAGTCAATAAGGTAAAAAAAATATCATAATGTATAATATCATAAACATGAAACAAAAAATAGGGAAGACATAATTATCATATTAAAATCCATATTCCCATAGATGATAATCAAAAAACATTTTAGAATAGTATATTATTTTAAAAATATATTTAAGAATGTAGAAAACATATTAATGGCACAAAACAATTCTCAATATTCATATAACATGTGAAAATTTCATAAATTTTATGGAATATATTAAGAATAATTTATAATATTACGAACATGGGATTTCATTCAAATGAAACAAAATATTGATAATTTATTACAATTTGATGAAAAATAGAGAAATTTGGCACAAAAATATGTATAATAATCTTGTAAAAAATAATTTTATATATATTTCATTCAAAATCCTGTAAAAAAATATTCTTTAATCACATTCAAATAAAAATACATTGGAAAAAATCATCATTTATCTCATTCGGACACAAAAATGTGTGGAAAAATATTCCTTTATCTAATTCATGTAATATTTTATCATCTTATACGATAAAAACCATAACGAGTGCATCATATTTTGATATATTATCCCACCCATCATCATCTATATATACACGTTCTATCGAAAATTCAATAATAATAAAATCGTAATGAACCAATACAAAGATTGTTTTTAAAAACATTCAAAAACACAACTTCACATGAAATAAAGAAATAATATAATATCAAAACTCTCATTTTAAACACATAATCATGTAATAATAATATTTAGAGGGTGATGAAAACATAACTTCATGAAATATTAATTTTGGATTGTAAAAATAATTGGAAATTATAAAACTTTTCACAAAACCATAACATTTAATTAGAAAATTACATTCAAAAACTTATTTGTAAAGGAAATGATAAGTCACTTAAATACCATATTATAAATTGTACTAAATAAATTTTCATTTTATCGACATAAATGTTATCAAAATGAAAATAGAAAATAATTTCAAAAAATTTAGCAATATAATAATATTTAATAATAGATACATGAAATGCACATAATGTTTTAATGAAAGTAATTTAGAAGATATTGAAAAATTATACTCTTAAAAAATATTTAATAATGGAACTTTTAATAGGACATAATGTTTACAAAAATATATGTGAATATAATTTTTAACATATAATTTTAAAAATAATAAATAGTAATAGAACACCTCTTTTAAAATGGATAAATTTAAGAAAAACAATAATTTGAGATAAAATCAATTTGAATTTCTACTATGTAATCTAGAATATTATTGGGATATAAAACAATGGTATGGAAGAAAAATATATTAAAGAAAATGGGTATTATTCTGAAGAAAAATTAACTTTCACAGATCCAAAGAATAACTGAGGAATAATATTATTGTGTGAAACACTATTTCCTCTAAAATTAATGTATAAATAAAAAATAACATCATCATATTATATAATAGATCAATATTGATTATAATAGTCCAATACGAGTGATTTTGATTCAGGGAAGATATTTGATTCATGAAATACACTTAAATCATTTGTACGTTTTAAAATAGAATCCCCATGAGAGGTATAACATTAAATTTATCATTTAATAACATTAAATATAATACTGTCCTGATGTAAAATGTAAATTGGGTGGTATTTTCACTTCTATAAATGAAAAATTATGAATAGCGTAAACATGTATCAAGGGATTCAAATTCGAGACAATGAAATCCATATATTTTGGGTAAAATTTCAATATAAACCCCTTTAAAATGGATAACATTTAAATAAATTTCAAATATCATGATTAAAATATTATTTATGCTATTTTATATCAAATAAGATGTACAAATACCACCTAAATAATTATTGGTTTATAAATACTAACTATATCTCAATTATGGGAATCTAAGATGAAATTTCCTACCATGTTCTAGATTCTTTATATTCACATGCTTGACTTCATGAATAATAAAATTAAGTTTAGTATAAATATTCAGTGAAACATTATTCTTATTTATATAATTTAATATTGACTCTTTATTATCATATATTATTTGTTAATTTAATATTTTTCTTAACTATGTTGGTTACTTAAGGTTATTTAGTCAATTTATTCTCAACATATTATGTATGATGACCATGGTAGAAAGATTCATAAGAGAGTTTTATAATATAAATAATCATAATGGTGTTTTGGAAATAAAACTTATATATTATATACATATTTAATTCCATCCCTGATGGGTGATAATGAAAAATATTACTTATTTATAATGGAGGTGATAGTTTGAATGAACACACAATTATCTCTAGTTAATGTAATGAGTAAAGCCCCATTTCAATGATAATTGTATTTTTAAGAATAAAGTATATGTATTTGAAAAACATATAAATCATATTTCTTATAATGAGAGATCGAATATTATAGTTATTTTAATATTTTTTATTTTATTTTAAAGTAAACATGTATCCTAGTTTATTTATCAATAAATCTAATTAATGAAACATATGAAAAAATAGTTTTTGAAAAATATTAATAGATTTTATAAAATGATATTCATGGATTTTATAAATTTACATAGTACTTTTAAAATAATTATATGAAATTAGAAATTTATACTTTATATATCTAAAAGGTTTCTAAATAACTATGTCATATAAAATTGATTACATAATGAAAACCTGTATTCTTTTACCATTCACATAAAAATTGATTATTGTTGAAAAATATCAAAAATAAAATCTAAGATATTTTTTTATTAAAAAATTAAATTTTATTTATGAACATTATATTCTACAATTTGTAAATTTAGTTTTAAAAAATATATATAATAATGAAATCTTTTATTTAAAATAACCTTTTCAAAATTAAATCATATTACACATTTAACTTTTAAAGGTAATAACTATTATTTTTTTTACTATTGTAGCGTTTATTATAGTTTACTAATAATTTATTCATAATATGTTATGGTTCTTTTACATTCTGTGTAGAGTGTGATTCAAATTATTAAATGCAATATTTATTTTAAATTACTTGAGATCCCAGGTCTTTATATTCCACTCCCCTTAAATTTATTTTTTCTATATAATTTTTAATTAAGACTAATGGATTTAATTTGGTTATGGTATTCTATTAATATTCATAATTTATGATTTAACTTATAATATGAAAATTACCTTAAAATCTAAATCTAGATAAATATAATAATCATACCTTGTCCAAAATTGATTCTATCATATATATACAAATCAATATTTCCTAATCCTATACTCTTTAAAATACATCCCCAATAAACCATTCTAATTACTGATATATAAAAACCAAATGAATCATAATTTATTCAAAAAATCATTCCTACCTTCAATATTGATTTAAAATCACAAACAATCTAATATATACCATAATCCAAGGATACGATAAACTTCTCTGGAATACAAATATACTAAAAATTCCATGAATATAAACACTATCTTATTTACTTCATGAAAAATCTGTCAACCCATAATTAATTGAACAATAAAATTATATTAAACCTCAATGTTATTCATCCTAAATCATGTACTCCTCAATAGTTATATGTAAAAATTTTATATTCTCTAAAAATAAATCTTCAAGGTTATTTGTACTATAAAAACTGATTCCAAACCATTACATAAAAATTATTGAAGAACCATCCTTGGATGATTTACATAATTCATAATGATATTTATAATAGAAAAAAATCCATTGATAAATATCACTTCAATAATTATAACATATGAGAGAATCAAGGTCTATATTCCGTTAACATTTCAACCTCCTTATCATTGGTAATACTATATAACACAATTGTTAATCATAATAAAAATATATTAAGATTCTACAATTTAATTTTTATCTATATTGGTTTCTAGATTCACTCTTTTCTCTACATAATTTACATGATCATATATAAACTAAAATCCAAATTTTTACTACACTATAAAAAAACTTAATATGATAAAACCATTATAAGGATTTATTATCCAATGACATCTTCATTTTAAACTACAATATAATTTGATCAACCATTAACTCTATTAAGTTTATCAAAGTAAATTTTACAAGTAGGATTTATAACCATACTCGTTTATATTATACGCAAAAGCATCATAATTATTCATTAAAGATCATTTGGATTAACTAAAAAATATCCCCGAGGAGTGTCAAACCAGTTTTTTAGTTTACCATACATTTTATGGTCTAGGTGACAATTCATTTAGTTCCCATCACATCCTTTTAATATTTATTAAATTGAGTTAAATTTGTGCATGATCCTATATAAAAATTTATTATCCATACACATATGTAATTTTATGGGGAATGAGAATATATCTATGTTTTGAAAACTACTTATTGGAATCTAAAACAATGTATATACCCATAGACTTATTCCAAGTGTTTTGTCTAATTTTCCATAAAAAACCCCCAAAATAACTAAATCATGCTCTAATACCAACTAATGTGACCTAATATAAACAAAACATACATAGTATATAAATACCACAATTTAAACAACACATTTAGCAAATAGTCACACAATCCAATGATTGAAATGTTTAGTGTCTTGGATATTAGCTACATAAACATTTTATTTACAACACTTGAATACATTTATCAATATTTGTGCTCCTATAGAACATTTTTATACATCTCACAAAATTTAGTTTTTTTCAAAACCACATAAATAGAAAGAAAGAAAGGGGTGTTCTCAGAAACTCAGTAAGGGGAATATTATCATAGTGTATTAGGTCATAAAAATGATTAAAATTATTACAAAGACATAATATCATATTAAAATATCATGAGATAATAGTTGAAAATCAGAAAACATGTTATGGTTATTTTGTTTAAATATAATTATGGAAGAATAATAGATTTAACCTAGCTCAAACACATATCAACAATAATATAACATATAAGAATGAAAAAATGTGGAATATGTTAAATTTAAGGTATAATATAGAAATAAATGAATTTCTTGGGAATTAAATGAGTATAAAACATTTAGTACAACTTGATTAATAACATGAAAACGTTTTAAACCCATAAGCATAAAAATTCTAGTGAATGAAGCATTTATCATATCATCAACAAAAAACATGGGAGTGACGTTTCCTTCATCACATTTACATAATGGAGTTGTGCAAAAATATTCTAGTATCTCATTCAAACACCATATTTTTTGTTAAATCAGCTCACATATAATGAAAATCACATATCATTGTCTCACGTAATATGGAACCATAACCATGTAATTAGATATAGATATAGTACAACGCCCTTAAATATAAACATATATTTGTATCATTATAAAATAAATAACAAACATTTCTTAAAAACCCTTGAAAAGAATGGGTATCCTAAACCATTAGAAAAATCACATAACATCAACTCAAGAGATCACGGTATAAAAAACTCTAAGTTCAAAAAATAAATAATATCGTAATAATATATAAATGGTGATCAAAAAATCACTTCTTAAAAGAGAAACCTTGTAGGGTAATTAGAATTGAAAATTAAATAGTTTTCACAAAACATTCTAAAACATTGTATTAAAAAACTACAGTCAAAAGAAATGTTTTGAAGGAAAATACAATAATCTTCAAAACCCTATTATAAAGTGTTCCAAATAAATTATCCTTATAGAAACATAATGATTATCAAAATGATAAATGAATACAAATTTAAAACAATTAATTTTAATAAAATTTAAAATAATATATTGATGACAATGAAAAATTATTTTCAAAATAGTAAGTGATAATTATTGGAAAATTTTACATTCAAAAATATTCATTAATAATTAATCCTTGAAAAATAATGATTTTTTCAAAAATATAATAGAAAATACATTGAAAAAATTTTATTTTAAAAATAATATTTATTACATGAAATTTTATTTGAAAAATAATAAATGAATGAAAAAATATCATTATAGATAAAAAGAATTATAGTTTCCAATAGTGAAAGGGGATCACTGGTGGAATGTAATAAATTTATAGGGATGAAAATTTCCTTAAAGTAAAAGAAATGTATTCTTAAAATGGTTTTAAAGGAAACTACAAAATAACCATGGATGAATAAATTGGCCTGTAACATTATTTCCCCATAAATGAATGTGAAAATATAACATAACGTCATCATATGATACAATAGAATAATATTTACCATAATCATAAAAGAATATTGATTTTGAACCAAGGATGTTATCTGAGTCGCAAAAACCCATTACTACCTCTTTAAATTTACAATCAAACACCAATGAGAGGTTAAAAACTAAATAGAAAATTGAATAACATGAAATATAATATTATAATGATACAAAATGTCAACATAGATGTATTTATAACAAAAAAACAAGGAAACATGGTGAATAGCTTAATGATGTCTTCAGGGATTCAAATTTGAGACAAAGAAACTCTTAAAAACTTGCTAAAAATTCAATTAAAAACCCCAAAAATGGATATAATGGAATTAAAAAGAAAATAAAATGAATATATGATAGATTTAACATCCCAGTTTTTTAAACTTATATACTATGTTCCATAGTGTACATGGTACACCACATGAAGCCTAAAGGAACAACCAGATATTATTATTTAAAATGCAAGTTATAACATAACTTTTAGAATGATATGAATGAATAGGATTAACTGAATTATGAAAATATGGGTTAAAAATGTATATATTAGTAATTATATATTCTAAAATTAATTATATATGAAAATAAAACCCATTTTAAAATATTTTTTTTTGAAATACGATTTAAAATGTGCACGAGTGATTTTTATAACAAAAAATAAACAAATCACCCTTATTTTGTTATATTAATGAAATATATATATTTATATAATATATTAAATATAATATTTAACATTCATCTTATGTGTTTTATAGGCATGATATAAGAAAAAATCAAATTTTACGCATAAATGAATTATTTTACTAAAAGCACAGTTTTCACCATTTGATTATACAATTATTTTAAATATACATTTTAAAACATTTATAAATTATATTCTAAATAATAATAATATTTTTTTTTTCAAAATACCCATATTTTTTGGTTAAATTTTTGGTATCTTTCAGATAAGTTTCATATTAAGATGAATAGTGAAAAATTCTACATTTTAATTGGAAACTATTTTTCATAATTTTTTATAGTGTTGAATTATATATTTTATTAGATTAAAAGGTTAATTAGATCATATTATTATATGTTATTCTATTTTATGACATTGGAATCAGTTTAAAATTTAATTTGGACAAAAAACATTTCAATATATTGAATTTTTTACTTTAAAACACCACTTTTTCATTCCATCAACCAGATTAATTTCAAATTAATATTATCATATTAAAAGTTTTCAATTATAAAATATATATTAATTATTTGGAATTATAGTGTCCAAATTATTTAAATAGTTCACTTTTTTGTATAAGATGAATATTGACTTTAGTAATTTTTTATTATCACGGTTAAAGGTATATATGGTAATTAAGGGTTTACATAATATTATATATGTCATAAAATTATCCTTACACATATCATTATTTAATTTTATGAGTTTTCTTCTACAAATAATTATTGGGTATAAATTATATCTTTTGGAAGCAACTTGTATGAGTGTATGAAATTTATAATTTTGTATTCCAAGAATAGTCAATTTGGTAACACTTTTATTTTTAAAATGTTATATATTTTTAATATGGGGTTATATGGGTGTTAGGTTTGACTATATATATTATTATGAAAGATATAATATTTATATTTATCATGATAATTAATTTGTAATTTTCAGGGAATAAATTTTTAAACTAATGGCTTATACAATGATGTTGCGTTAATTATTTAATTAAAGGAAATATCAAATAAATGATATTAAAAATATTTAATAAATATAATTTGAGATGATAAATTTCATAAGCATACTTTTTATATTAATTTTACATATTAATGATGTTTTAAAATTATTGTTTTTAATTTACCTTGTTATGATGTCTTTAAAAATTCATGTAGTGAATAGTGTCAAAATTGACACTATTGATATTTTGAAATAAATAATATTTTATAAAATGATACAAAATTTATTAATATCTCATTTTTATAAAAAATAATTGCGATACATAAAAAATAATTCCTTAATGACTCCTTTATTGTTTATTTGGAATTTTATAGTAAATATATTAACCATCGATGATTTATTTACATTATATCGTATTAAGAAAACAATTTAAATAATGGTTAAAGATTAATGGTAAGGATTTAAAAAATAATAAAAATTCTAAATAATTTAAATTTTATGAATAAATCTCAACCTATAATCATCATATATTCTAAATAAATTTTGTTTTATACATTTTATATATAAACTTATTTTATATTAATTATATATTTTGAAGATTTGTAAGAGTGCTCCTCCCCTCTCATGTAATAGAGCTCCCTTTATTATCTTTTATATCATAAAAATCCATTTATATTAGGAATAATAATTCCAAATTATTTCCTATAATCCATTCCCACATTTCTCAGTCCTTATATTAGGCATAACACATTCTTTTGATGTGTTAAGGTGTTAATCAAAGGAGGTCGCCTGAAAGAGAGGTATTATTTTTAGTAAAGTTTTTATATTTTATTTATTATTACACATCCATAAAATATTATTTATCTATTATTAATTAATTTCCAAATTATTCTACATATAATTACAATTTTTTATGTTAATATTATCTCCTAAATTCGTCTCCACATCTAACAAATGAGAAAAGAATTATCATTCCTGGGTACGGTGAGCTACCTCCTCGCAGACCGATATAGTTTTTTTTCATCACTGTCTCTCAAGACATGTTATAATGATAGAAATTAATGTTTATATATTATATTCAGGAAATTTTTATCATTATTAAGGAATAATATATCATTTATGTTCTTACCTTTACCAGAACATAAAAATAATAACATCATTCTTGCATACGTGTTAATTATCACCCCCACGAAGTGTTGTGATTCATTTTTCAACATGAAATCACATGGATGACATATATAAGTATAGTTAAATGATTAATATAATATTTCTGATATTATTATAATTAATAAAATATTTCATAATACTTAACTTCTTTCCAAAATTATCATTGAAAATTGGAAATGTTACTCTTGTGTACGTACAACTTACCATATCCATGATTGTAACACAATTCATTGTTCAAATCCATATATAATGGATTGATTTTAAATTATAATCTATCCCTAAAAGAGATTATTATTTCATTAATATTATTCTAGGGATGATGAACTAGTGAAATTCTTTTACAATATATATCATACCAATTCTATTTTGGACTCATGTACCGAATATCATCAAAATGTATGATGTAAACATAACTGATTAATTAACAATTATAACAGGTTAATAAGTTATATAAAAGTAATAAGAAATTTGAAATTTTTTTCAAGAAAGTAAATAATTGTCATATGTGTAATATTTAGGAATATAACATATGAATGTGATGAGTCAGACCCAAGGTAAGATATTTTCTTTAAAACCCCTCATTTAAAGTTCATTTTTCATCACTTTTTTACCAATGATGAAGGGAATATTTCCTTACATATACAACATGAGTGGTTTACCCTATATTAATGAAGTTTTATTACTTTAATGATTTGTATATAATTTTTCATATCTATTTTTGAAGGATGATATTTAGTTATTATGTGTGCGGTTTTTATATTTTAAAAGTTATTTTTACATGAAATGGATATATTGATATCTAAATGTGTTTTACTCATTTATTTAAATGTTTTTTCAAGGGTTTAATTCTGGATATGTTTCTTGTACATTGTTTATTATGGTTAGATCCCATTATATCTCAATATATGACTATATTATCCTCATTATAGATCATGATATGAAGGGTTGAGCCCCACTATAGCTCATGATATATTGACTAAGCCACATTATATCTCTCTAATGAATTCAGTATTCTTGAGAATGACGTTTACCATAAGGTTATTCTACATTTAAGAGTTCTATATGATGATTTTTTTACGATACAACATAAATTATATATTATTGGTGTTGAGTTTTTAGGGAAATACTTTTTTTCAAAGGTAATATAATTGATCTTTTTCATGGAATGATATTTATCTTTATGGGTAAAATATTATATTTTCAAAAACCTATCCTTCATATATTTCCTTATATTTCTTAAACTAATAGTTTCTTTTACCTTATAATTTCCCTTATTAAGATTTTTCTACTTATCATGTGTTTTAAAATGATTTTCATATTTATTAAGAGAGAGTAGAAAAGAAGGATTATATCACAATGAAAACTATGAATATTTTTCTTAAAGAGAAGAAATGTTTTATTTTAAAAACATTTGTTTCCTAGAAAAAATGTATAGTGATTATAGGTATCCACTTCTAATGTGTGGGGTTAATTTTTATGATTCTTCATATTTCTATAAAACACAAAACTAAAAATTTCCTCAATTTTGAATTCTAGTCAAGAAACACTTGACTATGTAATGTTTAATGTTGGGGCCTTACAGTTGGTAAAAAATGATGGATTATGAAACATTGAATATTAATATTTTTTCTTCAGAGTTAGGTATATTATCATGGGTTTATAATGTTTATTTTTATTATAAGTTCAATGTCCTATAAACCCCTTTTGAGTCTTTATTTTATGAAATATTATACTGACAAACGGTAATTTTGGAGATATTCATTTTTGAAGTAAATATGGGTTTTGAAATTTTGGGATGAAAAATGAATGGTATGGGATAAAATTTCAAGATAAAACATATTACAATTATTTTTCAAAATTTTATTATATTTTTTTGAAATTCATATAAATTATAAAGTTTTAGAAAATGGAAAATTCACAATATGGTTAACAATACGTTCTATCCAATAAGCCCATTAAATCAAACCCAAAACTAAAGGAAGACAAGTATGGATCACCTTCCACTAGCCTATTAGATGTTGTGGTTAATAATAATTTTTCTTTTTAGTTATAAGATTTTATTAGTGAAGAATAAGTTGATTTTGGTAACATATGTTTCTATGAATAGATAAATTTGGGATTTGATTATTATATAGTGATTAAGTGATTAATGTAATTTTGGAAGACATTAAATATTCTTGGAATCCTTTATGTTCAAGGTAAATAGTATAGAATTTTGTTTTATTTTAGGAATAAAGGATGAATTATATTTTGTATGAATCTATGATTTCATTGTGGACATATGGGGCTTTAGTTTTTTAATGAAATGAAGAGCATATCTTTAATATCACTAGGGAAATTAATTTTGTGTATGAGAATTCAAGAGTAAATGATGCTATTTAGTGATAATTAATAAAATTTATGTTGGAATATTATGTGATCATATCATTATTTTATTAAATGTTATTTTATAATATTTTTTTGAGGAATTTTAAGTATTTTTAAATGATTTACGGTGATCTTTTGGTATTAATGTTGAAATTTAGAGATTAAACGTAGTCTTTCATCTTTTGAAGGATTATTATTTGTTCCTAATTATCCTATATTATACTATTCATTTTGGTATTGGTTATTTTCAAAATACATAAGGAACAGATAGTTAATATTTCTTTATTATTTGATTCTATATAAGTTGATTCAATTAATTTAGGTTTCCAAAATTAATCGTATATACTCATTGTTTGTAGAAAAGAATGAGTTTGTGGGGAATCTTTTTTAAATGATGAAACTACACTTATAAAGTATGTATTTTTCTTTATGGTTTTAGTATATTAATTAAACCAGTTATATAAATAAATGAATAAGATATTAAATGATATACATTATCCGTTTACTTTTCCTACTAATAAATCACGACCTTTTCACCTATCACATATTTATGTTTTTGTAATTTGTTCACTTCCACATGACCATGTTCTATATCCCTCCATATAAGAACGTTATATTTTTTTGTCTTCAGGAAATCATTCGCATTTCAGTCTGCTAGGACATCTGGGAGGCACACAATCAGGAAAAATGTGGTAACAGGATGTCACCCTTGTTCTTTCAGATGCAGTTGAGGTCGCTACTATAGGAGTTGGTTTCACTATTCCTAGGGAATTGGTTTTTTGTCCCTCTGTGTGGTCTTATGCATCATTCAGAATGTTTCATGAGTAATGAGAGTACATGGATTTGGTGGATACCTTCTATATGAGGATAGAAGTGTACTGTAGATAGATCCTGTATGGGGGAATAATGAGAGGAAGATGGGTGCTTCAGGACCACCGAGTTTCAGTTCTATTCGGGTTCAATGCATTATATGTAATGGGGAAATCATTAGGGGTAGAGGTTTAGGCCCTTGTCATTGGCTTCGAGATTTGTAGGGAGTATGATATCCTGGTGGAGTAGATTAAGTCTGATTTAAAAATTCTGGTGTATTATATTCAGAAATGGTCGGAAGCTCCTTGGAAAATTATTTATATGATAAAGTGTTGCATCATAGTGTTCAAACATAGGCCAAACCATTGTCATATTTTGAGTTATGGTAATTTAATGTCTGACTCACCTGAACATTTGAGAAATCCAATAGATACACTTGTGAGTTAATATATCTCAATTTCCCCCCACTATAGAGTGTAGGACGGTGATCCAAGGGGATGCACTGGGCCTGCACCACTTCCATCATTCTTAAGGATATTTTCAGATGTTATCCTTTACAAAATTAATAAAATGTTAATTTTATGTCTATGTTTTCTGATATAGAACTCTAGTATGAGTTATATCAGGTGACCATCATAATTCCCTTTCTTTCTTTTAATATGAATGTTTTGTTAATCTTTATTTGATGTGGGTTTCAATAAAAGTATTTTAAATAGTCAGACACTAGTTATTGGGACCAAGTTCAAATTTTGAGGACACACTATATTAAAGGGGGAGAGCTTAACATCCTAATTTTTAAAATGGAAACACTATGTTAAATAGCTTACATGATACACCATCGATATTAAAAAACCCACTAAATGTTATTATTTAATCTAAATGTTATCTCATAGACATTATAATAGAGATAATTAATAAGATTAAATGATTTATAAAAATATGTTTTAAACATGTAAATATAATAAATTCTATACTGACTAATTAATTATAGATGGAAATAAAACCATATTTAAAATAAACTTAATTTTTTTCTAAAAAATTATTTAAATGTACACAAGTGGGTTTTATACCAATAAATAAAAAAATCACTATTACTATATTATATTAATATATATATATATTTATAAATATAATATTATATATAATTTTTAACATTCAAATTATTTGTTTTCTAGTCATGATATAAAAACAAATCCAATTTTACAAATAAATGAAGTATTTATCTAAAAAGTCTGTTTTCCACCTTTTGATGGAGTACATGATTTAAATCTAGTTTTTCCAAATCTATAAATTCAATTTGAAAAAAATAAAATTATTATTTTGAAGTGAAAAATAAAAAATTCCCTTTCATTAATTTCATTTCTTATTTGTTTTTTTGTTTTTTTTTTGAATAGTGAAAATTACTGCATTTTAATTGAAAAAATTTTTTCATCAAATTTATTTATAGTTTTTAATTTTATATGTGAATGGTTTTAAAATATAATTAGATAATTTTACTAACATTTAATCCAACTTACGTCATTAAAATTTGTTTCTCATGTAATTTTGATATAAAAACCTTTGAATATTTTAAACATTTATTCGTTAAAAACTCTCTTTCTCATTTCGTCAATGGGATTAATTTTAAATTATTTTTATCCAATTCAATTTTTTCAATTTTGAAAAATTTAATCCATATTTGTAACCATAAGTTTAATTTATGTTAATGTTTCCCTTTTAGTTTTGTAAGATATGAAAAGTAACATTAGTAATCTTTTTTATTAACATTATTAAAGGCAACTCTATTAATTATGGGTATACATTTGTATTATAAATATTATAAAATTACCATAACACTTGTCCTAATTTATGTTGATGATTGTTTGCTGTCCAAAATCATCCTTCAGAATATATTATAACCTCTATAATCCACTTGGATTAGAGTATTACATTTAAAATATTATATACAATGAAAAGTAAATTTTGTCATACTGTTGTTTTTAAAAAGTAAAATATTATTAATATGGGGATATATAGGACATAAGTGTGACTATAAATATTATTTTAAATGAAAAAAATTTATATTATTATTATAATTTATTTGTAATTTTTAGAAAATAAATAATTAAATTAATCTATTTTATAATGAAAATGAAGTGATTGTTTTATTAAAGGAAATATCAAATATATGGTATTAAAAATAATAAACTAAAAATAATTTTATATTATTAATGTCATAAAAGAATTTTTTATTTTATTTTGACATGATAGTGATGTTTTGGATGAATTTTTATGATTTTATATTTTTTTATAATATTTTTAAAAAGTCAAGTAATTAATAGGGTCAAAATTGACATTATTGATATTTGAAAATTAATAATATATTATTAATTGATGTAAAATTTATAAAAATATCATTTTCATCCAAATTATTTTTGTAAGTCTAAAAATTTAATAAAATAATAATTTATTTCTATTTTGGATTTGTATAGTAATTATATTAACCCTCAAACTGTAAATTACATTATATCAATGTAAGAATTAAAAAGGATAAATTAAGGTTAAATATAAATGATAAGGATTAAAAAATAGTCCAAACATATATTATTTCCATTATATAAAGATAGATCAACCCATACTAATCCTATATTTTAAATGTATTAGTTTGAATCAATTTTTAAAATAAACGTATTTTATATTAATTTAAAATGTTGAAGATTTCTAAGTGTGCTCCACCCCTCACATATAAAAGGGAACCCATTAATTTCTTATCATAACACCTAAAAACCTATTTATTTAAGAAAATATCAACTGAAATTATTTCCTATAATCTATACCGACATTCTTCAGTGATTATATTAGGCAATACACCCACCTTTGGAGTGTTAAGTTGTTAATAAAGGGAGGTCGTCCGAAGTAGAGGTATCATTTTTAATTTAGTTTTTCTATTTAATTTCTTATTTGACTTCCTTAAAATATTCTTCTTCTATGATGAAATAGTACGTACACTATTATAAATAAACTGAGATGTTATTATGTTAATATCATCACATAAATAAATTTCCACTTCCATAAAATGGCAATTATCATTTGTGTGTATGGTGAACTTCCACCTCATTGACTGATATAATTAGTTTTCCATCACCGTCTCTAAATAATGGTTATAATGGGGTAATTAATGGTCATTTATAATATTCATGAAATATTTATCATTATTAAATAATGATATATCATTTATATTCTTACCTTTCAAAATATCTAAAAATGAGTATGCCATTCATGTGTACGTGGGTTTTATCACCTCTATTAAGCGATGTGGTCCATTTTTCACCACCACATATCATGGATAATATATATTTCTGTATTTAAATTATTAATATGATATTAATTATATTATTGTATTTTTTGAATATGAAATAATAATTTTATAATTTCCATAATGGTCATTGAACAATCGAAACGTTACTCATTCGTATGTATATATTATCGACTGCATGATTTTAAAATAATTAATTATTCATATCCATATATAATGGATGCATTTAAAAGTATAATTGATTTATAAGATTCATACTATTTCATCAATATTATTGTTGATATGATATAATTATGACCAATTTTGACTATAGACATTATACCGAAGCCATTTTGGACTCATGTACTAAATATCATCAAATGTCTCGTGTGAATTTTATAATTAAGAAATTATTATAAAAACATAATATGTGATATAAAAAAAATAAGAAAAATTAGAAAAATTATGAATAATGTTAATAATTTACCTATGTTTAATATTCATGAATATAAATGTTGTATGTGATGATTTATACTCAAGGTAAGTGTTTTTTTTAAATTGACTTTTAATGTTCATTTTCAACTGTTTTTACAAATGGAAAGGGGGATGTTTTTTAATTATAAATCAGGAGTAGTTTCTCTTTATTTTATGACACTTTATTATTATAATGTTTTCTTTATAATATTATAGTTATTTTTGATGAAAATGGTTTCTTTATTATGTGTTTGGTTTTTCTATTTTAAAATTTATTTTTACAGTAAAATGGTATTTTGATATATGAAAGTGCTTTTCTCATGTGTCTAAAATAGATTTCCTGTGTTTTATTCCTGGTATATTCCTTGTAAATTTTTTAGTATGGTTTTATTCCATTATAAATCAACATTTGATGGTTTTATCTCTATTATATCTTAATATATGATGTTTTGAGCCCCAGTGTAGCTCAATATAATACGGGTGAGCCCCGTTACACATCTCTAAATCATTTGGTCTGGAGTCAAACATTATACTTGTTACATTTCCATTAATTTATTTAGAAAATAGAAACACATTATTATACACTTTATTAATAACATTTAATGAAAATGGTGTTTTAAAATTCATTTATTGATTTTTTATTTTTATTTTTACCATACATAGAATAATTTTGGAAATATTATGAATATAAACTTATGAAATTTCATTATGATTATCAGAATGAAAATGGATCCAATAAAAATAAAACCCATCCTTATCAAAATTAATGCTATACTTTTTTCCTTGTCTTTTGAACTAGAATAGTCTTAAACATTATACTAATACCATATCCAATATACATCATATTCATATTCATAGGGATTATTATAATGAAAAAATAGCGGTTTTCCATTAGAATAACTTAATATTATATTATTAATATAGAAAAATTATTTCTGTCATAATGGAATAGCTATTAAACTGTAGCGGTGTAAATAAAATATATTTCAAAAATTCAATTACAAAATTATTATTGAAGTTCCAGTTTCCAAGTCATTGCGAAAAACTTAGAGAAAGTATGACTATTGGGGATAATATGATCATTGGGAGGATTGCCTATAAACACCCATTCATTAGAATATTTTGGAGTAACTACTATATAAAAAGAGTTGGTCGTTTTTTTATTTATAATTGTTTGAGAGATCTGATGTGGAAAATTCATGAATGGATTTTTCATCCCCTTTTTAAATTTTTCGAGTTTCTCTTCTTATGGGAACATTCTGAGGATGTCTGCTTAAGAATTATGTTTTTTTGTGATCATGTCACTAATATAGGGTAACAATCAAGGGAATATAGGGATAATAATATAGATATAATGATTTATATTGAGGGATTCATTGGATATGAATTTAAATAAAATTTTATCATCATATCAAGGGATTTCCTTGTTAAGGAAATAAATATGTTATTATATGTATATAACAAGGGACACCTCAATCAATAGTTTATAGCTACCTTAATCTTAATGTTAATGGAGATATATTATTTTAAAATATTTATAAGTATTTATTATACTTTTTATATTGTAATCTTGTTTCTAATATCTATTTTATTTAGCTGTGCTTATGTGAATTATTTTTAGCATAACGAATGTGAATATGATAAACATTAATCTATTAATTGGATATTCTGGGAATCTGATCTGATTACTATAAAAGAATATAATCTTATGATATTTAGATTATTCCAATCAACATATGTTCTATTATAATATTATCATTATTAATTATGATTATTTTACACTGATATTTTTAAATCATTGTGTATTAAGATAATTAGATAATTAGACTGAGGTCCAAGTTTAGATCGGGTATTTTTAAATAAAAATGTATTTTGAAATGGTTTAGTGTAATATTTTTTAATTATTATTCACACCCCTATTATTATGGATCCATATATAATAAATTATTCAATATTGATATCAATATAAGTTATATTTATATCCAATAATTGGTATCAGAGTGGGATTCCACTGCTCCAATATTTTTTCATTTTTGACCATCTTTATTATTGCATGTTTATTATCTCTTCTTAAAAAAGAAATTATAAAACGTTATTACACTAATGTGTTTTTGGAAATGATTATCTTTCTATTAAGATGGTGTGACATAATATCAGAATAGTACATTATATAAATCCTAATAGATGAACAATTTTTTAATGCGTTGACTATGAATATTGGATAGAAAGAATGTATAATTTCATTATCTACACAAGGGTTGATAATGTTTCCAGGCTGGGTGATGATTACAAAATACATGATAGGAAATTTAGAGCCATTACTAGTAATGAAAATATGTAATATCAATTAAATTAAAATGTTAGGAACACATTGGTATATGCCAATAGGAGAAGAATATATTTCCAGATAACATCTTATGAAGCTAAAAATAGTTTTTGGAAGAAATTATAAGTTACAAATTTTTTTAATTCATTGGTTTTTGTAACTAGGTGATCTATGTTGAGAGCTTATTATCTTGATTTTTATTTTTTACCTAGAAAATACATATCCATGTTGCATCAATGGGTTTTTAATATCATAAATAGCTTACAATATCGTAGTAAAAAAGGTTTAGATGAAGGAATACTTATGGAGAAAACAAAATATATCATTCCCAACAAATTGGTGTCTAAGAAGAAAAATATTTTTAATAAGAGGAAATTGAAAAATCATATAGATGATGATATCATTAGAACCCCAAGGCAGTTCACAGGATGTTTTAAATGAAATGTCAAAAAATAAAAATAAATTAAAAATTGTGATGTTTCTTATGATACAACATATATCAAACCCCATAATGATCAGTCTACTAAGAATGTAGTGAAATAATTTATAAAAAAAATGTTGTCCTAGAGTTAGAATCATGTTCATCAGAACATTATAAAAATGAACTAGATAATATTTCTCAAAGGATAAAAAAAATATTTGGTATTAATGATTTTCAGTATTATTATTGGAAAGGTAACAACGAATGAAATGACAAGAAATATGAGGATAATTGTTTTGAATTCAAGAAAGTAGAACACATCAAACCATATTTCTTATAGGTAAAATGGTATCTTATGTAAGACACTAATTTTGATATGAATAAAAAAAGGTTTTATAAGAAAAAGGAATAAAATTACTTAAATAAAATGATTCTTTAAGTGTAAGTTAAATGTGTTACATTGATAAATCTTAAGATAATAATAGATTTGGACATAAGAACATTGGTCTTCTTTCCAATGTACATAACGAAAATATTTTTCTTATGGATAAGTTATGCACTATATAAAATATTACAAAATTGTATTTAAATGAAAATTATAATGATTATAAAGATTCTATAACGTCAAATAAAAAATCATCCTTAGCATAAGATAATATTCTTCATTCTTATAATAATGTATCTAGTTTTTTTAAACTTCTTGAAAATGATCAATTGAAACATAATAAAAATATATAATAATTAAATCATTAGGATAACTGTTTTAACAAAATAAGTATGAGATCTCCTTAAAGATCAGGATAGAAAATATTTTATAAATTATCTTTTTATAGATATTTGTAAAATGTTTTTACTAAGAATGATAATCATTCTAATGATTTTAAAATATTAATTTGTGATAAAAATGTTTTAAAAAAAATTCTTATAAAACTGATACTTGGGAGGATAAGAATTTAGTTATTAAACTAAAATATTAAACATCTTCTTTGAATAAACTATTAAAAAACATTAATATAGGTATTGAAAACATTAATAATATATATAAACAAATATGTTTTCATTAAAATAATTTTGTTGTGTGTTTTACTCATAAAAACATGTTTTAGTAGAAATTTCTCTTTTCCTAAATAATCACCCTTCTGAACCAAATTACAAAGTGGTGTACATTGGAAAAAAGAATTGTTCTATTAATGAATTTCAATCCTTATGATTTCAAAATTCATACTTCTGAAAACAAATGGAGGTTCCACATTTTTGTATAAAACTACAAGACCTAAGAATGTTTTTCTTCCTAATGCCAAATATTTTTTCTTTTAAGAAAATAATAATGCACCAACAACAATGTTAATTTGTATGTGGATAGTGTTTCTTCTAGACATATGACTTGTAGAAAATATTTAATTGAAAATAATATCATGATAAAAGGTGTTAAGGTTATTTTCAGAGATAATGATCAGTGACAGATTATTGATATAAGTAATACAGTAATTCTTAGTAAATCCTTAATTTATAATGTTTTATTTGTTAATGGTATTTAGCATAACCTTATAAGAATATGTAATTGTTATGATAAAGGTTACTTCCTTAATTTTATAAATGATAAATGTGTATTAGACTATTCAAATGATTAATTTCTTCTTTCCTTCAATTTTTATGAGAATATATACACATTTAAATTAGATGACCTAAGGATTCCATGTATTAAAGTAACGGAAGATCATTCATGGTTATGTAATAGAAGGATAAGACACTATAATCCTATAAAATTATGTAAGATGACTAATAAAAGACTTTTTAATGATTAACCATGACATAGGTTTGATTCTTCAAAAGTCTGTAATCCATTTCAATACGATAATAATAATAATTTAAGCTTTAAATCGGTTATTGAAGTCTAAACCACAGATTCTTTATAGTTAGTGATCATGGATTTATTTGTTCCTACAAAAATTGGGAGTATTAAGGGTAAATATTATGTATATTTCATGGTGGATGATTACACAAGATTCAAATGGGTTTATTTTCTCACAATGAAATATGATGATATTTAATATTTCCAAAAATTAGCGACTAAAAATAAAAATGAAAAAAACTCTTCCCTTGATAACTATTCGTAGTGATCATGGTGTAAAATTTATAAATTCTGGTTTTGTATGTTTTTGTTGTATGAAATGTATAAAACATAACTTTTTATCTCCTTGAAAGTCTCAAAAAAAGTGCAGTTAATAGGAGAAATTGTATTCTTTAAGAAATGATATTAATCATGAGGAGTGAATACTTAATTAAAAAATATTTTTCTTCTGAAGTGGTTAGTACTTCTTACTATACTATAAATCGAGTTTTAGTTTTGCCTTATATTAATTAAACACCTTATGATTTATGTACTAGTTGTAAACAAAATGTTTTTAACTTAATAATTTTTAGATGAAAAGTATTAATCTTAGATAATAAATATAACTTACATAAATTTACAAACAAATCCGAAAAAAGAATGTTTTTAGCTTACTCAAATAATTTTATAGAATCTATATTTTTTTCAAAAAATACTTCTAAATTACCAAAAATGGTACATGTTAAATTTGATAAAACCAACCATTTTTTTAGACAAAATCAACCAACAATGTCAGATTCTATTTTAAAAACCTATTTTCAACCTATATTAGAAAATTATTTTTATAAGTAAACAAATCTAGAAATTTTTTATGATTTTATTCCCTAGGAATTTTTTTAACATTTGATGAAGAATGGAATTTATAAAACACAAGAAATCAGTTGTTTCTTATAAATCATCATAGTGATAGTATCATTAGAGATGTTGATAAAATAGTTAGGAAAAGGGGATATTTAAGGAATGAAATTTATCATTTAGTTTTCCTTTTGTAATTTAATATCAATAATCATGATTAGGATTTAAGAGATCAGGATTGATTTAAGGATACGCATGATATGATATATGAATTCAAGTGAAACAAATTTTGGGAATTGGTTGAATGACTGATAAAACATATTTTTATTGAATATTTTATTGATAATAGATGATATAAGTTTCTCAAATGGTTCTAAATATGATCATTTATGAAATATTTGGAATTATATCATTCATTTGAAAATTTGATTAAAATTCCAGTTTTACCATTTTAAATTAAACAATAGTATTTCCCATATAAATTTTATAATATGAATTATTTGAACATAAAGATTTTTAATAGTGTTACTCACTTAATTTTGTACAACTTTTATTCAGGACACTAGAGATAAAGAGTGCATTTGGTTGGTGAATATCATCCATGAAAACAAAGATGGACTATACTGTCCACATTGGATATCACATTACAGTTTGGGCCATATTTTCTTCATCCCGGCTTGTATTGGGCCCAAATATTGAGATAATATCAGGGATATGATTATTCACCAATCATCTTTCAAGAAGTCCAGCAAATTCACGTGTTTTTGATGTTAACTATGCGGTGAAATTGGGATTAAAATATTTGGCCAGATTTCCCGTTCACTTTTAATAAAGCATTGTAACCCTATCCCTCCCCAATACTATTTAAAGGATTATTTCAATATTTTGGAAGGCTGGTCAAGGCTTTGGGAAGGTGTGGTAGAACGTTATTCTCTTGGGAGCCCCACACAACTCTTGGAAGAAGTAAGTCTTTGGGCAATCATCTCTTCCAAAAATGCTCTCCTCTCCCACCTCCTCTTTGTATTTCTTTTCAATCATGTTTGTATCTTGATTTTTTTTAAATTAATCATATTTTTTCATCATTTTTATTATTATATTAATCATCCTAGTTGGGTTGGAATCAAGAGTGGAGATGAGATAAGGTTCTACACTTTCAATCCTTGCTCATGGAAAACGTCTCCAAGATGACCACGTCGCATATGGAAGAGTAGTTTTCTTAGTGACTGATCTATCTTATACCCTCTTCATTTAAATATTTTGAATCATTGACCCACTACAATTCAATTAATATGATACATGAATAGTGTTTTTATATTATAAGAAACTAAGAAAATAGTTGAACAATTAACACAAAAAAACACGAGGTTGAGATTTTGTTTAAATCATGAGAGAGCGATCTTAATCGGTAATACAAGAACAAACATGATAAATTTATAGAGTTCAAATATAATCCATAAACACAATTCATCCTCCTTTCTATAATGGATATGTTCTCTAATTAACCACCGACCATAATCTATCCTTAGAACAACAATCAATGTATGGTGATGCGATTGTGTGTTCCGAAGCTGGCCTAGGCTTTAAGTAATTTAATCTTTCTGGTTAAGCTATCTCTCGTAAGGATCGAGGGTTAAAAAATTAGGGGATAATAATTAACTGGATATCGATTTAAATGATAACTATTAATAATTTAATTAATATTTAGAGTTAGATCTAATACACCTTTTAAAATATTTTCTAAAAAACATATTCTTGTTGCATCTTTTTAATCAAACTGCATTTCAAAATTGAAAACAAAATAAATGCAATCTTCTTCCAGAAAACTTATTCAAGTTTTTTAAATGATAAAATACCCCCATAATTTCATGTAGTGTTTTAGTTCTATTATATTTTAATTTTAGAATACCTTTAAGAAGTTATTTTAATAACTTCCTCCTTGAGAGACGACCATGGTCAGCAACTCTGGTGCACCTAAGTACCGAAAAACCATTAATCATTTGAGGACGCCCAAGACAGAACCATTAAAATTGGAACCATTTCCATGGAGGATTCTAATAATTTCAACCAATTTGAGGTAGTTATTTTATTTTACATTTTATTCTCTTCCTCTCTTATTTATTCCTTCTTTACCCAATCAGATTTTTTTTCTTCTTTTATTTTGTTCTATTAATTTTTGCACCATCAAATCAAACATATCATTTTTATTTTATTGGGGTACACTCTTATTAATTCAATTTTTATTTGAATTATGACATGAACTAATACTGAGGACATTTTAGATCTTCACCCTATGATTGAACTTAACCATAGGGCTCAAATCAGACATTCTAAATCTATGAGATGTTTCAATATTCATAATGTTGGAGAATTTATCTAATCCGATAACATTGAAATTAGAAAAAAAATCAAATTCCAAAATTATGCAAGAACCAATGGCTGAAAAAAAATAGAAATGAAATTCATATAACTGTTCTAGAATTTGATGCATTGTATACTAACCATCAATCGAATAGTATTACATTCCTAAATCTTGAATCAGAATTTGAACTGAAATATGGGTTAATTCATCTGCTTCTAATGTCTCATGGATTGTCTGGTGAAGAACCAAACAAACATTTGAATGAATTTAATGTGGTTTCTTAACCCTTAAACCTAGAAATATTTCTGAAGATCAAATCTAACTAAGATAATTCCCATATTCACTTGATGGATCTGTGAAAGATTAGTTGTATTATATACAACCCGAGGATGTAACTTGTTAGAACAATTTGAAACATCCTTTCTTGGAGATATTTTTAAAAAAATCAAGAACCACCTCCATTTGTAAGGAGATATCAGGGAATAATAAATCCCAAGGGGATTCAATGTTTGAGTTCTGGGAGTGATTCAAGAAGTTGTGTGCAAGCTACCCACATCACCAAATCAAGGAGAAAATCCTCATCCAATACATCTATAAAGGACTCACACCTATGGATAGGATAATGGTGGATTCCGTGGCTAGAGGAGAATATCTGGACAAGACACTAGTAGTTGCATGTGCAATGATCGAGAAAATGGCCCAAAACTCCAAACAATTTGGCGATCGAGGTACACCACATGTCAGAAGAGTACATCAGGTAAGCATTTCATATCTTGAGAGTCATTTGATTGATACAAAGTTAGAATAATTGAAAACTATAGTGAGACAAATTGTGTTTCCACAAAATACATCCCAACCCCCTCCTTCGAGGCCTTGGGTAATTTTCACTGAGATTAGCCACCCAATTGACTGTTGCCCACAACTACAAGAGATAAAGAAATTGTACAGAAGTATACCAAGGGAGACCAAATCAGCAACAAAAATAGACATACCCACAAAAAATGTTTTATTCATTTTCTCCAACATACATCAAAGGGTGGAAAGATCAATAAGACATGAGGTATGGTTCTAGAAAACAAAAAAGTCCCCCTTTTCAAAAAAATAACAAGAAACATCCACCTTACCAACAAGGTTACCAACAACCACAAATGAGATTTGAAGCCTAAGAATCAACAATACAACAACAAGGGACTCCATAACCTATGGTAGATTATAACACAGATGACCTTTTGAAGAAAATTTTTCTTAATCAACTAAATGATTTGAAGAGTCAAGGTTTGGAGCTGAGAGAGTTGAAGACTCAGATAAGCCATATTTCCACTTCCCTCCATGAACTGGTAAGTAAGAATTGTGGAAATCTACTATCCCAACCTACTCCAAATATAAAGGGGAATGTCAGTGACATCCCATTGAGAAGTGGGAGGTAAAAAAAATACATCATCACCTATCCGTCCACCAGGATTCCTATAAAATCTGGAGAAGCCACATTCTGTACCAACTGATGAGAAATCCAAGGAGAAAACCAAAGGTAAGAAAATGATTTATGATGTTCCTCCTAACCCCCTTACATTTCCAATTATGGTTGTAAAAACCAATAAGATGGATGAGGAGGCGATGCGAAAAAAATGTTTTGGATACATTTAACCATGTGGAGACCAACATCCCTTTACTTGAAACCGTCAAGAAAATCCCATTTTATATGAAATTTGTAAAATAAATTTTTTATAATAGATGAGGGATCAAGGGAAATTAGAGGATAAATTGTGGAAGGAATGTGTAAGCACTCATTACATCAAATCTATAAATTATGAAAAAGTGTATGGATCTTGGGTAATTCACTATCCCATGCACCAAAGGGGAGTTTCACTTTTATGATGCACTTTGGGATCTAGGATCTTCTATAAATGTGACACCTCACTCTGTATTATCATCTTTGCAGGTTGGTGAGATGAATCCGACGAGAGTAGTGGTGTAGTTGGTGGATAGAGCTACGAAATAACTAGTGGGATTTTTTGAGGATGTACTTGTCCAGCTAAGAGACATGGTCTTTCCCGCTTTACATGGAAGATGATTAGGTAAGTTCTCATGCCCCCATTATCTTAGGTAGACCCTTCCACAAAACTTCAAAAACAATCATAAATGTAAACGATGGTACACTTTCCATGGAATTTTGGGATTAAGTTGTGATATTTAATTTTATGGATTCCATGATGTACCCCTCAGAGGATCATTCTACATTTTTTACCTCCTATTTTGAAAAACCGAATAAAAACCCCATAGAAGATTATTGTTCTATGATAAGGGATATTAGAATTATTGGATCTAGTTTGATGTCTAAGAGTACTTTCACACATATTTATAATGTACAAGACTTTCTTATATTTGATTATGAAATGGATTCATATTCTGATTTTGATCACGTGAACTCTAATTAAAACATGGTTTTTATAGTATGCTGATGGATTTGATGCTTTATTATCTGATTTTGATGATGTGTATTTTGGTACTGATTCTCTTTGTCACATATCCCAGTTCCTTCTATGTCTCCATCTATACACCACCCCCCTACACATGAAAACGAGCCACATCCACAAAATCTCAAATACTCATACTTGTTATGTAGTGAGAAATTACCTGTTATCATTTCTAACAATCTACCTATTGAATAAGAAGAATTTTTTTTGAATATTTTGAGTGAGAACATCATGGAAATTGGGTGGACCTTGGCTGACATATCATGTATTAGCCCCTACATTTTCTTGTATATGATTCTTTTGGAGGATGGGGCTAAATCGGTTAGGAAACCACAAAGGATACTCCATCCAACACTTTTGGATATTGTTAAAAAAGAGGTTGAAAATTTTCTCGAGGTAGGTATAATATATATCATTTTAGATTCCTAGTGGATGAGTCCTATTCAGGTTGTGCATATGAAAATTGGTGTTACAGTTGTAAAAAAATGATAAAGAGGAGTTATTTCTGATGAGGGTACAAAATAGATGGCGTGTGTGTATTGATTATATGAACCTAAATCAATCTACCTGCAAAGACCATTTCTCCCTCCCATTTATTGATCAGATTCTTGAGAGACTAGCTGGGAAGACACACTATTGTTTCTTGGATGGATTTTCTGGATATTTTCATGTTCCTATTGGTCTGGAGGAATTGGCGATGACTACATTCACTTTTCTCTTTGGCACATTTTCCTTCCGAAGGATTTCATTTGGTCTTCGCAACAACCCAGGTACCTTTTAGAGATGGAAAGTGAGTATTTTTTCTGATTTTATTGAAACCTGCATGGAGGTATTCATGGATGATTTTACAGTGCATGGGTCATCATTCGATGAATGTCTAAGTAGTTTGGTAATGGTTTTGAATCGTTGTATAGAAAAGAATTTGGTCTTGAACTACAAAAAGTGTCATTTCACAGTAAAGCATGGAATTGTCTTAGGGCACGTAGTGTCAAAACATTGGGCAGAGGTTGATAGATATATTCTAGACATTAATGAATCATTATCATGTCCTTCATGTGTGCGTGATGATAGATCATTCCTAGGGAATTCAGGATTTTATCAGCAATTCATCAAAGATTTTAGTAATATTTCATATCCAATATCATGATTACTTCCAAAGGATTCTAATTTTGTGTTTGATGATTCTTGTCGAAGATCATTTGATGAGTTAAAGAAGTGTCAGACCAATCCACCGATCATACTGCCCCCCAGTGGGAGATTACTTTTGAGCTTATGTGTGACACCTCCAACTTCGCAGTGGGAGATGTCTTATCTCAGAGTGTTGAGGGATGTTCACATGTGATTTCATATGAATCAAGGACACTAAATTCTGCCAAATCAAACTACAAAACCCCAGAAAATGAGTTTTTTACTATTATATTCACTTTAGATAAATTTTTTTCATATTTATTGAGCTCTAAATTAGTTGTTTTTTCTTACCATGCAGCTATGAGGTACCTCTAGAAGAAGCCAGATGCATAGCAATGGCTAATCTGATGGATGATCCTTCTTCTAGAATTTTACAATGAGATAATGGAAAAAATTGGTCGAAAAACCTAGTGGCGGACCACATGAGTATTCTTAATCGCACAATAGAGGATGCCACCTTGGACCAGTTACCACCTCAAGACACATTCCATGATGAGCATCTTTATTCCATCTCAGGTATGAATCCTTGGTATGTGGATTTAGTGAACTACCTTATTGAATCTGAAATCTGTACAAATTTAAATAAAAATCATGTCCAAAATCTAAAGAGTGATTATATATTTTATGTGTGGGATGATCTCTAATTATGGGGAATGTGTAGTGAAAAAATTATTAGGAGGTGTGTTCCTGATCATGAGTTTGAATCTGTTCTACAATTATGTAATACACTTGCTTGTGGTGGACACTTTGTACCCCAATGGATATCCAGGAAGGTTTTGGACTCTGGATTATGTTCATCTAGCTTACTCCATGATGCCCATGTGTTTCATAAGTCATGCCCTCATTTCCAACATAATGGGAACAATTCTAAGAGACATGAGATGCCCCAACAACCCATACTATTCTATGAGATTTTTTATTTATGGGGAATTGATTTTATGGGAATTTTTCTTAGTTCATTTAGTTATATATATATTATGGTTGCTGTTGATTATGTGAGGGAATGGGTGGAGGATAAGGCCACCACGACTGATGATTATCTTTTTGTTGTGAAATTTTTCAAAGCACATATTTTACGCCGGATTCGAGTACTGAAGGCCATCATCTGTGACCAAGGGACACACTATGGTAGTCAGAATTTTTCATCCCTTCTTCAGAATTATTGGGTGACACCCATGACATCAACACCATTCCACCCTCAAAGAAATTGCTAGGCAGAGGTTTCAAATCCGGAATTTAAACAAAATTTGGAGAAACATGTGCATACAAATAGGAAATATTGGATAAAGCACTTGAATGATGCATTATGGGATTATATGAGAGCATACAAGACACCCATTGGTATTTCCTCATTTCATATTGTTTTTGGGAAATAATGTAATCTCCCAGTGGAGGTTGAGCATCGGGATTATTGGGCAATAATGAAATGCAACATGGATTTGGCCCAAGTTGGAATCCAAAAGAAACATCAAATTCAATTGCATGAGGAGATTCGATTGTGTTCATATGAGAACTCAAGGCTCTTCCAGGAAAAATAAAAATCAACTCAGGATAGAACGATCCATCAAAAAGTGTTTTATGTTGGAGAGAAAGTCATTCTCTATAGTTCACAACTGAAGCTAATGCATGGTAAGTTGCATTCTAGGTGGTTAGGTCCTTAGGTTTTGACTAATGTTATTTCTTATGGTGCAGTGGAGATCACACAAGAGGACACACAAAGAAGCTTTATAGTTAATGGGAAACGTTAGAAGAGAAACATTGAGGGACTTTCTACTTATGCAGTGGATTTTATCACGCTGCATGACCCCATCATCAATTGAGCATATCAGGAAATTTCTAACCCTTTAACTTTTTTATTATTTATCTTATTTAAAATTATACATTTCATGTGAATATATCATCTCATTGGATCACATTGAACACAAAGAAATATTTTAAGTGTGGGGGAGGGAACCTTTTAGTGTTGTAATTTCAATTGTTTTCATCTAAAAAAACAAAAAAATAGTTTTTTTCAAATTTTATACATTTTTCATTCAGTTTTTTGTGTGTTTTTAGATATTTTTTTCTGAAATTCTTATAATAACCATTTTTAAATAAATGTCAATAAGTGAAACAATTTATCCATAGAAACTAAGATTAAATGATTGCTGAAAATGACTTTGTATCAAGTTTATATATGTAGTAGTTTTAGGAAATGTACACTAAATTTAGAATCCCATGAAACAACTCACTATCATTATATTTTAAATCACATTCATGTGAAGCTTTTGAACTATTATTTTCATTTTTACCACACTAACCTCACATCTAGAGAGAACAAAACCATGATTGATTTAACCAGAATTTGATTTTTTCCTGTCGAAAATTGAGTGTTTGAGGTACTTATTATTAAATGATTGAGGAATTTGTTTGGTATTAAAGACCATATTTCAAAGAAATTTTTTTATAATGGACTATCATGAAAATTTAATCATTGTAGCCCTTATAATCCATGGACTTCCTATTAGGTTAGCCACATTACAAGACAATTTTCTCCAACCAACCAACTCTTGAAGTGAAATTTCATAATCTAGTTGAACTTAAGTGAGGGGGAATCTATGTTGTGTTGTGCTATGACATTCTGTGATACTTTGGATGGATATTTAAATTCTGAGGTTATGTTTTTTTTCTGAAAAAACCAATCTATTGAAATCTATTCCTTTTCATGAGCTTTCACGACAAGTGAAGTTGTGACTTTCATGAGCTTCTAAAAAGAAAGAACGATATTCCTATCTGAAGCATTCATAATAAACTATTTTGGAGAAGATTGATATTTTGGATGGTGAAATGATGAATTTTGTGAAATTTCCATGACTTTTCATGATGATGGAGCTGAAATGATGATAATTGGATCAATGAGGAGACTATATTTAAGTGAAAATTAGATTAATGCAATTTTTCTTCAAAAATAGTCAAGCCCTCCTCATTCAGCCTTAGAGTTTTTCACATCTAAATCCTACCAACCGAATGCCATAGAACAACCCTGAAAAATCCTCTTGATAAACATATGTCCTTGAATCACATTGGGTGGATATGTAAGAATATATTGAGCCTATGATGAACCTTTTATGAGTTTGGATGAGAAAGGCATTTCTAAAAATTTTCATTTGTGTGATAATATGAAATTCAACTGAGATAAGTTTTTTGTGCATGGGAGGATAAATTAAGTAGATTTATATTGAATTATATAAATGAAGAAGATGAAATAATGGTTTTTATGAGGCATGATATCTTCTGTTTCATGGTGTGGAATTGTTGTATCTCAATAACTTCTGTTTTAAAATTTGTTCTGATTTGAAATTGATGTTTACGTGATATGAGGTTTTGACCAAGAGTGCAAAAGTGTAAGTGTGGGGGAGTTGATAAAACACGATTTTATTGAATATTTTATTGATAATATATGATATAATTTACTCAAATTGAGGTAAATATGTTCATTTATGAAATATTTGGGATTATATTATTCAATTGAAAGTTTGATTTAAATTCCAGTTTTATCCTTTTAAAATAAACTGTATTATTTAGAACATAAATATTTTAATATAAATTATTTGAACTTAAATTTTTGTAACAGTGTTCCTCACTTAATTTGATTCAATTTTTATTCATAACCCTAGTGCTAAAAAGTTCATTTTGTGGGTGCAAATGGTCCATGAATACAAAGATGGACTGAGCGATCTAGATTGGACATCACTTTTCCATTTGGGTCGTATCATCTCCATCCAGGATTGGATTGGGTCCAAATTTTTAGGGAATCTTGGGCCTATGATTATTCACAAATCAACCTTCTATAAGGATGGCCAATTCACATGTCATTGTGGTAAAATATGCAGTGAAAGTGGGATTAAAATATTTGGTGGAATTTCCTTTTCTCATCTAATAAATCTTTGTAACCTTATCCCTCAACAACTCTATTTAACGAAGGTTTTCACTCTTTGGGAGGGCTGGTCGATGCTTTAGATATGAGTGGATGAAAGGGTATCTCTTGGGAGCACCTCCAACTCTTGTAAGAAGTAAGTCTTTGTCCAAAAATCACTTCCAAAAATGCCCTTCTCTCCCGCGTCCTCTTTTTATTTCATTACATTCGTGTTTGTATCATAAATTTTTCTTCAATTAACATTCTGTGTTCTTCCCGATTATTCTTCTCTTAATCTTCCTAATTTTGATGGAATCAAAAATGTAGATGAGAATGGGTTCTACCCTTTCAATCATTTCTCATTCAAAACATCTCTATGATAACCACACCACCCATGGAAGAGTAGTTTTCTTAGTGATCGATCTATCTTATACCCACTTCATTTAATTATATTAAATCCTTGAGCTTATGTAATATACTTAATATGATCCATGAATTGTGTTTTTAAATTATACTAAACTAAGAAATCAATTCTAAAATTAACAAAAAAACATGTGAGATCGAGATTTTATGTAAATTGTGAGAGCGCGATCTTAATCTATGACACAAGACCACTCAGGATAAATTTTTAGTGTTCAAATATAATCCATAATCAAAATTCATCCTCATTTTTGAAATAGATATATGCTCTAATTAACCAATGACCGTAAGTTATCCTTATAACTACAATCAAAGTAGGGTATTGTGATTGTGTGTTCCGAAGCTAGCCTAGGTTTTATGTAATTTCATCTTTGTGGTTTAGTTATATCTCATAGGGTTTGAGGGTTAACAAATTAAAGGATCATAATTAAGTGTATATTTATTTAAATTACAATGATTAATATGTAAATGATAGTGTATAGTTATATCGATTATTCCTTTTAAAATATTTTCAAAAAAAAGATCTTCTTGTTGCGCCTTTTTAATCAAACTTCATTTCAAAATTAAATACAAAAAAAATCTATCTTCTTCCTGCAAACATCTTCAAGTTTTATAAATGATAAAATACCCCCATAATTTCAACTAGTTTTTAATTATATTTTATTTTATTTTTAGAATACAATTAAGAAGTTATTTTAATTTACCTCCTCCTTTATAGACAACCTTGGTCAGCAAATCTACTGCACCTAAGTACCCAAAGACCACTAATCATTTGAGGGAACCCACAACAATGCCTTCAACGACCTAAACAAACATCCTTAATTGGAGTAATATGAGTTTTTAGAAAAATATGTGGTGAAGATAAAATTATTGTGGGAAATAAAGATGGATATGTGTATATGGGTTATAATCAACAATAATTAATAGAATATGAAGAAACTGATGCACTTGAAGCTAGACTATATGTTATTTGTATTATACTTTCCTTTTCATAATTCATTAATTTAATACATTTTAAATGGATGTAAAATGTGGTTTTATTAATTTATATGTTCAAGAGAAATCTTATGTTGAACTACCCCATAGTTTGGAAAATAACAAACCTCCAAAATATGATAATAAATCTAACATATAATTATATGGCCTTAAAAATCCTTAGAGCCTTTAATTGTATTTGTTTTACAAAACAATTTTATTAATGGTGACAAGGATCCAACTATTTTGATAAAATAATTTAAAAAAAAAATTATGATTTTCCAAATATATGTTGATTACATTATATTAATATCAAATCAAAAATATTAAACAGATTCATTTGTGGTACTTATAAAATATGAGTTTGAGATGAGTGTGATGGGTGAGTTAACATATTTTTTTGTATTGAAATTCCTCAAAAAAACAAGGATTATATTTTATATCTCAACCTAAGTATAAAAAAAATATTTTTAAGAAACATAGATATGACAACACTAAAAGTATTAGTACTCTAATCATAACCTCAAAAACACTTTATCTAGATGAGACTAGGCAACCTATTGATCAAAATATTTTTATATGTATGATATGAAGTTTAATTTCATCAACCTATATTCATACACACACAATTATATTTGTATGATAATATACATGATTCCAATAAAATCCAAATAAATCACATATTAGAAAAATTAATGTAATATTTCACTATCTAAAAAGAAATATATATTTGGGGAAATATTATTCTTATAGATATGTTTTTAATAAAAAATTACATGATTCCTTTGGTGGTTATAGAATTGTTATTAAAATAGAATCAGATGAATTCTATTTATTTTCCCATTATATAAATTATTGGTCATTTAAGAAACATTACTCAGTTGCACTTTCCAGAGTTGTGGACGAATATTTAGAATATATAAGTTGTTTTGATCATGTGTTGTTGTTGTGACATACACTCACTGACTATGGAATGTGTTTTACTAAAACTAAAATACTATGTAATAATAATATTTCCATTAATGTAAGTAGTAACCTTTTACATCACTACTATTCCAAACACATAAATATTAGGTTTCACTTTCTTAGGGGTCACACACTAAAAAGGGATATCATTTTACAATTTATCAGAATACAATATCAAAATTCTAATATTTTTATAAAACTATTACACGGTGAATGATTTTATTTTATTAAATATAATCTAGGAGTGACCAATTTAAATGATATTTCATATATAATTCTAATTTAACCATATCCTTACATTAATTTACTCATCCTCAAAGCGGGAGAACATATGTTTGTTATTTTTAAGAAAATAATAATATTTCCTTTTTGTTAAAAAACAAACATAATGAACTCCCATACCCATATTACTTTATAAAAGTTTTAGATTCATTATTCTCAAAATGATCATTATCCAAGTTTTTTCCCCTATTTTCTAGATTTCAGTTTGCCTAAAATGTTTTTGGATTCAGAAATTTTTCATAATAAGAATTTATTTTAGAAATATGGTATTCAGTTTTACTTATAAAAACAATTTCATGTTTTCCTTTAAATATTCTATAATAATATTATTTATTAAAAATATTATAATTATTTCTATAAAGTTATCATAAATAATTTAGTATTGAAATATCTAGTAGAACATCATTATCTTACTGATAAATCCTTCTAACTCCTAACGATAATCTTCTACACTTTTTAAATTTTTCACTATATCATTTTCTATTATTGTTGTTGATTTTAGTTTTCATAAAAAATATTTTTTTTATTTTAAAATTTATAAAAACTTTTTCTATTCAAAGTCACTCCCAATATGAAAATTTATCAAACCCTTGAGAATTTGAAAATTTCCATAAAAAATATCTTTAGAGAGTTTCCAATTGTCTGATCATATTAAGATTACGAATAACTGTTGGATCCTTTTGGGAAGCTGAATTATCTCTCTAATATCCTATATAAGTGAGGTACCCCCATGTCCTACATTGGTTTTCCAAATCTTTTTCTCCATGTTTCTTCTTTCCTTCAAATATATGACTCGAAAAGTTATTTTATGATTCTACAGATATTTCCTCAGTCTCAATATGATGGCCTCTATGGAATATTAAAATTATTGGTTTTTTTTCTAAAAAGTTAGTAGAAAGAAATTTATTTATTAAATAAGATTCTTCAATGAAAATAATTATTCATTTTCATAAATACGGATCAGATTGTGTTGAATATTTGGAGAATGTTTATATATTGTTTATACTATCTAGTCAAAATATTTTATTCCTCAATTAAATTTTTCTTGGAGGAATCAATTGAAATATTTTCTTTTCCTATTAATTACAAAATATACAATTTAGCTATAACAAAATACACATGATTGATTTAAATACTATTATATGTTGATGAATTTTGTCCTTGTCACAAGCTTCGAGATGATATCAGAACTTTTAATAGAAAGAAAGCAGAAGAATCCTTTTTTGATCATGATAAAAAAGTTCAGAATCATTCTCATCATACTCCAAATAATCTTGTGATATCCATTTGGATAAAAGGGTTTATTATTAAAATAATAATCAGATCAAGATACACTTAAGGTATCTTCTTTTTTGGATTATTTAGAGAATTTTTTGATGAATAATCAAGCTTGATTTTTTTTCCTTATTATCAAAAATATGAAACCCAGAGCCAAAAAATAAAAATCCTCATGTTTTAGTTTCATTTATATATTTGATAGTTGAATTAATGAAGAATAATAAGATTATGATTAAATCCAGTCCAATGAGATTAATGAAACTGTCCATCATTGATGATATAGTGAAGAGAATGAGATCTGGTTCTGAGGAAGAATCAAATATATTAATTGAAAAATCTTATGGTGAGGTTTTAGAAGCAAAAACGTCAATAAATATTGAACTAGAGAAGAAAATAAAAACTAAATATTCCTCACCAAGGATGAAATGAAACAAAAGAATATCCCCGGTGAGATTAGGGATGAGTGGATAAGGAAAAAAGTAAAAGGGTAATGAAGGTTTATCCCAATTCATCATTGACCTAGCATAGGATTTGACCTCTCTATGAGGAGTTTTATAAATAAATAGAAGGAGTTATAGGAATTGATTATTTAGACAATATTTCATAAGGAGAAGAATTTGAATATGAAGAAGAGTATATTGATGAATAGTTAGACAAAAATAAGAAGGAAATAAATTAGAGGAATAGGAGGGTGATGATGAAAAAGAGAATAATGAAAAATATTTATATGAGGAAACATAATTAGTTAAAAATAAATTTAAATCTACTAGGTAATCTTCATAAAATAGGATGTATAAAATAAATAGAGAACAAATATATGAGAATTAATAGAGGAAATAAAATTCATCATTGATAGAAGTTGTATTGTTATCAAATAAAGATGAAGAAGATCAAAATTATATGTCATAAGGTGATAATGTTGAAGTCTAGGATATGTAGATAGTTTAATTATATAATAAAAAATAAAATAGAAAAAATAGGGAAATTCACTTCAAGGAATGTAGATAAAGGGGAAAAGGATGGTGAAAGTGGGTCCAGTTGGGCTCAAATCCCTAAAATTGAGAAAGAGGATTTATATTCTCTGAAATATATAACAACTTAGGGTTTTTATTATATCAAACATGTGTAAAAATTGTCAAGGGAACAATTACATAATTTCTAATTATTGAATCAGGGGTGGAATTGGTTATTGAAAATCAAATTGGAAAATTGGAATCAATAAATGTTATGATAGATTGGCTAATTTAGTGAAAGGTTGAATTAAATGTTCTATAAGAACATCATTTTTCTCATAAAAGGTATAAAATAAATTTCTAAAATTGTCTGACAATATTGATATAAATTTTATTATTCATGAAGAATGTGTAGAAGATTTTAAGAAGCATATAAATGAAATCTATAAATATTTTAATCTATTATCTAATGATATGGTAGAAAGGGTAAATTTTTTGGAACAATTAAAATATCCTAATAATAACTAGTCTTGGGAAGTGAAAAAGTTAAAGGAATGATAAAATATTTGTATTTCTAGTTTTCATTATTATTTATTAAGAGATAATACGTTCAGTTTGAAATATTAGAATGATGTTGTATCTGAAAATATTTAGGTTCATGATGGAAAGATTTCGGAATAATAATAATATATTAGGTATCATGATAAACATTTATCAATTAATTAAAAGGATAGAAAAGAGTTTAAATAGATGGATTATTTTTTTAAATCCTTTAAGAATAATGAATAATAACTTTTCCATTTTAAACTCTTATTGTAATTGATTTTTGAAAATAATATCAATGAACCACTTCTTCATACCATAATGAATTGTTGGAATGTTTTCTAATTCTGATTGGTTGAATATTAATTCAATTTTTTTACATGATTAGGCATCCCATAATATTGTATCGTATAGTTGTTTTTAGATCCCATTTTAGGAAAATCAAGACATTCCCCATTACTTTTTGAAAATAACAAATTGGGAGATTTTTATAGAAAGGGGAATAAGTATTCTTATCTAGGATATTCTTATACCAAGGGGTGGAAATTCATTGTGTATTTTATAATATTAAGGGGTATAATATGATCTTTTGGGGATGTTTTTATACTAAAGGTAATTCAATTATATTCATCATTGTATTCAGATGAGTTATAAACTCAACGTGAGATACAAATTATTTCTTAATTCTAAATATGGATAACCTAGAAGCAAGTTGTCAATAATTTTTTTAAATTTATATTATCATTTATGTTTTCATTTTATTCTTTACAAAAATGGGGAGATTATTGAGTAAAAATTTATACATATTAATTTTTCATTATTTTTTTTTCAAATCCAAAACACAGTATTATACACATTATTGATGACATTTTCTGTCTAGTGTGTTTTAGTATGTTTTTATAGAAAATATATTCATTTTTATCATACATAGAATATGTTTTTATGTATTATTAATAAAAACTTATAACCATTCGTTATTATTATCATAATTAAAATAGATTAGATAAACATCACCCACATCCTTATCAAAATTTATGTTAGACTTTAAACGATGTATTTCGAATTGGAAAATTCATAAACATCATACAGATACCAAATCTGATATACATTAGATTCATAATAATAAGGATTATCATAATGAAAAACAACAATGAAGTCCATCAGACTGAATTAATTTTATATTCACAATATGAAAATTTTGTTTTTATCATAATGGAATACCTTTTACACTGTAATGGTGTTATTCAAAACAATGTTATAGATTTAGATAAAAAAGTGTCGTTAATGTTCTAGGTTTCTAAGCCATTGCAACAAAATTAGAGAAAATATGATCATTTGGGAAAATATGACTTTTGAGAGGATTAACTTTTAATACTTTTATGAGGTTGGATTGTTTCTGTAGCAAATGTGATGATCAATTTCATTTAAAATGGTTCATTTTGTGGGAGTTCTGATGATTTAAAACTTTGTAAAATTTACTCTTTTCCTTTTGTAATTGTTTTAGAGTTTCGTATTCTTAATGGAACCTTGTCAAATTTTCCCCTTAATAATTATGTTCTGTCTTTTGTTATTGTTTTAGAGTTTTGTATTATTAAGAGAACCTTGTCTTGTTTTCCAATTAAACAACTATATGTCATTATTATATTGTTTCCATTGTTTTTCTTATGTCATACAAGTCTTTAATTATGCTATGGTTTTGGGAATTAGTTTTATTATAAAAAATTTAAATATGATAATCATTATTATGGTAATCAAATCTTTTATGAATCTGATATGATTACTATAATATAATTGTATATTATAATATTAATATTATTGTAATGTAATTATGATCTATTTGAAAATGATCTTTTATAATTACAATTCGTTTTCTATGATATCTCAAAATCAATGATAATAATGACACATAGGTAATCAGACTGATGTCCAAGTCAGAATCTAATGTTTTTAACTAATAAATGTTTTTGAATTTTTGTTTCTTTAGCTTTATTTAATTACAATTAACAACCAAATTATATAATAGATCCACCTAGAATACATAATTCTATCCTAATATCAATATAACTCATATTGATATACATCATTGGGTACTCTAGAAATGGTAGTGATCGTATAGTTATTCAATTTTTAAGGGTTCTATAAGGATACTATGTGATTATATCCCATGGCACCTACTTGAATTTTTTATTCTTTCTAATGAGTGTTTATGGAAATAGTTTTTTTTCAAAAGGTAAAATAAATGATCTTTTTAATGTAATGATATTTCCTATATGGGTATAACATTATGTGTTCAAGTAAAGATTTCTTCTTGGGGTTTCATGTTTTTAGTGAACCAACGGTCTCCCCTATATTTGTATATCCCTTACTCAGGATTTTGTGCTAATCATATGTTTTAAAAAAATCACATGTTTTAAGGGACTGTAGGGAGAAATATGAGATAAAGGAGAAAAATATTAATATTTTTTATAATTAGAAACCATGTTTTTAATGACCCTTTAATGGTGAAAAAAATGGATAATGAGTATATTTATCTACTTTTAATGTGTTGGTCTAATTTTTATGAGTTTCTCCTATTTTCTAAAACTCTAAACTGAAAATATCCTTAAATGTGAATCCTATTTAAAAACCACTAGAATATGTAATGTTTACGTCTTGGGCCATATAGTGATTCATGAAATTTTTAGTCAAATGGTAAGTATAAATTCAACTTAAATGATTGTGGGTTCATAAATACAATCTCAGTTTTAATGATTGGAAACCGAGATGAAATCCCTTACCTGATTCAATATTTGTTATGTGCACATGATTAAATTCATTAATAATAATGTTAATTTTTTTATATACCTTCTTTGGAACTGTATTATTGTTTATATAATATAATATGAACCATTTATTATCATATTTTATTGATTAATTATATATTTTTCATTCTTCTGTCATTTACTTGAGGTTATTCATAATTTTATAGAACTCCTTATGTATATTGACAAAGGTAAAAAGCATCACATGTGAGTATCAAAATATAAATAATAATAATATTTTTATATAAATAATTTTTATATATTTAATATTTTTTAAATCCAAACATGAAATGTGGTGATAACAAATGAAACTAATTACTTATAGAGATTATAGTTCCAACGTATAATTGATTGATGTTTGAATTTTTCAGTAAATAATATATGGAGATAGTAAATGAAAATTTTAAACATCCATCCCATATTTATATTATATATATCATATTAATTCATCCATTAAATCTGTTTTTTATCCAAGAGTTTCAATCAGGAAAATTGGAAGATGTCTCTTTTTGGGGGTGGTAGTCCGCGCAACTCACTAATAACACTTCTGTTTTTTCTTAGAAGGTGGTGTGGAGTAAATAATGGTTATTATAAATAAATAATAACAAATAATTATAATTATGATAATTGTTTCATTTATTTTTGTAGATATAATATTCTTGAAACATGAATATTTGGATGAAAACATAATAAAGAGAAAATACTTACATTGGAGACTTGATATTTCCAAAAAAAATCATTGGAATTAATGAAATTTGGAAATAATTATGGGACCATGGGCTTAATAGATTATTATAAACATTTAAAAGAGTCTATTTGATTATATTTTTAGGAAATTTATAATGGTAAGTGTATATTTTAATGGCTTTAACTAATCCCCAATTTTATGAAAAGAAAAATATTAAGTTTTTGAAACACCCTTTATATTTTAATAATGTCAGGAAACACTTTCATGGTCAATGGATCCAAAATTTATAAATAATCTAATTTTTGGTGTCTTTAGTTCGATAATGACTCAACCAAGTATTTTGAAACATGTTTTAAAAAATTTATATTGTTTTTCCAATTGTTTTTTTCACCTTGAACTTTTTTCATCTAAACCAGGTAACATGTTTATCACAATGTTACTGTATGTTTTTTTAAAAATATAACATAAAAAATATGACAAATTATTTACTTCATGTAACCAAATTTTTAATCAATTAAAAAAAATAAATTTATAAATATTATAAAATGAAGATTTCAAGTAAAATAAATAATGTGTAGAAAAACTTTTTTAGTGGAGAAAATAGAATTTTACCATTTCGGATTCTGAATCATATATATTATTTAATAATAATTAGATAATTGTTAATATATATAATTATGTTTTAATATATCATATTAGATTCATTATTTAAATTATTTTAATTTAATTTATTTCATATAAATTTCATGATATTTATGAACCACTAATTTTAAAATAATTGGTTTACTATTTTCATACTAATAAACAACAATCCTACCAATCAATTTTTTATGACCCGAAAATATTTTTTACAAAATAAAAAATTTTAAAATTAATATCATAAGTATATGACTCAATTGAAAAAATCAATTTTCTATATGTTGGAAAAATAATCATAATGTTATAGCATGAAATACTTACAAACCCGTTTTTTTAGAAAATAACGTGTATTTTTAAACATAATGTTAATATATATGAAACAATTACCAATTATATTGATTATAGTATTATTAAGAATATTTTATTTTGTTGAAATTAAAATTACTGTGACAATAAAATTAATCCAAAACATAATTTTCCCTTGTGTAAATTTAATTAATAAAATAGATGAAAAAATATTTCCCATAAAATATCACTAGATTTTCAAAAATGTATTTCATGGGTTTTATAAATAGAAAATTTATTATGAAATTACTTATTATAATTGATAAATATATATTATTTATTTAAAAAATAGTTTCAAAAACATCAAACACACACATATATATTTATATATTGGGCATTATTATCAAAATCAGTATTTTTAAATATTCACATAAAAACTATTATTTTCTAAAATTATGAAAAATACATTACAAGATAAATTTTTTGGAATTCAAAATGAATTTTAATTTATCAAATTTTAATTCTAATTTTTTTAATTTTTATTTATGAATTAAAATACATAATGTAATGGAAAATATTTTTATTGAAAGAAACCTATTCAATATTATATTATTTTAATTATTTACCTTATAAATGTAATAACACTTAATGGTCTACCATATTAGTGTTTATTGTAGATTTATTAATAAAGTATTCTTAAAATGTATTTGTTTCTTATTCTGGGTGTAGCATATGACACAACTTATAGAATATATTATGTATTATAAAGTATCAAAAATATGACGTCATTACACCTCATGATTTAATGATCCATCCAAACAATTTGAGTTTCATCACCAATTTTGGAATCTATATCCACAAAATCATGGATATAGATGCACCAAGTCCTGACAAAATTATTAATGATATGGTAATGTTCTAAAGCAATAACAGTAATTACAAGAGGGTTTTCCAATTCACTATTCAACAACTCCTCACATGCCATCATTCACCAATGAGGTGTAGTTGTTAGAAGCGACGGAGGTCCATGTTGTGCTTACATAAACAACCACATTATTTTAAAAAGCATCTACCACCTAATTGGCCTCTCTATAAACATGTGAGACATGATGACTGAGATGACTTAAACAACTCATGCAAAGAAACCCAATTTGAAGGAATCTTTAATGGGATGTTCATGAACCATGATTTCAATGATAGAACCACATTTTCAGAATTTTAATCAATCCATTGATCGTTCCATTGGTGATGGATATAATTTTTTATGGAATATATTATTTCTCAAAGCTCAACCTCATAGGATATCCCTATACTAATGTAATGATAAAAAACCCATTCATAATTCCCTAATAGATTTCAAAGATACATCTGTTGCCCAATGGTCCTAGTTCTCTTAAGGTTGTGCCATCAATGGTTTCCATGATCCCCATGCCAATGTGAGGTATCCATATTACGGAAAATAGTACAAGCAATTTCCTCGAATTTAACACAACCATTGAATAATATTATCCATTTTTTCATTCCACTCAAACCATTGTTAATAGATCAATAGTAGAAAATCATTCATATATAGTATGTTATCTCTATAATATGAGGCCTAGTTAATATGAATTAGTCTAAGGGGAGGTGTTTCTATTACTTATTCATTATACTATCATAATATTTTCTTGAGTCAATACTTGTTCTATGTGAATGTGTGTCCATATGATTCGTTTTACTCTTTGTATTAGTTCTTTCTCTTAGGATTAGTGTTTTGAGTTTTAGTCCAGGTATGGGGAAGTTGTATGCTTCCTATTTTGGGATTCTTGAGATTCATTATTCCTTCTTTTATTGTAATTCATCTCTTTCTAACATAAAATTTATACTCTATTAATTTCAATTAAAACTTTTATATATTTTGATTATTGGGAATCTATTTTATTGTTAATTTAAATGAAATATTGCATGGAATTGGTTAGGTGATAATGTTAGTTAACATCCCCTTTATACCCTTTTGATATGATGAATTTATTTTCTATATTTGAATATGTTACCATATTATTATAGATATTGTTGGGATGAAATATATATGGAAAGGGAAAATGAGATGAGCATATAAATCAAGAACAGAATTATTATAATGGGTATGTGTATTGGAAATTGTAATAATAATGGAAGGTAATATAAAATATAATGTTTACTGATAATATTTATTATTTAAATAGGGTTTCCATTTCTTTCCGATGTCATTAGAGAAGTTCAGGATGATTTATATTTGTAGATATTGTCTTCTTGAAGTGTTTGAGGCCAATTTATTATTAGAATGCTTGTACTTCTCTTTTAATTTTGATATAGATTTCTATAAATGATTACACGAGTTATGGATTTTTTTCTATCCCACATGATAGAAATGTTTTACGGTAAATTTTCCTTCTAATAGGATGATGTATTGAACCACTGGAATTTTAGAGAGAATCTAAAGGTCCTTTGGAGAATAAGTTCTAGTGTAACTTTATAGGGTGGTGGTACTAGTTATGTTGGGAAGGTTTTCATTATGAGCCACTAGATAAAAATGGTGATTTGTATGAATTGAATTTTTCTAAGATTAATTGATGAAAGTTGGTAGGTCTAGGGTGTAATTCATGAGTGGGGTTCTCTTTGGTGATAATTGGTTAAGTGAGTTTTGGATGCTTTGTGGTTGTCTTTATATTTGAACAATTTTTTGGGGATTTTATATTTTATTGAAGGTGTATGTTGTGGTCTTATATAGGTGTGTGTATATGATTAAATTATTTTAAAAATATAGAAGAGGGATAAATAAATGATTTTTATTTTTAATAAAACATTACACTAATGATTATTAATGATGTAGTAACCATCATGGGAATTGAAATCTTAGGAATATAATTAAGAGTGAGTTACTAAGTTGGATTATATTATGTTAACCCAATTGATCGAATTTGTAATCTCATGATGGGGTATAATATAAAAATATGAAAAAATTAATTAATTGAATTGGTTTATTTATTTTAATTATATACCCCTCAAAGTTTTTTATAAATTATAGGTTGACATAATATTATGTAATGGAATGAGTAAATGATTCGTAAAAAGATAATAATTGATTTTCTCATTCAGTGTTTTGTATAATACTATGATATCAAATAATATAATGATATTTGTTATTTCTATTTACCTTTATACTACTCAATTATTACATTCATTACCATTGATTATGATGATTGTGATGTGTACATATTTTCATTATATATAATTTATATCATAGTTCATATTATTTGATGTTAACTAGGAGTGATCTTAAATAGGATCAAGATATTTTATATGTGCATTGTTGATGGAGGGATAATATAATACTGGTGTCTATGTTGATTATATTATAGTATATTGGTATGATGGTTATATGGGAGAATGTGATGATGTTTTTATGATTATTATTTCAATCTTGTCTTCCTGGTATGTTAGTGTGGGTTTCTCCTACTATCCCTCTACCAATTTGACTTTATAGGGACTTTGAATTGAGAGGTACGAACAATAATAATTCCCTAACAACATTACTTTCATATTATATAATTGTTGTTATTTAAAATTATTATTGATGTGTATGATATCTTTTCATTAGGATATGGTTTTAAATTCTGTGTTCACATAGTCATATTGATAGAAAAAATTCTTATTATTGTGTTCATTGGTGAAGAAATATGATTTAGTAATTGTATTTTCCTTTTTCTATAAATGATTCCCCGCCACACTCTTATTTCGTTCTTTTACTTAATTATTAGTCCCCAAAAATGTTTATCTTAGAACACTGATTACACAAGGATGATTACTTTCCATTCATATATGAACTTACAAAGCCTATTTTATCACCCCTATATTGTTTTTCATGAGTTTTTTGTATCATAAATCATATATTAGTCGGAAATTTATTGTTTTGGTATTTGGAGTTGAGTTAAAGAATTTGTTTAAAAAATATTTCAAGTAGTATTGAGTATGTTTCATATAGTTTGAATTGGGTTTTGGAAATGTTAATTATTCTGTTTGTCAATATTATGTTGATTGGTGGATTGTTAATATTTCTTCTAATTAAAAGTGTAATTACACCCATAGCTATAAAAAATACTATAAATTCTATTTAGTAACTAGTTTCCTGCTTGAGGAAATATTCTTCCATCACTACCGACTCTAATGCTGACTAAGGAGGAGTTTCATTAGGGGTGGGTCATGAAAAATCAAACATTAGATATAAAAAAAATTGTTCAAAGGAATTAGGAAATAATTTTTATATTCAATTACATTTTATAATGATCTCTTAATTAATATCAAGGACTTAATATACACCCGAATGGATTAGAACAAATTTACATACTAATATATTATTTTATGTAAAGGATTATGAAAAAGGATATTGAGAGTATCAAATTTTTTAAATAATATATTTTTAGTAAATTTCTATAAAAATAGAATATATTTTAATATTGTGAAATATGGTGTTATTAATATTAGTATATGAAAAATATTTATTAGAAATATTTTTTAAATAATGTTTAAGAAAGATTCTAAATATTTGATTATTAATGAATGGATTAAACTATTATAACAAAAACATTGTCATTATTGGTAAAAGAACATGAAAATACACTACTATCTTGATACTAAGAAAATTAATCTAAATATCAATAAATTTAGATCCAAATTTTGTAAATAGTTTCATGATGTTAAGATAATGTAAAAACATCACAAAGAAGTGGATATAAATTGATAACGGAAGATTTATCGTTAATACTTGTATATGTGTTAGAAAATGAGTTTAAATAAAAAATAGAATTATTTATATCAAAAAAATTATTTGTTATTATAACCATATTACTCGTATTAAATTTAAGTAGAGTAAATATAATGAACGATAAAATTTTAATGGCTATAAAAGATATAATGTAACATCCTGACCTTTTCTAGGGATGTCTTGATCTCTTGTCAAGGTTCTATTTTACCATTTCTTATTATATCTTGGTTGGGTTTTTGGTCTATGGTTCTTCCAAGAGAATTTTGGGAATTTTGGATGCTTTTGGATGGGATTGGGTAGTGCACGGTTGGCACAAGGTTTTCCCAAACATGGCACCCTACCCTGTCAATATATAAATTGTCAGTGAGATGGTAAATTTATAGTTGGTGCGTGGTTTTTCAAACAATGTGCCCTCTTTGTTGAGACCAATCACCTAAAAGATGAAGTGCATGGTTATGATGCATAGTTTGGAAATATGTGCACCCATACATGGGAAACATTGTGAATAGTTTATTAATCCTTAGAAAAATTATTTTAAATTCACAATCCCTTTATTTATTATACTGATACAAATCATCTCAACCCTGAACCTATTACCTAAAATTTTGGAGCTCCCTAAAGGGTTCCAAGGCTCTTAAAACACTGTTCTTATTAATTGACGGTCCATTCAAAGAATTGTTTCTTCGCTAATATGTGTCTTATTCCGTAATTGGTTTCCCCTCTCTCGCATGTATGTTCCTTAATGATGTTGAATGTGTTATTCCCCAATAGAATTGGTTTAGATCAACCTTTTGTGGATATTAATTTGATAGATCTTGTTATTGGTATCAGTCCTAGATCTTCTCCTCTATTTTTTTCTTGATCTATCTTCTTCAATTTGGGGTTTTCAATTTTGGCGAACATACATAAAAAATATTGAGGTAGAGGGCCCAATTATAAATTCCCATATTCTTATTTATTATTTCATTTATGTAATTGAGAAATTAAAATTTCTATGTAGAGAAATTAATTTCAAAATTGAATTGATTATTTGAATATCCATTTAAAAATGAAATGGGATGAACTTGGGAAGTTAAAATTAGTAATTTTGGTTATGAAGTTGATGATTAATGTGAATTATGATTATTTTGATAAAGTTAATTGATGGTTCGTTTACTTAAGCTTGAATATTTAAATTTTTTATGTTTAATTATAGATAAATGGTTTAATGTGGCATTGTTCATATTATTCCATAGGATTAATGTGTTCATCATTATTCTATTAATAAATTTAAATCATAATCCATGATGATAATTTTTGATAAAAAGAGTTAATGATGATAGGCCTTGGAATATGTAATAAAATAGTTATATGTTATTTGTTGATAAATGAGTGTGGGGCATAAACTGATGCAACGAATACTCATATGTGATTGGTTAATAAATGAGTGTGGGACACAAAATAATGATATAAATACCCATATGTTATTGATTGATAAAAAATGTGCAGGATAGAGACTGATTCTCATAATACCCATGAGGTGTTGTACATGACGTTCTAGGCCCAAAATATTGGCATTTTACTATGCTTCCAAGTATCTATGGTATGAATTTTAAATTAAATTGATAATGGAATCCCATGTAATAATGAATTTTGATTCCTTATCTGATATGGTTTAGACTTTGGAATGAGCCAAATCATGCATTGATGGTTCAGGTTTCATTGTGAAAATGAAAATTTGCGGTTAAATTGTGAATAATTAGATATGTAATATATTTATATTTCAACATGTACTTTATTCTTTATACAACTACCAACATTTTATTTACTGGATATTATTTTTGGCATTATTTTCGATGGCCGATTGATTTCTACTCACACTCTACCCAATTTTTTTTGGTACCTTTATAATATTCTTTTTTCCAGGACAGGATAAGGGAAATACCCATATAATACATTTCTCAGTCAGGATGCATCATGGATGAGGGAAAAAATAGGATTTTAGTACCAATTGGATGTTTTTAGTGTGTAATTATTTCTGGTTTTCCATATTGTCACTGGACACACATATATCATGACATATCAACTACATTAGTTTGGATATTTCTTTCTTGTATTAGAATATCATGTGATACTGGTATGTATTAGTTATGGTATTATTTTGGTTTTTGGTTATATAATTGGGTTATTATTATTATTATTTTTCTATTGAGTTACTTTGATAAAGAGGGAATAGTCTCCCCATTTATATATTATATCTTTGCTATAAAATATCACCATTATATGGAATAAAAGGTGTGTTTGAGGTCATGTTGGAAATTGGCTCAGGGCAACTTCATGTGGTACAAGGTTGGGACATTACAAAGTGGTATCAAATGACTTTTCTTTTATTTTCATTTGTCTTAAAATTTTAGAAAGGTAGGTAGGAGACAATAATGAGTCATTCCTTGGATATGAGCATGTGCATGGGATTATCTAACCCATTTATGGTGTAAATCCCAAGTTACCAGTGTGGGATTGTTGTTATTAAATATTTCTCTTACAGTTGGATATTATTTCACATTGGGTGACTCATTTGTTGTGTGATGCTATTATTTTATTGATATTTTACTCATGACTACATATATCTAGATATTTTTGTATAAATTAATAATTCTATGTAATCATGAGCTATTTCTCCATGTATCATTTTAGCCACATATGGAAAAGTGGGATTTTGGGTGAGTTTTATGAAATAAAGGGATTTACATTATTGTGTAATTAAAAAAAAGGTGCATAATATGAAAACAATATTTGAAAATGATGCTAAATATGGTAAATAAAATGGGTTAAAATGTTTTCTAATGAGAAAATAATATATTGAAAGTGTTTTACCCAATGTAAACCATGACTTAGGTTCGGGATGGTTGAGGGTAGTGATAGATCCTCTTTTTTGTCCATGTGGAAGGGAATTGGGGAATTAATTTATATGTATTTTAGTGGACCACTCTTATGTAAATGTGATAATTATCAATTATGTTTCCTAATACATGCGTTTTGAATTTTACAGTTTTATCACCACAATGATAATTGTTAATTGGATAAAAGGAGGGCATACCTAGAAATGGTCCTCTAGAAGTGGAAATACCAGATCTGCTTGTTTTGAGTGAGGAATATAGAGAGTAGTTCTGTGATATTTCTTATTACATTATATATTTTATAGAATGATACCCATAGTGGGTTGTGAAGAGTATGTATAACATAACATGGTAGTTCGCATTGCATCACCCTCTGACATTAACTAGGGAGGTTGAAACAGAGGTAGCTGAGTTCAAGATTGTGTTTATCCAGGTGATTCTAGACGTCCTAAAAACTCATACTAATGAGAGAATCATTGTGGCGTATTATATGTTAGGTAGTCAAGAAAAGTGTTAGTGATACATTCAGACTCAGGATGGAAAACTGGATAATGTGGTTTGGATGGACATTTAGGGAAAAAAATAAACGTACTTTTACCCTTTAATGCTCAAGAATTATTTGAAAGTTGAGTTTCTATGGCTGACCCAGGGTAGTATGTTCGGGATGGACAATTTTTGGAATATTTATTGATTTGAAGAACTTTTTTAGCATTTAGAGGTGATTATGGTACTGTGACAGAACATTTTGATGATTGTATTAAATGTGAGATTATGTCCCATATTGAAATATTTTATCACAAAATGTTATTAAATGATGTGAATCAATATCTCATTTTTAAAGGTAACTTGAAGGATGTTTTTAGTGAGATATAGGTGGACTCTTCTAAATGACCAAGGGGTTCTTCTATTTAGTGTAAGATGTTTCTCTAGGAGGATGTGAACCAATGTTTTGGAATTTATAGTGGCCATAGGGAAGGAATAGTCACTCAAGACATTACTTGAGTGATATTCCAACAGGGTGATAGGCCAGGTCACTTCATTAGACAATGTTTACAACCACTGGTAGTGTTCTGAGCTAGTGTCAGTATGGGGAATCTACAATGTTAATGTATTAATGCACAATATATGGATAATGATGGAGGATCCATAACGTTTCAGAGTGAAAGAAGGGGGTTTTCTACCCCATATCAGTATGTCAATCAGTGTTCTACTGGATATGGTGGTCTAGGTAGTGGATGTTATACTTTTGGGAAAGAAAACCCATAGCCTAAGATTAGTGAAGCTGAGGGGACATAAACTACAACACAATGAGTAGGTGTAGGGATGTTGCACATTGTTTAGCCAACACTTATGGATAGAGATGTTGGAAAATCAATAATCAGAGGTATTATTATTGTACCTTATACTCTTTCTAGTTCAATATTTGTTATTATAGCATCTCATTATTTTATATCTACACAACTTGTGAGTGGGATTATTTTGATGGTGAAGTGTGTGAGCAGGGTTATGACTATTGATACATTATTGGGAGTATGGTAGAGGGGTATCTTTGTCTGAAGGGATGTTCTATCGATCTTGGGGGGTATAATTTTCTAGGGGATCTCTAAATCATTGATATCTCTGGCTTTTAAATGATTTTGGGTTTGAAATTTTTGGTTTCATACAAAGTACACATAGATTTATATCTCACGAGATTAACCATTATGTCTCCTGAGGGTGACAATTAAATTCATCAGGGGGAGTGGGATATCTTGGTAGTTCATGCAAGGATAGTTCACCAGAAACTAGGGGATCTCACCTCCCATGTTCTAAGTCTATTGTTGGATGATGGGGGTGTGAAGAATGATGTATTTACACCTTTTTTGAACCATTTCTAGAATGTTTTTTTCTTAGGAATTCTTAGGGATTCCACCTGATATGGGTGTAAAGTTTACAATTGAGCTCATTCCGGGAGACGATCCAATTTATATTACACTATATAGAATGGAACCAATGGAGAATCATGAGATTAAGAATCATTAGAAAGAGTTCGTAAATAAGAGTATAATCTATCAATGTATGTATGTTAGGGTTATTCATTTTTAATTATAATGAAGGATGATGAGACATTGTGCATGTGTGTAAACTATCAGAAGTTGATCCAGATGATATTATAGAACCGGTATCCTATTCCACATATTGAAAATCTATTTGACCAGTTTAGAGGAGACTATTTTTTCACCAAGATTGACATGATATCAGGATATCATTAGTTTAGAGTTAAACCATATAATATATTATGAATTTCTTTCATAAGTAGGTATAGGATTTATGATTTCATCAAGATTCCATTCAGATTAATGAATGACTTATAAGTGAATATGGCCTTGATGAATTGAAACATCCACCCATACCAAGATTAGATTGTCGAAGTGTTTGTTTTTGAAATATTAATATACTCCAAGACTCATGATGATCATGCCCAATATCTTAGTATCATCTTGAGTATGATGAGATATCATATTCTATATTGTATGTTGTATAAGGTTAAATTATGGATTGATTTGGTACATTTCTTGGGTCAGATCATCTTAGAGGAAGGTGTGTTGGTTCACCCAGAGCAATTTCGTGAAAATGTTTCTTAGGAGATGCCTAGGAATTTTTTTTATATCTACAGTTGTCTAGGATTAGTGGGTTATTATCAAAGTTTTGTCCAGGAATTTTTATTACTGGAAGAACAACATTCATGATTTACCAATAAGGGTGTAATGTTTTAATAGTCTAAAGAATTATGGAATGTCTTCTTAGAGTTTAATAAGTTCTTGAAAACAACTCGAATTTTGATCCTAACAGAGGTGAGTGACGATTATATAGTTTTGTATGTGTCTATGATAGGTTTAAGAGCAGTTTTGTTGTAGGGGGTTGACTTGTGCCTTATGGGTTATTCAAATTGAGGTCACATCAATAGAATTACTCTATACACAGTATCAAGTAAGTTGTAGAAGTTTTTCCTTGAATGATTAGCAACATTATCTTTTGGGTGAAAAGTGTACTACGTATATCAATAAAAAGATCTGAAAATATATATTTATTCAATAAAATATCAATATCTAGTAAAAGAGAGGGTTTGAATATATGATGTCATATTTTTTTGACCTATAATTTATTCCAGGGAATTTAAAAAAAAATTGATGCTTGGACTAGGGAAACTAAATCTCAGGATGTTCCAGAGTATAATTCTTAGTGAAAGATGATGAACATGCTGGAAGATAGTCATGTTGTTGTTCAGAAGGTCCATAAGACTATGATCCTCATATTAGAATCAGTGAAATCCAAGTTTTTAATTCAAAATAGGGAGATATATAATGATGATATATAGTGTTTATTTCTTTGAGGGAAATCCATGAAGAGGGGGATACACCTTCATATTGGACTATAGTTGATGATGAGATCATCTTTGTCTGGGGACATGTTTTTGGGCATACTTATATGAATTAGGATATGGTTAGTGAATTTGATGCCCCAAAGATGGTGGTACATCATAGTTTAACCAAACTTTACAATGACCTACGTCAACAGTTCGGGTGGTTAGACATGATAAAGGAGATTTCATGGTTATGGACATGATGTTACACCTGTCAACAGGTGAAGGCAATGAATAAATGACATGGGGGTTTATTTTAGCCATTTATCATTCCAGATTGGATATGTAACTCCATCATCATGTATTTGGTTGTAGGTATTTTGATTATTCCTCGAAAAAATGAAACAAATTTGGTAATTTTTTATCTTCTAAAGAAATTATCACATTTCATGCCCATTTGAGAGACATTATTAGTGGATCTAATGGGGGATATATACATTTGGGAGATATTCTATCTACATTGGGTTCCATGGAGTATATTTTTCGGCCATGACTCATGTTTCACTTCACACTTATAAAAATGATTTTAAAAGGCTCTTGGCACACATGTATTTCTGAGTAGGAATTTCCACCCACGAACCAATAAGAAGTCAGAACGTACTATTCAGGTAATAGAGGATATGATAAAAATATAAGTTATTGACATTGGTGAGCCTTTGGGGAATCACCTAGCACTATTTGAGTTCACCTATAATAATAGTTATCAGATGACTATTAAAATGTTAGTATATAAGGCCCCTTATGGTATGCAGTGCAAGTCACCTCAAAACTCGATGTAGGTAAGAGAATCAGAGTATTTGGGACTATGTCATATGTAAGAGGCATCATAGATGTTTTAGTTAATTTAGAAATATATGTCTATATATTAGAGTAGAGAAAATTCAAAAGAAGATAGATTTCACATACTCATCGCGTTTACAATTGGTGATAGTGTTTTTATTTTTGTGTCTCTTAGATTGGGTTACTATAGAATTCAAATGCAGGGAAAGATGTTTCGAAGGATTTTTTATTCCTTTTGAGGATGTGGAGATATTCAGGTTAGTGGTGTACCTATTGGCTCTTCCATAGATTTATGTTTTTATCAAAAAAAAAATTCATATGTCACAACATTAGTAGTATCACCCCGACCCTTCTCATGTAATTATTGTGGGTGATATTTAGATTGAGGTTGATGCAACCTTTGAGAAGCATCTGTTACACATTTTGGATCACAAAGAAAAAGTGTTGCTGGGAAGGAATCTGCCAATATTTTGAGTATTGTAGAAACCTTTTCATGTTCAAGAAGAAAAATTGGATATATAAGTAGATATTTAGGATCAATGGATGGATATTTTTTACATCAGGATCCTAATGTTTCGTGGAAGTATTGATCGAGGGAGAGATGTTATAATGTGTGGAAATTTTAATATTATGGCCTTTTCCAGAAATGTATCGAGCTCATTTTCAAGTAATTTTTACCTTTTTTTAGTATACATATTTTGGGTTTTTTCATGTTTTTTAGGATAAATTGGATAATTTTATTAGTTTTCGAAGGAATTTTAAGATGTCAACATTTTTTTACAAACTGTGCACTCTTCCCCAAAAAATCATTCATTCCCAAAGAGAGAGGAAATGAATTGATAGTAAAATTATATTCCCCCTTAGTAGAAACTATTCACCCCTATGATAAGGCTCATGAATTGGGCACATAGCTTTTCAAATCATGCACCCCTACCTAGGAAATTGTGTGAGTTGGTTTTTAATCCTCCAAAAAAATTATTTTTAATTTTTGAAAACCCTAGTTATTATTTCTATGCACCCTATAATGACCCTAAACCAATTTATTTGATTTTTTATTCTCCCAAAAGGGTTACAAGGTTCATAAAACTCAGTTCTTGATCACTCGATTGTTCTTTCGATATATCATTTCTCTATTAATAAGTTTCTTCTTCCTGACATAGTTTCAACTCTCTCTCTCCCTTATCACTTCCCAGGTAAAGAATAATGTCTTATTCCCCATTTTCATTGGATTAGATTGTGGATAATCGAGATATAAATCTTTTGGCTCTTGTACATAGGTTTTGGAATTAAATACTTTATTTCATTTTGTTCTTTATTGGACTGCTTCAATTTTGGGTTTTTAAATTTTAGTGAATGTCCATCAACAATCATCAGCTAGGTAATCTAACAATCAATTTACATATTCTATTTCAGAATTTTGTTTATGTAATTGATCAATTGAAATTTCCACATTATAAAATTTAATTCAAAATTTAATTTATTAATTTAATTAACTTGTGATATTGAAATGGGTTCAACATGGGAAATTGAAATTGGTAATTTTGGTAATGAAATTGATGTTTAATGTGAATTACTATTTAATTAATAATCAAATTTATCTATTATTAGAAATAATGTTTAATTTTTAATGGTTTATATGGATAAATATTATTAAATGTCTTAATGGTGAAGTTTTCATATTATTCCATGTGAATAAATTAATAAACCATGATTGAATTGGTAAATTGAAATGGGAAACAATGATATGAATGATTGATAATGATGGTTAATTATGATGAACCATGATAAATTTAATACATGTGACATATGTCATATAAGTAATTGATTGATAAATAATTATGGGACAAATATGTTTTCTCCAAATACCCATATGTGAGTGATTGATAAATGACTATGGAACATGGATTGATTATCTAAACACAAATATGTGATTTATTGATAAATAATGTTTGGGATTGGATCTGATGCTTCAAATACCCCCGGTATTCCACACATGCCTTAATATGACCAAAATATTGGAATTGGAATATTGTTTCAAGAATATGATATAAGAATGTGAAATAAAATTCATAGTGGATGCCCAGGAAATAATTAATTTTTTCCCTATGTGATATGGATTAGACTCACACATGGGACAAAACATGTATTGATTGTTCAGGTGTCATCGTGCACCTTAGAATTTATGTGGTTAAATAGAGAATTATTTAATTGGTAAACTATTTACTTTATCACTTGTACATCATTCATTATAAAACAAAATACACTATTATAATCTGGATATTGTCTTATATGGCATCGGTGAAGTCCTACTATGTTTAATCACACCCTGCCAAGGATGTTTGATAGGTAACTAAAAAAATTCTTGATTACAGGATAAGATAAATGAAAGAGACCCCTGGTAGATGGATGAATTGGGATGGATCATGATTGAGGGAACCAAACATGATGTCGGGACCCTCATGGTAGTTTAATGTGTATTTTTTTGTGTTTTTCATAATTACACTTGACACATACATGGAAGAAAATATCAACTAACTTATTTTAGATATAGTTTTCCTATTTTTCATACTTATGTAATACTAGTTTGTATTGGTTATAGTTTTATTCTGGTTGTTAGTTACATCATTTATTTATTATTATTTATTTCCTGTTGTTTAGTTGCTTTGATAATGAGGGTATAGTCAGAACATGTATATATTAGACCCTCGCTACTAATTAGTTTCCATTAGAATATTGGGAGACCTGTTTTAAGTCACTTAAAAAATTTCTATGGGCATTAGAATTTGTAACCAGGGTTGAGATGTTACAAATAATAATAATAATACTAGATACATTAATGAGTATTCTATATCTAAAAATTGATTTGAATATATAAACTATGAATTAAATGAATATTTTGAAAATTAAGTGGTTCTAATTTATTATATATCTCTATATAATTTTCAATAACATAGATTTATTGAGAATAAAAAAAATTATTTTGTATAAGAAGAATGATATAATATTTTAATTGAACTGTAATTTTTATTAGTACACAAAAAAATAATGATAATCTAAATTCAAAATTAATATTTACAATAAATGAATCTTGAATATAATAATATTGAGTTATGGTTTATAAATAAGATGAAATTAAATGGTTTGATATTAATTTTTATCCCTTGGATAATAATGGTCAAATTAATTCATATAGGAAAATTAATTAAATGAGTTTATGAATAGAATTTTAATTGTTATACACCTGATGAATGGAGTTGTTGATGTCAAAATATGAATATCAACATTTTCACAGATAGATTTAAAATTAAATATCATAGTAAAAAATGGTAATTAATAAACAAAATTTTAGTTTGATGATGGTATTAATGTTACATTTAGTTTAATTACAAACAAGTATGATACACCTTATATTGGTAGAGAAAAAAATTATCATTAACATGTTGATTCTAAAATATGCTGTGATTGGGAAGGCATAGATCTAGGTTAATATAAGAATATAAGACATAGAAAAAGTCAAAAAAACATCAAGGGAAGAGTTATTAAAGAGTTTAAAATAATAATGATTTTTGAAATTATTTTCATATAATATTACATTCCCATATTAAATCATATGGTAATAACGATTAATAAAAAATAATTATGGATTTCTGACAAGAATTAAAAAAATCAAGTAAAGAAGAATATCACATGGGATCTTTTGTTACATTCCAAAGTGAATAATGCTATTAAGAATCATTTGTTCCAAAAAATAAATGTATTCAGTGGGTTGATATGAAATTAAATAAATCTTCTTTTGTTCATGAAAAATAATATAATATTGAGGGGGGTGATTTTAATGAAATATTTTAAATAATTTCAGTGCTATAAAAGATTTTTATTTTTATTTGAATACGTTCAAAACGAAATTAAAATATATTTCAAATTGAAATAATGACTATATTTTTTAATGGAAAAATTTATCAGGATGTCTAAATTAAATTACTATATGTCTTTACTCTTAATATTGAGCGATTCTTAGTATATAACTAGAAAATCATAATTTATTTTTTTAAATAAAAAATGTGTGTAGTATTGGAAGGATTAATATTGCCTTAATAGTATGATATTTAGAATATGGAATGTGGAAATAAATAATTATGTTAGTTAAAATATCACTAAATCACATATTATGATAGTGTATATTGGTAAAATTATTTTTTATGAAAATGAGATGAATTATTAGGAATAATATTCTACCAATAAGAATAAATACTTTCTGATGTCGATGATTGTTGTGATGATATTTTACATGGGGGTTCAATAGATTTATACCATAGATTTCATCTTGTAATAATCTTATAAATATAATATACTGTTAATGAAAAGGTATAGAAAGGAATAATCAAAGTAAATATACATTCATATATCTATGAATATTAAGTGGATGGAATAAAGTTATAATGATTTTTTGTGAGTCTAATCATCATGATTGATTCTAGACATGTATTTGTTTATGTTGTTACATTATTTACATGATTCCAATATTAAATCGAAGAATATTATCGTATTATAGTAAATTGAAGCACATGATACACTAAAAGAATTCAAATGTATCGTTTTTTGTATAATAAATTCAATTTTATTAAAATTTAAGGATTAAATAATGTAGATTGTGAATGTGGGGTTTGATATAGAAAGAATAATTCTAGAGAATAATTAATTAGTAACTTGAAATTTTTCAGATAAAAAACTAGGAAGAAAGATTCATTCAAACATTACATAAATATGGTTGATTATATATTATAATCACAAGATAAAAATAAAATTATAACATCATAATCACATATTTAAGACATATGAATTAAAGCTTCATATACTTTGGGGATTTTGTGGAGAAAATAAAAATTCATACTCTTTTAATGAATTTAGTGAAGTATTAATGATAAAAGAATATAAATATCATCTAAAATTTAAAAAATGGGAGGATTTAATGTGTTGATGTTAATTACTACTATATTTTAATAAAAGGTAATATTGAAAATATATATTGGATAAAAATGGATATGAGATGACACAAATACAATAGGGGGTTAAATTTTTTGTTTTTAAAATATTCTATTAAAATAAACAAGGAAGGTTCTTTATTTAATTTGATATAAAATAAAACAATTCACAATGCCTCTTATAAAAGAAAAAAATGATCATACCGACTCTTGGCTTGATGATGTTGTTATGATACTATATGTTGTAAAAAAAATTATTGGGATTGAATACAAATATTATAGTATATAAAGTGTAATTGATTCTACCATAGAGCATATTGAATAATTTCTGAAATGTATCAATTTTAACTAAAACAATTACAATATTTAAAAACACTAAGAGGAAAAATAAATAAAATGGTTCAACTACTATTATAATAATCATCGAAAAATTAAATGGTTTTACAATTCATTTATCCCAATGAGTAGGGTATCATTTCACCAAGGATTATAGGTTTTTCTTACAAACATTGGTAATCGCTTGATATAATGATCAACCCATCTATCTTTTTATCCCTAGATTCCCTTGATTGAATAGGTAATCAAAAAACATTCCTTTAAATCACTTAAAATCCCTTGATACGATGATCGAAAACACTGTCTAACTATCCCCGTCATCTATCAATAAATATCATACGATCGGACTCACAAATAAAATTAAATCACTTCTTGAAATACAAAAACTGTGAATGAGTTCGTCATATTTTCTAATTTCTAGGATTTTCCATGAAGTTGGAGAGATGTCACACAATCTCTCTATTGAACATGGAAGATAAAAAAGTTGATCTATCTTGTTTTAATGACCTATTATTTGTAGTCCTCAATTTCCAATAGTCACATTTTAACCAAAATTCATATTTCATTAGAAAATTTGGAGGTACTTGCACACTTGGAATTATATTGTTCGTATTGAAATAGAAAACAAGACATAATTTTGATTATTTTGTAACTAACACCATGACATAAATTTTGAGAAAAAATATATTTCAAAATGATAACATGTGTAATATTGTCATAAGAAATGGGTTTTTATAAAAGAATGAACACATGCATGTGAAAAAATTATAACATTAGTATGATTGATATTAATGGTATGATGATAGATATGATTCTGATTATCAAAATGTATATAATGAAAAGTACTAATACAATGCAAAGTGGGTACAATGCTCATTTTGAGTATGATGGTCAGAGTCAGTTTGTTTTATAGAGTGGGTATAACGAAATAGTGATTACAGTGAAATAATGTGTATGAAAAAATGGTGAGTATGATGAAATAGTGAGTATGATGAAATAGTGAGAATGATAAAATAGTGAGTACAATGAAAAAGGAAACGATATTTAATGTAAATCATTATCATATTAATTGAGTATAAAGAGATTTGTGATTTTGATAAAAAAATATATAAATGTCAATATATACTTTTGACTTAACTATATATTCCAAAACCCCAAATCAAATGATGTATATTTATATATATAATTGTTTTCTTTTGAGTACATACTAACCAAATATCCTTATGATTATTTTATATATAATTTCTATATATTATTTAGTTTAATTTTTACATATAATTGAAATATCACTGTCACTATAATTTTGAAAGGTATATAAGTTAATACCAAATATATAAGGTGTGAAAATATATTGTGAGAAGTAATAAAAGTAAGAGAATTGATGACATATAATTATGATAGAGATATAAGATGAATAGTAATGGGGGAATAAAAATGATATGAGCTTAAATTGATGAGTAATAATACCTGAGATATAATAACATATTTTCATAATAATTTAATAATCTAGTTTTTATTTTTCAAATAAATAAAGAGGGTGATGTTGATGATAATTTGAAATATATTTTTGTTTATGGTAATAAATATTACCCCTTATGAATTTTCAAGAATAATATAATACTAAAAATCCTCTTACTAGATGAAATATAGTTGGAAGAATATGGTTTTACTCATTACATCAAGATATTGAGTTATTTTATAAAATTTACCCTATTTGGTAATGTGGTCATTAGATAACTCTCACATTAAGAGCATAATATAGATGATTTTATTGAGAAGATGATTAATGGATCATAAAGTTTTTTATATTTATGGTCAATATTCTTATTAAACATTTTGGGATTGATTAGATTTTCATAGGTTGCAATTAAATGAAGATTTTTAGGAATAGAGAGAACTATTTCTCAGTTAATTAGAGTCAAACCAGGTTTGATATAATTTAAAAATCATTAGATGATATTATAAAATGGTTAAAATTATTTTAAAAGAAAAATAATATTATTGGATCCATCATATACCATTTTTCTCATACACATCATGGTTTAAGTCATGTTTTTTTTGAATAAATTATTAATGAAATAATGATTTTAGGAGTTATTATACTGTAATATAAACAATTCATTGATAAATATTTTTTATAAATTATATTTTTAGAATTATAAAAAATTACATGGAACATGTGGAAATGATGTGGTTGTTAAGTGTGTATCAAATAAAATGGAGTATCTATAGTATTTGTGGTGGAGAAGAAAACTATATGGTTTTTTAAAATATATTATAGTCATAATATTAACTCAATATGTTATTTTCACTAGTCACCCTGACAAGATCAATATCCCATGATTAAAGATAGTTGATTTGAGGATAGAAAACAAATATTATATATTTGATTAAATAATATGGGATATTAAATAATAATTTCTATTTTTAAAATATTTAATTGTACATTTGATAATGGATTTAAAGATATAAATCAATATGTTTGCATCTTTTCATATCATAAAATATTTCCTTGGTTTCCTGAAAGAATCATTTTTTTGTGATCTATAATGAAATAAAGATATTAACTTGAATATTGTAAGATAGTGCCTAGTCTATTTTTTAGTAATAGTTTTAGAGAGATTATAATCTTTTTTGAAAAAAAGAACAATTACACAATATATTAATTAAAAAATGGTATTGAATGAGAATTTTAAAGATCATTTGTGTTATATCAATTATTATTATTAATTCATCCCATGATGTTGAAGTATTATATCATGTAATATTTTTGGGACATGTTTTTTAATGACATATTTTTTGTAAAGTGTCCATGGAATCCCCCTTTCTCTTAATGTTATTATTTTATGAAAATATAAACACTATTTGATTTGGGACGATATATTTAAATCCCTATGTATAGTTAAATCAACAAGAGTTAGTGAAATATGTAATAATATTATTGTTACAAATCATGAAGTCATATATTTATCATTTCTCATGATTCAAAAACATGAGAAGACAATCCTTAAAACTAATCCCCAATGATGGAATTTTTTTAATGGGAAATATTTTTATAAAACCAAGTAGATATATTATTAGTAGTCCTAATATCCACATCATCACATAAGTTGAGTTAGGTATTATGATTTAGAAAAAAGATAAATTGGATTCCTTAGGTTATAATAATATTTTGTACTAATATTAAATAATCCTTTGTATGATAGATTTAATTTTAAAAAATATATATTTTTATTATATGGAAAATATATTAATTTTAATTCATATTAAATGGAAGTTTATAGTCCATTTTTTCGTGGTTTCATTTATTTTAGAAAATAAAAAAAATTTAATAATTCTAAATTTTCAAATCATGATTTTAAATGTCAAGATGATTTATATGGTTTAAACATTACCCAATAGCATAGTTGGTTAAGATAAACACTTTTATACTATAATTGTTTTCCTAATTGACTAATAGATCATATTATCTTTATAAATATAATTATGAAATTTATTTTTATTAAAACAATTTTTATTGATTATATAACCTTTTTTAAACTATACATCACACAATGTGATTGTATTATCCTGGTTATCAAAAATTAATTTTAATATAAATTATTGGGGATTAAAAATTGATCATTTTATTGGTATAAAAAATTTGGATTATTATAAAATTTTAAATAGAAATTTTAAAATGTTTTATAATATAATTTATAATGAGGAACAATTTTGTAATTAGTACGAACTATAATTTAGAATTGGGAAAATAAATCGAACTATTTGAATATTCTCTTCCTAGGTGTTTTATTTAGATTCCCTTACACCATACTTATAGATGACATATTAAAATTCTTCTTGCTAGTAAATGTCATGGATTTCATAAAAACAATGTACTCTCACTTGGGTCTAGAAAAAATAATTTTCATATACAACAATAGTATTATAAATATTCAATATATATACATTAGTGGTTGTAAATTTCAATAAGATATTGAAATACTAATTATGATGGAAATAATTTAGATATAAATTAGACATCTTATACATGTCAGATTTTAGACATGTAATTATTTTTATATTGTTATATAATACAATATTATATTTTATTATTTACTATAAATTTTAATTATATAGTTATAAGTATGGTTGTGCATACATTATTCAAATGAAACACACATTTCAAGATTTTGGTTTTCAATTATAAAAATTTCACCCTATTTACGATTTGAAATGTATTTTAAATGTTTCATTGAATATTACTTCACATACCATGATTGATAATATTGATTTAATTATTCACTTTTTGAGAGATCAATATAAATAATGTGAAATCACCCTTGAATTAATTGGAACTAAATTTAATATTCCTTATATATTTAATAGTTGTATAAATAAATAGAAAATATATAGTACAAAATAATTATGAATGATTAATTACTATATATATTAGTTTTTTCAAAAGACATTTTTATTATATTTTATTTTTATACATTCTTAATGACTCATCATCCATCATTTGTTATATCTATATTATTATTTATTATATGTTATTGGGCATTACTTAACAATGAATTTATTTTTAAATAATTTGGTCTATTATGCTTAATAACACAATCAATGCAACAATACGGGCAATAATTTTTCGTTACCATAATATATTAATGAGGTTTCTATTATAATGTGCAATAGTGTTGTAAACCTTCCATTAAATTATTTTATGATCAATTTTACATGATATTAATTTTTCTTGTTATTAGTATACATTCAATGAGTTAATTTATGGATAATTATTAAATTTATTATTCTTATTCCATTAACATTTTGTTTCATTTTTTTATTTTTTTATTATAATTACTGATTTAAACTTTTTAATAACCACATTAATTTAAAATAATTTTACATTTTGGGATTTGGGTTTTTTAAAAATATTTAATATTCATAATAAAACTATTAACTAAAAACCCTTATTAAAAGAAAACCCTTTTTTGAAACCATAAATATATAATATATTAAATATCACATGCGATAATAAAGATAATTATGACACCCTTTCCATCTACAAAATTTATTGATGAACTGATTTACACTATGAAATATAAAGGATGTCCTTCTATATCATAGAGTGTTAAAAATATTATTTTGAAATACAATATAGTGTCTTAAATGAATTTACTAGAGGTTCATTGTTTCAAATCATCCATTTTTCCCTATAATGTATTACCAGATCTAGGATACCTAATTTATTTGGATTGTACTTTCTATGAAAGGCTAGTAAATTAATTTTATCTAAATTCTTATTACATTTATATGATAATTAGGATATTATTATTTATAAGGTTCCTGGATAAATAATTACACAACTATCAAAATCATGACACTATAACACACCAATCATCCACGATACGTTTCTCATTTAATAATGCAATTGGTTACATTGTACGCAACATCAAGATTCTAACACATTACGACCAATCAAACGATCTTTTTTGAATAATAATACCCACTTTTTAAATTTTTATTAATTTTATTTTTCTAAATGGACTTCATTTTTGAATTTGGAATATAGAAATTTTATTAGGGTGAATTTTTGGTATTTTTTTCTAAAAACTTTCATTTTTTAAGGAATAGTGAAAAACACTGAGTTATATGTTAAAACCGAATTTTTTATTTAAATAATTTTTTATTTTATTTATATTTATTTGAGTAAAAATATATACTTAATAGCTATATAAGTTCATTTTAATTCATTGGATTCATTTTATAATAATTTTGGATATATAAAAATTTTATTGAACTTTTTACCATCCTTTACCCACCTCATAGGAGCATTTGCAAATCTACATAAAAAATAATTGTACCCCTTCTATGAGTTGAATTTAAAAAATAAAGATACACAGTTGATATCATTAAGTAATATTTTTTTCAAAAAGATTAAAGTAATTTTTTTTTCAATAGTAACTTTTGACTTTTATTTACCACGGTTAAAAGTAAATAGGGCAATTAAGGGTAAAAATGATATCATAATTACCCTAACACATGTCCTAATTATATTGGATAAATATAATTAGATACAAAATAACCTTAGTAATAAAATATGATCCTCTTTGGTCCAAGTGAATTAGAATAGGTCATTTTTTATTATTTTATTTAAAGAAGAGTTAAAAGAATTAAATTCAATGTTTAATTACTAATCCATTTTTATTACAGGGTTACACAAAATATAAATTCGACTATAAATATTAATTAGAAATATAAAAATATTTCATACATAATGTTATATTATATTTAATATTTAGAAATTAAATAATTTAATTTATTTATGTCTCAATGATGATGCAATAATTAAATTATTAATGAAATATTAAAATAATTGATAATATAAATATCCTAATAAATGTAAATAGAAACTTCTGATGAATTAAACTAATTTTATACGTTAACATGACATGTTAGGGTTGGTTAAATAAATTTTATTTTATGTGATAATTTTTTATGTCTTTCAAAAAAATCAATTACAAAATAGTGTCAAAATTGACATAGTTGAGTTTTTAAAAAAAATACTATATTATTAATTGATATAACATTCATAAAAATTCAAGGTTCTGCCAATGGACATAGATATGTTTTTATATATTAATAAAGTACCACATTTTCCACTATTGTCTTTTTATAGTATGTTTATTTACCATATAATAAAAAAATACAAAGAGAAACGGTAAATGTAAAACTATTTAACTAAGAGTTAATCTAAAATATATGGTTAATATGATGATTTAAAACACATTAATCCTATTGGTTGAGATATTATCGACCAATACCCACCATAGACTCTATAGAATTTATTTTTAACCAATATAACATGGAAATTATTTTATTTTAAATTTATATTTCATGCTTTTCCAAAAGTGACCATCACTTCTCTTATAAAAGGGAACATCACCTTATCATAACATAACTACTCAAAATACTTTTGGATGGTCCAAAATATTCCCAAATATCCTCCCAAAAATTCTACCTTTATCCAAGAGGCCATCCTTAGGTCATAAATACAACCTATGGATTCCTTTTGATCAAATCAAAAGGAAGAACTCGATGAATAGGTAAATATTTCATCACCTTTTTCAAGTTATTTTCTTTTTCCATTTCCAATTTCATTGTTGTTTCAATTCTTAAATAATATCTCCAGTATCTTCTATATACTTTTATGTTATTATAAATATGGTAAAACCATATTCATTATTCTTTACATCCTATAAATGAAAAATTAACCATACGTATGTACGTACGACATACCGTCTCCACATCGTGGGGTAGTTTCTTATTCAAACACTTAATTTTTTTGGATGGGTATAATAATTAATATAAATTATTTTAATAATAAATATAACATGTTAATTATTATGTATATATGATATAAAATCCAATTACTTATGACTTCACCATCAATATAATGATACTGTTGCTCGTGCGTACGTACTGATTACAATCTTCACAAATGTGATGAGATTCATTCCCATTCGTAATCATTTAATAATAATTTTCATTTTATGATTAAAAAAATGTTAATGAACAAAATATAATTTTGCATATGGATAATAAACATCCTATCAATAACAAACATGGCTTACATAACCAAGCATATAAAGGAAAACGAATTAGTTGACACCTGAAACGATGATACTACTGAAATATTATTAACCACACATTATTATAAGGTCATATATGATATCATATTTATGTATACAGTTCATGAATAATTTAATAACAATGCTTTAACTATTATATAGGAGGATAATGTACCCTTTACCAAGAAAAGGTACAAGTTAAGGGTTAATTCTACAATCTCTTTACTTATATGAGGTTGTTAATACGTAAGTGTCTACTGGGACCTCTATATCAACCACATCAGTATTTTCATAAAATTGTAATTCTAAATTTTTATAGTATTTACAATACTAAGGTTTAAATTCATTTATACCATTATTTGACCATATATGTTTTAAAAGGAATATTTCGGTCGTATTCCAAACAAGGTACTTTATGAACATTTCAACATAATTAAGGTAAGAATGAAGTTTTTTAACTTATATAGAGGGTGCAGCTATTTTCCACTATTTTATTATCCCCGAAGCTTCTTAAAAATAAATGTCCCCTTATATAATTATGTAACTTTTAAATGATTTCAAAATAGAAAGAGGTATTTATTTCAAATAGTTTTCATTTCATCTATGTCAACATCCATTGAAAGATTTTATACTTGTTTGAAGTTAGTTTATTATTATTCAAATATTCCATATTGTATTTAATGTTTTTTCATATGTTTGACTATGGATGTGTTATTTTTACTCAATTCATGGTTTATGGATAATGTATTCACATTTCGTATGCTATTTTTAATACGAATTTTTATGTTATATTTAAACCATTTCATATGAAGAATGCATTGGACATAGTAAGTGATGAGTTGAGCCCGGTAGAGCTCCTCGATGCATCTGTAGGTCTCATTGGTCAAACTAGTGTCTTGGGACCAGGCCTTGAAAAAATTTTATTTGTATTCTTGGCACAAGGCTGTGACTATGTGGTTATGAAGTCTGGCATTATGCATTCCATCATTATGAATGTTGCTATTGATATTTCTTGTGATTATTAGACTAGTCGAATATCCATGTGATTAAGTAAATGGAATTATTTAATTTTATATTTTCTATATTATTCTGAATTTTATGTTTAATAGGATATGGTTTTAGCCAAATACTATTCCTTAAATTTTTATTCTTATTTATGAATGTTTCCACTATATTGTTTTCGTTACTAAGAATCTGAGGTCACCCCTTTCTATATTTTATTTTCCCATGATGTGAAGAAGTATTTTATGGCTGGACTGTATGGATAGGATAAGGATATTAGTGTGTCTAGAGGGGGGAAAATGTTGTTAATGATTTTATTTCACGATGTAATGTAAAACATGTGAATATTTCTAGTACTTCAAAGGATACTAAATTGATCGGTATTTCGGGACATGATTCTTTGTATCATGCCAATGTTATATAATAATGCACTGACTCTGGGTAACATGGGCTGGGGCATTAAAGTTGGTATCAGAAGAATATTATTAAAAACCATGGAAGCTAGATTTAGAAAAACTATTATTAGTCAACATTACCCTAAGATATACTTCTAGGATTAATATAAAAGAACATCCTAGAATTTTTGTAATGTAGAGATTATGTGAGTTTTCCATGAAATACATCCCTGTCTAGATACAAGCAGGTATAGGTGACTCTGGAATAGATATACCTAGGGGTACATATGAAAACACCACTTTGAGAAAGACTCGAATGAGAACTGGTTCATGACAACGCGTCTTTCTGCACTCTTTGTTATGACACTCCTGGGGGATATGCTTAGTATAATTCCCATTTTTTCCAAAAAATATGATGTATTTATAATTATAAACTTTCTCAATGAATTTTTTATTATTATTAGGGATTATATCCATAAATAGTTCAATTTATGTTAACTATTTTACATGTTTGTAATTATTTATTGTGATTAACAAACTAATCTAGTATATATCATTTTTTTGAAATGGCGCATAGTGGATGGAATGGAAATTGTATCAACAAATGTAATCCATGTAGGTATTTCCCTCCTATTCAAGATAATTATAGAAGAGCTAGTGATGCAATTGGTTCTGATAAACTTATCATCCCACTAGGAAAACTCACTCAGGATATGAATAATAACCTTACATGTATGGAGAACCCCGATCCACAATGCAGAGGATTAATGTTAGACCACTTCATGAGGTAAAAAGAACCAACATTTAATGAGACTATTAATCCATTTTTAGCCAGAAAATGGATAAGTTCCTTAGAGAATATATTTCATGCTTTGAGAAGTATCAAAAAGAAAAAAATTAGTCATGGCAGTTTATCGCCTCATAGAAGATACAGATCAATGGTGGCCATTAATCCAAAACACAAAAGAATATGAAGAAGTATCAAATATGGAATGGATGTATTTTAAAGATATTTTCATATAAAAACATTTTCTTCTTGACCATTGAGCATATATGGAAAGGCAATTCTTTATTCTGAGACAAAAGGAGGATGATAATGTCGCCAAATATGAGGCTAACATTACAAGCTTAACAAGGTCTGCTAAAGATTATATACATAACCTAAGGATTGAAATTGATCAATTATCTGATGGGTTAAAACCATTTCTCTGGTGAAAATTAGTCTCACAATCCCTCTTATCATATGAAGAGATTTTCTCATGCACTATCAAGACTGAAAAACAAATCTCAATGTCATACGATATTAATGAAAAGTAGAAAAATAAGAGATCTGCTGAACACTCTAGAATTGGAAATATTGGGAAGAAGATAAAAATTGAATTTCCATCTGGTAGTAAATGGGGAAATAAACACCCTGATACTTGAGTAAAGGGAATGTGAGTCTGTTATAAGTGAGGTGAAAAAGGCCACTAATCTCGTAATTGTAAGGGGAATAATGAGGATGTTAATGTAAAATTCTAAAATTATAGAGAAATGGTGAATTAAAAAAATGAATGTCCTATGAACCAAGGGAACATTCCTCAGAAAAGTCTACAATGAAAATTACATGATTATTCATTCACTACTACTGAGGTTAAAGCTCTGAAAGACATAGTTGTAGGTAATTCAATGTTTTTATAATGTTTAGACAATTCTCAATTTTATTATGGATCATCAAATTGTTTCACATCATCCCAGTTTTCTAAGAAAATTAGATATTTTAAATTTGACTTAACACGGGAGTTTTTAGTCAAAACACCTAATGGAAGTATCATCGTAACATTGTTTTGTGAATCAGTTCCCATTAGGGCATATAAATGTTCTTTATCTGCTGAATTCATCATCATACCGATGATTGAATTTGATATAATCCTCGAAAGGGATTGTTTTTCGGACTATGGTGCAAAAATTTACTGTAAGAAGTACAAGGTTACAATTTCCATTAATGATAAGGAGTACTTTATCTTTGGAGCGGAAAAGTCACCAACTGATTCTTATCTAGATCCACCCCCAGTAGCTCTACTAAATTCAATTACTCGGGTGGAAGAGAATGAAATAACTATGGGTGAGGAAGAGAAAGTTCTAATAGAGGATGTATCTATTGTGAGAAATATGTTTACTTGTTTCCAGTGTATTTACCTAGACAACCTCCAGAATAATAAATTGAGTTTTCCATTGATTTAATTCATGGTTCAAGGCATATATCGAAGACCCCTTATAGAATGGTCAATGTGGAATTAATGAAACAAAAGAAACAACAAGATGAATTGAGTAATAAGGGATTCATTCTCCCTAGTGTTTCTCCAGGGGGAACCATTGTCCTTTCTGTTTAGATGAATGACATATCTGCGAGGATGTGCATTTACTACATGGAGATCAATGCAGTGACAATAAAGAACATTTATCCCCTACCGCCCGTTGATGATTTATTCGACCAAATTCATGGAGATCAATAATTTTCTAAGATTTACCTTCGATACAGATATCATCAACTATGTGTGAAGAAAGAAGACATTCAAAAAATAGCCTTTCGAACCAGAAACATGCATTACGAGTTTATAGTAATACTTTTTGGATTGACTAATTAACCCTCTGTCTTCATGGATCTAATGAATATATTTTTCAAGGAATATCTTGATGACTTTTTAGTGGTATTTATTGATTATATTTTGGTATATTCCAAAATCTATGAAGATCATGAAAATAAATTTTTCACTATTCTGAAAACCCTGAGAAGAAATGATTTATATGGAATTTTTAGTAAGTGTGAATTATGGCTTCAAGAGATTTATTTTCTAGGTCATATTGTCTTTAAGGATGGATTCTCGGTTGACCCTTCAATGTTCATGAAATCCATGAATGGCCAGTAACAATGAGTATAATTGAGGTATGCAATTTTATTGGATTAACATGTTATTGTCGACATTTCGTCCAGAATTTTTCCAGATTGTCTAACCCATTAAACATGCTCACACATAATGGGTTAAATTTATTTGGACAAAAGAGTGTGAAATTTTTCTTGAATAAATTAAGAGAATATTAGTTAATTTTCCTATCTTAAAAGAGTTCAATTCTATGATTAATAACTGGTCTATTTTTAATATAGGGTTACAAAAAATATAAACATGACTATAAATATTCATTATAAATATAAGAATATTTACTATATAATGGTATATTAGTTATATTTTTTAGACATTGAATAATTTAATTTATTTATGACACAATGATGATGCATTAATTTACTAATTTACGAAAGATTATAATAATTGATATTATAAATATCCAAAAAAAAGGTAAATTAAGTCTTCTGGTGAATTACACTAATATTCTAGGTTTATATGACATTATAGTGTCGGTTAAATTTTTTTTATTTATAGTGATAATGTTCTTATGTCTTTCAAAAAAATAAAAAATTAAATAGTGTCAAAATTGAAATAATTGAGTTTTTTAAACAAATACTCTATTATTAATTGATATAATATTCCAAAAATATAATTTTCAGATAGATGACTTTGATAAACTTATATTTATTAATAATTTACCACATTTAGTTCTCTTGTATTGTTATATTATGTTTATTAACCATATAATATAAAAATACAAAGAGACATGGAAAATGTTAAACTATTTAATAAAGTGTTAAATTTAAAAGATAAGTAAATATGATGACATAAAACTGTCTAAAACATATTTTTTAGTGGGTTTCGACCCATACCCACCTTATCCTTTAATGAATTTTTTTTTGAGCCCTTAGAAACAGAAGATGATTTTATTATAAAATAATATATTTATATTTTCTTAAAGTGACCCTCAACTCTATTATAAAATAGAACTTCCCCTATTCCTAATGTTACACCCTCAAAGCCTTTTGGATAAGCCAAAACCTACCCAAATATCCTCCCAAAATTCTTCAATTCATCCTAGTGGCCTAGTTTTGGTCCAAAATCTATCCTATGGGGCCCATTTGATCAAATCAATAGGAAAAACCTGATGAAGAGGTAAATATTCCATCACCTCTTTCAGGTTATTTTCTTTTTCCACTTCTATTTCATCATTGTTTCCATTCTATAATAATAATTCCAACATCTTATATATACTATGATGTTGTTATAAATATGGTACAACCATATTCATTATTCTAAGCATCCTATAAATGAAAACGCCGCCATACGTGTGTAGGTATGGCTTACAGTCTCCACGTCGTGGTTTTGTTTTTATTAAAAAACATCACTATTTTGGATGGGTATAATAATGAATATAACTGATCTAAATAATAAATATAAAATTTTAATGATTTTTTATATATGATATACCATCCAATTACATACAATTTCAACATCAATATAGTGATATTGTCACTCGTGCGTACGTACGGATTACCACCTCCACGAACATGATGAGATTCATTCAACATCGTAATCATTCAAGAATAATAATTATTTTATGATTAAAAATTATATTTATTAACATAATATCATTTTATATATGAATAAAACAAATCCTATCCATTAAAAAATGGATTACATAACCTATCATATAAAGGAAAACGAATCAGTTAACACATAAAACGAAAATACTACAAAAATATTATTAACAAAGCTATTTTAGAGGGTTATATATGATATGATATTTATGTATATAGAATTTTTATGATTTAATAATAATTATTTAACTATTATACAAGATGTTATCATTTCCTCGAACAAGGAAATGTACAAGGTAAGGGTTAATTCTAAAATCTCTTTATTTATCCGAGGTTGTTAACACGTAAGTATCTACTGTGACCTTTTTATCATCCACATCTGTATTTTTATAAAAGTGCTAATCAATTTTTTTACTATTTAAAATAATATGGGTTAAAGTCATTTATACACTTATTTTACCATATATGTTATGAAAGGAATCTTTTGGTTGTTTTCCAAACAAGGTACTTTATGTCCTTTTCGAAAAAAATTAATGCAAGAATGTATTTTTTTAACTTATACGATAGGTGAATCTATTTTTCGTTTTTATATCATCGTCTAAGCTTCCCATACATGATCATAATAATATTTTCAAAATAATGTTTTTCTTATATAATTACATGACATTTAAATGATTTCAATATAGAATGTTATATTTATTTCTAACAGGTTTCATTTCATCTATGTCAACATCCTTTGATAGATTTTAAACTTGTTTGATTTTGATTTATTATTATACAAATCTTCCATATTGTGTTGATGGTTTTGTGATATATTTGAATATGGATTTTTTATTATTACAAAATTCACGGTTTGTTGATATTGTATTGACATTTCGAATTCTAGTATTAATATGAATGTTTTTGTTATGTTTAAACATTTTCATACGCGGAATGCATTGAACATAGTATGTGATGGGTGGAGCCTACTAGAGCTCCGCAATGCATGAGTAGGTCACATGAGACCTACTAGTGTCTTGGAACAAGGCCTTGGTGGAAACTTATTTGTAGTCTTGGCACATGGCCTTGACTCTGTGTTTATGAAGTCTGGCATTACGCATTCCATCATTATAAAAGTTGTTATTGATATTGCCTGTGATTATTCAACTAGTAGAACATCAATGTGATTATGTAAATGGAATTATCAAATTTTATATTTTCCATATAATGATGAATTTTATTTTTAAAAGGATTTGGTTTTCTTCTAATAAATTGAAATAATTTTTTTTTCTTATTTATGATTGTTTCTGCAATATTGTTATCCTTACTGAGCATCTAAGATCACCACTTTATATTAATTATTTTTACCAGGATATGAAGAATTATTTTATGTTTGACCTGCTGGGATAGGCTAAGGATATAAGTGTTTTCAAAATGGGACAAAATTTTTTTGATGTCTTTTTTTCAGGATGTAACGTAAAACTTATGAATGTATATAGTACTTTCATGGCTAATAAAATTGATCAGTATTTTGGGAAATGATTCTTTATATCATGGAAATGTTATGTAACAATGCTCCGACTCTGGTTTACTTGGGTTGAGGAATTACAAATACTATGATTTTTTAATTCTTAAAAATGTATATTTTGAACATTTTTCAAATCATTACCCAATTTAATGCCTTTATTTTATAGTTTTCAAATTTATGAAACAATTTATTACCTATTTCACCCCAAAAATACCACATATAATGGAGTTAAATATAAATAACATAATTTTGGAAAAAATTTACGGAGATACTATTTTTTAGGGATGAGATATTTTATCACGTTAACACAAATAGAAACATTCTACATTATTTTTTTATTGTAAAAAAATTATATTTTTGTTTATAATGTTATATAAAAAGTTTGTTTTCACAAAAATATACAATTTTGATATAATTACATAACCAAACCATGTCTATATTATGCATCAATAAATTGGAATAGTTGGTAGAGGAAAAAACATGAATTATTTATTATAAAGGTAAAAATATTTTCTATATAAATTATAGTGAAATAAAAGATAGGTGGAAATTGTGGTAATGGGTTTTCATGAATTATGATGAAAAATTTAATGAGATGTATATTGTTGTTCAAAACCTAAATGGCTATGTTGGTTCTAAAAACCCTTGTTTATAATTAAATGAGATAGTTGGTGGTATATATTGTTTTGAATATGGTAATGTTCTTGATGTGGTAGAAGAATAATGTAAATAAGGTTAAATATATATTAAAAGGTGGAAGGGGAAGATGGTGTCATAGAGTCAATACATGTATAAGGGGTGAAATAAATGTTTAATGACAATAAGTTTTTTAAAATTTTAATGATTTGTTGTTGTCACAGTCACTTAATTTGTTTTATAACATTTTTTAGTTTAATTCTTTAATTTAATTAAATTATTAACTAACTAACACCATTAAATCATATTTACCACTCCAATATTATCTATGAATTTCAGTTTTCATAGCAAATGATTTTATATCGTGTAGTGAATGTTTCTACAATTATATAACTCTCTTTTATATCATTAGGATTATTTATTGTTATGAATAAATCAAGGAGGGTTTCAGTGTTTCTAGAATAATGTTTTGATAGCATTACATGTCATTTCGTACCACATAAATGGTTGAGAAAGAATTCAACATTTCATTCATTATGGAAAAAATTTCATTAATTTAGTCTCATATGAATTCATTGAATCTAAATGGATTCTATAATATTATAATAGTATTTGAATTATATTAATTGAAGTTAAAGGAGGCATGTATCTCATCAATCAACCAATATGAAAAACAGTAACAGACCAATCTGGTTTAACAAGACCAATCATCCAAGTCATCCCATCATGGGGTGGGGAAAAACAAAGATAAAAATTATAGGCTCATATATAATAAAAACAATGCATAAATCTTTATTAAAAATTGGAAAAAAATGTTATATAAAACTAATCCAAATAGGATAAACGATATGGAATGACACTTTTAGAACCCAAGTCTCCATGTGACTAAACAAAACCTCCAAACTATCCCAAAATGAAACATTAACACAATTATAATCTTGAAAGCTAAAAAATTATCTTATATTTACTTGAGTCAAACAATAAATGTTTACATCCACCAAAAGGAAGAATTAGGGTGTGAGTAACAGATCCGACTGTGATACCATCAAATAATGAATACAAGATCTAATAATATTAATTAACTATTCAAAGATTTAAAACAAAACAATTTTGCATGATCTTTTATAAATAAAAAATTAGATATCCTTTTTCAATCAGTCCTTGAGATTTAAAAAATTCCATATTATATTTTCAAAGATATAATATATGTAGGTAAAGATACCAAAATATAAATATACATTTGAGGAAAAAATCATGAAATAAATTATTATGTATTAAAGAAATAAAAACAACAAAGAACCTGCCATCTAGGCTCTAGCCAATTGTTCAATACGTAATAGGCACTTACAAGCCTAACAAGGCATAAGAATATATCCAACTAACATTGAGCCTTTCCATAGACCATCAACAAATAAAAGGTTACATCCTAGTGGGGTCACACACACTAAGGCTAGTTGTATCTCTTTCATATTACACCCACGGTTCAAGTTGTGTAATGTTTTTCAATTTCTATTTCAAAATCCAACCTCATATTTTTATAAAATCCATTTCATTTACAAGAAAATATTTTTCATTGTTTAAGATTCCATTGTCCAATTTTATAACAAGTCAATTATATTTTTACAGACAAACTCAATTTTAAACCCAAACGCATCTGCTTTTCAATTTTACTAAATCTAATTGCATTTCAAAATATCTAAGGAATTAATATGAATAAAAATAAATAAAATAAATTAGAACACTTGAATAGATCCACCTACTAAAATGGAATATAAAACCGAATTTGATTTAACAATGTGTATTAGAATCCAAATGACCTGCCTTCAGTAGATAAGGTATGACCAATGACTAAGAATGATTGATAGAAAAAAATACAATTACCAATACTTACAAAGAAAGGTTCCACAACCCAAAGTAAGAGATTAACTAACTAGAAATCTTACCTAGATAGATGGTATACCAAACACTAATAATCAATCACTAAATGAATCAATCTGGATAGAAGAATGAAATCCAAAATCACATAGGTTATGAGATCTGGTCGAGAGGAGAAGGTTGAATAAAACAAACGATACCTCAAACACTTGAACATCAATCTAAAAACTATAACTTATATAATTCCATGCAATTTAATACCTTTACATGTGTAAAACCCTTTCATTTTATGTGACACCAAATTACACGACCATTTTTAATTAATAACTAGATTTCACATTACACGATATGTAACCCTTACACAAAAAGTAAAAACTCACACATTGAATTTAACTCACTGGATGATCCCATAAGGTATTATATGTCATGAAACATAATTACACATCATGTAACTTCATAGGAAAGAGCAGAAAATATGCGAGAAAAGATTATATTCAAAAAAAGATATGAATTAACCATTATTGGTATCCTCCTGATTCATGGATAATGATACCCCCCCCAAAAAAAATGGGAAGCCAAAGGCAAATCACATGGAATCATTTTACCATGCATCACCTTATCATAAAAATCCCAAATCTGATCATGGTGCTCAAAAAAAGTATTATTGGGCTCTAAAACAACATCCTCTAATCTAATCACATGAGAATCATCTAAGATATATGAAACGAGCTAGGAAATATCAAACACATATTTTATAAAAGTCAATATATGTGGTAAATGTAAAACGATAAACCACCCTTCTGAGTCATTCAATTAAAATAAGGAGCCAAAAACCATTTTGAAAACTGACCCTTCTTACCCAGCCGATGGAATCCCAAGCAAGGTGAATTTTTGAGAAATATCTAATAATCAACCTCAATCTCTTTCATTTAATGATGAAGGTATGCATAATATTAATGATGAATATATACTATGATCAAATATACCTAGATAAACTCACCACCACTTTCATCTCAGGAACAATACTCAGATCAACTAAAGATCTATCTCCCAACTCTACCGAGCTTATGGGAGATCAACATGGACACCAAAATAAATCCATATAGGGTTCCATTCAGATCAAATCCTAATAACTATTATTATAAAAAATCTAAATCATATGAAAATGTGTGTCCCAAGATCTCATGAAATCAAGAAATCAAGTCCGAAACATAGACTCAAGAACTTGGATAGCCCTCTCTATCTATCCATCCATCTCTGGCTGATAAGTCATTCTAAATTTCAACTAGGAACATATTAAATTCTATTAAAATTTCTAGAATATTTATATAAATCTAGATTATGTATTATAATAAACTACAGTGGGAACCCTATGAAGCTTCCCAATATCTCAAACATAAAATTCACTAATCTATTCCACTTTTGAAATTTCTTTTATTGGTAATAAATTCACTTATTTAGTGATTATATAAAAAATAACCCAAATCATATCCTTCGCACTAGGATTATATGGACAAACAGTGATTAACTACATGTATATAACTTCGCACATCTAAACTGGAATGGATAAAGTCTACAAAAAAACTACAGGACTATGGTGTTCAACCATAACTCATTGACAAGTGAGACACTGAGATAGAAAAGCAGCAACTGACCACCTCATCCCCAACCACCAATAATAACATCTCAAATACTGGTACATCATCAACGCCCTAGTGTGCACGAGGCACCAAGACTGGTGTACACTATATACAAACATCTAGATCATGAAAAATAAAACCTCCAACCTACTACAAAAGCACAAATCTCCACATGGATATTGAGATAATTTACACAAGTTATCACCACAATTTAGGATTTTTATTCTGCATCAGGTCATAGTGTCTTTCATCTACTCAATTTGAACTCACTCATAAAAATATGATTCAACCTTTATCAAACCCCAGAACACTTGTCCACCAGCCTCCTTTAAAACCATGATCATCTAAAAAAATCCTTAAAGACCACCGCTCAAATAATTTATTCACTTATAATTTTTGTAATTATTTTCTCAATGCATCATCTACCACATTCCCCTTTCGGAGGATATATACAATATAAAATCTAGAGGACTCCATATAATCAACCCAGTCTCTATAACATATGTTTAAATATCTCTGAATGAAAATATAATTCAAGAGTATGTGATAATAATATACCATTAAAAACACTTCAAAAAGATAGTGAATCCATGTTTTGAGTTCAATCATAACAATTTACATCTCAATATCATGGGTAGGGTAGTTATTCTATTGATGGTTTAAATAGAGAGATCCATAATCAATAACATGTTTCCCCCACATTGTGAAACATATTAAAATTATACCAAAATAATCGTGGAAATAATTATTATATAAACACGGTATTAAAAGAATAAAAACAATGTCTAAATTCAACCCCATCTTAAGATACTAATAATATATCTAAAACATATCATTCCATTCAAAAATTACACACTTTTAAGATAATGCATTCATTGAAGATGTGAGTTTGGAGATGTCCTGATAAAAAAATCAATAATAACCTACCAAACCCAAGAACCATCACATCTGAAACCCATTTCTAGGATACTATTATACATAACTACTAGTACATTCTCAGGATCAATTGATAGTCCCCACATAGATATCACATATCCCCAAAACATCACTTCCTGGATCCAAAAATCACACTTGTAAATATTACCATCATAGGATGCTCCCTCAATGTGATAGAAATGATATTAAAATAGTACTTGTACTTCTTTTCTACCCTATAGTATACCAATATATCATCTGAAAATAGAACAATGAAAGAGTCCACGAATGGATGAAAAAATCAGTTCATCAAAGACATGAATACCGCAGGAGCAGTAGTGATTCCGAACGATATAACCAAAAACTAAAAATTCTCAAATCAACTCCTCAAGTTTGTACTTGTTATATCCTATTCTCAAAATCTCATATTATGGTAACCAAAATTGATGGAAAATCTATGAAAACCAATAATCCCTCCTCAACTGATGAAAAAGATCATCAATTTTGGGTAAAGAATACTTGTTCTTAATGGTCACCATATTTAACATTCGATAGTCAATAATAATTTTAAGAATTATGTCTTTGTTTTTAGAAATGAGTATAAGAGATTCCCAATAACCATGCAAAACATGGGTGTCACATAACACCACACGAAACATAGGGAATTCAAAACCCTATTCATAAATTTTTCCTAATGCTGTGGAAATATCCCTAAATAAGGGAATAAGATTTGAATGTTGACCCGAAACATCAACCGACATTGATGATATTAAAAATGTGTATAACATGTATCAAATAATGCTAGCATTATTTAATATGAAATAAAAAACATTCCTATAATAGTTTCTAGCCCTACTGTAGATTCCTTTTGATCAAATTCAACTGCATAAATTCATCCAGACAAGTCCATGTAGACAAACCCCATGGCTTGATAATGAGACCCACCACCCCAGGAAGAATCAATATGAACCTATGACCCCTGAAAAAAGTGGATCCTATCTTACTAACATTATATATCTTATCATAGAAATGGTTCAGAAGTACTGATCACCCACAAAGAAGAGATGTTATAGGATCCTTTATACATTGAGGCCTGGTATGACCATACCTCCCATATTGGTATAAAATAACCTATTGTTTTCTATTAGAATCTCCCAAAATTGGTCCTATAGAAACCTGACCACTCATGCACTTGTTTTTCTGACTATAAAAATCACCTTGGATAATTGTTGTACCCACAAAATATACGCCCTATCTTTTCCTTGGATATATATATTCTTATGCCAAATATACCTTATCATATACCTCTAAAATGTTTGGAAGACACAAAATAACAATCATTAACCTTACCTTGGACATCATACCCATCTCGAAACATCGATCCTTTATGAAATCATTAGTAGGAAGAACAAGTTTAATATGAACCAAATCATAAAAGTTGATGGACTACTCCATAACAGTATGCTCCGCTTAATATAACTTCAAAAACATATAGGTCCTTTTCCCATGTAATGTCGTAGGAAAAACTTTTGATTAATGATCTTCTAGAAACATACCCATGTAATAGATTCACATCACATATCATACACTATCGAGTACCACCATCTTCATCCTGGTCCCACAACAATATGCAAGGAAAAACCCACCTGATAATCCTCAGATGTCTTCAAAAAAATTTGATGATCCTCTTACTTCATTCAATGCACTCGTATGACTGTTGTGGTATTTGATCCCTATGGAAGATAGATTTATGTTTTTTGGTAAATTTTGAGCCATGATCCACTCCCCATCTTGGTTTTAATGCACCCAATGACCCCAAAGTATGAATGGTACAAATCACTAAATCACCCAAATAAGGATACACTAGAAGATCCACCTGTGGAGGATGCCTCACGAATTCCCCTCATAAATTTAGAAGATATCTTCTAGGATGAATTTTCTATTAAACACAATATGACAACCAATCAGTAAGAAGAAAATCCAAAACCATTGAACCGAAAACAAGAATCTAAAGCAATGATTTAAAATAAAAAGAATTTAAATCATTTATGAATTCTACCACAAAAAAATAAACACCTTTTTAAAAGAATATGTACGTCATCATAAACTCCCCATATAGTTTTTTAAAAATATGTTACCCACTCACGTCAGTCCCTCATTCATTTTTGATGGGTTAATTTAATAAAAAAATCTCAATACAACTAATTTATATAAACCGAAACAATTAGTTTTGGAATTAGTAAGTATTTTTTGACCACCCATGGAAACTCGATGTTAGTAATGGGAATGGGAGGATAAGACCATTTTCCACCCCTACTATATGAATTATGATGATCTAACTTCTATCCACCCAATACATATAATTAACATAGGTTGCATCGAATCACATCAGACTATGTATCCCTTTCGATAAAAAATTATAACAGATAAGCGTGGTTCAACGAGACCAATCACCGAAGTTATCCCGTCATAGGGTGGGGTAAAATAAAGACAAAAAAAACTAGTCTCACATATATGAAAACAATACAAACATCCATAATTAAAAATAATATATAAAGATATACAACTCAGCCAAAAATACAATATCTAGGAGAAACACGAGGGTAGAAAACAAGTCTCTATGTGACCAAATGTCACCTACAAACTATCCAAAAATGAAATATAAATTTAAAGAGAGGCACATATGCTATAGAATGTTCTACCCTTTACATGAATCCTGGAACACAACGTATACATCCACCCACATGATGAATTGCGATGTGAGCAACTGATCCTAGTAGGGTACCACCAAATAATATATACATGTTCTAATAAAAATAATTCAGAAGTCCAATATTTAATGAAAAATACTTTTATAAGAATTTTAATAATTAAAATTTTTAAATCATTTTTCAAATAATCCTTGATTATTTAAAAAGTTAATATCATATTTCCAAATATAGAAACAAAGAAGTTAAAGATACCATAATATTAATATACATGTGATCTAGCATCCATGAAATAAACTATCATGTAATAAACAACCATAAACAATATTGCATATACTAGACATGCTCTCGAATATGTGACAATACATAACAGAAACTTAAAATACAATCAAGATATAAGGAATGATGTAAACTAAAAATGCAGACAAAAATAGTCGATCTAAAAACATGAGGTTACCTGTTAGAAGGGTCAACACACTAAGGCTACCCAAGTCTATTTCATGATGCACCCAAGGTTCCTATGATGCAATTTTGTATTTTTTTCTTAAAATAATGATCACATTTTTATAAAAACAATTCAAATCATGATTAATTATCTTTAGGTTTCGAAAATACATTTTCCCATTTTAAATCATGGTAATTCTGTTTTCAAATAAAAAAACAATTCTAAACATGAACCACTGGCCATTTCAATTTAAATATTTTAAATTACTTTTATAATATTGTCTAATTAATATGAACAATAATAACTTCATGAAATTATATCAATTGAGTAGATCCACCTACCTCTAGATCATATAAAACATAATTCCATTAAACAATGGGGATTGGAAACCACATGATCTGCCTTCAGAATATAAGGCACGACCAATGACATAAAATTATGGATAGAAAATACAATCCATTTACCAATCCCATAAAATAAAGGTGATGACAAAACTAAAAGGATAGAAACTAAGAGTAAATATTACCTAGATAGACAATGTGTCTAACCCTTCTGATCAATCACTGAACAAATCGATAAAAAATGAATGATGACACCCCAAATCACTAAGGGATAGAGCTCTGGTCAAGAGGATAATGTTAAAAGAGAAACTGATCCCCAAAACACCCACATGGAACTCTAAAAACGAGAACATATGGAATGAAATAATGTGTAATACCTTTAAATATCATGAAACCCTTTAATTTTAAGTTACAATGAAAAACACATCCTATTTTTAATTTCAAAAATATTTCACGTTATATGATGTGTAACCCTTAAACAATGTGTAAAAACAATCACTGTGATTTCAAATCATGAGATTACTCTAGTCATAATTACACATTTTGAAACATAATTTCACATCGTGTAACTACCCATATAATAATTTAAAAATTAAGGGAAAAGATAAAAATCAAAAAAATTTGTGACATCACCAAAACATGTATCCCCCCCATTTCATGGTTGAAGATACTCACCCAATGAAAAATGAAATTCAAATGAAAATATCATATCAAAATTGACAGAAAGGTATTGGGGAATTATATAACATCAATTCACTAAATGATTCTTGATCAATCCATGAATCCATTTTAAAAGATATCTCTATGTAAATTTCATTACAAAAAAGGAAAATAAGGAATTCATGGATTCAAAACAATTTATTTTTCTATGGCCTCGGTCTTAAACCTTACTTAATATTGAATTAAATGAATAATTCACATTTAGGATCTTTTCAGGTTTAGAGTTTTAGAGAATTAGGAAATAACTATTACATCTCAAAAGATTACAAAGTAGAAACTTCTACTAAGATTCCATAAAATAAAAACTCTTAAAAAGAAACTTGTCTAGTTCCATGTTTTAGACAGCCTGACATTTCCATGATCCCATCCATGACCATATTAAACTTTTTGTCCTATGAAAAACATTTCAAAAAAACATGGGATGAGCATAAAAATATCAGTAAGGGATAGACAAAGAAGGAAACCTGTTAGTTTTTCAAAACAACAAGTAATCAATGAGTACTTTATCAAAGTAATACTTTTCACCTTTATGAAGTAGTATAGACTCTTAAATGAATAAAATATCATTAATTACCCTTTTGTAACCAAAATATTACCATGAAACCCATATACATAACATATAAAGGTAACTTGGGACATGAACATACTTAAATGGAATAACCATACAGTCGACTTCTACATATATCAGTTAATGGAATAGCAATACGGCCAAATTCCATACCCAATTAATTGGAGGTTATAACATAACCACCCATCCTGGTATTCACGGAACCACCCATCATATGGTTTATCACGTAACCACCTGTCAAATGTCTAAGTACCATTATAAAATCATAACACATAAAACAATTATAAAGGAAAGAAAACATTTCCACATTTCAAGCACAATATATCACTTAAATATATTGAAATAAAAAATCTATTATCAAAAACATTTTCAATACCAAAATACATAAAAGAGTATATGGTATTTATTTACTATTAAAAATATAACGGCTTGTTGAGGAAGCCAAAGGTCAAATAATACTCGTGGCGGCAGAAAGGTCATTTTCACCGCGTACTTTAAAAAGAAACATACTTTTTTTCATTTAGAAAAATTCTTCGTATAGAAAACATTCCTTCGAATAAAAGTAGAAGTCAAAGGGGTTTATACACTGTATAAATGAATGTTGTGTATAAAAAAATATGCCTCAATGAAAAGAGATTGAGACAAAGTTCATTACAAAGTCAGTATCCTTAGATTAATGATAAATCAATTACATGATTATGTGTGACAAATATGAATACACCAAATATAAGTGGATATTAAGTGTAAAAAAATCAGAGGTCATTCAGATATACTCATGGAAAAACCAAGCCAATGACCTAGATATTTAACTCAATGAAATGAGATTGAGTTATGATTTCCCATACATGTTCGTATAAATGACGTAAGAATTTATCAATGAGATGATTATGTGTAGAAATAGTATATCCAAACAATGGTTTGTGTAAATTACAACATTGAGATTCCTCACATAATCTTGGAATAATTAAATCAAGATATAAAGGTTTAACCCAATGAATTGAAAGTGGGTTAAGAAGTTCCTTTACAGAAATCCGACAGCCTAACGACGTCACTTTAAAATTCAGAAAATGATTTGATGAGAGAGAGAAAATGGTATCTCATCACTTGGACATAAAATTTACATCATTAAGTATATATAATAACATATCCCAACATAATAGTCTGTTAATTAAAAGACATAACAAAATATGTCTTTTAAAAAGAGGAGGGTGAAAGGTTCCCTTACTGACTTGGGTAACTTTCGAAACGTAAACCCCATGGAAGAAGGGTCATACAATGAAGATGTAAATAACCATAATTGAAATTATACTACACAAAGAGTATAATAATGTGAAGTACATACACCATTCAAATTAAATGGTGTAAAACGTAGCATAAATGTCACGAGAATAAAAGTGAGATGAAAAATACCTTACGAAAACTCGGCAGCCTAACGACACCACTTAAAACATCATAAAATGGATTGATGAGATAAAATAGGGTCTCTCATCATATTAGAATAAAATGTACTTAAATATATATATATATAATAACATCCCCTAACATAACAATGAAGAGATTAAATGAAGTGACATAGAAGAGAGTACTTAAAAAGAAAGAGAGAGGTTGGATCTCTTACAAAAATTTGGCAGCCTAACGGCGACATGGAAAACATCGTAAATGGATTGATGAGAGAAAATATGGTCTCTCATAATATGAACATAAAAATTAAAGTATGAGGAATATAAAATAACATCCCCAAACATAAAAAATATGAGCTTAAAAGAAATGAAATAAAAGAGAGTACTTAAAAAGAAAGAGAGAGGTAGGATCACTTACCTCAAGTCCGACTTGACTTGTTTATTTCTTTATATTTCTGAATAATAATCTTTGGTCAATTTATAATTTCCTATGGACCACCTTTAAAGATTATTATTCATTTCATATATCATTTTATAATTTTATAATAATTGTTTAAAAATGTTAGTTCTTATCGGACGTTTTTGTCGATGTTTGGTACATGAGTAAAAAATGAACTTGTTTGAAAATTATTTCCCATGTAGTTATAAGTAAATAATTTCCCGAATATTATTAATGAATAAAATATCACATATAACCAGTAAATGTTCATTTTATATGCTATTCCTTAACATTTGAAGTTAAAAATAAATGAAATGCACTGTTCATGGAGACGGTAGGCCGTACGTACGCATGAACGCTACTTTCATTTCTTTGTCATATTAATGGAATTAAAAATAATCGAGATATATATATATATATATTATAATTCCAGTATAATAGATATGTTTTATAGGTTGCATAAGTTCATTAATTTCATTCCTTATAAATTCAATTTATTTCATGAACGACTCACATCACTTGAGGGGGCGGTAGTCCGCACTTCCTCATATGAAATTATCGCGTTTTCACAACATTGAAAGAATAAAGGTATGTTTTAAATATAAAATATAGAGGCATATAGAAAAGTTAAATATCAAATATATCATATATAAAATACAGTGACATAATAATGGCCAGCTTTAATGGTGTTAAAAGAATATTGAACAATCATCATTTCGTGAGGCAGTAATTAGCCATCCACAAAAACAGTATGTTCTTTAACCATTAGACGGATGTGTCTATAAGATTAGCTCTAATACTTCTTATAACAACATACATGTATATTTAAGATACTGTTTTTGTTACAAAATAAAGTAATAAAAACAGTTTAGGGTGTTGGAGAAGCAAAATAAAACAAAAGAACACTAGGGAAGACTTTACCTTTAAATCAGGTAAATCATTTTGATTTGAGCTCAAAGGCTTCCATGGAAAGACATCTTCCCAAAGTGAGGCTTCTAGGAGTAATATATGGATGGGTAGAGACAAAATGGCCAGTGGTTGGATGATCCAAATTCTTGAGAGGTGTGGGTAAGGTGGTAGTGGTGGGGGCATTTTTTAAGAGGAGAGGAGGGGCACTCTTGGAATGTCTTGAAATGTAACATAATTATAAAATGTTTTTCGGATTTAAAAGGTCCCATAATTATATATTTCTAGGATAAGGTCATAATTGTTCTAAATCCACACATCCAATAGGTTTTTCAAAAGTTTAAGTCTTATATTTTATAGTATCTTCTCATTTTATTTAAATCGTTAAATAATGAGGTAATCACTGCATCATCATGGTGTCATAAATAATTAAATTTATTTAATGTCTAAAAATTATAAACAAATATCATGATGTAGGAAATTTTTTAAGATTTATAATGAATATGTATAGTCAAAAATATGACTTGTATAACCCCGTGTAAAAATTCTTTTAGTAAAACAACACAAGTTTGTGACATTTTAATTTTAACTTTAAATAAATAGGTATTAATGTCATTTTCCTACCAAAGTGGCTCCATGGGGTCCCCAAGTTGACCCATGGATTTTCTTGGTCGTACATGACTTATAGAATAAGGTTAGGACATGTGTCAAAGTCATTTCATATTATTAAAACATTATTTTTACCTTAAATTACACTAATTACCTCTAATCGCGATTAAAAACCTAAAAGTTACTATTCACCAAAATATTATATTATTCTCATTTAACAAGGTTTTACATCATAATGAAAACCATGTTTGTTGTATTTTTGAAATTCAAATCATAGGATCGGTAATGTTTAATTTAAATGAAAAATCAGTTTTTAAACTACCATTTAGGGGTTTCACTATTCATCTAAAATTGAAGTTTTTCAGAAAAATACCAAAAATTCACCCTAAGCTATATTTGATATTCCAATTTAAAAAATGATGTCTATTTTACTAAATTCAAAACATATATGTTTCATTAATTAATTTAATAATGAATTCCCGCAATCAAAACAAATAGCATGTTTTTATGAAACAATATCTATTAAAAGATTGACACTAGTTTAAGTCCAATTTCAAATTGAAATTAATTCCAATTACCACTATAGGATTAAATGGTAAAAATATATTCTAATTTCACTTTAAACCCAATTCAAAAGTCATTATAATAATATAAATAAATTAGAATAAAATGAGGTTTTGATTTAAAATACAACATTTTCACTATTCATTAAAAAATGAACATTATCGGAAAAATACCAAAAATTTACACAAAGTAAATTTTGATGTCCTGATTCTAAATAAGATTTATATTTTGTCAAATATAACATATAAAATTTTCAAAAAGTGGATTTAAAAGAGGTTCGCCATCAAAAGGCGGTTAATCGACCTTTTAATGAATATTATAATGTTTATGTTTAAAACTGGATTTATTCGCATTTTTAATCCTCTAACATTTATTGTAAAAAGTAAAAATATTTGGGAAACATATATAATCATTTTGAAGTTAGTTCTTCTCATTATTGTCATTATAATATTTAGGTGTTAAGTACATTTTGAGGTAAAATTATTTTATTATTAGAGTGCAACGTATGATTTCAAAGGAACTCATTGTTGTGTATTGGGTAAGACATCGAGCATAGCGTTCCCTTTAAATTCATATTAACATTTTATTTACAAATAGGGATAAATATTAAAATGTCATATTCTTTATTTACCTGGGGTGTTACATCCTTCTCCCCTTTTGTGAATTTCATCCTCATAATTTTAAAAATGGTCTTGGAAACTTCATGGAAAATCCAACATCAGAACAAGAGTCAGTAAAACTATCACTTTAAAATAAAGAAAGAGAACTACAAAGGTCACCCGAGTTAACCCATACAAGGATTCCATGTAGCAAAACATGGATATTTAAGAAAAATCAAAGGGTCATGTTCTGAGGGAGAGTGATATAAAACATGTTTAGGAGAATGTTAACAAAAAGAAAATAACAAACTTGTGGTGGGTTAAACGGTATTCAATTCCCCAGTAGGAAAAGTCAATAGACAACATTTTTGTTTTAAGTTACTTTTCATTGAGGAATTTATTGTTGATCTTAAGGAAACATACTTATTTATCATGTTGACTTTCAGCTTTTACTAGATTTCTAACACAAAATCATACTTTCCCAAATTGATGAGTATTTAGGAAGAATTATTCACATTAAGAGTACTATAATCAACTTCTAGAGAATCACCTAATCCAAAAAAGGGAACTATATATTTCCCATGTCTTTAGAACCTTACCAAAACCAAAATTGATAGAACAAGATTAGATAATCCAGATGATGATAATCCGTTATAAAAAGAAAATCAATTCTTAATCTCCAAAATTTGTCCAACAAAACCCAAAGTTCAATGAAGACCATTCGATAAATTTTTTTTCCATACAATTAATCAAAGTAAACCAAACTAATTTTGAAACCCAAATATTAGAAGGATTTAATCACACAGTCTTCCAAGGTACAAATTCACACTTATCTCCATATAACATCAGTTTCTCTTAATGTCTCATATTGAATAGTAATAAACCTAATCACATATCCTCCATGATAGGTTAATAATTTCCATAGATAACCCAAAATCAACTTACTCTTAATTCATAAAAGCATATAACTAAAAATAATAAGTCATACTAACCAGGGAATTCACGTAGTCTAGTGGTAGGCGATAAATATCAGTTGCACTTTGGTTGTGGGTTCGATTCCCGCAGCTTTGTTTGATGCGACGGGTTGTCACATAGTCTGTGTGTTTTCCTTTTTATAAAACTCCAAAAAATAACCCTAACATTTTTTAACCTCAATAGTTTACCTATACCTCTCATTTTCACCCAAATTCATTAAGATCTCAGTATCTTAATTATTGAAGTCTTATTTCACCACCATAAGTTAAAATATTACGATTCCCTTAAATAATAACAGCATACCTTGATCATAGCGTCCACTCGGTTTCATCGTCATCTTGTTCACATAGGTAGAAGTCCCATGCATTACAACAATGATTTAGATATCCTTCAAAATCATTTTCTTCCTCCATCCAAATACACCTTGTACAACATGGGTCATATAGGTGTTCACAGAAAAATAGTTTTGGAAAATAATCATGTATGACATATAATTTCAAAAAATCTGATAATACATGATTTCTATAAAATAGTCGGATATAATTTCAGTTAAAACATTCTATTATTGGTCCTTTTAAAATACAATAAGTATGTTATGAGAGACTATATTTTAAAAGAAAATATAAATTGGATGCGGAAGGGTCTCCTTCCTTAGCACCATTTTTAAATTCATAATATTCTTCAAATTCTTGTGATAAGGTAAAATATTTGAAAATACCCTGATAATATTTACCTTTCTTGAAAATATGATAATATTGTGAAAATAGTATTTGTCTAAATACAAACCATGATCCACGATGATAATGATGTATAATGGAGGTGTTTGATATCTCAAAAAACTGCTTGCATGTGAGTTGTATGCTATAAAAAGTTTCACAATCATCCGAACATAACTTTGCAATAATTATTGCAAGCATGTCATCAGGAAGAAATAGGAATGTCGTTTGAGATCCTTCTCCTTCCATTTGTAACTAAATTTACTTGACCTGAAAATTGTTACAAAACAAGGATTTAACTGAAATAATAGATATAGGGACTAACCATGTGTCTAACAAAAACTCTTATTCCCAATAGTTGTCTAAACTGACCTTTGATACAAACTATAGGGCACGGTCCTTAAACCTTACTTAATATTGAATTATATGAATAATTCACATTGAGGATATTTTCAATTTTAGAGTTTTAGATAATTAGGACATAACTATTACATTTTAAAAGATTACAAAGTAGACACTTCTACGAAGTTTCCATAAAATAAACACTCTTAAAAAAAACATGTCTAGTTCCCTATTTTAGACAGCCTAAAATTCATTGATCCCATCCTTGACCCTATTAATCTTTATGTCCTGTGAAGAACATTTCAAAAAAAAACTTGGGATGATCATAAAAAGCTTAGTAAGGGATACACAAAAAAGAAAAACTTATAGTTTTTCAAAACAACAAGTAAACAATGAGTACTTTCTCAAAGTAATACTTTTCACCTTTATGAAGTAGTATAAACTCTTCAATGAATAAAATATAATTACTTACCATTTTGTAACCAAAATATTACCATAAAACCCATATACATAACATATAAAGGTAATTTGGGACATAAACATACTTAAATGGAATAACCATACGATCGACTTCCACACATATCACTTAATGGAATAGCCATACGACCGACTTCCATACCCAATGCATTAGAGGTTATAACGTAACCACCCATCCTGGTATTCATGGTACCACCCGTCATATGGGTTATCATGTAACCACCCGTCAAATGTCTAAGTACCATTATAAAATCATAACACATAAACAAATTATAAAGGAAAGAAAACATTTCGACATTTAAATCACAATATATCACTTAAATATATTGACATAAAAAATCCATTATCGAAGCCATTTTCAAAAACAAAATACATAAAAGAGTATATGGTATTTATTTACATTTAAAAATATTACAGCTTGTTGAGTAAGCCAACGATCAAATAATACTCGCGGCGGCGAAAAGGTCATTCTCACCACGTACATTAAAAAGAAACATTCATGTTTTTTCATTTAATAAAACACATCGTATAGAAAATATTCCTTTCAATTAAAATTATAAGTCAAAGGGGTTTATACACCGTATAAAAGAAATTTGTGTATAAAACAAAATATGACTCAATGAAAGGAGATTGAGACAAAGTTCCATACAAATTTGATTTCCTTAGATTAAGGATAAATCAATTACATGATTATGTATGAAAAATATGAATACACCAAATATAATTGGATATTAAGTGTAAAACAATCAGAGGTCATTCACACATACTCTTGGAAAAACCAAACCAATGACATAGATATTTAACTCAATGAAATGATACTGAGTTATGATTTACCATACAAGTTCATCTAAATGACGTAAGAATTTATCAATGAGATGATTTTGTGTAGAAATAGTATATCCACACAATGGTTTGTGGAAGTTACAACATATATATTCCTCAAATAATCTTGGCATAATAAAATCAAGAAGTAAAGGTTTATCCCAATGAATTGAAAGTGGGTTAAGAAGTTCCTCTACAGAAATCCGACAGCCTAACGACGTCACTTTAAAATTTAGAAAATGAGTTGATGATAGAGAAAATGGTATCTCATCCCTTGGACATAAAATTAACATCAATAAGGATATATAAGAACATATCCCAACATAATAGTATGTGAATTAAAAAACATAACAAAATAGGTCTTTTAAAAAGAGGAGGGTGAATGATTCCCTTACTGACTTGGGTTACTTTCGAAACGTAAACCCCATGGAAAAAGGGTCATACAATGAAGATGTAAATAAAAATAATTGAAATTATACTACCCAAAGAGTATAATAATGTGCAGTACATAATCCACCCAATGTAAATGGTGGCAAACGTAGCATAAATGTCATGGGAATAAAAGCGAGATGAAAAATATCTTACGAAATCTTGGCAGCCTAACGGCACCACTTAAAACATCCAAAAATGGATTGATGAGATCAAATAGGGTCTCTCATCATATTAAAATAAAATGTACAGAAATGGGAATATAAAATAACATCCCCCAACATAACAAATGGGAGCATAAAAGAAGTTTTATAAAGGAGAGTACTTAAAAAGAAAGAGAGAGGTTGGATCTCTTACGAAAATTTTGCAGCCTAACGGCGCAACTCAAAACATCCAAAATGGATTGATGAGAGAAAAGAGGGTCTCTCATCATATGAAAATAAAATTTAAAGTTTGAGGAATATAAAAAAAACATTTCCAAACATAATAAAGATGAGCATAAAAGAAATGAAATAAAGGAGAGTACTTAAAAAGAAAGAGGGAGGTAGGATCCCTTACCTCAAGTCTGACTTGTCTTGTTCGTTTCTTTATATTCCTGAATAATAAACTTTTGTCAATTTATAATTTCCTAAAGACCTCTTTTAAATACTATTATTCAGTTAATATCACATATTATAATTATATAATAATTGTTTAATAATGTTAGTTCTTATCAGACGTTTTTTGCCGATGTTTGGTACATGAGTCAAAAATGAACTTGTTTGAAAATGATTTCCCATGTAGTTATAAGTAAATCATTTAAATAATAGTGTTAATCATTAAAATATCATATATATACAGTAAATATTCATTTTATACTATTCCATAACATTTTAAGATAAAAAGAAATGAAATGCACCATTCTTGGAGACGATAGGCCGTTTGTACGCATGAACGCTACTTCCATTTCATTATCATATTAATGGAATTAAAAATAATTGAGAGATATATATATTATAATTACATTATAATATATATGTTTTATAGGTCACATAATTTCATTAATTTCATTCCTTATACATTACATGTATTGCATGAACGAGCCACATCACTTGAGGGGGCGGTAGTCCACACTTCCTAATATGAAATTATCACATTTGCACAAAATGAAAAGAATAAAGGTATGTTTTAAATATAAAATACAAAAGCATATAGAAAACATAAACACCATATATATCATATATAAAATAAAGATACATCATAATGGCCACCTTTAAATGTATTAAAAGAATATTGAACAATCATCGTTTCGTGAGGCAGTAATTCGCCATCCACAGAAACAGTATGTTCTTTAACCATTAGACGGATGTGTGTATAATTGTAGCTAGAATACATATTATAATAATATAAAAGTATATTTAAGATACTGGTTTTGTTTCAAAATAAAGGAATAAAAATATTTTAGGGGGTTGGAGAAGCCAAATAACACAAAATAACAATAGGGAAGACTTTATCTTTAAATCGGGTAACTCTTTTTGATTTGTGCTCAAGGAAATCCTGGGAAAGACTTCTGCCCAAAGTGAGGCTTCTAAGAGTATCAGAGGGATGTGGAGAGACAAAATGGTCATGGGATGGCTTAGTCAAACGCTTGAGAGGTGTGGGTAAGGTGGTAGAGGTGGGGGGCTTTTATAAGAGGAGAGGAGGGGCACTCTTGGAATGTCTTGAAATGTAACATTATTATAAAACGTTTTTCAGATTTAAAAGTTCCCAAAATTATATATTTCTAAAATAAGGTGATAATAGTTCAAAATCCACACATCCAATAGGTTTTTGACAAGTTTATGTCTTATATTTTACATTATCTTTTCATTTTATTTAAATCGTTAAATAATGAGGTAATTGCTGCATTATCAAGGTGTCATAAATAATTAAATTTATTTAATGTATAAAAATTATAACAAAAATATCATGATGTAGTGAATTTTTTTAAATTTCTAATGAATATTTATTGTAAAAAATATGACTTGTATAACCCCATGTAAAAATTTTGTTAGTAAAACAAAACATGTTTGTGACATTTTAATTTTAACTTTAAATAAAAAGGTATTAATGTCATTTTCCTACAATAGTGGCTCCATGGGGTCCCCAAGTTGACCCTTGGATTTTATTGGTCGGAAATGACTTATCCAATAAGGGTAGGACATGTTTCAAAGTCATTTTATGTTATTAAAACATTATTTTTACCTTAAATTACACAAACTACCTCTAATTGCGATTAAAAAAAAGTTACTATTCACCAAAATATTATTTTACTCCCATTGAACCACATTTGACCTCTTAATGACCACTATGTATGTAAGATTTTTTAAATTAATATCTCAGAAGTGGTAAAGTTTCATTTAAACGAAAAATCAGTTTTTAAACTACCAATTAGTGGTTTCACTATTCATCGAAAATTGAAGTTTTTCAGAAAAATACAAAAAATTAACCCTAAGCTATATTTGATATTCAGAATTCAAAAATTATGTATATTTTACAAAATTCAAAACATATAAGTTGCATTAATTAATTTAATAATTAATACACACTCTCAAACCAATTAGCATGTTTTTGAGAAACAATATCTATTAAAAGATTGACACTAGTTTAAGTCCAATTTCAAAGTGAAATTAATTTGAATCACCACTATTGGATTAAATAGTAAAAATATATTCTAATTTCACATTCAAACCAATTAAAAATATAATCTAATCATATAAATAAATTATATTAAAAAGAGGTTTTGAATTAAAATACAACATTTTTTACCATTCGTTAAAAAATGATCTTTATAGAAAAAATACCAAAAATTTACACAAAGTAAATTTTGATGTCTGGATTCTAAAGAAGAATTTTATTTTGTCAAATATAACACATAAAATTGTCAAAAACTGGATTTAAAAGAGGTTCACCATCAAAAGGAGGTCAATCGGCCTTTTAATGAATATTAGAATGTTTACGCTTAAAATTGGATTCATTTGCATTTTTAATCCTCTAAAAATTATTGTAAAAAGTATAAATATTTAACAAACATATATAATCATTTTGTAGTTATTTCTGTTCATTCACTTCATTACAACGACTAGGTGATAACTACCATTTAAAATAAAATTAATTTTTTATTAGAGAGCAACGTAAGATTTCAAATGAACCTGTTGTTGCGTATTGGGTAAGCCATCGAGCATAGTGTTCCCTTTAAATTAATATTAACATTTTATTCACAAATAGGGATAAATTTAAAAATGTCTTATTCTTTATTTACCTGGGGTTTAACACTTTTTCACTCTCATATGAAGCCTTTTCCATATTCCTTATTTTAATTTTTTAAATTCTCTTACTATTCTAACCTAACTATATTAGTATCTTAAAAATTATGTTCACTCAATTTATTTAAGAGATAATTGAGTTCTTTGTAAAATATTTGTAAATAACCTATACCTATTTCTCATTCTTTAGAATTTTCTCGCCACGATTAAAGTGATGGTTCATGTTTCATGGATTTCTTTATTACCATGGTTCTTATTTTGGTTCTTGGTTTCGATTAAAACCAAGGTATAATTTAATATCCAATTTTGGTTATAGGTTTACATTGAAACAAATTTATTAGGATTACCCTATCAAGAAGTCATGAGGGAAGGAGATATTACGGATCAATTTTAAGATATTTTAAAAAACCTTTATCAAAGTGTTCATTTTTAATTTCCCTAAATTATTTTATACTATGGTTAAAATTTTAATTCCATCTACAACCACATTACTTTGATTATGTTATTCTTAAATCATATGCCTTCATGGTTATAAATATTATTCAACACCATCATTGTAAAACTATTTTTAAAATGAAATTATCCCCTCCCTTGTATTTTATTACTGTCATGAACTTTTTATTAAAGGTAGTTTTTGGTTTTAATAAAAATTTCTTATTTTTAAAAAACCAATATTTTTCTATATATTAACTGATTTTAATGATTTATCTTTTTAAATATAATACATTCCAAAAACACATGGTGATATTGAAGTGAAATCAATGGGTATGGCACCTTATTTTTATAGTTCTAATTGTTTTTAGTGGAAAACACCTATGTCAATATTTCATAGATATATTGTTTATCCTTTATATAAATGTTTTATGCATGGATATAGTCCTATTACTAAAAAAATTTCAAATGGACACATGATGGTATATATTCTTTTTAATTAAGTGATAAATCTATGAAAAAAATGCATTGGGGATTATAAAAAAAATTAAATTTATTCATATATCATCATTTAATTCCTATCATAAAATCTGGGAAAAATTAAATTTACTTGTTAAGGGAAAAATAATGTTATGGATATACGGCTTGATATGCGTTGGATATTTTTTAGAGATTTCATATCCATAATAATAAATCTATTATTGAATATATCACATTATTTACTGATATATTAAATAGAAAAATATTTATTTGTGATACTATTATTATAGAAAAATTATTTAATATAATTTATTAGGTTTTACAAATTATTTGAGAACCTAATGTAATGGAAATATAAGAATTGAAATTCATAAAGAACATATAGATCAGGAATCTAATAACATATATCATGGACTATGACACCCCAAAGAAGTAACAAGACAATAGTCAATCCAATGTATATGATGAGAAAAATCCATTAAAATAAATTAATGTCGGATCTTATGATGGTTATGAAATGGATCATATAGCTTAGAAGTTTGAGTAATTATGTAATAAAAAGTTCTTACCAAAGATCCAAAATGTAGACTACCAATGTGAATAAGAAGTATCATGATTCGAGTGAAAAATATAAAGGATGCATAAGGATAGAATTCGACTTGATAGAAAATTAAATTAAATATAAGATGAATGAAAGTAATAAATCCTTTAAGGTTTCAACATGGAGTGTAGGTGACGATTCTCTATCCTCAAGAACGTTAATAAATGAATGTGAAAAGTGTCTCATGGAAAAATTAATGTTTATTAATGAAGTAATATCAAACTCTTCTCTTTACTCATCCTCAAATATCTTTGCATTCTCTTATTATTCCCATCACATAGTACATGATGATATTAAATATGATCGTGGTCACCTTGGGGAAGGTTTTTGAGAATAAACATCAACCGAAAAAGAACAAAAAATATTGTTAATCAAGTACATAAATAAAATGATCACCTCAAAAGAAAATAATACGAACTATTAAAAAACAAAATGATCAACCAAATGTGAAAGAGCTGTCATAAAAAATCTATTATATCAAAAATGCGAGGATAAAATCCAACGAATGTGATGATAATATAAATAAAATTGTGTCTTCTCATAGACCTAATAAAATATATGGTTTTGGTACTTCAAATAATTATATATCATCCAAAAATTTATTGTTTTTTAATTCAATTACTCAAATCACGTTTTATATGTATTTTTGTAAAATAAGTAATCTAATTATCAAATTAAATTTAACAAACTCTAGAAACGGTATCCCAAAAAATATCCATCTTTCATAAAATATATAATCTCAATAAAATATTTAAATGTACTTTTGTGTACAGAAATAACTCTCATCAAACATATGTGAACCCAAAATTTGGGACCCAAAAGATCAATTTCTTGATATTATATAAAACATGTCTCAAGATTAAATCCTAAAAGGAAATTTGTTACATGGATTGTGGATGATCTCGACATATTTGAGGTGACCCCTCCAAATTTAATCAACTTGTAAACATCATTGAATGATAAATTAATATTATTGAAAATAAAATAAGTAAAATCATTTGTATTAGTATAATTAGTTTTCTAATGTAAATACTTATAAATGATATTATATTAGTTAATAGAGTTAAAAAAATTCCAATGAAATATCCAGTTTTAAAATAAAAGTTTTATAATATCTTTAAAAAATGATTATTTTAATACTTTTTACTAAAAAAGAAAACATTTGTTATTTTCATTACATTTTATACATATTTAAATAATAAATTCTATATATTTTTCATTTTATAATAGTAAATGTTTTTCCATTCAAGCTAGTGAGTCTTAGATTCACCATAGATTTCATAGTCACCGAAGTATACACACACACTCGATAATGTTAAATGATATCATATATTATGAGATTTAGAAAAATTAAAATTCAAATATAATGTTGTATGTGAAAATTTTCAAATGATAATTCAAAAAATAATGTATTATTATCCTAAATAAGATGAATATACCTCTACATCGCTTAACATTGTTCATATTAATAATTTTGGAAAAACACAAGTTGAATGTATCAATGGAAAATAATTCTTTTGTAATTATTTAATGTTATACAAGATTCCCTTTGGTTTTATTAATGGCACTCAAAAATGGTGCTTGTAATGTCTTTATAAGATTCACTAAGATGATTGAAAATGAATATGAGAGAATGTCTCTTCTCCTTAATGTGATCATGCAGGAGAGTTTGATAAAGACGAATTTTATGAACATTATATTTTATGAGGTTATAATCATATTATTTTACACCTCTAATACCTAAAAACAAAGGTATTGAAAACATAGAATCAAACTATTTAAGAAATTTCAAGACCCATCTTTGATATTTTCAAAATCTACCAATAATTGTGGGATGAGGTGGTCAATATTTTTTTATCAGAAACCCTATTATGGTAAAACACTTCTTTAAAAATTCCCCATATAAACTTCAGAAAAATGAAATTACAACATATATTTTTTAAAGTGTTTCTTTTGAAATGTTTTATTCTTAACACAAATGAAATACTTGGGAAATTTGATCCAAAATACGACAAATAATTCTTTTTGGGGTACAATTTTTTTTTTAAATCCTATCATGTCTTTAATAAATGAACTAGAATCATTAAATAAAATATTTATTTGAAATCCAATAAAAATATTACTAAAAAATAATCCCAATTAAAATATATTGTGGATAACCATGAAATATTGATTTTTAATGATCCACCATCTCATAAAGAGCCTTTCAAGGATGAGTCACCATCAAGTACACTACCTAATGATTTAAAAAAAATACCATGACGATTAATTGGAAAATATTTTTGTAGATCTTCCTGATGGTACATTTAATAGAATATCAATTTTAAATAATGTGTAGAATCATCATTTTATTTATTTTTTGTACCTTAAAACCCTGATGATTCTATTAATTACCAAAACTCGGTTTTTTTTCAGTTCATGAATAGATAAAACAATTTCAAGAAAACAATATTTTTACTTTTATTGATGGACTTATAGATCATCTTATTATTTGGTAAAAAATGGGAATTATAAATAAATTATATGAGAATGATAACGTCACATGTTACAAATATTGACTCAAATTCAATACTTTTAATCAAGAAGAAGGAATTTGTTATAGTTAAATATTCAAACCCATTACTCCACTAGAATCCATTACAACCTTATTGGAATTAAACACCCATCTACATTTAAAACATCTTGAAATGGATTAAAAAAATTGATAATTGATAATTTTTTATTTTAAAAAAAAATAGGAACAACCACCCATTTTTAAAAATATAAAATTTTTAAATTCGATTTTCATGTTATCCTAAAATTTATATGTTATGAAAAATTCCCATCTATCAAGGTAATGTTACCAATTTTAATTTATCAAGTTGTTTTATAATGGTAAATTTATATTAAACACATTCTAAAATATGTTTCAAATGATATTTTAATTATTTAAAATATTAATCAATGGAAGAAGTTTTAGATAAAAAAATTAATTTCTTTGTAGTGAATTATTAAATAATATGAAAAATGTATCTGATTTTCATATAATGGGTGAGTGAAAATTCAATATTAGTTTTAAAATCAATCATAATGATGATGTTACTTTTTCTATCTAATGATAATACACTAATTAAATGAAAAATTGTTTTGGTATGGAACATTATAAGGAAATTAGTGCAGCTAAGAGTATTTATTATATGGTAACATTAGAAATATCTAGTAAACTAATTGACAACATTATTTATAGGATTATTATTGGGAGTTTTATTTACATTACTATAATATGGATTGAAATTATTATTATTGTTTGTATCTTAACCCCCTATAATAATCAAAAATTGAATTTAAAAGCTCATTAAATGAATTACCATTTTATAAAATGACCTAAAAATATTGTATTATTTTATCCTAATGGAAAAAAATTAATATTTCTAGTTTTTTCAACACTGATTTTAGAAGATTTCAACTACATAGGAAATGTACAAGTGGGATTTCTTACCTTCTTGGACATTTCACGATCTCTTATAATAGGAAAAAAACAATTCAATTGCTCTTTCTACAGCCAAAAAAGAATATATAGGACTAGGTAGTTATTGTTCCTAAATTATATCACTGAAAAAACTCTCATGGATTTTAAACTATCCTCTACTTGTGTTATTATTAAATGTGATAGTTTTAATGCAATAATCATCTTTAGAAATCCATTTCAACATTCACCCACTTAAAATGTTAATATTATTTATTAGTTTTTGAGATACCTCTTTCTAATTGATATATTGTGTTATAATATATTATCATTGACCTTAAATTAGCTGATGTATTTAGAAAACCTCTTCCTTTATATTTTTATATTTTTTAAGGTTGGTCTTGGAATGAAATAATTTTTAAATAGATTACGACATCATTTATTTGTTTTATAATATGAAATATCTATTGTTTTTAAAATCTTATATTTTACTTTTTGAAAACATATTGTTCATTTGTTTTCAATGTCATGTTTTTATGATAACTATTATTATATAATATTTTATCTCATATATAAATTACACTTTTTTATTAACAATTATATTTTCTAATCACATATGATTAGAAAGGTCTAAATAATTTTTTGGGAGAAAAATGTTAAATAAGGAGAAAGGTTTAATGTATGGGGAAATAATTTAAATGTTTTTAAAAGGAACAATATATCTTAGATAAGTGACATGTTTCTTGGGGTATATATATTCATTCACCTAAATGGTATTTATAAATATTTTATCACTTATATTTTCTATTATACCACCATCTTATCTCATTAATTTTATTTAAATCATAAATTAGTGTTTTTGTTCATCAAAAAATGGTGATATTGTTGAACCTATAATGATATTTTATGATAGCCTTCACATATATTATTTTTTTCGTTTGATTGATTTTATTTCCATTATTTTATATTTTGATTAACTGCCACATAACATGAAACCATATCCATGTCATGAATATTCACCATGAATTTTATTTCATATTGGAAATTGATTTTCAAGGGGATTAGTGATCGGGTTTAAAATTACAAAATCTCATTAATGTTGTAAGGATTATTTCACACCATTAAAAAATTGATGATTATTTCCAATTTTCAAGAATAAATCATTTCACACAATGGAATGTTAGTTAATACCATGAAAATTGATGAGTAGTCACTAAAAACCTCTTTCATTGTGGTCAAATTGTCTTTAATTCGAAATACTATATCTTCAATTGATTTATATGAATTCTAATTGATTCTCAATATTTTTTTAAGCTGTAAAGAAACTCTAATTGAGGCATGGATCACATAAATGAACATCGATAATAACTACTTACCTTGAATTATTATTTATATGTCTATGTTGTTCTTTATCCGATAATCTCTAAGAAACATCCAATTATCAAAAGAAAAACCAAAATTCAACAACATTAGTCTAAATTATATTTTACCATATTATTAGGCCTTTTTCCTACACCGTTGTGGTAATTTATGAAACTCTCTTCCTCTTCTAATTTTTATTCACTCTCTCTCTTAATTTTTTTCTTATATATCTTCTCGAGAGAGCTTCAGTATTTATAATGGACATATAAAAAACATCTACCTTAATCATCATATTCTTCTTACACAGGTTTTCACCACTATTAAATCGAGGGTTCCTTGTTCTTGGTTTCTACAAAAAACAAGGGTCTTATATTCATTCATGGATTCTCTTAAAATAATGGGATTGTTTTCTTTACTATTTTCAACTTTCTTTTCCTTAAAACTAAGTGAGAAATATAACACTATAAATCATTCTTGAGGTGGTATACATAGGGTCTCATTATTGAGTTATTGTTGAAAACATGTATTAATGTGTGACTTTTTAATTTCTATAATTTATTTTCATCGATGATAAATTTTTTAATATCTATTACACCCTTTGTACTTTGATTATTTTGTTATTAAATTATATCCTTTCATGATAATAACATTTATTATAAAACATAATTTTAAAATATATTTTTATATGTAAATTCACCCCATCCCCATTTCCATTTTATCTCTAACTTGAAAATCCTTCATTGGAGTAATAATTTTAATTTAACATAATAATATTTACATTATCCTTAAAAAATAACTAAGGGTAGATTCACTTAGGAATACCACTAAAAATATTACTCGTATAAATAATTCACATAGTGTGGTGGGGGTCAATCAATACTCACTTATTTTAACAACAAATCAATGGGGGATAAACATCACATGGTAATATGTCCTTATCTATTATTACTATATAAATTTCTATTGTGGATAAACAATGACTAAATGATTTCGTTAATGTTTTTTAGGAATGAATATTTACCTTATTGATAGCCATTGAAGGGTGAATAGTTTTCTCATCAATGAATGTTTATGGGTATATACTCTATTTTACGAGGATGTAATTAATACCTTTATTGAAATATTTATTAGTAAATTTACATTAAGCTATTTAGCCTATGTTAATGAGGTGTAATCACAAGGAAAACCATTTATTGAGTTAGTTGAAGAATTATTTTTTCACTAATTTGATGTACTATTTCTAAGTATATTAATTTTTATATAGTGAAATAATATTATTTTATTTTTAGAAGTGGTAAACCACTTAAATATGGAAGGTCATGTAATTATCAGGTATGTCATGTTTTACAAATGTTTATATAATTAAAAATCATTGGAGTATTTTCATTAGTATTTCATATATATAATGGGGAAGTAATAAGTCCTATGGTAACCTACAGATTCTTGGATTGTATTAGAGATAAATTAATTAAAAATGTTATGGGTAAAACAAATAATTTTTTGAATAATTTTTTCATAATTTGAGATTAAGTAGTATTTATGGTTGAATTATTTATAAGTCATTATATACAATATAAATTTTGAATGGGATTTTCTAATTAAACATGAGGTAAATGGTGTACATTAAGAGAAAACAATTTATTTTTTATAAATTATTGGATATGATCAAAAGATAAGTGAGAATGAATCTATAAACTATACCTAAACCTTAATTTCATTTGGAAGCAAGGATTAATGAAATTATTGAGAAAATATCTACAAAGATTCCAATTTGACCTGTGTATATATTTGAACCTTCCCATAAAAAATTTGATTTTTTTCATCTAATAATTGAAATCATCTATGTACTGAATACACATGTTAGTAAAGAGAAATTTTCATTTATTAATGAATGAAAATTCATGACTAAAGTTAAGTCTCTTATTTAAAATATGAAAAATCAGAACAATATAATGGTGAAAATTAATAATTAAATTGATTCAATAAATATAGAAATTTTTTTGCCAATTTTTTTATTATGTTGATGATAACTATAAAATTATTTAACATAGTTATTAAAAATTTAAATCCCATAAAAATTATAGTATATAATAAGACTAATGAAATGAATTTTTTTATTAAATAAATTATCATTAGAAAATTCCCAATGTCCCAACTCCTTTAAAGGAACATTTGAGTATAATTTTTACTATTAAAAATTCCTTTCAATTGGATTTCATATTTTAGAATAATTTTATATCCATGTTTTACATGTATTATATATATTTAAGACTTTTAAAGTATTTTACAATAGTTTTTAAGAAGAAATAATGAACCCAATTTTGAAATATTTCTCTTCAATGTTATATTTCAGGACCAAAAATTTACATTTCCAAGCATATGTTCATATTCTACTTATTCTACCTCCCATTATAAATATTATAAAAAATATATAACCTACCAATAAAATATATTATATAGAAAATTATGTATTTGTTAATTAGGATGTTAACAAAAATTTTATATACATGAAATATAAGGCATATGTTGATGGCCCGTATGTCCTTATAATCTATGTTTTTTTGATATTTTAACATATCATAATTTTATTAGTTTTATTAATTTTTGGTTTCTTAAAATTTAAAATTATGTTATTTTTAGTTATTTATCTTTTGTTTTCCCATTTAGGGATTTTTACACTCATTATTATTTTTCAAAATATTTATTTAGAACCCCCTTGAATTTCAATTAAATGTTTTTGTATATATCAAGGATATATTATTATACTTCATCAAAATATTTTATAGTCCACACTAATTTCCATTATTTCTTGATAAATTTTCATGTTTATGACATTTATATTCGTGTTCATATAGTACTACAAAATAAACATTTAAAACCCCTAAAAATGTACCATATCAGATGCAGAGAAGTGATAACTACCAATACGAGGATAAAATTCCTTGACTTTTATTAGCCTAGATAAATGGGTCTTTTATCAATGATATAAAAGTTTATAACAATGGATACATTCATCATCACATTTTTTAGCATTGATAAATTTTACCTTAATCAAATCTTTAAAAACCACTAATAAATTAGTAATTTATCACTGCTTTAAAAATTGCTCATAAAGGACACATTTGTCAGCAGATTCAAAAGCACTGATAAAGAGCACATTTATCCACACTTTCAAAACCACTGATAAAGGGTCATACTGCAATGTGTTGTAACAACACACCACAACACTAAAAAACACCCCCAAATATAAAAAACATGTACCAATACATAATTTATGTTAAATCAAATTTTCATATCAAATACAAAAAAATAACTATATTATAGACATTTCAAACATTGTTTTAGACAATTACATGAGTAAAAATTATTACATACATGAAAAAACATCAATATTCCTTTATATTATGATCATTAATCTAACTCATGTTATTTCCAAATATACTACTCCTTATCGATCAAAGGAACACACATATAAACAAAATTATGTTAGTAATAAAATAAATTAATTAATTAACAAAATTTGTCAATTATAATCTACACTTTCAGTCATACCAGGAACAATGTGTATCAGATTGAGTTGTTGTTGATTATTACATGTCATAAAATTCATTATTCATATTCAATAATTATATCAATGAAAATATATTAAATAAATATAATAAAATGTCCCACGGGAAAAACATAGTGGTTTTGTGAGTGACCCTTTTGAATTAAAATGTAGATTTTAAACTTTTTATGGACACTTTGAGTCATGCCCAAAAAAATTTCTATCATATTGTGGTGAATATTATTACTACACATCACAAATTACTTATTAATAGTTTTTGAAAATATTTAATAAAATCAGAAAGCATTTTATTTAAAATCAATTTGGTCATTTGACAATCTTACTAAAATTAATGTCAATTTTAAATAAAAAGATGCACTTTGATTCATATCGATTACATCATGAATAGGATTGAGATTTTGACAATTCATATGCATATTAAATTACATATGGATCATTTAACTAATATAAAAAGAATAATAATTTGTTTTCTTGGATTTGAGTATGTCTATTTTATTTTTTACTAAAATGTCATTTTAAACCGAAAACAATAACCTTGACCCATTCCGATCAAATATTATATCAATTGGATCTCAGAGAAATGCATACACATAAAAAATTAATAATGTATAAATTTATTAATTTATCAATAAAATTTGGAAAAGTTTTAATATTTTTAATTAAGGGACACTTTTGGTACAAAATTATTGATTTTAAACTAATAATGAACACATGGATTCAAATAGGGCACATCTCATATCAAATTGATGTTAGGAGGATTCCAAAAATGTACAAAATAAATTATAGATCATTTTAATAATGTATAATCACAATAAGAATGTGTTTTATTGGGTTTGAGTAGGTTATTTTCCCATTTTATGAAAATTGATGTCAATTTTAAATAAAAAGATGAACATTGAGTCATACCGTTCACACAATGCATTAGATTGAGGTGAGGACAATTCCAATATGTCTCAAATAAACTATTGTTCATTTTATTATAGTACTAAAATAATATGAATATATTTTATTGGTTTAGATTATGTCACATTCCTTTTGTACTAAACTGTCATTTTAAACTATAACATGCACTTTGTCTCATACTAATCAAATCATGAATCGGTTTAAATTTAGACTGCTTCCAACATAACAATAATTACTTATGAATAATGTTTTTCTAAATTATCAAGAAAATATTAATGTGTCTGATTTTTCTTTCCGTGTGTGGAAATTATTTAATATAAATTTAGTTTTTAAACATTTAATAGACACTTGGATTCATACCAAGATCGTCATTTATCAAATAGAGGTGAGGACCATAACTACAAGTAAAAATTACTTATGTGTTGTTTTAATAATGAATGAAAACAATACGAATGAATTTGATTGGTTATGAGTAGATCTTGTTTTCATTTTTCTAAAATTGAAGACAATTTCAATTAAAAAGACTCCCTTGGAGTCATACCTGTCTCAAAATGAATTGGATGGAGTTGAAAATTATTCTTACAGTTCTCAAATAACATACAGATCATTTTTCTAATTTATACAAACAATATGAACATGTTTTCATGGTTTGGAGTATTTCACTGTTCCTTTTTACACAAAAATAATTTTAATATGTAATGACACACTTTGAATCTTACCGATCACATCTTATATTAGTTTGACATGAGACTAATTTATACACATAAAAAATGGATTCTGATTCATTTTCATAAATTATAAATAATGTATGAGAATGTTTGATTGGTTTTTTAGTGAGTGACACTTTTTAAATAATAATATTGATTTTATACAAATAATGGACACTTGGGGTTATATCATGAACATTTTGCATCATATTGACATGTGGTTAATTCCTACACATCCAAAATGACTTATGAATCGATTTCATAATGCATCAAAATAATACAAATATTTTTTCTCAGTTTGGAGTAGTTTAGTATTCTATTTTACAACAATTGATGTCAGTTTTAAATAAAAACACACACATGGATTCTTTCTAGCCACCCAATGCCTTAGATTGAGGTGTCACTAAGTCATAGACTTTTCAAATGACATATGAATCATTTCAATTATGTATCAAAAAATCAGAATAAATTTTCATATATATGAGTATGTCACTTGTTTTTTTTACTAAAATGTCATTATAAATAGTAAATGTGCACTTAGAATCATACTGATCACATCATGAATTGGTTTTGAGTAGGTAGGTAGTCCATTTTACTGAAATTAATGTCAATTTTAAATCAAATGATGCACTTTGAGTCAAGTAGATCACACCCTACATTGTATTGAGGGGAGGATGATTCCAAAACAACTAAAAATTACTTATATATCATTTTCATAAAGTACAAAAAAACTCATAAATGTGTTTGTTCAGTTTCTAGTATGCCACCTATCTTTTTTACTAAAAATTCATTGAAAATGGAAGCATGTACTTTGTATCGTACTAATAACATCATGGATTAGATTGATGTAAGACTTATTCTTACATATCACAAATGATATATGAATCATTATCCTAAATTACCAAAAAAAATCAGGATTTATTAGTTTTTAGTGAGTGACACATTTTGATATTAAATGGAAATTTTAAAATGACAATAGACACATTGAGTCATACTGGGAACATAAAGAGTCATATTCAGTTTAGGATCATACCTATACATCCAAAATGTCTTTTGAATCATTTTAGTAAAGTATAGAAATTATAAAAATGCATTTTCCTGATTTTTTGAGTAGGTAAGTTGTGTATTTTTCTGAAGTTGATATCAATTTTAAATAACAAGACACACATGGAGTCGTATCGGTCACTCCATGCTTCGAATTGAGTTGAGGATGATTCTGGCATATCTCAAATTATATATGGATAATTTTACAGTAGTATAAAAACAATACTAATTTTTTTCTCAATTTTGAGTACAACACTAGTTTTTTACTAAAATTTAAATTTAAATTGGAAACACAGACACTGGATCATACCATTCACACCATGTATCACTATAATTTCAAGCTATTTCCACGAAATCAAAATTTTATTATGAATCATTTTTAAAAAATTATCAAGAAAATATTAGTATGTTTGATCAATTTTTTATGAGTGACTATTTTTAACTAAAATGCTGATTTTAAACTAATAATAGACACTTGGAGTCATATAGGTCACATCATGTATGAAATTGATGTGAGCCTGATTACTACATTCCAGAAATGAATTATAAATAATTTTCATAATTTATAAAAACAATTTGAATCTGTATGATCAGTTGAGTATGTCATTGGTCTTTTTTATTAAATTTAATGCCAATTAAAAAAAGAATGACTTGGAGTCATTCAGAATGCATCATGTGATAGATTGAGGTGCAAATAATTCTTACACGTCTCAAATTCTAATGAAAATACTAACAACCAATGTTATAATTATAACCATTTTATTTCATTATGGAACATCAAAAAAAATATTGACTCAATTTTCATAAAAAAAAATAATTTCTTTTTTATGAACAAATGAAGAGTAGAGGAATATTATGTGCTTATTATATCCCAAGAATTAAACACAATGAGCACATAAGATTCTTATTATCTTATATCCATCAATGAGAATGGTTTTTCTGATACGAAAATAATTTCATCATGACTTATTAATATAACTATGAATAAAAACAAATATGTATTCGATAAAAATGATAAGAAAATTAACTAAAAATTTGTAGATAAAATGATGATGAAATTTATTAAATTATTATTAGTGATTCACATTTTCATGATTGTTTTATATATTCTTGATGTATCTATTTATTGTCATTGTCTTAATTGTAGGCTTTAATTCCAATCTCTTTCGAGCATGAACATTATCAAACAAACCACCCCAACTCATACAAAAATAATCCACCTATATAAAAAAAATATTATATGTGTAACAGTATTATAAAATAAATAAAACATAAATATGAATCAATACATTAATTAATTGTACAATTATTTTTCATTGAAAACAACAAATGTTTCTCTATAATTGGGAAGTGGAAGGATATTGAAGGAAATTTATAAATGTAAAGACTATAGGGGTGAAAAGGTTTTGAGGGGGAATGAGTTTGTTGAGGTTTTGCTGAAAAAATAATGAAAGACAAACATACCATCCTAACTCAAACAAAATAATCCACCTATATAAGAAAAAAATTATTATGTGAGTAATAATAAAATGAAATTAATTAGACATAAATACGAAACAATACATTAATTCAATGGAAAATGATTTTACTATCTAAACATCAAAATTACCTTAGTGATTCAATAAAGGCATCAATGTTTGTCTTCCTTCAAAAAAGTCAAGGGACCATTTAAGAACCTAATAAATGCAACATTGTTGGGGTGAAAAGGTTTTTGGTAGAAGATGATTTGGGATGATTTGGTGCTTGAAGGCATGAAAGATGGACTGACCACCCCCAAATCGAAAAAAAGAATCCACATATATATGAAAACAGTTAATATGTGAGTAGTACTATAAATAAATAACTTAGGTATAAATATGAAATAATGTATTAATTCTATGACCACTGATTTTATTATGAAAACATCAAGATTAACATCATTATTGAGAAGAGAGAACATCATTGATAATCCTGAAAATGTATGATATATGGACCACAATCATCTTAAATAAATGAACTCTACATGAAATAATGAAAATTAAGTCAACATTCCATTATATAATTTTCTCGAAAAACAGAGAAAATGTATCATAAAATAACTTATACATCATTCCAAATGGTTTCTCTCCTTATATTTTGTTCTTAGATGGGATTGGTAACATCATCGTGTATAGAATACATTATCTACATGAGTAGTCAAAAATTTATTTTAGATTATTTTAATGCATTAGAGAACAAATAATATTATGAGGAAAATCATAGCATATTAAAAAACATTTTTTACCATCACATTTATATTCCATTATTTTTGAATGGTTTTAGGGATTTTGTTCCTATATCAAGAATAAAAATCCACTATTTGTGGTCCCCTCTAATGTACAAGACATTATCTACACTGGGACTGACATAAACTGATTGTTATCTCTTAATTAAAGGGGAAACCTCTATAGAATTTCCATCTGACCTGAAATTTTTTTATGCATTAGTTAGATAATCATTGAATTATAATTTGTTGGTTCAGATACATAAAATACGTTCACTTCATGTTATGCCATTATGAAATGATCAATTTTTCCCCTTCCACAATAAAATTCTCCTTTATTAATCCCATCTCATTAACAATAATTGCACTGATTTTTCCAACCCATTTTCAATGGAAAATAGACACTTAAAAGGCTGTATAATCCTACATATATATCTATTATATAAATCCAAAAGAAGAAATATTTTCATAAATTGGATTTCTATCCATGGAACCAGATATGTGAATCACCTCAACCAAAAGCACATCACCACAATTTTTCATGTCACTGTATTCATTTACATGTGTTTTTTATAGAATATATAACTATTGATTACAATACCAGTATAAGATATAACATTTTCAATCGGTACTCTGGCTAGCCATTAAAGTATTTCAGAAATTGAATTCATATTTTAAGATAAATCATTATAAATTTGGTATCAAAAAAATTATAAAGAACTATTTATTAAATTTATTCTATATCCATCCTACATCCTAGGATAGATTCAAATCTATAGGATTTTTTTTAGGATTCAATATATGGATCAAAATAATCACTATTATATAAAATGTGAACATGAACTTTATGTAATAACCCATGTATTAATATAATAATACTTATTAAAAATATATTAACTTTATATTAAGGTGTATTCTTTTTTAGATAGTATACTTGACACACAACAAGGGGTTTTTCAGAAATATTACTTTACACATAACATTGAGATATACAAAAAATAATATAGTAATATTATTACTATTTCAAATTGCAGTTAAAGACTAGACAATGGAATGGTGGGAATTAATAGTATAAAATTAATTTTGAAAAATGGATCACACAATTTTAAATAATGATTCTTTGTTTACCGAATTTATTAGAAATGGAAATAAAAAATACAATTGAATATAAAGGATGTGTTTTTATGAAAAAATATTAAAAGAGAATAATTGTGTTTTAATATCATTGTTAATGGATTATTATATCGGATATATATTATATTTAAATTTTTAAATTCATATTAAATGTTTTCCAGATATTATATAAGAATAAATGCAAATTTTCAGATAAAAGAAGTATTTTTAGAAAAATGCAGTTTTACAGCGTTTTAATGGAGAACCCTTTTTAAATATAGTTATTTTTTCTTTAGTATGTAATAATTTTCAAAATAAAATTCTTTTAAAGAATAAGAAAATCAAATTTTACATTGGATGAAATTTTTGTATTTTTGTAATAAAGTTCATTTTTTAATGAATAGTGAAAATTCTTCATTTTAAGTCAAAATTGTGATTTCATCTAATTTATTTGTATTGTTTGATTATATTTTTTAATTGGTTTTAAAGTTTAATTAGATTATTATTTTATCATTTAATACTATGTTGGTCATTAGACATAATTTCACTTTTTAATTAGAAATAAAAACATGTCAATCTTTTGATTATTATTATTTCTTAAAAACCAACTATTTGGTTTTGAGAACTAGAATTAATATTAAATTAATTTATTCCTCTTCTATGATTTGAATTTAAAAAAATGGATTCAATAGTTGGAATCATGAGTTCCAATTTGTATAAATAGGTACCTTTCATTTTTAGACATTATGAATAGTAACAATAGTAATTATTTTATTTACCATGGTTAAATGGTAAATTTGGAAAATAGCGGTAAAAAAAATTATAATAACATAAAACTACCCTAAAACATGTCATACTCTTATTGGAAAATATATCTCCAATAATGTGAATTCATGGGTCGATTTTTGGACTCCATGGAGAAACTTTGATAGGAAAATGACATTTTATAAGAATTAATTTAATGCAAATAAAAATGTAACATAAACATGTATCTTTTTGTAAAATAATTATTATATGGGGTTATATAGGGGATATTTTAGACTATTAATAGTAATTAGAAATAGAAAATGATTTAAAACATCGTGTTATCTTATTTATAATTTTTAGACATCAAATATATATATTTATTTATGACACTATGATTATGTAGTGATTACCTTATTAATGAAAGATTTAAATAAATGCGATTATAAATATTAAAATAAATTTATTATAAATTTTTTTATACCATACACAAATATTATGGATTATTATGACTTGTTAAATTTTAATTAATTATTTTTTTCTAAATAATCATGTTATTATGGACTTTAAAAAAGTCATGATTGAATAGTTTAAAACCTGACATTAATGAGTTTATAAAATAAATAATATTTTATTAAATAATATAACAGTCCCAAAAATCGATGATTCGTCCAATTGAATTAGATAAATTTTGAAATGTCATTAATGAAACAATTTTGGCTTTATGGGCCTTTTATGGTAGCTATATTATCTATATATTTTGAATACACATGAAGACTTGGGGGGAGATAAATTAGATAATGATGGCTTAACCATAAATTATAATATTAAATTTCTAAAAAAAAATGTATAAAACCTTTTGTATGAGAGGATTTAGAAAAATACCCATGCTATCTTATAATTTTATGTGATGTGGATCTTTTGAAATTGAAATTTAGTTTATATTAAAATAATAATTCAAGACAATCGTAATTTACCACTGCTCCCTTACATAAATTTCCACCACACCTAACCCCTTACTCACACCTCTAAATCCCCTTGGATCATCCATCCTCTAAAAAACTAATCTCCAAAAATAGCTCTATATGTTCTAGAATCCTTAAATTGGGAATATTGAAATTTAGAAAATCCATTTGTCTCAAATCAAAAGAAGTAACCCATTTAGAGGTAACATCCTCTCTCAAGTTCTTTTCTTTAATTTTCACTCTCAACCCAATATGATCTTTTTATTATTTGATTTCATAACAAAACTAGTATGATAAATATAACAGGATGTATTTATGATATGGATTTCATCTACACTTACTCACACCACTATCTAATGGATAAGAACATACAATTTCTGTGTACGCCGAACTAGAGACTCACGAAATGATGATTGTTCGATTTTCCCTTATCACCTCTCATGGTGGTCATTATTATGGAACTATATTTAAATGTAATATATATTATTTTTATATTGTCTCTATATTTATGTTTTTTATGTAAATCAAGACCTTACTGTTTCCATATTGTAAAAATATGATAATTTTATTTCAGGAATTGCGTACTACCTCCCCCTAAAAGTGATATAACTCATTCATGACATCAATGAAATTTATAAATTGTGGAATTAATGAAATTATGTAATATATATAAAAAATTATTTTATACTGAAATTATAATTTACATATGTACCATTCCGTTTTTATTCCTTTGAATATGAAAAAAATGAATGTAGCGTTCATGCATACATATGAATTATCGTCTCCATGAACGTTGCATTTCATTTATTATCTCCAACTTTTATGGAATATTATAAATAAATATATAATAGATTTAAATAAATATATAATAGAAATGTATGATATTTAAATCGTGAACATGACTCTGGAAATGATGTTCTTTTGACCACCTAGATAATTTGTAATTATAACAACATCATTTTCAATTCAAGTACCTAATATTGATAAAACTACTGATATTAACTTAAATACTTAAGTTATTTTTATAACGTGGTAATAAGTTATATAAAATTAATAATTAAATTTAAAATGTTTCTGAATCATGTTAAATTAACTTATGTTTATTATTAAAGAAATTAAATAACGAACAAATCAAGTCTGACATGAGGTAAGGGGATTTTTATCACACTTTTAATTTCATGTGACTTCCATTGTTTTCAAATTATTTCTTGACTATGGTGTTTTTTTAATTCCATTTGATATATATTATTATGATTCTATTTATATTTATGTTATTCTATTATTCATTTGGTGGTTATTAATTTTCTTCCATACGACTCGATGGATTACAACATGATTAGGGGAAATTTCACCCACCTATTTTAGTCAAAGACATCTTTTATGTTATGTATTTTAATTTCATTTTATATTGTTGGGATATATTCTTATATATAATAATTTATTTATAATTTATGTTCATGTGATGAGATACCCTTTTCTGTCTCATCAACTCATTTTCATAATTTTTAATTGACGCCCTTAGGATTCTAAATATTCGAAAAGGGATTTCTTAACTCAATTTCCACTCTTTGGGTTTTTATCATACTTAGTTGATTATATTATGAAATTATTTGGTGTGGAATCATAATTTATTTATTTATGATTTAATTTCCTCATCCCTTAGTGTGGACATACATTTAGTAAACATAATCACACCATTGATAAATTTTTACATCAATTATACAAACCTTGTAAGTGAAATCATAACTCAACGTCATTTCATTGAGTTAAATATTCATATCATAGGTTTTATTTTTCCCATAATATGTGTGAATGGCCTCATATTTTTTTACACAAAATATCCACTTATATTTGATGAATTTATATTAGTCACACATAATTATGTCATTAATTTATCCAAAATCTAAATATATGATCTTTCTAGGTGATTTCGTCTCAATTTAGATTCCATTAAGACATATTTTTTGTTATCCACCAATTATATTTTATGCTGTATATACATCCCTATGAAATATTATATCAGGATTCTCCTAATTCTAATGATATTATATGTTTTTATTAATTTTATTCTGTAATTATTTATAATCAAGTATTTTCTCAAGTGGTAAGGGACTATTTAAATAAAACATTATTTAAAATATTTTAAGGTTTTATTCTTAAAAGTATTTCTCATTAATGCCGATGTTTCCAAAATGGGATTTAAATCTTTTTTATTGAGACATTATTATTTCAAAATCTTCATTACATTAAATGTTTCAATATGACATGTGACACTTTGATTCAAAATTCACTTTACTAAATATTTTAAATTGTTTTTGAAACAGTTTGAATATTTCATTATCTTGAATTGATTTATTGTGAATGAAAATAAAATTTTATTATTGAAATGATTATATTTTCAATATTTTAATTTTTATTTTTATATAATGGTACATGGACATCTGACATGTGGTTACATGATAAACAGGGGACATGTGGTTACGTCAAAAACCAAATGAGGGGTTGTTCCTTAATAAACCAAGGATGGGTGGATACATTATAACCTATAATTCATTGGGTATGGAAGTCTGTCATATGACTATTCCATTTAGTGATATATGTGGAAGTCTACCATATGGTTATTTTAATAATCCATGTTTACGTACCAAGTTACATTTATATGTTATATGTTTCTTTCTATGGGATTTAGGGTACTCCTTGGGTTACAAAAAATGGTATCCAATGTTCTTTTTTTAGTGAAGTTTTTTTTCTACTTCAATAAGGTGAAAAGTATTACATTATGATAAATTAATCATTATTTAAATATTGTTTATAAACAATATAAATTTTCCTTCATTAGGTATAACTTACTGATCTTTTTATGCTCATCCCATGTTTTGAAATGTTTTTCAGTGGACTTTGAGGAATAGGTCAAGGATGGGATCAAGGAAAAATCAGGATAACTAAATCATTGAACTAAACATGTTTCTTTTTTAGAATTTTTTATAAGAAAAATGAATAGTGAGTATAAGTGGTTCTATGTAATATTCACATTTTTATGTATATGTTATGACCTAATTGTCTAATGTTCTGAACCTAAAAAGATACTCATTGCGAATTATTAATTTAAAGCCCCGTAAATTCCAAGGAAATTTTTTTCTTAGTTTTTTTTGCAATTTTACAAGTACGCAGTTTCTGACGGCGCCTGATTCTGAGGCCCGGTGTGCCCGGAATCAATTTCCGAAGTTTGGCTCGGGTACGTTCAGTGAACGGATGAGCGGGTTTTCCTAACTTTTTAACCGGTGCTCGGAATCGAATTTTGAGGGCACTGATGGAATCGCAGCGCTGGTAATTTCTTAGAAACGCCTCTTCTGGAGTTGCGTTTGCTTGGGTGTGGTTTTTAATTTTCGGGCATAAAGATAAGAAAAAAAATAATTTTGCGACAACTTTACATTATTTCACTTAAGCCACTTGGAAGCCACTTGAAGCCACTTAAAAGAGGATTAATCTAAGTTGAATCGGATAGGGTACTATCCAGAAATATCCTACCCTCTTGGTAGGATATTTGTGAGGTGGGGCCCGCATGAGCCCCACCGTTTCTTTCCACTAAGTAACGCACCCGCAAAAACCCGTCTTTATGAAAGTCAACTGACGCGTTTTCTTAAATTCTTAACAGACAATTTAATTGGGTGGTTTATTTCGTAAATTAAATGAGCTGTTTCTTTCGTTGAATTAATTCTACGAATAAATGGTTCGTTTCTTATCTTTTGAAATTCAAATGTTTAGTTGTGTAAATAAAATAAGTCTTAAGCTTATTTTATTTTGGGTTGCTCTCATTTTCCACCTTGAGAGATTTTGAGAAGCTCTCTCCATCTTCTTCAACCTTGACGAAGAACACGAAGAACACATAAGCTCCGACGAAGAACGCTGCTTCTCTTCTTCGTAGCCGATAAGTTTCCGAAGATCGACGACGCCGCTTCTTCGATCTTCTTCCTGTGTCAACGAAAGGAGACGCCGTTTCCTTCTCGGACTATCTCCGTTAGCTTACGAAGCTTCTCCAGTGACGTACCTCTTCGGACGCACCTCGACGTCAACAGAAACGACGTTAGATTTCCGCGACGCCCGACCTCCGCAACGATAGTCTTCCGCGGCTTGATTGGCGTGCTCTGCACTTGAATCCGAGGTACGAGATTGTTGATATTTTATTTTTTTTTTCATTCTTGATTCTAGAATGTTGAACTTCGAGGATAAAGGATTAAATGTTATTGTCTAACGAGAGGGGGGCCCGGACAGCACCAACACGGCCGAACCCCCCTCCTATGTTCATAACTGTTTCCTTACGGATGGAACGGGATGGCGTGGTGCCGTCGCACCACGCGGGAATCGCATGACAATTATTGCACGGCGCCGTCGCGCCGTACCGTGGAAAGAAATCAAAGAACGTGACGTTGTCGCGTCGCGTCGAAGAATGTCAAAGGCGCCGCGGCTGGAGCGGGGCCGCGGCGGAGGGAAGCGATGTCGTCGCATCTTTCCGGACGGCATAGGCTGGGCCCGGTTCCGGGCCGCGGCGGAGCAAGATGACCGGCGGCCGGCACCGGGCCGCCGGTGTCGACGAAGGAAGGACCGGCCGTCGCCGGTCCTTGCTGGCGAAACCGGCCGGCCAGTGCGGGCAGGCCGGACAGTGGAGTCCGGGGGAATTAATTTTCCCCGGTCGGGTCTCAAAAGCGGCCCCAATTAAGGGGCCGCAGTTCTCAAAGGGGGGGGGGGGGCTTTGCCCCCCGCGCGCGGCACCCGAACGACGCTCAGGCCGCGCCGCCGTGCCGGTCCGCGCCGCCGCGCCGGACGTTGCCGCCGGCCGGGCCGGGTTTTCCGAGCCGGGCCGGGTCGTCCGGTCGGGTCGCCTCCCGGGGCGTCTCGCCCCGGTTCGGGCCGACCTAGGGGGGGGGGGGTCGGGTCGGGTCGGCCCGGGCCCAGACCCCCCAGTTTCAGATCACTTTCGGTCAAATGCCTGTATCTTGGGCTACGAGCCTCCAAACGACTCGCCGTCAGCGGCAACACGATCCTTGGATCGAGACAGTCAACTTGGTATACTATACTCAAGATGCACCTTATTTTCGGCAGCCTACGTGGTTAAAACTCCATAGTTAAGCGTGCTTGTTCTAGAGTAGTGAGCAGGATGGGTGACCTCCTGGGAAGTTTCCCAGGGTGGGTGTGGGACGGAAAGGCCAATAACTAACAGACCGGGCGTCCGATTGACGTGCCGTCTATTTTGATGAATTCCTCTAAGTGAGACGGATCATTTGGCTTACTCCGATAGAGGTTTGGATTCCGACGGAGTGCGGTCAGGTTGGTTTTCTCACAAAATCAACCGGGCCCGTGGAATGAAAAGGCTAGCAACTCACAGACCGGGCGTCCGATTGACGCACCGTCTATTCCGTTGAGACCACAATGACGAGGCAGTCCTTTGAGATACTTCTTCATAGAACTTTGAGACACTTGGAGAATCAACTTGTAGCTCGTGGAGTGGACCCTCCTAGAGACGAGCATACGGAGTACGGAGACCGTATAGCCGGCAGAGACCTGAAGACTGCTTGTCCGATTTGATTCGGAGTGACTTACGTAGCCCAGTGGGGAGCACTACTTTGTGAGGTGGAAGACCCACAACGGAGGAGCACTACTATGTGAGGTGGCAGACCCACGGTACTCGACGGGAGTAGTACCTCTGTAGGCTATGTGGGGGGGAGCACTACTGTGTTGGGTGGCAGACCCCGGCGGGGAGCACTTCTGTGTGAGGTGGCAGGCCCGCGTTACTCGATAGGAGGAGTACCTCAGCAGTCTTAGGTTAGTGAGCAGTACCTCAGAGTCATGACAGGACCACTGTACACTCCAGAGACGGATCTCTTCAGCAGTTACAGTTTCGATAATGAAAATCCTTTTTTGAGCTGAGACTTTTGACCTTGTGTTTACCTCATGATTGAGATGGGTCACTTGCTAACTTAGGTATATGTATGGGCATATACATGGGTAGTGGTTATCCATTGATTTCACAATCCTTGTGTTTCCTCATGATTGAGATGGGTTACTTGATAACTTAGGTATATGTATGGGCATATACCTAAGTAGAGGTTATCTGTTGAATCTTCTTTGTGGTTATCCTTGTTGGTTTTAGTGAGACCTTGAGGGTCTCGGGGTCCCTAATGAGTATCATTATACTCACCCCTACATGGGCTATGCCAGCACCTCGTTGTGTTGGTTGCAGACGACAGGCAGTGCTGACGGAGGTCGAGTGTTCGAGGACTGGACGGTACCCGGAGGTGGACTACACAACGAGCCAATACCCGGAGGTGGACTACACGATGTGACGTCTCACAGAGTAAGTTGACGGATGAGAGAGTGGGGGAGGATATCTGTACCTACCCTTCAGGTAGGATCCGAGGAGGACGACCCAGGAGCTGCTTCCTTCTTCCAGCTGTTTGTCTTTTTGCTGTTGTACCTTGTTCAGTTGTAGTCGTACTTTCTTTTGGGTTTGTATTCTGGAACATTTACTTTTCAGATTTTCTATTGTACTTAGTGTTTTGTTTCCGCTTGTACTTTTTGGTGCTTGTTTTCTTTTATAAAGGAAATTCCTTCCCAGTTATCGGGATTTTACCCCTTTGGTGCTAGTCGCCAGCCCCTGGCCTATGGAAGGCGGGCTTGGGGTAGTCACGGCACGGGCCCCGAGGATGGGTCGTGACAAATTGGTATCAAAGGAGTTCGGTTCTGCCGCAGAACTTATAACCCTGATGTTTCTTCTGTGAAGTAATAGTGTTAAGAGTACCGAGTGTGGTTTTTAATTTCAGGGAGTCCAGTGTTGGTGCGGGCGGCCGACGTATCAATACACCAGGACCCTGACAACTGATTTCCGACTTTGTGCACGAAAACAATGATTGTGTGTGTGTTTTCAAAGGTTTTCCCTTAAAACAACTAGAGCCCCGAGAGTGGTGCGTACTGACATCCCGCCGAGCGATGAGGCCTCAGTACAGGGCCCTATCCCAGTTGAGGCACCAGCGGAGGCACCAGCAGTACTACTACCCGTTGGGCCACCGATGCCACCAGCCCCAACAGCAGAGGATGCACGTCGCCTGAGCGCACTGCATGAGTTCCAGTGCCAGAGGCCACCCGGGTTCCAGGGAGGGATGGACCCACAGGCGACTGAGGATTGGCTGGAGGCTGTGGTGAGAGTCTTCAGGCTAGTGGGGACGCTGACAGATTTCATGGTGATCCTTGATGCCAGCCTCCCTCAGGCAGCAGCAGGCAGATGGTGGAGCCTGATGGATCAGATGCATGACGAGGCGACACATCTATGGGAAGACTTCGAGACCTTCTTCAGGGTGGAGTTTGTGCCAGTAGCTCTATACCCCTAGCGTGTACGAGAGTTTCTTCCTTTGCTGTAGGGTTTTCTATCAGTTGTCGAGTCATCTGTGGGCAGTAGACAGATGTTGGAGAGGTCCAGAAGGACATGGGATAGCTCAACTTCAGGCAGCTGAGGCCTATGGTCATGGAGCTCCGGAAGCAGATGGGCAGGAGTGGAACTTGTGGATACATCCTTTGTACTTCTTGTTCCATGTTGCTTTTGTATTCGTGTCTTTGTATTATGAGATGCAATAATAAAAAGAAACTTATCTTGTGATGTTTTCTTTCCTGTCCTTTTTGTTTGGGTGATACTGAGTGGTCCCGGTTAAACTGTTGACTTGACCCTCACTTTCGAGATTTCTACTAGAGGAGACCCGGTGACCTCATACTGATGCCGATAGTGTGACTTGACCCTTAGAGGAGAGAGTGACAGTTGGATCTCTTGGTAGTTACGTTAAGGCCTTACGACGTCATCCATGGCATGAATACATCATTTATGTCAGGATTGACTGTATTAGGAAACAAATGTGGTTAATCCAGGGGATGAGACCAGATTTATGTTATCAGCAAAGAAGAAATCATAGCAGCTCTTGTGAGACTAAAGAAGGTGCAGTTCATCTAGGAGCGGATGAAGACTACACAGTGCAGTAAGAAACAGGAAACCGGTGCCAGTCTTAGAGACTCGGGCATGTTACATGTTTCATGAAGTGGAATCATTAAGGATAGATGAGTCTGTGAAGCAACAGACGTGGAGGAAGAGCTAGGGGAGCAGTATGAGGTGGTGTACATCGTAACATGCTACAACCACCCGCCTTAGTTATCCCCGCCAGGCTCAGGGAGCTGGAGGGCGGTGGAAGAGTTCTGCTGCGTGTGGTCAAGGAATGTGACCCAATGGCTCTAGAAATGATTCAGGGGACAGTCTGTGTCCACTACAAGCTGCTTTAGTAACGGACGTCGATATGAATCATTCCAAGCTTTCACAAATCTTGTTCCAGACCTAGAGTTTATGGTAAGCAGTGGAGTTGACCCTCAAGTCTGAAGATACCTTGGGAGGAGACTCGATAATCCCACTTACGCTGAAGGTGTGGTCAGATCCTCGAGGCGAGAGTTCTAGTTGGAATCTCTTAGTGGCAGCGTCGAGGACTTACGACGTTAGTTTGAGTATAGAATGGGAAATAACTGTTCATACTCAAATTGATGGTTTTAGGAAAACGTCGGGATGTGTTTTCCTTGGTCGGCGGAAAAGGAAACCCCAGGCAGCGCAGGGTAACTCTTGCAGAGGAGGGTGCGACCGATTACTCTTGAGTCGGTCAACCTTACCCTTGTAGCAGCTGTCATTTTGAATTTCAGTTCTAACTGAAGTGCCCAGATTAGTGTGAATCACTGAGAGGGGGCGGGGGTGAATCAGTGATCCTTTAAAACTTTTTACTAATTGATTATTAATCAATTAAACCTCTATGTCTTGTTAAGGCCTCGATCCACTCTTCTTATTTCTCTCAACCTTTCCCGGATAATGTAGTAATGAAAAGGCACAGGACACAAGGATTTACAAGGTTCGGCACCAAAGGCCTACATCCTTGCCATTCTCTCCCAGCATGGATTCTCCCATTATAACTTGTTAGAATTACAATGGTCGATACAACTTCCCACCATATCTCTCCTGAGTCCCACAGGAGGGTCTTTATACTGCGTCCCACAGTGTTACCAGAGTCCCCCTGGCCTGCTCCAGAATCCCACTGGAGACTTCCTCCACCCTGAGTCTCACAGGGGTCTTCTCCTGGCTGCTTGAGTCACACGAGTAGCTCTTCTTCTTGTTCAGCTCTTCAAGTATCTTCAGCAGTCTGGGATAAAGACTGCTGGCCTTGCTCTGTACCTCTGATCACTTGAGTTGATCAGGTCTTCTCATCTTGCTCAGGCTTTATCTCCTTCTTCTGAGGATGACCTGGCTTCTCTCCAACTACTGAATACTCAGACAACTGATGTCTTTAACTTCAGTCTGGTCCAGTCTCAGTTCACATCAACTTCATGCACTGAGTGCATGGCAACTCTGCATCCTCATGCACTGACTGCATGGCCTTCTCAAATCTCTTCACGATCTTCAAGTCTTGGACAACTCAAATGCACACAAGCAGATTTGACTTGTTTACGTGTGCACATGCATGCATGCAAACATGCACTCCCTTTCTTCTTCTCTAGGTGCAATAAACCCACAAAGGGTGTAGCACTTTTTAGCACACACCTTCTTCTTGAACTTCACACACTTTGTTCAATTTGTTTACACACATTAAAGTGTGTTGTTCTTTAGTGTGGGTGTCCTCCTCTTATTCTTCTATGTGTGTTCACTCCACTTAGTGCACACACAAGGGTTCGGCCTCTTCTTCTTGTTTGCACACACACACACTCAAGGTATGTTCTTCACTTTTCACACACTTGAATTGGCCTCCTCCTCTTCTTGCACACACACGGCCAAGATGTACTCTTCCACTTTGTACACACACTTTATTTTTCTCTTTTAATCTTCAAGTGTGAACAACCAACCCGTAGGGTCTTCCTCACATGGCACACACACAAGGTGTGGTTTCGGCCTTCTCTTCTTCTTCAAAGAACGCTAGTGCAATGAGTGCAAGGGCCACTTCTTCTTCAACACTACCGCACAAGGTGCACTGGCCCGAGCGCGCAGGTGCTACTGTCGCGCAAGCACTCGGGTGTGAATGGTGCAACACCCGCATGCACTTCCTCCTGCCACACAGGTACACGGGCAGTGAGGGTGCCAACCTCGAGCGCGCAAGGAGATGCGGCTGGGGTTCTTCTTGTCGCGCAAAGGAGGCGCGCAGGGGACTCCCTTTCTTCTTTCGTGCAAGGAGTGCACAAAAGGAACTCACGAAGCCAACAGGAGGCTTCGGGCTTCTGCCGCGCAAGTGGTACGCGCAGGGCTTCTACTTCGCGAGGCTAAGCGCTCTCACGGGACTTCAGATTTTGAACAAAGGATCAGCACATCAGCAAGCATCCTCGAGGGCTCGGCCTCTCTTTATATAGGAAGAGGGCCTCGGTTCATCCGCGTGGGATATAAATTCAAACTCCCGAATATCTCCGGTTTTCAAGATTTCCAAAATCTTGTTTCTCCTCTGTTTCACGCGGGTTCTTTTCCTTCATTATTTTCCTCTTCATGAATGTGCATGGAAACGTACGCATGGCCTTTTTTAAACCCAATCCATGCAAAGCATCAACACCGAATGGCCTCGCACCTTCGGTTGCTTCGGCCGAACTTCAAAACTGTACAAACATTGCATGCAAGTGTATTTTTAAGCATGGATCGGTTCAGTGCGTCGAGACGATCCCAATGGACTCTTCTGCTTGATCGGAGATGGCCGGGAACTCGAATTTTGTCGTCGGGGAGGCCTCTGGTTCGAACGGAGCTCGCGGGTGGCTTCGGGGAAGCCTCAGTTAAGCTCAACGAAGGAGACGAGCCGGGAGCCGTCGGATCAGGCGATCAAATAACCTCGGATGGCCTAGATCAGATCGCCTCGCCGCAGATCAGATGTGCGGTCGAGATCTGGCGCGCGATCGATCGTGTGGCCAGGAACGCTCCCGCGGAAAAATTCCACATCCCACTTCGAATCCTCGCGCGGTTTTCTCGTTCTTTATCAACCAAGCGCTGCCTCTCAACGCTCAGTTGAACTTCCCCCTCCACGGTGCCGCCCCGCACCGTGTTCTCTCCGCGGGAGCGCTCTGCGCCCACTCTGCTCCCTGCGGGCACGCTCCTAGCGCCCGCCATGCAATGCCTGACACTCGTGGGTGCCCTCATGCGCGCCCCTACCGCGCTCCTCCGGGCGTACCCCAGACGCCCATGCGGTGTCTTGGGTGCGTCCTGCCGCCCTGGGCTCGCCCCACGGGTTCCCTCTTGTGTGTGGTGCCTAGCGCCCATGCCTTGGGGTTGAACCCTCAAGGTGTCCATGGCTGGCCATATTTTTTGGCAAAGGCATGAATAAGACTTTGTAAAATACAATGTTCTTCAATGAGTATAAGCCAAATGCCAAGCCCTTCAAGCCATTCTTCTTCTTCTCCATTCTTCTTGAGAATTCAAACATTAATCTTCTTGATTAGAAACAACTCCTCAATTTATAATTCTTCTTCATCATCTCATTTTCTACTTAGGAGAGAATTCTCAAGGATCTTCATCAACCGAACTCTTGAATCAAATAACTTCTTCAATTCTCTTTGTTGATCTAATCAGAGATCAAATTGGAACTTCTTCAAATTCACATGCACTAAGAGTTAGTGCATGGACTTTATTAATCCACTTCATCCACTTAGAAGTTGTGGATGGATCCCTTTCATCTCCTCATGCATTGTGAAGACAATGCATGGTCTTCAAATAATGTTGTGACTTTGTATCCAGTTGATACAAGTTCTTTGAACTTTAAGAACAGCTCAACAATCGTCTGATATAATGATGATGTTCCATCATCGTCCATTCATCAAGTGGTGTAACTTAGTATCATCTTGATACAAGTATTGAAACATTAAGATCAGTTCTACAATCGTCTGATATTACTAGAGAATGTTTCAACCACATCTCCTATGCCACTTAGTGAATCTCCTAAGTGACATGCCTCTTAGTACCATGGCCATTCTCCGTTCCTCACCATCACCATCACAACCTTTGTCATTCACATCTTGACATTCCTTGACATCCATTCATTCCATGAAAACTTCATTCCTCATTGACAACAAATGCAACACAATGCACTTCAATCTCCCCCTTTGTATTTGTTGTCAATACACACCTTCAGCACATATGAATGGGTCAATATGTGTGCCAATATTTTCTCCCCCTTATTGGCAATCAAATGCAAAGGTGTGGTGTGCTTCCTTTTCAAAAAAAAATCTCTTCCTCCCTTCGAATAGCATCTTCTTTAAAAATCACTAAGAGAGGGATGATGCCACATGTTCTATTTAGCAAAGAACCTTTAGTAAATCAACTCTAAGTCTACTTGGGCTAACCCGGTGCAGAAAAAAAGAGGGATGTAACCAAGGAACTCAATGCTTTCCACATTCACTGTAAACATGTGAGATCATGCTAAGGGGTTCAGATATTCAATGAATTGCTAAATCCTACACATACTCCACAAAACTCATTAGAATGTTCAGGTGCAAAGATAAAGCTCCCCCATTCATCCATTTTCTTAAGATGATATTAATCTCAGAAATTCATCTTCTTCAGATTTGCTCCCCCTGAAGGGGTGCACTCCGTTCTGTCCAAAACATTCTCCAGATGAGAATGATAATCATCTTCAATTCCCTGCAATGTTAGCACATGTAAATACCAATAGTATAAGGGAATAAGATGGAACCTCCTTGGTTCATCAATGTGAACAACAAGGTTGAGAAGATTCTCTCAACCGAGATGTCCCATTTTCACCATTCTTTACACTTTCACATCTGATCTTCTTTGATGTTTGTGCTGGTGTGGATCTCAACACATCTTCATGTGAAATCTTCTTCTTCCCTTTTGCCTTAGCAATTTCCAGAACTTTATCTTCAGCTTTTTTCAGATCTTTGGCAAGTTGCAACTGATTTGGCCATATGACTAGTAAATCATTTGGAAGAGTGGCCTCGGTTTTGGAAGTTCCACATGGTTTTTTGGATGCTGCTAAGCTACCTCTCTTCGGAAACTTATTTTCAATCAATCCCTTCTTCTTCTGGATTGATTGTCTTTTGGAGTTCAGTCTGCTTCTATTGAGTTTCATGGCTTCTTTACAAAGGTCCATGATGTGTCCTTTCTTTCCACAGTAGAAGCATGTTTTCTTGGTGGTCCTTCTGGATGCATCACCCTTCTTGGATTTCAATTCCAAGGACTTCTCTTCATTCTTCAAACTCTTCTTGGGATCATCTTCCACTTTCTTCTGATTTCTTCCCAAGGAATCTCTCTTAGCCAGGTTTAGTGATCTTCTCTTCATTCCAGCTTCGAATACATTCGGAGATTGATATGTATCAACTTTTTGACAACTTTTGCAACCATCCCAGATGTTGTCAAGTAATCCAAATCTATTTGCAGTAAACAGATGTCTCTGGATCTGTGGATGTTGCTTCCTTCCTTCTGGCTTGCTCCCCCTTAGCATGGGCTTCCTTTGTGCTTTTACATTCAGTGGATTGTACCAACAATCCTTTGCACAGTTCCCATACTTATTACAACACCAACATTGACCCACAAATCGTGACCTTTTTATTCCTTCTGATTGTAGGGTACTTGTCTTGAATTGTTCTGCTGCTTCAGGAGAGCATTCTTTCTTCATTGTCTTCATCCATACTTGTTTGGAATTATTCTTCCATCCTACACTTTTTGTGGAAACACAATTAGAAGCATCAGTACAAGATGGTATGGATGGTACCTTCTTTCTAGAAGATGTTGCACTTTTATTAGAGGATGTATTTCTCTTAGAATCATCCTGCTCAAAGCATACTTGAGTAGAAACATTTCTCCTTTCAGCTGACTGGGAGGCTTTGTCTTTGGGTGATTGCTGATTTTTCAATATCTCCTCTAGTTCGAAGCATTTCATATTGAGGGAGTTCTTCTCATCCTCAATAGTTCTTAGCCTTCCTTCCCAATTTTCTTTCAGCTATTCTAACTGGTCTTCATGCACCTTCTTCATTTATTGTAATGAATTTTCAAGATCCTTTACCCTGTTTACTTTGTCTTCAAGTTGAGCATCTCTGACATTCATTGAAACTTTGTGCCTCTTTTCCAGTGCATGGAAAACTTCTTTGATCATTATCATAAATATTTATTTCTCAGAAAGGATTCATTGCAATTCTTCACAAGTATCTTCATAGCTATCATTGCAAAGAGAAACTGTTTCATCCTTAGCCTTCACCAGCTTTCTGAGAGTGTTGGTTATGCCAACCCTTTTTGCCAATTGGACTTCCAGAGAATTGGCTTCATCTTCTAGCTGTAATTTGTCTTCTTGAAGATCCTGGAGGCCTGTAGCTATACACATTGCCACATCCTTGGGGACTGTCTTCTGAAGATATTTGATTGTATTTAGAAGATCATTGTTCCTTCCATCTTCATCACAGCTAGAGCAGGCTTCATCAGAAGAATGATAAAAGGAATTGTCATCTGATGTGACTTTCACATTTCTTTCCATAAAAGGAGTTTCTCTGATTTCAACAACCTTCTTCTTCATCTTCTTTGCCTGTTTCTTCATTCTGTTTTTCAGATTCTTGGCAGATATCTCTATTTGAGGCTGTTCTTTCATTTCCTCAAATCTGCACTCCATAAAGACTCCCTTGGATCTTTTAGAGGTAACCTCTCCTCTGATACCAATTGAAGTGCCCAGATCAGTGTGAATCACTGATAGGGGGAGGGGGTGAATCAGTGATCCTTTAAAACTTTTTACTAATTGATTCTTAATCAATTAAACCTCTATGTCTTGTTAAGGCCTCGATCCACTCTTCTTATGTCTCTCAACCTTTCCCGGATAATGCAGTAATGAAAAGGCACAGGACACAAGGATTTACAAGGTTCGGCACCAAAGGCCTACATCCTTTCCATGCTCTCCCAGCATGGATTCTCCCATTACAACTTGTTAGAATTACAATGTTCGATACAGCTTCCCACTGTATCTCTCCTGAGTCCCATAGGAGGGTCTTTATACTGCGTCCCACAGTGTTACCAGAGTCCCACTGGCCTGCTCTAGAATCCCACTGGAGACTTCCTCCACCCTGAGTCTCACAGGGGTCTTCTCCTGGCTGCTCGAGTCACACGAGTAGCTCTTCTTCTTGTTCAGCTCTTCAAGTATCTTCAGCAGTCTGGGATAAAGACTGCTGGCCTTGCTCTGTACCTCTGATCACTTGAGTTGATCAGGTCTTCTCGTCTTGCTCAGGCTTTATCTCCTTCTTCTGAGGATGACCTGGCTTCTCTCCAACTACTGAATACTCAGACAACTGATGTCTTTAACTTCAGTCTGGTCCAGTCTCAGTTCACATCAACTTCATGCACTGAGTGCATGGCAACTCTGCATCCTCATGCACTGACTGCATGGCCTTCTCAAATCTCTTCAAGATCTTCAAGTCTTGGACAACTTAAATGCACACAAGCATATTTGACTTGTTTACGTGTGCACATGCATGCATGCAAACATGAACTCCCCTTATTCTTCTCTAGGTGCAATAAACCCACAAAGGGTGTAACACTTTTTAGAACACACCTTCTTCTTGAACTTCACACACTTTGTTCAATTTGTTTACACACTTAAAAGTGTGTTGTTCTTTAGTGTGGGTGTCCTCCTCTTATTCTTCTATGTGTGTTCACTCCACTTAGTGCACACAAAAAGGTTCGGCCTCTTCTTCTTGTTTGCACACACACACTCAAGGTATGTTCTTCACTTTGCACACACTTGAATTGGCCTCCTCCTCTTCTTGCACACACACGGCCAAGATGTACTCTTCCACTTTGTACACACACTTTGTTTTTCTCTTTTAATCTTCAAGTGTGCACAACCAACCCGTAGGGTCTTCCTCACTTGGCACACACACAAGGTGTGGTCTCGACCTTCTCTTCTTCTTCAAAGCGCGCTAGTGCAATGAGTACAAGGGCCACTTCTTCTTCAACACTACCGCGCAAGGTGCACTGGCCCGAGCGCGAAGGTGCTACTGTCGCATAAGCACTCGGGTGTGCAAGGTGCAACACCCGCATGCACTTCCTCCTGCCACACAGGTACACGGGCAGTGAGGGTGCCAACCTCGAGCGCGCAAGGAGATGCGGCTGGGGTTCTTCCTGTCGCGCAAAGGAGGCGCGCAGGGGACTCCCTTTCTTCTTTCATGCAAGGAGTGCACAAAAGGAACTCACGAAGCCAACAGGAGGCTTCGGGCTTCTGCCGCGCAAGTGGTACGCGCAGGGCTTCTACTTCGCGAGGCTAAGCGCTCTCACGGGACTTCGGATTTTCAACAAAGGATCAGCACATCAGCAAGCATCCTCGAGGGCTCGGCCTCTCTTTATATAGGCAGAGGGCCTCGGTTCATCCGCGTGGGATATAAATTCAAACTCTCGAATATCTCGGGTTTTCAAGATTTCCAAAATCTTGTTTCTCCTCTGTTTCACGCGGGTTCTTTTCCTTCATTATTTTCCTCTTCATGCATGTGAATGGAAACGTACGCATGGCCTTTTTTAAACCCAATCCATGCAAATCATCAACACCGAATGGCCTCGCACCTTCGGTTGCTTCGAACGAACTTCAAAACACTCCAAACATTGCATTCAAGTGTATTTTTAAGCATGGATCGGTTCAGTGCGTCGAGACGATCCCAATGGACTCTTCTGCTTGATCGGAGATGGCCGGAAACTCGAATTTTGTCGTCGGGGAGTCCTCTGGTTTGAACGGAGCTCGCGGGTGGCTTCGGGGAAGCCTCGGTTAAGCTCAACGAAGGAGACGAGCTGAGAACCGTCGGATCGGGCGATCAAATAACCTCGGACGGCCTGGATCAGATAGCCTCGCCGCGGATCAAATGTGCGGCCGAGATCTGGCGCGCGATCGATCGTGCGGCCAGGATCGCTCCCGCAGAAAAATTCCGCATCCCACATCGAATCCTCGCGCGGTTTTCTCGTGCTTTATCAACCAAGCGCTGCCTCTCAACGCTCAGTTGAACTTCCCCCTCCACGGTGCCGCCCCGCACCGTGTTCTCTCTGCGGGCGCACTCTGCGCCCACTCTGCTCCCTGCGGGCGCGCTCCTAGCGCCCACCATGCACTGCCTGACACTCGCGGGTGCCCTCATGCGCCCCTACCGCGCTCCTCCGGGCATGCCCCAGACGCCCATGCGGTGTCTTGGGTGCGTCCTGCCGCCCTGGGCTCGCCCCACGGGTTCCCTCTTGTGTGTGGTGCCTAGCGCCCATGCCTTGGGGTTGAACCCTCAAGGTGTCCATGGCTGGCCATATTTTTTGGCAAAGGCATGAATAAGACTTTGTCAAATACAATGTTCTTCAATGAGTATAAGCCAAATGCCAAGCCCTTCAAGCCATTCTTCCTCTTCTCCATTCTTCTTGAGAATTCAAACATTAATCTTCTTGATTAGAAACAACTCCTCAATTTATAATTCTTCTTCATCATCTCATTTTCTACTTAGGAGAGAATTCTCAAGGATCTTCATCAACCGACCTCTTGAATCAAATAACTTCTTTAATTCTCTTTGTTGATCTAATCAGAGATCAAATTGGAACTTCTTCAAATTCACATGCACTAAGAGTTAGTGCATGGACTTTATTAATCCACTTCATCCACTTAGAAGTTGTGGATGGATCCCTTTCATCTCCTCATGCATTGTGAAGACAATGCATGGTCTTCAAATAATGTTGTGACTTTGTATCCAGTTGATACAAGTTCTTTGAACTTTAAGAACAGCTCAACAATCGTCTGATATAATGATGATGTTCCATCATCATCCATTCTTCAAGTGGTGTAACTTAGTATCATCTTGATACAAGTATTGAAACATTAAGATCAGTTCTACAATCGTCTGATATTACTAGAGAATGTTTCAACCACATCTCCTATTCCACATAGTGAATCTCCTAAGTGACATGCCTCTTAGTACCATGGCCATTCTCCGTTCCTCACCATCACCATCACAACCTTTGTCATTCACATCTTGACATTCCTTGACATCCATTCATTCCATGACAACTTCATGCCTCATTGACAACAAATGCAACACAATGCACTTCACTAACAGAGATGGAGACCTATGGAGTTCGAGGATGACGACCACGTCTTCTTACGGGTCTCACCTCGACGAGGTTTACAGAGATGTGGCCAGGGAGGGAAGTTATCTCCGAGGTCCAATGGACCTTTCTAGGTCCTCAGATTGGTAGGCGAGGTGGTTTACCGCTTGACCTATCCACCTCATTTGCACTAGGTGCACGGCGTTTTCCACGTATAGCAACTGAGGAGATACATGCTTGACCCTTCGCATATAATCGACCATGAGGAGCAGGAAAATGGCGATGGGGTTACATCCACGGAGGTTCTAGTGGGGATCAAGGATCAAAAGGAGTGGATCCTATGGGGACGATCGATTCCTCTAGTGCACTTTCATTGGCAGCACGAGAACCTCCAGGTGAGCACATGGGAGCGGAAGGCTCAGATGTGTGCTCAGTACCGCTTTGTTTCCCTATGTTTGTGGTGAAGTTTTACGGGGACGTAAAGTCCTGTGGTGGATTAATGTAAAGACCCGTAAATTCCAAGTAAATTTTTTTCTTAAATTTTTTTGGAATTTTACAAGAACGTAGTTTCTGACAGTGCCTGATTCCGAGGCCCGGTGTGCCCGAAATCAATTTCCAAAGTTTTCCTCGGGTACGTTCAGTGAACAGACGAGCGGGTTTTTCTAACTTTTGAACAGGTGCTTGGAATCGAATTCTGAGGGCACCGATGGAATCAAAATGCCGGTAATTGCTTAGAAACTCCTCTTCCGGAGTTTCGTTTTCTCGGGTGTGGTTTTTAATTTTCGTGCTTAAAGTTATGAAATAAAATAATTTTGTGACAACTTTATTTTATTTCACTTAATCCACTTGGAAGCCACTTGAATCCACTTAAAAGCGGCTTAATCTGAGTTGAATCGGATAGGGTACTATCCAGATATATTTTACCCTCTTGGTAGGATATTTGTGAGGTGGGGCCCGCACGAGCCTCAGCGTTTCTTTCCGCTAAGTAACGCACCCGCGGAAACCCGTCTTTATGAAAGTCAACTGACGCGTTTTCTTAAATTCTTAACAGACCATTTAATTGGGCGGTTTATTTCGTAAATTAAATGAGTTGTTTCTTTCGTTGAATTAATTCTACGAATTAATGGTTCTTTTCTTATCTTTTGAAATTCAAATGTTTTTTTTGTGTAAATAAAATAAGGCTTAAGATTATTTTATTTTGGGTTGGTCTCCTTTGCCACCTTTGGAGATTTTGAGAAGATCTCTCCATCTTCTTCATCCTTGACGAAGAACACGAAGAACACATAAGCTCCGACGAAGAACTCCGCTTCTCTTCTTCGTAGCCGGTGAGTTTCCTAAGATCAACGACGCCGCTTCTTCGATCTTCTTCCCATTTCAATGAAAGGAGACATTGTTTCCTCCTCGGACTATCTCCGTCAGCTTACGAAGCTTCTCCAGCGACGTACCTCTTCTGACGCACCTCGACCTCAACGGAAACGACGTTCGATTTCCGCGATGCCCGACCTCCACGACGCTAGTCTTCCGCGGCTTGATTGGCGTGCTCCGCACTTGAATCCGAGGTAGGGGATTGTTGATATTTTATTTATTTATTTTCCATTCTTGATTCTAGAATGTCGAACTTCGATGATAAAGGATTAAATGTTATTGTCTAACGAGAGGGGGGCCCGGACCGCAAAAACACAGCCGAACCCCCCTCCTATGTTCATAATTGTTTCATTGCGGATGTAACGGGATGACGTGGTGCCGTCGCACCACGCGGGAATCGAACGGAAATTATTGCGCGGCGCCGTCGCGCCGCGCCGTGGAAAGAAATCCAAGAACGCGACGCCGTCGCGTCGCATCGAAGAAAGACAAAGGCGTCGCGGCCGGAGCGTGGTCGCGGTGGAGGGAAGCGATGTCGTCGCATCGCGCTGGACGACATAGGCCTCAATGGAGCAGGATGACCGGCGGCCGGCACTGTACCGCTGGTGTCGGCGAAGGAAGGACTGGCCGTCGCCGGTCCTTGCTGGCGAAACCGGCCGGCCAGTGCGGGCGGGCCAGACAGTGGAGACCGGGGGAATTAATTTCCCCCGGCCGGGTCTCAAAAGCGGCCCCAATTAAGGGGCCGCTGTTCTCAAAGGGGGGGGGGGGGGGGGGGGCTTGGCCCCCCACACGCGGCCCCCGAACGGCGCTCAGGCCGCGCCGCCGTGCCGGTCCGCACCGCCGCGCCGGACCGCGCCGCCGGGTTTTCCGAGCTGGGCCGGGTCGTCGGGCTGGGTCGCCGCCCGGGGCGGGTCGACCCGGTTCGGGGCGACCCAAGGGGGGTCGGGTCGGGTCGGCCCGGGCCCATACCCCCCCATTTTCTGACCACTTTCGGTCAAATGCCTGTATCATGGGCTACGGGCCTCCAAACGACTCGCCGTCATCGGCAACGCGAACCTTGGATCAAGACGGTCGTTTCGGTATACTATACTCAAGGTGAACCTTATTTTTGGGAGCCTACGTGTTTAAAACTCCATAGTTAACCGTGCTTGGCTAGAGTAGTTATCAGGATGGATGACCTCCTGGGAAGTTTTACCATTGTGGGTGTGAGACGGAAAGGCCAATAACTAACAGACCGGGTGTCCGATTGACGTGCCGTCTATTTCATTGAATTCCTCTAAGTGAGACGGATCTTTTGGCTTACTCCGCTAGAGGTTTGGATGCCGACGGAGTGCGGTCAGGTTGGTTCGCTCACAAAATCAACCGGGCCCCTGGAACGAAAAAGCCAATAACTCTCAGACCGGGCGTCCGATTGACGCTCCGTCTGTTGCGTTGTGTTCCTGTTGATGATACATAACTATTGGCGTCCTTCGCCGAGATTTGGATGCAGATGGATAGTGGCTGAGTTGGATCGCACCGAAATCCAACCGGGCCCCTGGAACGGATAAGCTGATAGCTTTCAGACCAGACGTCCGTTTGACGAACCATCAGCGGCGTTGGTGATCACGTTGAGTAACGGTCCCTATGAGTATACCCTATGGGAGTTCGGGGTACAGTTGAGATACGACCGGGTTGGTTCACTCACGAAACCAACCGGGCCCCTGGGACGAAAAGGCTAGCAACACACAGATCGGGCATCCGATTGACGTGTCGTCTGTTGCGTTGAGACCCCTATGACGAGGAGGTCCATTGAGATAATTCTTTATGGGACTTTGAGATACCTGGAGTATCGACTTGTAGCTCGTGGAGCGGACCCTCCTAGAGACGAGCATACGGTGTATGGAGACCGTATAGCCGGCAGAGACTAGAATACTGCCTGTCCGATTCGATTCGGAGTGGCTTACGTAGCCCATTGGGGAGCACTACTTTGTGAGGTGGCTGAACAACAGTGGAGGAGCACTACTATGTGAGGTGGCAGACCCACGGTACTCGACGGGAGGGGTACCTCTGTAGGCTATGAGGGGGGAGCACTACTGTGTTGGGTGGCAGACCCCGGCGGGAAGCACTGCTGTGTGAGGTGGTAGGCCCGTGGTACTCGGCAGGAGGAGTACCTCAGCAGTCTTAGGTTAGTGAGCAGTACCTCAGAGTCGTGACAGGACCACTGTACACTCTATAGATGGAGCTCTTCAGCAGTTACGGTTTCGATAATGAAAGTCCTGGTTTGAGATGAGACTGTTGACCTTGTTTTTACCTCATGATTGAGATGGGTCACTTGCTAACTTAGGTATATGTATGGGCATATACCTGAGTAGTGGTTATACGTTGATTTCAAAATCCTTGTGTTTCCTCATGATTGATATGGGTTACTTGATAACTTAGGTACATGTATGGGCATATACCTAAGTAGAGGTTATCTGTTGAGACATCCTTTGTGGTTATCCTTTTTAGTTTTAGTGAGACCATGAGGGTCTCGGGGTCCCTACTGAGTATCGTTATACTCACCCCTGCACGGGCTATGCCCGCACCTCGTTGTGTTGGTTGCAGACGACGGGTAGTGCTGACGGAGGCCGAGTATTCGAGGACTGGATGGAACCCGGAGGTGGACTACACAACGATCCAGTACCTGGAGGTGGACTACACGACGTGACGTCTCACAGAGGAGGTTGATGGACGAGAGCGTGGAGGAGGCTATCTGTACGTACCCTTCAGGTAGGATCCGAGGAGGACGACCCATGAGCTGCTTCCTTCTTCCAGCTGTTTGTCTTTTTGCTGTTGTACCTTGTTCAGTTGTAGTCGTACTTTCTTTTGGGTTTGTATTCTGGACAATTTACTTTTCAACTTTTCTTTTGTACTTAGTGTTTTGTTTCGGCTTGTACTTTGTGGTGCTTGTTTTCTTTTATAAAGGCAATGCCTTCCCAGTTATCGGGATTTTACGCCTTTGGTGCTAGTCGCCAGCCCCTGGCCTATGGAAGGCGGGCTTGGGGTAGTCACGGCACGGGCCCCAAGGACGGGTCGTGACAATTAAAATTAATTCAATATTATGTAATGTTTAAGGTTGGGGACTGAGTTTTGGTATCAGAAGCTGGTTTAGATAACATTAATGGTTAGGGTGTTATTTAAGCATAAATGAAATAAACATAATGGTTAGAATATTAAAAAGAGTCATATTTATTTTAGAAAAAATTAATAATTTTAAGATAACATAAATAATTATATATTAGTGTTTACCCTCTTCAAATGAAAATATATGAGGATTTTACTGATATACTCACACTGCCCATTTTGGATTTAGTAAATGAATGGATCTAGTAAGAAAAAAAGTTGTAGTAGATGTGAAGGAAACTGTTGTGGTTTTCTTAATGAGTAACTGAATGAAATAGGTTCTTCAATGAGAACTATTGTGGTTATACATAACCATCTATCTAGAGTCATGATTGACCACTTGAACCTTGTTGATTTTTCTAAGGAATTATATTTGTGAGAATCGAACCACAAAGGATGTTCAGACAATAATCATAAATATCAGTATATTCAAAAACCTCTGTTTCATATATGTGGATAGAAACATGTATGAAAATGATTCAATGGGACGAGAAGATATTTAAGATGTGGTAATGAAGGTCATAAATCAATAACCTTCCATGAAAAAAGGAAGTGTCATGTTGTCTCCAGGAAAGGGAACAAAGTTAGTTCCAAAGGATCAATTGAATGTTTTAAATGTGGTGTGCATAGTCATTATACAGATAGATGTCCTAAAATGAATGTTCTTGAATGGGATCAGCTGGATCGTAAAAATATATGATTACCAATTCTTAATACCATTCCAATTAAATATGACGAAACATAAAATTACATAATAATGGTAGGGATTATTTTATAGATCATATTTTGACATTACTAAAATCATACGAGATTATGGCTGACTATTTTGGTAGGAAATAAATATAAAAGAATTATATGACAAAACAAGGATAAAGGATCATGAAGAAAGTTCGATGATTAAGATGTCCAAATTTTAGGAATTTAATATTTATGTTGGATCAATGTATGATGATATGTTTAAATGTATTAATGCTAGGATTAAATTGGAATACCTTTCATATTATTTGTAACCCTTATGTTTGATATGTGAAAATATTATTCAAGGGAGAATAATCTATTCTTGTGTAGAGACAATGGATAACCTTATGGGTTCTTGTGATCTTTTTTAGGAAATTATGGGTTATTAGTTTTTTGGATACAAAATGTGAGGTATGAAATAACCTTCGAGGATAAAAATTATTATTTTTTAATGATTTTATCTATTTTTTTAATGTCATTATAATTATACAGTTTTTAAAAAAGGACAACACACAGACCATGTGACAACCCCATATGTCAGACAATGCTCCAGGAATCGAACCCACAACCAATGTGCGACAAGGATTTATCACTTACAACTAGACTACATGAATTCTGTGATTAATATCACAAATTATTATTAGTTAAATTATTTTATGGAACAATAATAAAGTTATTTGGTGAATATATGTTTTACCCAATGTATATACTTATTATAGGAAATTGATTTGGTGATTAAGTTATAAAGGATAATTTGAAAGATATTATATTTTTTGGGAACACTATATACCAATGTAAAATAGAATATTTTGGGATTTCGTTTATGAGTTATTGGTTGAAATTTCATTCTGGATGGATATGTGTTTTTATTGAGGAAATATGGAGATTTTGGTTATTTATGGAAATTAATAACCTATCATTGGGAATATGTAACTAGGTTAATTACACTTCAGTATGAGACTTTAATAGTAGTTGGAGTTATATAGAGATAAATATTCGGATATATTATGGAATACTATTTGATAAAATCTTTATGATTTTTGGGTTTCCATTTTATTTTGGGTTATTTTGAAAAATTATAAGGAAAATTGTTTATTGAATGGTATTTTTGGAACTTTGGGTATTTTAAAAAGATAGAGGAAATATATATTTTGACTTTTTTGGATTATGTGATTCAATATATGTTGATTCTAGTCCTTCAGTTGTGACCATGTCATCATGAATACCCATCATTTGGAGAAATGATGAGATTTTGGTAGAAATTTATTAAAGGGTGAAACCCTACATTAAAGTTAAGTATATTTCCTTATGTTCTTAGTGAATCTCATAAATAAATTCCTCAAAATTATTAAAAGGAACATAAAACAAAAATGTAGTCTGTTCACTTTTCTAACTGAGGAATAAAAGACCAATTTAACTCATAACAATTTTATGGTTTTCTAGTAGTTAACTTTCTCCTGATCTTGTTTTCTATCACTCTCCATCAGAATATTGTGCATAGTTTCTCTTTTATATCCATGTTTTCTTACAAAGAATCATAGTATGTGTTATCTTGGGTGACCTTTGCACTTCCCTTTCATTATTTTAAATATATATTTTTATTCACTCTTTTTTTGATGTGGGACTTTCAATGATATTTATGAGCCCAATTTTAAAATTGTGAGGACAAAATTCCCTATAGTGTGGTAGGATGTAACAATACAAGTATTTATAGAATAAAGCCTTTTTTTATTTCTTTTAATACTGATGAATAAGATAATAATTTTACATTAGATTGTATTATTTTTTTGATTGCATACTCAACATTCAATAAGGGTTTTCTCTGAAATCTTATGATGCAAACAACATTGAGATATATTGAAAATTAATAAAGTAATAATATTATTAGTTTAAATAGTATTTAACACCTATCTATTGGAATTGCGAGAATGAATAATATAAACTACATTTTTAAATAATGTTGAGATATGTTTAAATAATTATTCATTTGTTTCCAAATTTTTTATAATTGAAAATAAAAAAAATCAATTGAAAATAAATGATGTTTTTTATGAAATACTATTTAAAAGTGAATAATTGTGTTTTCATATAAATAGTTTTGGATTTTTATATATTATATATATTCAATTTAATTTTTTAAATTCAGCTTTTATGTTTTCAAGATATGATATAAGAAAAAAAATCAATTTTTTCGTATAAAAGAAATATTTTTCTAAAAAGCAGTTTTACAACGTTTTGATGGAGAACCCTTTTTAAATATATTTTTTTCACTTTTACATGTTTTATATAACAAAATAATCTTATTTTATAGAATCGAGAAATAATATTTTACTTTAGATGAAATTTTTCTATTTTTCTGATAATATTCATTTATTAATGAATAGTGAAAAACTCAGCATTTTATGTCAAAATAGTCTTTACATCTGATTTATTTATATGGTTAGTTTATCTTTTTAGTTGATTGTATAGTGTAATTAGATTACTTTTTTATCATTTAACTAAATATTATTCATTTTAAATAATTCTAATTTTTAAATAGATATAAACACATGCCAATATTTTGATAGTTATTACTTCTTAAAAAGCCGCTTTTTGGTTTTGATAACGAGATTTAATTTTAAAAGAATTTATACCACTTATGTGTTATGAATCTGGAAAAATGGATTCCATATTTGAAATCAGGAGGTCCAAATAGTGTAAATTTGTACCTTTTGTTTTTTATACATTATGAATGGTATCTTCAGTAAGAATTTTATATACCATGATTAATGGGAAAATATGGTAAGTAAGGAAAAAATATTATAATAATATAAAACATCCCTAAAATGACTACCACTGGTATTGTATGGTATATATGAGATAATGGGCATCCTTGGGTTGATTTTGGGACCCCATGTAGGCACTTTGATATGAAAATGAAATTTTATAAAAGTTAATTCAAGGTAATGAAAAATGTAACATAAATATGTATCGTTTATAAAAAACATCCTATGGGGTTATGTAATTGATAATTTCAACTATAAATAGTAATTATAAATTTAAAAATATTTAATACATCATGTTAATTTATTTATAATTTTTAGACATAAAAAAATAAAATTTTTATGAAACAATGATGATGTAGTGATTACCTTATTAGTGAATGATTTAAATAAATGAGATTATAAATATCAAAATAAATTAATTTCAAAACATTTATGGAATACATGAATTTATGGATGATAATAACAAATTATATTTTAATTAATTATGTTTATTTATAATAAATAATGTCGATTTGAATTTTTAAAAAAGTCATGATATGAATGTTTAAAAATTTATATAAAGGAGTTTTTAAAATAAATACTATTTTATTAAATAATATAATAGTCATAAAATTATAAAATTTTTCATAATTAGCCAGATAATTTTTTAATTGTACTTAATTAACAACTTGTGGATATTTTGGCTTTTATGGAAACTATATTAACTATATAATTTGAATACACAATAAGTCTTGGTAAGAGTTAAATTGGTTAACTAAGTGTTAAAGATAAATCATAAGGTTAAATATGAAACCAAAACGTATCTAAAACCTTTTGGTTTAACTTTTTATAATAATAATTATCTTATCTTATAATTAAATGAGTTGTGGAAATTTTGAAATAGAAATTTAATTAATAATAAAATTAAATTTCTAGATATTTTGAAAGTACACATCCTGCCACCTATAAAAGTCCACCACCCCTAACCCCTTACTCACTCATCTAAAGCCCCTTGGATCATCCAAACTCGAGCCAAATAATAACCCAAAATCACTATATTTCTTCTAGAATCCTTAAATTTGGCATAAAGTATTTCAATAAATCATTTACGCTCAAATGAAATGAAGATACCCGATTTAGAGGTAACGTCCTCTCTCAAGTTCTTTTCTTTTATATTCCATCTCAACCCCCTTTTCTATTCATATTATTTCCTTTCATAACAACATAATTAATTATAATATCCTAGGATGTTTTTATCAGACTTATTTGAACTGCACTTACAGACACCCAGTCTAATGGATACAAACATTCGGTTTCGGTGTACGGAGAACTACTACCTCACAAAACGATAATTTTTCGATTTTCCCCTACCACCTCACAAGGTTTCCATTTTGATGGAAATATATTTATATGTAATATATATTATATTTATATTTTATATATTCTTATGTATTTTTATTGAAATCATACTTTTATTAATTCCATAGTGTTCCAATAGGATAATTTCATTTGAGGAATTGCGGAATACAACCCCCTCGAAGTTATAAGACTAGTTCATTCCATACATGAAACATATTAAAAATGTAATTAGTGAAATTATGTAACAAATATAAAATATTATATTATACTGAAATAATAATATTCTTATGTATCATTTAGTTTTAATTCCATTAAATATAATGTGAAATGAATGTAGCGTTCATGCGTACGTACGACTTACCATCTCCATGAACGTTGCATTTCATTTCATATCTCCAAATGATATATAATATTATAAATAAATATATACTAGATATAAATAAATATTAAATAAATATTTATGATATTTAAATAATGAATACAATTTTGGAGATGTAGTACATTTGACCACATAAACAATTTGTAATTATAACAAGTTTATACACGACTCAAGTACCCAATATCATCAAAATGACTGAGAATTAATTAAATAATTATATAATTTTTATAACATTGTAATTAGTGATATAAAATGAATAAAAAACTTGAAAATTTTTCTGAATAATGTATAAATAAAAATATTTTTATTATTCAGGAAATTAAATAACAAACGAGTCAAGTCAGACACGAGGTAAGGGGCTTCATATCACACTTTTAATTTTGTCTCATTTCCATTGTTCGCCAATTAATTCATGAATGTGGGGTATTTTTTATTACAATTTAATATATATTATAATTTTTATATTTATATTCCTTGTATTCTATGATTCAATTGTAGTTAATTATTTTTTTATACGACTTGATTGATTACAATTTGGTGAGGGAACCACTAACCCTCCTATTTTATTCAAAGACTTATTTTATGTTATATCTTTTAATATCCATTTTATAATGTTGTATCCTTATATCTTAAAATTTTATTTCAATGTGATGAGAGATAATTTTCTATCTCATCAACTCTTCTTGTGAACTTTTAAGTGACACAGTCAGTCTACCGAATTTTCGTAAGGAAATTTCTATTCTTAATTTGTACTCTATGGGTTTTATGAATACTTAATTGATTATATTAGTCCATGATTAAGTGTGGAATACATTTTTATTTATTTATGTTGTAATTTCAACTTCTCTTTTTGTGGATATTCTATTTCAACACATAATAACCGCATTGATAAATTATTAAAAAGTTATACAAACTCTGTAAGTGAAATCTTAATTCAATATCATTTCACTGAGTTAAATATCAATGTTATTTGGTTTGTTTTTACACCAATATATGTTAATGTCCTATGATTTTTTTACAAAAAATTTACATCTATAGTTTGTTTATTTAAATTTTTCACACATAATTGTATCATTGATTTTTCCTTAATCTAAAGATAAAATCATTGAAAGGGATTTCATCAAAATTTACATTCCATTGTGACTTATTTGATGTTATGAACCAATTCTAATTTTTGGTGTATATACTACCCTTTGACATTTAAGATCATAAATATCTTTTTTCCTATGATATACTATTTCTTTAATGTTATTTTGTAATTATTTTTATTCATGTACATTCTCAAGGGATATGAGACTCTTTAACTGAAACATTATTTTAAATGTTTTAGTGATTTATTATTTTAAATATTTCTCTTTAATGTTCATGTTTCTAAAATGGTTTTTATAGAATTATTTATATGGAATGTATTTATTTAAAATATTAATTACTATAATATTTTTAATTAGGTGTGGGACACTTTTATTCAAAATTATATTCATTAAATGTTTTAAATGGTTTTTGAAATGGATTGGAAATTTCTTCATCGTGGATTGATTTCATGTGATTGAAAATGAAATTTTATTAGTGAAATGTTGATATTTTCAATATTGTATGATTTATGATTATATAATGGTACTTATAAATTTTATGGGTGGTTATGTGATAAACCAAATATGGGTGGTTATGTGATAAAACAAATGATGTGTGGTTCTATGATAAACCAGGGAAAAGTGGTTACAATATAACCTCCAATGAATTGGTTATGGAATTCGACCGTATCGATATTCCATTTAGCGATATGTGTGGAAGTAAACCATATGGTTATTCTATTTATGTATTTTTTATGTCCGAAGTTACCTTTATATGATATATATTTCATTAAATGGGATTTATTGTAGTATTTTGGAAAAAAAAGTGTATGAAATGAGCTTATTTTCAGTGAAGTGTTTTTACTACTTATTTACGGTGAAAACTATTACATTATGATAATGTATTCATGGTTTACATGTTTTTTGTAAAATTAACAGTTTTCATTCATTATCTATCCCTTAAAACGCATTTAATTCTAATCCCATGTATTGAAATATTTTACAAAGGACATAAGGAGTAACAGGGTCATGGATGGGATCAAAGAAACCTCATGATGTCTAAAAAATGGAACAAAACATGTTTCTTTTTTATAGTTTTTTTATTAAAAAATAGGAAGTTCGTAGAAGTGTCTACATGTATTTTTGTTTTTGTTAGTTATATGTTTTGACCTAATTATGTAAATCTAAAAAACTGAAAAGATCCTAAACGTGAATTATTAAACTTAAATCAAGATTATTTAATGTTTTTAGCTGGGGCCTTACACATTATCCCACTCTGTCAATGTAATTTTAACAACATATCTTCCTAAAATCACTTCACACATAAGGCATTCATTATGATGAGAATTTTGGAGACTGTTGTTGTCAACACCTAATAACTCATCGGTATAGAAATCAATAGCTTCTTCAAGAATATATTGATTAAAAATACAACCTTCTAGAAGGCTTTGATTCTTGACACACCCTTTCAAAATTTTCAAATATTGTTCAAAGGTTTGTATCCCTCTATAATGTAGTTGTGTATATAGTTTAACCTCTATAACCAAGTGAATCATCAGGTGAGCCATTATATCAATGAATGATGGTGGGAAGAAAATCTATAATTAACATAATATTATTACATCCTACATATTCAAGAATGGAAACTTGGGTATATAATTGTACTGCATATGCATTTTAAAATGAAGCAGATAATGGTTAATATATGGAATATATTTTGAGGTAGGATTCAATTGAAATTAAAAAGCATCAAATATTGCATCAAATCATATATGTATTATTAATTTAGTCCTTGTGAAATCAAATTTTTCATTTAAATGTCATTATTGATATTTCATGAATACCCCTATGGAAATTTTACACATTTTAGGCAAATGAAAAATAGCAATTTTTCATGTACAGATAGAGGGTATGCTTTTTGAGGATGAAAATTCATCTTTTTCCCACCACTACTGCTAACTCATCCTTTATTCCAATTTTAATCATGTCCAACCTCACAATGATACTATGTTTAATTTTTCATAGAACATTTATTAATGTGACAATAGCACTATAAAATACATTTTTTCTATATGCATGACATTAATAGAATTTCTAACATGCAAACAATTCCAATATGATATCTAAAATAAGATTAATCTATTCTTCCAAAACTAGTTTTGTAAGGGTTTTCAAAAAAATACCAAAAATAATATCTATATAATCTACTTTCTTTAACAATTTATCCCCCATTACTAGAGTTGGTGTTATACCTTATTCGACATTATTATCAAATGTTGACATCTCAGAATGGTATTTATGTTGTTGGGATAAAAATTTAGGATGTCCTAAGAACATAGTCATCAAGGAATATTTCAACTAAACAAAGTATGTGCATTATTCCAAAATGGGAAACCCAAACATTCCTTTATTTCTATAAACTAGTAAATTTCCATTATCAACAAAGTCATTTATCATCCCATACAACATGGACTTCAATGTGAATTCCTCACTTATTTGATAATCTTAAATTGTAACACTTATATACCACATCAATTTCAGATCATCAATCAATGGATCCAAATAGATGTAAATATCATTATCAAGTTTCTTTGGACTCAATATAAGAAAAGACAAAATTATTCATTTGCGATTCATGCACAACAATGGATAAATGTTATAATTTACTAACATGATGCTTCATTTTCTAAGAGTACTACTCTATACACAAAATTGATTTATTCCATCAATAGATATTGAAATATGAATGTTTCTAAAGTAATTTCCAATTTCATGATACTTGTAATCAATTTTCATCAACTACTGAGAATCTACTAGATAACATAGGATACCATATTTAATTCTACAATCTACATGACATGTAAATTTATATGTGAATTCCTAACTTCTATATAGTCTTCTATACTATGGAATGAGAGTAAATTCCAATATATTATTATTAAGGAAATGATTTATTTTTCTTGAATTGATCTACACCACTCTATGGGCATTTTTTGATTGATTCAGGGTCCTTTAGAAAAAATAATAATCCATTTTGATAATAATATATTTTTTTGAGATCATTCTCGTTGAAGTTAAAATTCATTTAGGGTCATATAATTGAAATTTAATTTTATTTTATTCTGATAGTGTATCATTTAGGAGACCATGTAGTTCTGTAAAGATGATTCCACTCCATCCATTTCCAGTTTTCAAAATATATAACTTCATTATAGATGAAAATGATGGGTATTTAGTAGAACTTGTATACAGTGATTTTTGGAACAACTATTTAACCTATTAAAAAACATTTTATAGTCAAAAAGGTCATATTCAATTTCCATTTTCATTTCTTCCATGTGATCTCTATCATCTTGAACACTCATATTCATATCAAATGATCCATAAGCCGCTACATCATCCCAATCGGTGTGTTCATTCAGTCGTTCCCATTTTAAATCAACATTTATAGCTCTGATGTATTTTGTGACAAATCAAATCATCTACCAACACCTATAAACAAATTTTTCCTAAATAAAAACTATATAAACACAGTCAAAGGATTTCCGAAGGGACATATGCATACTCTCTTAAAAACATTATAAACTCTTTAACTCCATCATCATACTATTTTGTGAAAATATTAGTGTGAATCCATTTTCAATTCATATACATCATATTGGGTTCATAAAATATTAATTTTGTATAATAAATAAACAAATACACCTAATATTTTCATTATCAATGGAAAATGTTTTAAACAAATCAAATAATAAAAATCCATACATTTGATTGTTTCGAATAATTTTAGTCTGATTTGATGAAAATAGGTAATTTAATTTAATAAAATAATTACTATACTAGGGTTGGTTTTATCATAATAATTCATTCAAATTTTAAAGTTATAGACGTCTAAAATTCTCATCAACTAATTTACCAAACATTTATAAATGCAATTTTTTGACACAGATCCTCCATCTATTGTGGACATGCACCTATTTTTATTGAAATATTATAAGTGTTAGTCAGCTATGGGATGACTACAATACAGATTAATATAAGAAACATATAAATATGGAGGATGAGTCTTGAGAAAAAAATTCAATAACTATTTTGGAGATTAAAATGATGCTAATGATTGTTTTTTGTAAAACCTATGGGGGATGTGTCTCAAGAAAAAAATTGAAATAATAACTATTGTTTGACACACATAAATTCTATCTTAAATCCCCCAAACAAATGAATATATAATATAGGCATGTAAATGGTTATAAGAAATTTAAATGTGATAAATAAAAATAATAAACTCTCATTCAATCAAATAGAAAATATAAAAATATATTGATTAAAAAATTTAATAATTAAAGAGTTATTTCATATACGTTGATTGTAATTGTAGATTCATAGGGGTGTAACCAATACATGTAGACCTAAAATGTAGAATACCTAAAACTAATTTCTAATATATAGAATTTGGGAACCTCTATTCTATTTTTTGGAACAAGTGATGCAACAACCTATGGAATTATTACATTTTATTATAATGGTATATAAAATATTTGAAAACATCTCAAGACTATTTGGATGTCATATCAACACACTGACCAATCCCAAGGATTTTAGGGAGGTCATAACACCAGATCTATCCATATGATGGATTCTTGCGAGGCTATCTAAAACAAAGTTACTCTTCCTTGAGATTCTTGGGATGTCCATAAAGAAGATGTCATAATGCCATAATACCCACCAACAATATATGTCACAAGCAAGGGATAAAAACACACAAAACCTTCCAACATCCATCAAATACACAATTGCCTTTACCGAGACTAAAGGACTTCTATGAGGTGACATTTTCTATATGGAATACCATTACTTCAGTCAAAAATATAGGTGGAATAACAAAATTAAGATATCAATAAAGCACAAATCCCCATTTAAAATCTCTAATACACAAATTAAAAAAAAACTAGTTCGTTTAATATGCTATCAAGAACTATCTTAGGCTCCCAAACCACCATCATGAATATTTATACATACAAAATTATATAGATGACGTAAAATTGGATGTGACTTCTATCATATGGTTAATTACACTATTTTTTACACAATAAAAAAGCATATTCCATACCCACGTTCACATAAATAAAAGAGTATCTCACTAATCCCCTACATTAATTCAGAAGTGCAATAGAGAAACAAGGAGGCACTAATATGGACAAAGAGAAAATATTGGAAGGCACACTGTATAAGTGTTTCTCATTATAAAAATTCCATGCATCAAAATGGATGTTCTCCATGGCCAAATCTCCAATATCGTCAACTCACCATAATCATTGTTACAAAAAAGAATCCACCACAATCAGAACCATTTATATTTATACCCCATGGTTGCTGAGAAAAATATTGAGAATGACTTATTTTCATGGGAATGTATATAATGACTTACATTCTATCCTTAGATTAGTTCGACGTATAAATTTTTCCAGCATTGAAATTGAGCCTTTGACTTATTTGAGCATTGATTAGAGACTGTCATTATGATTCGATTCATGAAGGAGGAGCATCAATAGTTGGTGGATTCCTCTAAAGGCATCTGATATCTTTACGGGTTCGCGATTGGTTATGGGTTCTTAAATAGATCAGGAAATTTTATTAGTGCTTCAAAACAATGTGTGAAAAATATAAATTTTATCATCACTTAATTAATAAGTGATCATAAATGATTTATAATTATATTTATAAATATAAAATTATATATATATATATATATCATAAATATAAATATATTTAATTATAAATATAGTACATATATTATTTATTTTTAAATATTTATTTTAATTTTAATAATATTTAAAAATATAATTAGGTATTTATAATTATATAAAAAATTTAAATATATATATATATATATATATCATTATATATATATTTTTATAAATATGTAAATATATTTTTAAAAAATAATATTTATTTATATATATTTATAAATAAATAAATGTTTAAATATAAAAAATATACATTTATAATTATATTTATTTATATTTTTCTTTTAAAAATATATTTTTATCATTATTAATAAATATTTAATCTTATGTGCATAAACGTTAAAAATGAGTGAAAATGAATAAATTTAAAAAAAGTACACTTTAATAATACAAAAAATGTATTTGTTTTGTGTCTGTGCGTTGTACATATAAACTCATTAGTTACATATATATAAAATCAACATACAATATATTTTATCTATGTTAAATTTAAAAATCAAACAACACTAAATTATGTCTATTACTCTATGTAGTTATCATTATATTTATTTCATATTAATTTTTAATTATAAACCACTATTCCCTAATTAAATATATGATTATTTAATGTAAAGTGTAAATATTTTTAATGATTGAAATCAGATTTATATACATTCATATATGTCTATATATTTAATATATGTTATTTATTAAAATTATTAATAATTATCTCATTAATAAAAATTTTAATATATTTTTCAGTTCAATTATTTTAAATTTTAATTTGTTTAATTTAAATTTTTCATATATCAATATATTAAATATATTAACTTTTTTATTATTTATAATGTATATATAATATAATCAATTTATTCATTTTTATCAATAATTATTTTATTATTAAAAATTTTAATATTTTTTTAAAAAAAATCAATTTTAATTTATTTAATTATTCCATTTTATTTAGACCTTTATCATCACTAATGATGAATTAATAAAATAAATTATTATGTGTACTAAAAATTAATCACTCATAATGGGTACCCTTTATCAACGCTAAAAATAAAATTCTGATAAAGGGTACCCTTTATTTCTGTTAAAAATAAAGCATTGAGAAAGGTTATATTTTATTTCCACTAAAACAAAAGTGTAGATAAAAGGAAAATTTATTAGCACTTTTTTCAAATGCTGAAAATGATTTTATTCTTACAGTGATAATAATTTTTAAGGAGTCATTTTTCTTATTATTAATAATATTATTTTTAAATTAACATGATTTGAAAACAACACAAATGGATTGATTTGTAGGACATTTATAACAATTCACTATTTTTATTGTATAAAAATATAGAAAACAATGATTTTAAGATGTTTGTATTATTTTAAAGAGTTATTTATGGTAGTTTAAGATAGTTAAAGTCACATAGGAAACAATTTCTATAATTCATTCATAATACTTTCATGTTATCACGAATTAAGAGTGATATAATTGTGGTATTTTAGGCAAAATACAATATATGTATACCATTTTTATTACACTATATTTCATTATAATTAAAAAAATTATGATATTCATTTTTCCGTACCTCATAGTGTCTTTAGAAACTCATAACATTCGTTTCCATTTAGAATAAGTAACCATTAAAACTAAATCTAGTGTCTGTGATTATTCTTCCATAATTTGGAAAATTCCTAATGATGGAAGTGGATTTAAATAATGTAATAAATAATTATTACTTTAGGGAAAACTATGTGTAAAGGTGAATAAATGATATTGTAATGATTAGTCAAAATGATCATGACTAATATATAAAAGATAAGTACAAAAAATAATCAATAATTATTGGACTCCAGATTTAAGGGATTATACATTCTGATAATGAGAAATAATTATAGATAGTTAATTTTTTGTCTATTGAAAATCAATTTTAAGTATTAGTTTCTATTTTAAGAATAGAAAATATAAGTATTTGATATCTTATCTTATCAGTTATGGTTATAGGTAATGATCCATTCAATTGAGAAAGAGAAAATATATATCATTGTTTTACTATAAAAATATGACAAAGGGGATATAATGTAATTCATTCAATTAATACCCCTGAATAGGCTTTGAATTCACAAGAATATAAAACTATAGAGATTCACTACTAACTTATCTAATATTTTCCATTACAACAATGAAACATCACTTCATTTTAATACATTATTTTTTAAATTTATTTTTCATATTGGTTTCTTCTTTTTTTATTGAAATTATTTTCTAGTCTCATATTATTTAATGATGTTTCGATAAACCTTTATTATTATACCCATTTTTATTTTATTTCCCCTCATTTTACTAATTATATAATGTTATTGAACCTATTTAACCATTTATAGTGTATTACAAATTTTATTACTTGTTGTGTCACATAGTGGATGTAAAAATACTCCAATTATTAATTTTTATAGTGGGTATCCCACCCAAGTGGAGATTTTTGCGGTGTTATTTAGACCTAAAACTATAGCTTAATCCCATACATCATAAATAAAATATTATTTGTTTAATATAAACTATAAACATGTGTGATTTTATTTTATTCCATTTTTTTCTTTATAAAATATTAAATTATATTATAATAAAAAAAATTATATATATATGTCATTACATAAAAATAGTAGATATATTATGATAACATGTAATATATTTATTTTTTAGTTTTTAGATTATGTAAATTATTTCAAAAGCTAATTTATATTAATTTTTATTTTCACTAAATATCAAAAATTACTCTAATGATTATTCAAAATAAATAAATAAATATATACCTCAATGGGATTTTTTTTCTATGGATTTTTTTTCAATGATGATATTTTATAAATTATTGTAAGGTTTAAAGTACTACCTCTTAAATTGACACTATTATACTCACCCAACATTGAAAACTAGATTTGGATAATATAATTAGATTTATATGCGTGGTGAAGAAAAAAGAATTTAGGTAGACATAGAAAATTCTAAAGAGTTCAATGTTTCCTCATAGTTAATTTTTTAAAAGATATATCACTTTTATAAATTTATATTCATACAAAAGTTAAATAGTTCGATTCTCATCACAATTTTTATGGATAACCCATTTCTTTATAACTACTGAGTCATTTGTAAAATGTTCCAAATTAATTACTATATTTTTTTAAGATGTTATGGCAGGAACACCTCCTTAAAGTGGTTCCCCTCATGGGTTAGAAATGATGGAAGATAGATAATGACCCATGAGTCCCACCTCTAATAGTCTCTGTGTGGGAAACAAGAATTGCAGGTATAAAATTCTCACATGTGGAAGGAATAACCTCATATAATAATATAAAATTAGGATTTAGAATAAAGATATACCACATAAATCAATCACATAATAAAAAATTAAACCCCAAACCTTCCCATATTTCCTAAACAATGTAAAAAAATACCACAAATGTATCCTGGTAAAAAAAAAATGTTTCATATGGTAGTGACTTAATTTCATAACTAATACTCAATATTCTAATTTCTTGCATGGTCCCTAATGTCCTCCATGAATCTAGTAAAAATAATTTATATATATATAGGGAGGTCATAACATGTAATCTCAGTAAGATCATACCCACAAAACTCATGTTCAGTGTAAAAAGAGTATACTAGTGTATGTGTGAGAAAATAGTAGAAACCAAAATAGATAAAGAGGTTAACTAAACAATCCCACACTCTACAATAAATTCTCACCAAATAAGTCAACCAACTACAGAGACCTGATATGAATCATATCGATAATAAAGGTACCATAAACCACATTCCAACTGACATTCCACTGTCACACTATAGTGTTGTCTGTCCTCACACTCCCATTTCTTTTGTAGAATAATTCCCAATGTTACATGGGAATCTACATCAAACCAAACACCCCATGTGAAACTTGTCATTAAATCCTACCAGAATACACAAGGTCGACCACACCATGCCAAGTACACTATGCACAAAAAGCTATCACATTATTCAAAAACACATATAGTCTACCACATCACATCAGAATCACATGTGTATATAATAACTAGTATGTTATCATGAACATGATGTAAATAATCATTTTTTATTCTTCATCCCATGAACATAATTCACCATGAACCACATCATCATCTCATTAAACATCACTACTAAATTATTTTTTACTAATATCCATCATAGACCATGTTTATGTAACTCTCATTAAACATCACTACTAAATTATTTGGATGATCGAGAGGAAAATTGTTAAAATTTTCATTATACTTCACATGAAAATGGTTACTTCAGGTTCCATCCATTAAATAAAAACAAAAAACATACTGTAAGAAACAATAATTGTATTGGGGAACTATCAAATTATGAAAAAAGACATATAGTATATATAAATAATGATTCCTTCATTAATATATGAGTCCTTATATTTATCCTAGGTTATTCATAGTCTTATTCAATTTAAATCTTTCAAGATTATTTGTAAAATGTTTGTCAATTTCCAAATCGTATCCCCAAGGAGTTTCAAACCATGTGTGGAGCAATGCCCATTTTCGTGCACCATGTTGAAATTGAGTCTATGACAATTCAACCTTTTAGAAGTGTTACAACTAGGTGCCTTTATTATAGAACTACATCCAATTGTAGTATCTTGAAAGTGATGTAATTACTTAGATACCATTCACTCAAACATATTCCAAAATTCAAGTACTTTTTCTTGTACTATGACTCATACAAAGAATTATCCATAGATACATCCCTTAAAATATCATTATAAATATCCCTATGCATTTCAGTATAGTTTTTTCATCAAAGTTTCCATAGATTAATTTATCCTATAATCTGATACCAACTATGGTATCATATTCTTGTCATACAGAGATAATATATCGTTTTTTATGAATATTCGTCACATTACACAAACACATTCAAGAGGAATGTAATATATTATTTTATTTGGAAACTTGGATAAAAAAAAACAGTACATATGTAATCTAAATCATTCTTAATATGATATTTATAACTATAACCCTTCTTAGAAATATCATATGTTTTATATTTTTTCATAACATGGGTAAAGGAAAAATAAGAATGGGTGAGATCAGATTCTCAGTAAGGGTAAACAACGGATATATGTAAGAATAACATGAACATAAGGTTATGAGAATAAGATCATGGAATTTAAAATCCATACCATGAATATCAAATGTCATAATATTTATTCATAAAATAAATATTGACCATTTATAAGACATTAATCATAAGGTAATCAAAGAACATGATCCATGAGAGCGTAACATTTCCATAAGACATATATTTGTTTAATAAACAGAAGAATAGAAAATCATTTAAATATCACTTATGTATCACTAATGAGGCTGTTATAATGGAATGGGATCACTCCCCAAAACATCATATAGTCAAGGTTCACTCCCAAGACTATCATATTAGACAATGTAATTTACAAAAATGGGTTCACTCCCAATTCCATTTCTAACTATCTCATGATATATAAATATTTAAAAAATGGATAAGAGGTATATATGGGTCCCACCCATATCATTATAAAAACTTTTATGTGTTCCACAAGATCATAAAACATTCACAATATCACAACCCATTAAATGAAATGAGATTTATAAAAATTTCATCATATCAGAACCTATAGAAAAAATACAGGTTTCATAATCGTTTCATCATAGTAAAACCTATGAAAAAAAGACCGTGTTTCATAATAATTTTATCATGGTTCAACTTGTGGAAGGGAAACAGGGTTCATAAACATCATTCTATTACAAATATATACCATTTAGAAAGAAAATATGACTAGAATCCACAGATCATATCTGTAATAAGGAATATGTAATAACAGAAGGTTTCATCATAGATGGAAAATTCTTTTGATCTATCATTCAAAATATTTCTTGAGGAGTATATACATTACACATTGATTTTTTTTTTTAAAAATCGTTTTTAAATTTTTTTTTAATTTAAAATATAACTGGAACCATATAAATGATGCATCAATGAAAATAATGTTCATAATGACTTGATGTTTCTTTCATGTTTACATGGTGAAACAATGTTTTTTTAAATTTTTAGTAAAATCCAAACAAGAATTTTTTGGAAAATGACATGAAGAATCCTTTCAAAAAATTATAAAAACAGTCAAACATGGTAAAAATGCCTTTAATAAATCATAGTATAATTACCAAATATTTTTGAAATCATTTTAATAAATCATTGTTTTAGAAGAAAATAGAATTCTGAACGAAGAGGGAAATAAATTTTGATGTTATTGAAAACATTTACTCAATAATATCCAGTGCCATAGTGTTGAAAAAATATAAAATTTAATGAAATTAACAAGAATGACTGAAGGATAAAAAATTTAAGGAGTTTATTTAGAGTTTTATCATAATATTTTATCATCAGAAACATTATCATAGATAATTCTGATAAATTATGATACTTTAACATTCAATCATTACAAAATTGGTAACATTGAAACATTATCCACATGAATTAAAATCATAATGTAGAACAGAAAATATCACAATGATAAATAAATTCATGATATTACATTTCAATGAGGCGTTGTATACACCTTATTAAAAATATAGGTTCATGATATGACATACAATTAATAGAAGGTAAATTAAGACAAAAAAAATGTCACCACTTTAGTAATATTTTTTTATAATAATCAATAATAAATAAAAAAATCAAATGAAATTATAAATATACTTAAAATAATAGGATTAAATTATAAAATTACAATTAAAATGTATATACACCACACAAAATAAACAAGTGGTGAATTTTGATATGTCTACCAAAAATAAAAGAGAGACTAGAAATACCTTCCTTTAGTCTGTAATTTTATTTTATATGTTTAAAAATACTATAAAATAAATACAATTACATTTTAAAAATATTAATGAAACATAATTATATTTATTGTACCATATATTATTTACTAATGGCCTTTTATTAACAATTTATTTTCAATTCCATGTAGATGTCACTTTTCAAGTAATAACCGCTTTGCACTTCTTGTATGTTTTTATTAGTTATTTTTGGTCCACATAATTTTCAAATTGTTAAATCATCTACAAAATAATGAAAATTCAATAAAAAATCATTTTTTTTATTATATATGTTTTTCTAGTAATCAAAAAAATTTAGTGACAAACAATAAAATAATATGTTCTTAGAGACGGTAGGTCTTATGTACAAATGAATGTTATTTCCATTTTATTGTTAGGCTAAAGGAAATAAATTTAAATTATATATGATCATTCCATTATAATTTTTATATATTATATATTACATATTTTCATTAAACGCATCCTTTTTACAATCCATTTTAAGTGTAAAAGAATCATATCTCTTCGGGTTGTGGTACACCACCGTACACATGAATGACATTTTCTTATTCCCAGGGAATGGAATGTATAAATGTACTTGTGGTATAATAATTATATAAGTATAATAATATCATAAATAAAATATATAAACATTTCTTCAATCATTATAATCATGAACTCTAATGGCCTTTCAATTCAAAGTCAGTCTCAACACAATGAAACTCGGGGTGTGTCAAATTCCCAAGAACGATCACTAAAGGTGATTTTCAATAGATCTACCAACACATAAGCATTCTCATAACATATATAAATTTTCTACACTATGAATTAATCTATTATCTCAAATCACCCAATTATTCTTTCTTTCCCTAACTCACTAATAAATCTAGGTCACCTATTTCTTAGGATTCCCTCATGATACGTCCATGTACCAACCCACTATGGTCTAAGTCATGTTTATGGTATCTAGGTCTCCAACCTAGTCATAATATTGGGCCATTCAAAGGAAATAATGAGTGGGAAACACTTACATTTATTTTATATACCCATATTTTATCTCAAATTCCATTTCCATCACATGGGTTTAACACAGATACTACAACAAGAAATATTATGATAAACCATTCGCCTACAAGGGCATCAATTCCCTTGAGAATCTACACACAAAATTTTTCTTGGAGAACCATAACTCATCAATAAAAAATTATATTCATAAATATAACACCCTAGATAACCAATATCAAATAGATATAACCAAATTATTTACTTACAAATAATTTCATTCTTATATAATATTGGAATAAACCACATCAGTTATTAATATAATATTAAATATTTGAACCAATAAATTAATCAAAACAAACGTTTTTTTCTATGACATCAAATTCCTTTACTAACCTATAATGTCTCCACTTATCCCTTATTGAATGAACCATTTCACCATCACCATCATCAATCATCTCCCTATAGAATCTATAAGACCTATAACCATAATAAATCACATATAAATGTTTGTATAAATGAGTGGAATACCACAATGTATTTATAAAGGATGTCATTTTATGAGCAGTCCCAATAAATTCAAACAGTTATGCCTCAGTTATTAGTAAAAAAATAAGACAATAAAGGCTATATCATATGAATCAAATGGGATGGATAGTATTCTTGTGACATCTCTTGAATCTATAAGTCAAGGGCCAATATCCAATTACTAGTATCTTGCTGATGGTCCAAGAGAAGAAAAAAATAACTCGTCATTAAAAAATTTCAATCCTCATGCATGTCCATCTAGGTAAAAATCACAAACAACCAAAACATAAGAAGTCATTAGCATCAATCTTATACCCATGGTAACAGATAATTCCGCAATAAAAATTGTTTGTGATTAAATGGTTCAGGTTTCATCACAAGCTCCAGTACATTCCTATGTCACAATTCTACCAAATCCCAAAAATGTATGTAAACAATACTACGCCCAATTTGATAACAAATTGTAATGTCACATTCTAGATAACTAAATAAATAGTAACTTGATCAGATAGCCAAGTGACCTTTATCTCACCTACCTGAATGCTAGTGGTTTCAAACTAGTGATGGGTATAAGGGGGTATATAATAGAGGATATACCACATGTATTAGAGTTTAAAATCATAGATAAAATAAATAAACATAAAAAACATCATAGTATGTATAAATAATAAATAATCTAAACAAATGATACAAAAATAAAACGTTGACATATGGAAAACAAAGATTACAACTGGCTTCCTGGTAGGTTGGTTATATATAAGGACCAAAAATTAAAAAAATTAAAAAAATCTCTACTGGAACACTAATATATAAACCATATATATATTATAGTATCATCTAATTTATCCCACATGACCATACTAGACCTGATTATAGGCCTCATCCCAACCTATGCTTACAATTACATGTGGAGGCTACTCGAGTACCCATTTTTCATAGTGGACATATCAAGATATGAGTAAAACTATGTAATCCACCCCCAATAATAACCGTAAATATAACAAGCCTAAAATAAATCACCTACATAATTTCAAAAACTATAAAATTATATTTACTGTCATTATAAAATTTTAAACATGATTTATAAAACAAAAACTAATCCTGGAGGTCGGGATCAAATTGGAAATGGTATATACCAGCTTTGGAAAGTAATAGGGTTCATTTGAGAATGTCATGATGACTATTTCAAGAATATATAACTCGGATAAATACATATCCACGACTAGACAACAAGAACCTAAAGGTAATATACCAATCCCCTTGCCCCAACATCAACCTAAGGGTCATGTTCACCCTTATTATAACATCAACTAGTGTCCACCTAGGGGTCATGATCACCTCGAGTTTAACCATAAAATATAATCTACATAGGGGAAAGATTAACCTTGGTATTAACCATAAATAAACATACATATCTACCCAGGGGTTGTGTTAACCCCATGTATATAATAAATAATCACATCGACTTATAGTTTGGAATCACCTCATGTTTAACTATTACAATGAATAAAAAAAGGAACAAAAATTTTTCCTGAGTAACCAGTATACATTTATGTTCCCAAAGTCTCCATTTACAATTACCATTTCAAAAATGCCACTTCCAATAATTAGTACACATCCACTAGTTCTGGAACACAACTTTGGTATACTTTTCATCATCAAATTTACTTTTTTTTCATTTCAATAAATTATTATAATTTCTATTATTAGAAACCAATGTTTTTTATAACATAAATACAATTTTATTATGGTTTAATCATTTTACAATGGAATCCACTCATTTATACCACATCAATCATAATTCTTCTATTTTCAATTCAATATTAATTTATATTATTTCCAATATATTTCCTTAATACTATTCCATTACACAATCCCCAATTTACAATACCACATACCCCATTATTATAATTCTTATTCAATTTTATGGTCAAATCAATTTCCAATTATTAATTTTTGTGAAATTAAATTTCAAACCCATAAATTAAAATCATATTTCTAATGATACAAATTAAAACATAATTTTCACATTTAATGGATTCAAGGAATTTCAAGGATACATCCCTCACAAAGCATTATACTCCAATTTACCATTTTTTGAGGTACATGGAATTAAAAAATTGATATTTCAATAAGGTAATATACACTCAAAAAATTAATTTAATTTTAAGCATAGAATTTTGAAGCTGCAATGATCACACCATGGACACCCTCAAAAACATAATGAAATTATGGGTCATACTATAGGGACCACCTAGATTAATTTTTATGGTTTCCAAATTTATTTAAAAGGGTCAAAAATTCATTATAAATCCCTTCAATGACCATATAGCACCGCCAGTCATAAACTGAGCTCATATTAGTTACCCAATGACTTAAATTAACCCAAAAATTAAAAATTAATTAATTTAAACAATAATGTTTATTTATTTTTTTTAAGTTCAACATTGTAAAATATCTAATGGAATCACCAGTTAAATGCAACATAATTAACACTCAAGATTCCTCTCATGGGAGGCCCACATTGGACTCTTGAAATCATACCCAAGAAAAAACATAAAATGCATCCCCATTCCATATTCCAAATTAATTTAATTTAATTTATAACCAATAAATAATTCGATGGTTCAACATACCCTATCCCAAATGGAAATAGGCAGCATATAGATTTAATTTTAGGGTTCTATCATCCAATGTAGAATGAAACACCCTTGATACTTGATCGATTCCACCATGCTCTTGTGAATTCAGCATCATATTTGAAGTATAAATAAAAATAATAATAGGTCCATATAAGGGGGTAACGACATGAGTTGAAATAAATAATCATAGATTTATCATCATTCATAATGAACTAAAATCATCCAAAATGAAATGGAATCCATGGGGACCAGCAAGAGTGGTGGCATAGCTAAATGGACCCCCAAACCCCCATTCAACTTAAAACCCTTAGGGGATGGATAGTGAAATTAACTACCTAGTCCACATAAAAAATATCCATTCTCCCAGGGGCTAGTTGATGAAGGACCATCACATATCTAGTAGAAACTATAGTGTCATCATTGTCACTTTCATTCTCATCAGCTTTCCAGTATGCTATTAACTACTTGTTAATTCCTACTGCAATTTTTACTATTGTATCCCTGCCTACCTGACAAACCTATGATGTCCACCCAAGCCATCCCATCAATAATTGGGCACAATTCCTTCTTTAAAATAATTCATTTGTGGGATCCTAAACTATGGAATTTATTTTAGAATCCTAGTTCAAAATTTGGTTCATTCACTAATAAAAAAATTCAAACATGTTCTGGTATTCAATCATTTCATAAATATGCGGGGATTTACAATATATATTTCCAAAAATAAGAAATGAAATATTTATAAATAATATTCATTTTTATGTATTATACGTTTTTATTAAATGTTAATTTTATAATGAGAAAGATCTTTTTATGGGATATGGAATATTATCAGGAGTCATAAAAATGGATTATTTACTAGAATACCCACATAGTATACCACATGATGTTTTATACACTATTTCATTGGTATACTATTACTGAATGGGCCATATATAATTTCTCATTACATGATGTTTGTGAGATACATTGTATGATAGAAAATATATTTTTATAAATTTAATATATATGCCACGAGGTTTAAATGATAATGGGTTTTTTTGGGTATGTTCATGATCATTTCATCAATCAAAGAATAACCATGATGATAACACATGATTTTTGTCACCAACTATGCATCCCTAAGTGAAGTTTCAAACTTGTATAACCACAGGTCATATATCTACTACAAAAATGATGGACACCATCATGTTATACGTGGAAAACAACTCATGATAGGCAACTCACAAGCCCAATTCTAAGATTTGATGGAGATACGCAATGTAGAAGAACCCGAGCTCTAACATGCCTAGAAAGAAGTACATATTTTTCACCATGGTGTATATGGCATGAATCCCTCAGTAAAGTACTGATCTTGTCTAATCATTTCACATGCCATGTATTCCCTTAGAAACATGGTGTGTCCACTAGAGGTATGTCCTGTAGAGGTTAGCTGGCAATTGATGTGTGTCATATGGTCCATCCAATGTACTCATGTTGTGCCCATTTACCATGGTTGTTTCCATGCACACTAGTTTTTCATATTCACTTTTCAATAAACAAGACAAGATCCCAAAAACACATATCCTGTAAGGGCCACATTGACTTTTAGGCATGTACTCCATGTACACACCAAGATGTTCACCAAGGTATACATGGTGGGTAATTTGATACACACGACATATAGATCCACAAGGATCCTTGGGTGTGTACACCCTAAACAAAATGATCTGTCTAATTAAGGGTTACATGGTGTGTGGAAACACCACATTACCATTAAAATTTATCATTATTTAGAAACCCTATCCTTGGTGAAAAGGGGACTACACAACGTCTGTTCATCCTGACTAAATTACATGTATTAGGTATTTTCATTGAAAATACATTCATTTATGTTTTTACTCAAGTTATTTTTAGCACTATAAATCAATCCAATAGAACCTAGATCTATGACCACAATGCCTAATATTCCCTAGTGGCTAGATTCCAACAACCCAACATACATGTAGCTATCCTCTATCATGCTGCAACACCGAATAAAAAACCTGTGAACCGTGATTCTCTAATCAGAACCTCAATAACACATGGTCATCACCACACCTCTTCTACGACATTAGTCCATATCTTAAACCGAGGATATCGATCAGTTTCGCAATATAACATTTGCTCAATAATAGTCTACCAGATATTTTTCAAACCACAAACTAAAATAATTATTTATGATGAACATGAAATGAATGATAAGAGAAATGAAAAAATCACAATCATGGGGAACAAACCTCATACATTATTTATGTTAGACTCAATATATTTTTATTAAAATGATGAAAAAATAATAGATAATAAAAATATAGAAATCTCAAAACCCAAGAAGATAATGTAAAACCAAAAAATAAATCATTGATCATATAATAAATCTAGATAGAAGGATTGAATCACATCCACATGGGATAATCAAATATGGACAAATACATATACAAAAATTAACCACATTGAGTTTGGATTGATCACTAAAGAATAAGGATTCCACATTGTTGACATTGGTGAGATCCATGAACCCCACTGGCATAGAAAATCCAAGAAGTATCGATCAATTGGTTCATGATTCATCGATGAGACAAACAGAACCTCCATTTCTCCTCTCAAATCCTTAGGATTATGCGGCTTACCCTATGATTTCCCAAAACTATGTATTTATAAAAGGAAGATAGTTCTATAGAAATTAAATAAATAATTAAATAATTAATTTACTTATTATTCACATTTTAACCAAACACCCAATGCTAGAAAAATATATATCGTGCCTTGGGTAAATACCATATCAACATCACGCCCATCTTTGGAAATATTTCTATAAATATTATAAAATTTTACATGGTAAAAACATAGTCATCAAATTTTTACCTTTAAAAAATGGCCTTCCTTTATTAAATTAACCCTCATACTCACTATTCATTTTTTTAAATGAAACTCTATTGAAAGAATGATATATATGACCTCATCATGCATAAAAGATTCAAGACCACACATCACAGTTTCTGCTAAAATGTTATATGAATTATCAATAGAAATAAATAGGTTCATTTCATAATCCCCTCAATCAATTTTGGCATTAATAATAGTCAAATGAAGAATTAAATTTTTTTTCTTCATGCAATTGGGATTTAATTGAAACAAAAGAAATAAATATGAAGGCTTTGAAATGTTTCTTCTATTGAATACCAAATAAATATAATTTCATATCAAGATTTTATAACTTAATTCATATACTAGTATTAGTAGATTCAATGTCAACTTCTTGAAGGGATTTTTCACAGAGATACATCAATATAGAAATATGGACCTTAAAACGAATGGCAGGAGGTACATCATGGTAAGAAGTAGAGTTCTAATAATCAGTAGTAAGTGATTCAATATGTTTATTTGGTCTATAAAATTTATCCATGAGTCCATATTAGAATAAAATATCCCTAATATTAATTTGATAACAATTAAAATCATTATATCTATCAAAATTTTCAATTTTATATATAGCATATATCATTTATTTGACATATTCTCATATACCAGTTTACTAGGGTCAAAATTAAGCATACACTCCTAAAAATGGCCATGATCACCGTATATATAATGAGTTACTATTATGTTTTTTGAATTTGAAATTAATGAAATTTAAAAAAATTAATCAAAAAAGTGCTTATCATAGAATTTATGTGATTTAAGAAAAATAAAAAACCAATAATATATAATACAATGAATTTATTCTTGAATTAACATAGAAACCAGATTCAGGAACAAAACAGAAGATGAATATCATACAAAATATTTGATCAATACAACCCTGATATGTCTAATAGGATTAGTAGTGGTGATTAAAATAAAACAAAAAAATAATATAATATAATATAGAAGAACACATGATTTTATTTGATTTAATCCCATTCATGCCTACATGCATGGAATTAACACTACCCCACAAATTTTATTTATTAATCTAAAAAGAATGATTTAGTTAACAATGCAGCAGTTTGGAAAAAAAGATAACTGAAATGATATCGTGGTTCTATTTTATATACCTAATTGGGAGATGTAATATAATCACAATATAGAGAGGATAACTCTTCTACAACCCTAATATACTCATAAAGATAGAGCATCTCAACATCTACACATCTTCAAGAGCTCCTAGATCAGGTGAGTTGTGAAGTTTATTTTTTTTCAAAGGAATGCTGTCAAAACACCACTAAAAATGTCATATCAGGTGTACCCAATGAGAATAACAATATGGGAATTATCTCATAATAATTTTATATCAATATGGTGATCTGTGGTTTCACCCATAGAGAGCTGAAAAACTATGACCGTGGAAAAAGAAAAATTGAATTAACACCTCTGTGAAGATTCCATCACTAGGGGTCATCAATTCCATTAAAACCGCATAGGATATCTTAAAATCACACCCAATCAAATCATTCCCTATCCCCCCAAGCAGAAATGAAAAAATTTAGTAAAATTCAATGGGATTCATAATGTAAATGTAATGTGAAACCAATGTAAGGGTATCTAGGGTTTCACATGAGGGAAAACCTCTAAACCAAATCCCATATAAGGGTTACCATAATATAATTCATAAGTGTAACACTCAAGTAAGTATATCCAAAACAACATGTGTAAGGTTAATAATCAGGTAAGGGTAACCAAAACAGCATTAAAAAGTGTAAATCTCACATAAGAGTACAGAAAACATCATATGTAAGGGTAACACTCTTGTAAGGGTATCTAAATAAATTACCAAGGATTACACCTAAAGATTCAGAATCAAAATATTTGAGCATAAAAATAAATTAAAAATTAAAATTTATTATTCATGCATGCATAATACTGTAAAAATGGTAGATATATTAATCATGAATATTTCAAAATAAAAACACCTTAAATTCACAATGGTGTTACATTCAATGATTAATTTAATGTCTTGAAATTAAATATAACTCCACTAATACCCTGATCTTGAAAATATCACTAGTTGAAGGTGATCATACCATTCCTTGACCTCATTTTATATCATCATTGGTTCATTCACTATCATGTACACATTTTTATAATCTTCATGGAGGTGTTAATGAAAAAATATTATGGATTTGGGATGGTATTGAGAGGAAGATTAATTAAAATATTTCATAACTATGGATTTTCCTTTTATTAATGTGAAAAAAGAGTTTTATCATCTCTAAAAAATCTTTGATTTTACTGGAATCTTTAAAAGATCATCTCTTTTATCAATGTATGAAAATGTGGTGATAAAGGTTCCCTTTATTATCAATTTTTATATGATAAAGGGTTCCTTTACGAGGGATAATAAAATAAATTTAGCACTCATCTCCCACCCCACCACACTTATCAATGCTAACAGTCCCCCTTAATCATTACTTATCCCCCTGCCACCCATAAATTTATTTTCACAAATTACCCCTGGAACCTATTTGCATCGGCCTGGATTATAACTTGTGTCATTAATTGCATGTTGATATGCCATAAATCTATTCATATTATTTTATTCTATATTTTAAGATATATCTATTTATATATATATATATTTAGAAGAATATTTTTTATCCAAATATTTTTATATATCTATATTATTACTTTTAAATAAATTTATAAACCATGTTTATGTGCCTTTATTTGTGTGTGTGTGTGTATTTACATTCGTTAAAAATTTAAATGTTGTGAAATGGATCGGGTATCTATTTAAACAATTAATAATTTCATATTCATTATAAAAAAATTGTTTAATTGAAAAATAATGGGGAAAGGTTAACAATATTGACTATTTCGAACGAAGATAGTGAAGGTAATATAATGAAATGAGTGTAAAACAAATAGAACATAAGCACCACTACCATTATTCCATTTAACAACGTGTAAAAAATAATTTTAGCAGCACTAAAAAAGTGATGTTATCATCTGAACAATTAATGGGGTCCCCTTTTCAGTGGTATGAGATTGTAAATAAAGGATCCCCTTTATCAGTGCGAGATTGGTGTTGATATAGGCCCAACATGATGTAGTCTACTATTTATATAACAGCACACCAAGAAAAAACCTTTAACCGGTGCGTGAAAAATTTGTAATTTAACAAAAATAATTTTGAAATCATGAATACAAAAAACACTACCGTATACATTTCAAAAAAAAAATTAAGATTATATTTACGATTATCCCTAAATTTTTAAGCCGTTTATGTTTCATCTTTTTATACCTGGGATCCCCTATCAAAAAATTCCACCCATGGTACTTGTTTTGGAACAAATCACCTCAACCTAATAATATGAATACAACTATATAAGAATAAAAATATTATGCTATTAATACTATAAAGAAATAAATTAAACATTAATATAATCTAATAATATAATAAAATGCTAATTTTTAATAAAACGACACACATGGAGTTATACGGGTCACACCATGTGTCTGATTGCAGTATGGATGATTCATACACGTGAAGAAATGAGTTAATGTTCATTTTTCATAAAGTATAAAAACAATATGAGTGTGTTTTTTTTTATTTGAGTTTGTCACTTTTTTTAATAAAATTGATTCTCAATTTAAATAATGACACTCTATGACTCATATTGGTCTCACTGGGCATCGAATTGAGGTGTGGTTGATTCCTACGAATAAAAAATCACAAATTGATCATTTTACTAATGTATCAAAAAAATATTATTCAGTTTTCTTATTTTTAGTATGTCACTTGTGTGTTTTAAAAAATTACATTTCAATCCAGAAACAAGCACTTTGTTTCATACCTATCAAATTGTGTGTTGGATTGATGTGAGACTTCTTCTTAAACATAAAAAATGACTTATTAATTACTTTCCTAAATTATAGAGACATTCATAGAATGTTTTCTTATCTTTTAGTTAGTGATATAAATTTTGAACTAAAATATCAATTTTTTACTGATAACAGGAAATTTGAGTCATTCCATCCACACTATATGTCTGTTTGAGGTACGGTTGATACATACATGTCACAAATGAATCGTGGATAATTTTCCTAAGGTATAAAACCAATATGAAGGTGTTTACTTGGTTTTCATTATGTCACTAGTTTTTTTTACTAAAATTAATGTCAATTTTTAATAAAAAGAAACACATGGAGTCATATAGGTCACCCGATTTATCTTATTGAGTTGTGATTTATTCATGCATGTCAAAAAATGACCAATTGGTCGTTATAATAAATTATAAAATAAATACAAATTGTTTTTCTAGGATTCATATAAATCACTTCTGTTCTTTAGAAAAATGATACTTCAATATAAAAACATGAACTTTGAGTCATACCAATATCATCATGGGTTAGTTTGATGTGTGTCATATTATTACCTGTCACAAATGACCTATGAATTAAATTACTAAATTATCAAAAAAATATTCACGTTTTTTCTTGGTTTTCAGTAAGTGACATACATTTTGAAATAAAATGTCATTTTTAAACTGATAACGGACACATTAAGTAATACTGCTCACACCATGAATTGGATTGAGGTGAGGTTTATTCCTGCAAATCAAGAAATGTATAAAGGATCATTTTTATATAATGTATCAAAATAGTAAGAATTTTTTTTCTTGGTTTACAGTATTTCACATTTCATTTTAACTAAAATTATTGTATTATTAAATAAAAATACTCACTTGGATTCTTTTCGGTCACACCATGTGTCAGATTGAGGGTCAGTTAATTTCTACACATCAAAAATGATTTATGGATGATATTACTATATTATAAAAATAATCTAAATACATTTTTTCATTTTTTAGTATGTCACTTTTACTATTTACTAAAATTAAAGTCAATTTTTTATAAAAAGTGAAACATTATTTTATATTGATCACATCGTACATCATAATTATGCTCAATTGACTCCTACAAGTAAAAAAAGAATTATATTTCATTTTCCTAAAGTATCATTACAATCCTAATGATTTTTCATAGTTTATACTATGTCACAAGTTCTTTTTACTAAAATTAATGTCAATTTTAAATAAAATTCCACACATATAGTTATACTGGTCACACCATGCATCTAAATGAGGTGGGTTTGATCCATTAATGTTATAAATAACTTATCGATCAATTTACTAAAGTATCAAAACAACCCAATGGAGTTATTTTATCTTATAGTGTTTCACTTGTGTTGACCAAAAATTAATGTCAATTTTAAATAAATAGCAACACATTGAGTTATACAGGTCACAAAGTGCATCTGATAGAGTTTTGGATGATTCCTATATGTCAAACTGGCATATAATTTTTTTTACTAATGTATGAATATTTTATTAATGTGTATTTTCAGTTTTGAGTATGTCACTTTTGTTTTCTATTAATATTTCTATTGAAAATAGAAATATGAACTTTGAGTCATACCTATCACATCGTCTGTCAATTTGTCAAGATATAGATTTCTAAATATCAAAAATTATTTATTAATTGTTTAATTAAATTATCAATACAATCTATGTATGATTTATTGGTTCTCAATGACTTACAGTTTTTATACAAATTTTTTTTAAACTGATAATGGACGCTTTGAGTCATACAGGGCACATCACGTATCAGATTGATGTGAGGATAATTTCAGAAGTTCAAAAATTACTCTTGGATAATTTTAATAAAGTAGTAGAACAATATGAATGTTTTCCTCAGTTTTGAGTACCTTAGTTGTCTTTTTTATTAAATTTAATCCCATCTTTAAATAAAAATAAAAAATTCGAGTTATTTCGATCAAACCATACTTCAGATTGAGGTATGGATGATTTCCAAATATTCTTAATGAATTATGGATAATTTTTATGAATATTAAATATAATAAAAATGAATTTTCTCAGTTTTGAGTACATATCTTTTTTGTTTTACTGAAATGTCATTTTAAACTGGAAATATGAACTATGAGTCATACCGATCACATAATGTATCAGTTTAATGTGAGATTAATTCCTAAACATCAAAAATTTTATATGAATTGTTTTCCTAAATTATCATGCCAATTTGATTGATTTTATTTTTTTTTCCAAACACTTTTAAAACTAAAACGTCAATTTTAAACTGATAACGGACACTTTGAGTTATACTAGGAACATCATGTATCCGATTGAGATGTAGATAATTCATACATCTCAGAAATGACTTATAGAACATTTTTATACAGTATCACAACAATTGAAATGTTTTTTCTCATCTGTGAGTATGTCAACTGTATTGTTTAATAATATTAATGTCAATTTTAAATAAAATGATGCACATTGAGTCATACTAATCACACCGTGTGTCATATTAAAGTGTAGTTGATTCCTAAATGTCTCAGATTACTAATGGATGACCTTTATTAATTATATAAATGAAATTAATGTTTTCTATAAGTTTTGAGTATGTCACATGTCTTTTTTAATAAAATGCCATTTAAACTAAAAACACCCACATTGATTCATACCGGTCACATCATGTATCATTTTGTTGTGAGAATAATTCATACACATCAAAAATGTCTTATGAGATGTTCTCTTAAATTATCAAGACAATCCATGCATTGTTTCTCAATTTTCAGTGAGTGACACATGTTTTGAATTAAAATGTCAATTTTAAACTAAAGACAAACACATTGAGTTATAAAGTGCACATCATGTATCATATTGAGGTGATAATGATTTCTAAAAATCAAATTTTACTTATTGATAATTTCCATAAAGTATAAAAAATACATTGAATGTGTTTTCTTGGTTTTGAGTATGTTAGTTTTATTTTTTACAAAAATTAATGTCAATTTCAAATAAAATGAACTTGGTGTCTTATCGGTCAAATCGTGTCTCTGGTTGTGGTGTGGTGCATTCCTATACAAACCAAAATATAGAAAAATTATCAAATTCCCCTGTTAACACTCTTTCTATTCTATTTATTTATCCAATTTCCAACAATACATATTGAGTCCATGTTTTTAGTCGGTTTACTTTTTCTAGCTAAGAACGTTGACTTAATATGCTTTATTGGATGTTCGATAAAAATATTGAATGTAAAGGACGGTAACATTGAAAAAAAGGATAATTTTATCTATATTGTGGATTGTTTGATATCAATTAATGTAACATATGATTTCCCAAAGGATCTATGAAAACAAATAATTATCAGATATAAATGAAAGGGAAATTAACATACAAATAATATATAAAATGATGAAAAATTAACTAAACATGTTGTAACATCCCTTGTAACAAATTATTATGATATTTTAAAATATATTTATATTTTTTAATTTTGCATTAATTTTACTTTAATAGTAATTCTAAGTTCAATGGAGTACCCAACACACAATAATGGGTTTCTCCAGAGTCTTATGTTGCACACAATGCCAAGTCACACTGAAAAATAATATTATAATATTATTATAATAAATGGTATTTAACGCCATGACATCCTATTTTCAGGAATGAATAAAACTAAATACAATATGATTATTCATTTTTCTTAAATGTTTTTTATATGCTTAAAATTAGAATGAATCTAATTTTAAGCATAAATACTCTTATATTTTTAAAATGTAGTTTTACAGCCTTTTGATGGGGAAACCCCATTAAATCTAGTTTTTGTCAACATTATATGATTCATTTGAAAAAAGAAAATTTTTATTTAGAATTGGGATATGAAAATTTACATTTGTTAAATGTTTGATATTTTTCTGATGAAGCTCATTTTAATAGATAGTTAAAAATACTGCATTTTATGTCAAAATTGCCTTTTCATCTGATTTATTTGTATGGTTAGATTATATTTTTAAATGGTTTTATAGTGTAACTGGATTATATTTTTGCCTTTTATTCCAATTTTTTTCATTTTAAGTAATTTCACTTCTTAATTGGACGTAGACACGTGTCATTCTTTTTGTAGTTTTTACTTTATAAAAACACGTTTTATAGTTTTGGCAATAGAAATTAATTTTAATTTAATTAATGAAACTTCTATGTTTTTTATTTATTAAAATAGAAATAATTTTGTAATTTGTAATATCCATATTATCTTTGGGTTAATTTATGGTATTTTTCAGAAAACGTTCAATTTTTTATGAATAGTGAAAAAACATTGCATTGTAGTTAAAAATTGAATTTGTCATTTAAATGAAAATTTTCCACTTTTGTGAATTGAATTTCAAAAATAAGACATACATGTTTTTCCTCAATAAGTAAAATTTTATTCAATAAGATGAAAATATTTTTTTGGTAAATAAAAACTTTTGATTTTTATTTACCGATGTTAATGGAAAAAGGGTAATTCAAGGTAAAAATAATATTATAATAATATAAAATTACCTTAACACTTTTCCTAACATCATTAGATGAGTCACTTCCATCCAATAAAATCCTTGGGTGATACTTTTGGTCTTTTAATTATATTTGGGTAATAAAATGACATTAACAACTTTTTATTTAATATAAAAATAAAAATAACATAAACATGTATTATTTTGTTAAATCAATAATAATGTTGGGTTATATAATTGATATTTTTCCTATAAACTTTAATTATAAATATAATAATATTTTATACATCATGGAATTTAATTTATAATTTTTAGACATGAAATAAAAAAAATTATTTATGACACAATAATGATGTATTGATTGCATCATTAATGATTGTTTAAAAAAAGAGATTATAAATATTAAACCGAAATTAGTTTGAATCATTTTATTTCTCACATGAATTTTAATAATTATTATTACTTTTTATTTTTGAATTAATGAAGGTTTTCCAAAATTATCAAGTATTTTGGGATTTTTTAAAAATTCATGATATGAATAGTATTGAAATTGACATAAATAAGATTATAAAAATTATTATCTTATTAAAAGATATAATAATACTAAAAATATAATATTCATCCAAACTACATAAATAAGATTGAAAATTTCATTAATGAACCAATGGTGATTCATTTGGCGTTTTATAGTTAATATATTAACTATATAGATATAATATACAAGAAGTCAAGGTAGAAGTCAAATTAGTTAACTAAAGGTTAATGCAAAATGATAAGGTTACATTTGAAACCAAAACATGTATAAAACCTATTGGTTGAGAGGATTTATAATACTAGTCATATTATCTTCCAATTTTATGGGTTTTTTACCTTTTGAAACTGAAATTTAGTTTATAATAAAATAATATTTCCAAACATGGTAAAAGAGCCCCCCCCTTATAAAAATTCATCACCTATAATCCATAATCACACCACTAAAGCCAGTAATCTCATCCAAAATCTACCTAAATAAGCTCCCAAAATCCCTCTCTTAATTATTTATGCCTTACCTTTGGCATAAGGTACTTCAATACAGCCAGTTATTTCAAACCAAAGGGAGTTACCTAATTTAAAGGTAACTTCTACCCTCAATTTATCTTCTTTTATTTTACAACTTCACTCCCTATTATCATCAAATTAATTTTTTATATAACAACAAAATTATCCTCAATATACTAGGTTATTTTAATGAGAGGTATTAGAACATCACTCACACACACCTTTATCTAATGGGTATAGAACCTATTGTTTTTGCGGACGGTGAACTACTGTATCAAGAAAAGATGATTTTTCAATCTTCCCCTACCATATCATATGGTGGCCATTATGATGGAATTTTAATTTTATATGTCATTTATGATATTTATGTTTGCTCTAGGTTTCTGAAATTTTCTTTTATAACATACCTTTTTATAGCATCCCCCTTTTTATCACATAAACTTTCATTACTTTTTACAAAACCGAGGATCTTTAAGGTTTAGTGTCTTGGAAACCAGGAAATTAAAAAATGAAAACATAAAAAATTCTTCTTAAACACTTGAAAGGATTCTCCTCGTGTTAATCCTAGGTTCATTACTGCATCACATAACCTGGGGACATACATCAAAAGAAAGGGTGAGCAGAAGGCCCAGTAAGGGAAACAAGAGAAAGAATTTACATGTGAACTTGAGATACTTCAATAAGGTCATGAAAAGAACTTTCAGGAATGAGAAAGAAATCATGAGGCATATCATAATAAAGAAATCATTTTTCATAACTTGAAGATGTGTCTACAACACTTAATATTGACAATAAATTCGTTTCACCAAGGTCCATCCCCAAGGTGTCATTAAAAATTATCAAGGTTATTCACCAAGGTAGCAGTCTAAAAAGTCATCTCTAGAGATTAAGTCTTTACCCAATGCATTGGAGCGCTATCTGGGTGCACCCTTGAAATGTCTTTATTATCATGTGATCCACATATGTCATCATCAATCATTTCATAAAAAACCCATATAGCATAAAAGAAATGGGTTTCATTTAATAATCATAACGTTTTAAAAACTGCTTTAAAGACATGATCTTTATGTCACTTTAAACCCACATAAAAAGGAAAGAGGGTTTCATGAATGTAAATAATAGAATTTAAAATAGTAAATTTTGATATATATGTGAATACCCCTGTATAAATAAGAGCTTTGAGAATTCACTTAATTACATAAAATAATTTTTAGACAAAGAAGGAGGCATTTTGAAACTAAAATTATGCAGGATAATGTCTATGATACATGGTTTTAGAAAACATTGAATAGAGAGGGGAAATGGGTCAAACATTCATAAATTATCCATAAAACAGTAGAGGGAAAGAATATAAAGTATTTAGAACATGGTAATGAAATTTGAAAGATATACCATATGAAATGAAGAACATGAAAGGAAGACAAAAATAAGATTTCTCTTTTGAAAATTTGGCAGCCTAACGACGTCACTTAAAACTTTCAAAAATGGATTGATGAGATAAAATAGGGTCTCTAATCATATGACCATAAATGATCAGTATGGTAGATATAGAGATAATACCCCAAAATAATAAAAAGTAACTTGAAATACTTTACATGAAAGTAGATCTTGAAAACAAGAGGGGTGAACAAATCCCTTAAAAATTTGGCAGCCTAACGGTGCCACTTAAAACATCAAACTACTAAATTTAAGAGATAAAATAGGGTCTCTCATCATATGAACATAAATTATCAGTATGAAAAATATATAGATAATACCCCAACATAATAAAAAGGAACTTGAAATACTTGACATGAAAGTAGATCTTGAAAACGAGAGGGGTGAACGAATCCCTTGAAAATTCGCCAGCCTAACGGTGCCACTTAAACTGCAATAAAAATGAATTGACAAGATAAAAAAGGGTCTCTCATCATATGAACATAAATGATCAGTATGATAGATATAGAGATCATACCCCAAAATAATAAAAAGGAATTTGAAATACATGACATGAAAGTAGAACTTCAAAACAGAGAAAGGTGAATGAACCACTTAAAAATTCAGCAGCCTAATGGAGCCACTTAAAAATTCAAAATACTGAATTGAAGAGATCAAATGGGGTATATCATCATATGAACATAAAATATCAGTATGATATATTTAAATATCATACCCCAACATAACAAAGAGGAACTTTCAAGACTTGACATGGAATTAGAACTTTGAAAAATGATAAAGGTGAAAGAACCACTTAAAAATTCGGCAGCCTAACGACGCCACATAAAACATCAAAAAAATGAATTGAAGAGATCAAATGGGGTATCTCATAATATTATCATAAAAGATAAGTATGATAAATTTATAGATCATACCCCAACATAATAAAAAGGAACTTGAAATACATTACATGAAAATAGATCTTGAAAAATGAGAAGGGAGAAAAAATCTGTTACAAAAATTTCGGCAGCCTAACGACGCCACTTAAAACATTATAAAACGAAATAATGAGAGTAAGAGGGGATCACTCATTATATGAACATGAAAGGGGAAGTAAGAGGAGTCTAAAATGACATCCTTTAACAAAAGGACATGGAGCATAAAATAAATTTCATAAAAGAGATTTCTTGAAAAGAAAGAGAGAGGTCAGATCCCTTACCTTAAAACGTAACTCTTAAAACTCAAAGGATGGGAAAATTAGGGCTTGAGGGAACCTTGGGAGGACTCCATGGGAGGTAATGAGACCATAACTTAGTTGGGGGAGAGTGGGGAGTCGAAATGGAAGAGAGGATGGCTTGGTATTTATAGGGAAATTGAGGGGACAAGGCATTAATGGCCAAGGGACAACTCAAAAGTGGTTTTCTCAAAACCATGTGCTCTTCCAAGATATTTCCCATGAAGTTAGGCCACATAGGGTCCCCATACAATAATTCATTACCTTTGGTCGACCATCCCTTAAAATATCTCATGATATCATCATGACACAGTTATGATGTCATTAAACATACTGAAACCCTAAAACATTATTTTTACTATTCATTGAAAATTCAACTTTCTCAGAAAGATCCCAAAACTTCACCTTAATCAAATATCAATGCTCTGAGTTCAAAAATGAACTCCATTTTATGAAAATGATCTTCTAAATATTTTTAATTTATTTTCTAAATAAATACACTATTTACCGAAAATTCATTTTTTCAGAAAACACCCCAAAAATTACCATAACATAATATCGGTGCTCTGAGTTCAAAAATGAAATCCATTTTATAAAAATAATTTTTTTAATATTTTTAATTTAATTTTTAATTAAAATAACACAATTTACTCGAAAAAACTAATACTTGAATAATAATTTATGAAACAGTTATTTAACCATTTTATTGAATCACATTACTTAATCAAGGTTCCTAGATTATATTAATACCTTCTTTATGTGAGATTACTAATCCATTTGGACACATTACTAATCCTAATCATAAAATCACTATTCATTGTTTACTATTCATCAAAAATCAAGTTGATATTATTAGACTCTAAATTTTGTACTGAACATAATTGTAGAAGACCATTTTTTGAAAATCATTACACATTTTAAATTATTTAATGTTTACATAAACATTTTTAAAATATCCTTTTTCTAAATTCATCAAAAACATACATACTATATTTATCTGGTCATTTAAAAATTCATAAATATCATCATAAGAAGAAATCCCAATTTTTATTTAAAACAAAGGATTACACAAGGCAGTTACGATCTCCTTACATAGCCCCTTATCACACCAGCATAGGACCTAAGTGTATGTTGTGATAAGGTGAGATAATCTGAGGGAGGCTCGGCCAACATCGCACGAGTAGTAATTTCTATTAGTTTGAACTTCTCGCAAAGGTGATTCCATTCTAGCTTCACATGATGAAGTTCAACTTGGGTTTGGTCCAGAGAAAAGCCCAGTGGTGCTACCTCCTTCCCAAGTTCTGTTAGATGGGCTTCGATCCGTCCAAGACTACTGGGTGAGGCCATCGAATCTTCTTTCTATAATAATTAACCAAGATTACTTATATTTAGAGACAATAATCAAAACGTTTAGTTTCCAGCGGTCATATTGACCAATGGTCATATAACCATCTAAACCCAACAATATCATTTTAATTATACTCTTGTTATCATATGAAACATTTTTGTTGAGTATATAAATAAAATAAAATAACACATTAAATTTAGGAAACAAGATTTATTCAAAATTTTGGGTCGTTACAATCTTTCCCCCTTATGAAATTGCGTCCTCGCAATTTTTTTTAAAATTGGGTTTTGAAATTTTACTGAAAGTCCCACATCAGAAAAGGAGTCAGTAAAACTATTACTTTAAAAGAAAGAAAGCGAAGTACAAAGGTCACTCGAGTTAACCAACACTAGGATTCCATGTTGGAAAACATGGACATAGAGGAGAAAAAAAGGGGTCAAGTTCTGAGGGAGAGTGATAGAAAACATTATTAGGAGAAAGTAAAAAATAAGAAAATCCCAAACATAGGATGTTTGTAAACAGTCTTTGATTACCTAGTAGGAAACGTAAACCGACAACGTTTTTGTTTTACCTTCCTTTTCATAATTTTGAGGAATTCATTTACTACATAGAATAGAAACATCAGAAAATATACTTGTCTTCATTTAGAGTTTCATCCTTTAATAAGTTTCTACCAAAACTAATCTTTTCTCCAAACTTTGAGCATTCAAAACTACTTGGTCTCATCAAAACACAAGAATCATCTTCTAGAGAATCACGTATTCCACAAAATATTAACTATCTATTTCTTCTATCTTTAAACATTATCCCAAAAACAGAAAGGGTAAAGTTAAACAACTCTTAAAAAAGGAAGTATCCCAAAGGAATGGAAACTAATTTTAAATCATCAATGTTCCATGGTAATACCCAAATTTCATCATAGACCATTCCATAAATAAAGGTCCTTAAAATTTCTCAAAATAAACCAAACTAAGATTGAAACCCAAATACAAGAAGGATTTGATAACACAGTCTTCCAAAATAATCTTCATTGTTCATCTCCAAACAACATCAACCACTCCTAACATCTTATAACAATAGTATCTAACCTAAACATATTTTACCAAAGATAGGTTAATCATTCCCATAAGTAACCTAAATTACTATAAGTCCACCATAAATTCATCGATTCATTAAAATATAAATCAACCTTACTCCTCAATGAAAATACCATAGTAATCTATTTGCCTCAATCATATAGGGTCCTCAAAATAGTGAACGTCTTTCAAAATAATAATCATCTTTTAATCCCTTAATCATATCTATCGTATTAATACAAGATTCATAGCATTTCCTATCACATTGGTTGTTGGGACATGTTCGTTCATTTCCTGTCATTAACTAAGAAGTGAAACTATAATTAGGGGCTTAAATACTTAGCTAATAATCAGGAAAAGGAACTTAAAGCATATAAGGATAACTTGTAGAATAAAAGTATACCCTAACTTGTGATCCCCTAGGTTCCCATCTAGGTTATCCATGATCATATATTCTTATGTGAATCATTATTTTATTTTATCTGTGTTCCTTTAACAATGGTTCATACTAAGCTTACGAATTTACCAAAGCATATCCCCCGAGAGTGTCGTAACCAAGAGTGCAGCAAGGCCCGTTGTCATGTACCAGTTCCCGTTTGAGTATAGCTCAAAGCGGTGTTTTCCGGTTTTACCCCTATGTACATCTGTGCCAGAGCCACCTCTACCTGCTCATATCCAGACAAAGATGCATTTTCTTAGAAACCCATTACTCAATACTCACCAAAATACCAGGAAGATTTCCTATATATAATCTTTTATATAGGATTATTCCTAAAGTTTTCATATCCTAATTTCCACAAATAACTAAATCATCCTTTGATACCAACTGTAGAATCCCTCCTTTTTATCACATAAACTTTCATTACATTTAACAAAACCGAGGATCTTTAAGGTTTAGTGTCTTGGAAACCAGGAACATAAAAAATGAAAACATAAAACATTCTTCTTAAACACTTGAAAGGCTTCTCATCATGTTCATCCTAGGTTCATTACTACATCACATAACCTGGGGACATACATCAAAAGAATGGTTGAGCAGATGGCCCAGTAAGGGAAACAAGAGAAACATTTTACATGTGAACTTGAGACACTTCAATAAGGTCATGAAAATATCTTTAAGGCATGAGAAAAAAATCATGAGGCATATCATAATAAAAATAACATTTTTCATAACATGAAGATGTGGCTACAGAATTTAATATTGGCAATTATTTCATTTCACCAAGGTCCATCCCCAAGGTGTCATTAAAAATCACCAAGTTTATTCACTAAGGTATCAGTCTAAAAAGTCATCTCTAGAGATTAAGTCTTTACCCAATTCATTGGAGCGCTATCTGGGCGCACCCTTGACATGTCTTTATTATCATGTGAGCCACATATATCATCATCAATCATTTCATAAAAAAACCATATAGCATAAAATAAATGGGTTTCATTTCATAATCATAACGTTTTAAAAACCGCTTTAAAGACATGATCTTTATGTCACTTTAAACACATGGAAAAGAGAAAGCGGGTTTCATGAATGTAAATCCTAGAATTTAAAATAGAAAATTTTGATATATATGTGAATACCCCTGTATAAATAAGAGCTTTGAGTATTCCCTTAATTACATAAAATAATTTTTAGACAAAGAGGGAGGCATTTTGAGACTAAAACTATGCAGCATAATGTCTATGATACATGGTTTTAGAAAACATTGAAACGAGAGGGGACATGGGTCAAACATTCATAAATGACCTATAAAATAGTACAGGGACATAATATAAAGGATTTAGAACATGGTAATGAAATTTGAAAGATATACCATATGAAATGAAGAACATGAAAGGAAGACAAAAATAATATTTCTCTTATGAAAATTTGGCAGCCTAACGGCGTCACTTAAAACTTCCAAAAATGGATTGACGGGATCAAATAGGGTCTCTAATCATATAACCATAAATGATCAGTATGATAGATGTAGAGATAACACTCCAACATAATAAAAAGAAACTTTAAATACTTGACGCGAAAGTAGATCTTGAAAACAAGAGGGGTGAACGAATCCCTTAAAAATTCTGCAGCCTAACGGGGCCACTTAAAACTTCAAAATACTGAATTGAAGAGATAAAATAGGGTCTCTCATCATATGAACATAAATTATCAGTTTGATATATAAAGAGATAATACTGGAACATAATAAAAAGGAACTTGAAATACTTGAGATAAATGTAGATCTTGAAAATGAGAGGGGTGAATGAATCCCATAAAAATTCGGCAGCCTAACGGCGCCACTTAAATTTCAACAAAAATGAATTGAAAAGATCAAAAAGGGTCTCTCATCATATGAAAATAAATGATCAGTATGATAGATATAGATATAATTACCCATCATAATAAAAAGGAACTTTAAATACTTGACATGAAAGTAGAACTTCAAAATGGAGAAAGGTGAATGAACCACTAAAAAATTCGGCAGCCTAATGGCGCCACTTAAAACATCAAAATACTGAATTGAAGAGATAAAATGGTGTTTATCATCATATGAACATAAAAGATCAGTATGATATATTTAGATATCATACCCCAACATAATAAAAAGGAACTTTCAAGACTTGACATGGAATTAGAACTTTGTAAAATGAGAAAGGTGAAAGAACCACTTAAAAATTCGGCAGCCTAACGACGCCACTTAAAACATCAAAATACTGAATTGACAAGATCAAATGGGGCCTATCATCATATGATCATAAAATATCAGTATGATAAATTTAGAGATCATACCCCAACATAATAAAAAGTAACTTGAAATACTTTACATGAAAATAGATCTTGAAAAATGAGAAGGGAGAAAGAATCTGTTACAAAAATTTCGGCAGCCTAACGACGCCACTTAAAACTTTATAAAAAGAATTAATGAGAGTAAGAGGGGATCTCTAATTATATGAACATTAAAGGGGAAAGAATATGAGTATAAAAGAACATAATTTAATATAAGGACATTGATCATAAAAGAAATTACATAAAAGAGATTTCTTGAAAAGAAAGAGAGAGGTCGGATCCCTTACCTTAAAACATAACTCTTAAAACTCAATGGATGGGACCTTGAGGGATTGAGGGAGCCTTGGGAGGACTCTTTGGGAGGTAATGAGACCAGAACATCGTTGGGGGAGAGTGGGAAGTCGAAATGTATGAGAGGATGGCTTGGTATTTATAGGGAAAGTGAGGGGACACGACATTAATGGCCAAGGGACACCTCAAAAGTGGTTTTCTCAAAACCATGTGCTCTCCCAAGATATTTACCATGAAGTTAGGACACATGGGGCCCCCCATACAATAATTCATCACCTTTGGTCGTCCATACCTTAAAATATCTCATGATATCATCATGACACAGTTATGATGTCATTAAACATACAAAAACCCTAAAACTGTATTTTTACTATTCACTGAAAATTCAACTTCCTTAGAAAGATCCCAAAATTTCACCTTAATAAAATATCAATGCTCTGATTTCAAAAATTAACTCCATTTTATAAAAATAATCTTCTAAATATTTTTAATTTTTTTTAAAATAAATACACTATTCACCGAAAATTCATTTTTTCAGAAAAAACCCCAAAAATTACCATAACATAAAATCGGTGCACTGAGTTCAAAAATGAAATCCATTTTATATAAATAATTTTTTAATATTTTTAATTTAATTTTTAATTAAAAAAAACTATTCACTCGAAAAAACTAATACTTGAATAATAGTTTATGAAACCGTTATTTAACCATTTTATTGAATCACATTACTTAATAAAGGTGCCTAGATTATATTAATACATTCTTTAAGTGAGATTACTAATCCATTTGGACATATTACTAATCCTAATCATTAAATCACTATTCATAATTTACTATTCATCAAAAATCATGTTTATCTTATTAGATTCTAAATTTCGTACTGAACATAATTGTAGAAGACTATTTTTTGAAAATCATTACACATTTTTAATTCTTTAAGGTTTACATAAACATTTTTAAAATAACTTTTTTCTAAAATTCATCAAAAACATGCATACTATATTTATCCGGTTATTTAAAAATTCATAAACATCATCATAAGAAGAAATCCAAATTTTTATTTAAAACAAAGGATTACACAAGGAAGTTACGGTCTCATTACATAACCTCTTATCACACCAGCATAGGACCTAAGTGTAAGGTGTGCTAAGGTGAGATAATATGAGGGAGGCTCAACCAACATCGCATGAGTAGTAATTTCTATTAGTTTGAACTTCTCACAAAGGCGATTCCGTTCTAGCTTCACACGATGAAGTTCGGCTTGTGTTTGGACTAGAGCAAAGCCCAGTGGTGATACCTCCTCCCCAAGTTCTGTTAGATGGGATTCGATCGGTCCAAGACTACTGGGTTAGGCCATCAAATCTTTTTTCTATAATAATTAACCAAGATTACTTGTATTTAGAGACAATAATCAAAACATTTAGTTTCCAGCAGTCATATTGACCAATGGTCATATAACCGTCTAATCCCAATGGTCTCATTTTAATTATACTCATGTTATCAAATGAAACATTTTTGTTGAGTATAAAAATAAAATAAAATGACACATAAAATTTAGGAAACATGATTTATTCAAAATTTTGGATCGTTACGCTTTTAGATTTTCATTTTGTATATATACGATAATTTTATTTGAGGATGTGCGGACTAATTCCCCCTCAAAGTAATATGACTCGTTCATACAATACTTGGAACGTATAAATGATAGAGTTAATTAACATAAGTAATATTTATAAAATATAATATTATACTGGAATAATAACATACTTATGTATAATTTGGTTTTATTACATTTAAATTGAACAAAATGAAATGGAAGTAGCATTCATGCATACATATGGCCTAATGTCTCCATGAATGGTGCATTTCATTTTAATATATCCAAATGATATGGAATATTTTAAATACATATATAGTGGATATATATGATGTATATGATATTGAAATCATAAATATCAATCTGGAGATAATGGACATCCGACCACATGGACAATTTGTAATTATAACAAGTTCATTTTTTACTCAAGTTCCGAACATCGAAAAAATGTACGATATGAACTAAAATAATTCACGGATTGTTTTAGAAAGGTAATAAGCAACAAAAAATGAATAATAAAATTCTAAAATTTTCTTAATAATGTATAAATTAACATATGTTTGTTATTAAATATATTTAATTATGAACGAGTCAAGTCGAACACATGTTAGGGACTTTGTCTCAATTTCATTTCATTGAGGCATGATTGGATAATATAAAACTATTTTTTATATGGTGTATAATAAACCCATTTGATGAATTTTACTAAAGTAAAAAATGAATTTTATTAATGTATTTGGCGATAATGACCTCTCTATCATTGTAATCATTATTTGGCTTAATCTATAAGCATTGATGTTTTTTAAATGAAAAAAAACCCGTTATTCTGTTTTTTGGGGTTTTGCAATTGAAAATGGTTTTCTAAATGGATTGATTATTTAAATATCTTGATATTATTTCTTGTTATTGAAAATTACACGTTATTAATGAAATGATTATATTTGCAATATTTTATATGTTGTGATTTTTTAACGGTACAAGGACATTTGATATGTGGTTACGTGATAAACCAAATGATGTGTGCTGTTGTGATAAACCAGGATGGGTGGTTAAGTTATAACCTCAAATTAATTGGGTATGGTTTCTGGCCATATGGCTATTACATTTATTGATATGAGTGGATTTTAAGCATATGATTATTCTATTTAAGTATGTTTTTTTATCCCAAGTTACCTTTATATGTTATGTGTTCTTTCTATGGGTTTTATGGTAATCTTTTGGTTACAAAAGGGTAAGCATTGAGATTATATTCAGTGAATAGTATTTAATACATAATAAGAGTGAAATGTATTAGTTAAGATACTGTATTAATGATTTACTTGTTTTTTTGAAAAACATAACAATTTTTGTTCTCTGTGTATATTTTACTGAGCTTTTTATGCTCATCACATGATTTGAAATGGTTTTCACAGGAATTGAAGTGGATTAGGGTCAAGGATGGGATTTAAGAAATATCATGATGATTAAAACATGGATCTAAACATGTTTCTTTTCTAATTAACTGTTTTTATTTTATAAAAAAATGGACACTTAGTACAAGTGTGTACATGTAATAATCAAATTGTTATTTATAAGTTATGACCTTATTCTATAATTCTCAAAACTTGAAAGGATCTGTAATGTGAATTATTTACTTAATTCAATATTATGTAATTTTTAAGGATAGGTCCTTAAAGTTGGTATCAGAGGTTGGTTTATATAACATTTTAGGTTTGGCTGTAATTTAAGCATAAGTAACATAACCATAATAGTAAGAATATTAGAAAGAGTCATAGTAATTTTATATAAATAAAATGAGTTTAATATAACATGAATAATTGTATTTAGTGTTTACACCCCCCATAAAATATTATATGCTAATTTTGATGATATACTCACACTATCCTTTATGGTTTTAGTTAATGGTTGGATCTAGGCGGAACCAATGTGAAAAAAACATTGATGGTTTTATAATTAAGTAACAAAATGAAATGGGAGCTGAAATAAGTTATCTTGTAGTTAAACAACTATCCGATTTCATGATTGGCCACCTAAACCATAGATATTTTAATAAGGCATCATATATGCAAGATACAGCTCCCTACATAAGTTCATGTAATAATTATAAAGGTAAATATATTCAGAAACCAATATGTCAAGGGTGTGGAAAGAAACATTTAGGAAAATTATTCTATGGGATTTGAAGATGCTATAGATGTGGAAATTAAGGTTATAAAGCACGAACATACCAAGGAAAAAGGAAGACTCTTATTAACTCCAGGAAAGAGAAAGAAGTTATTTATAAAGAATTAATTAAATGTATTAAATGTGGTGTTCCTAGTCATTATACAAATAGATTTCCTAAGAAGAAGATTCAGGAATGTGATCAGCCAGATCATACAAATATATTTTCAGCAATTCCAAATGCCATTTCAATTGAGGATGTAGAAACTAAAAATGATCAATGAAAGGTATGAATTATTTTCTTAGCTATTGTTTTGATATTATTGAATAATAGGATATAATTCATTATTTTGTTTTTTAGGAATGAAGTATTAAAAAATATATTGGAAAATATTGGTTAATGGATCATGAATAACATTAAATGAGTAAGAAGTCTACATATAATAGAATGAAGAGTTATGGTAGATTTTAGAAAGATGAATTGCTTAAAAGTATTTAGGCATTATGATGATGGGATTCTTTTAGAAGACTTTTTCTAGTATGTGTAACAATGAAGTATGATATGTAAAAATGTAATTCATGGGTGAATAATATTTTCTTTTGTGTATATTGTTACAAATAACCATTTGGATTTATATTATCCTTGAATTTGAGGCAATTACAGGTTATTACTTTTTGGGATGAAATTGTGAGGTATGAGATAATATTTGAAGTTATAATAGGTCATGGTTACTTTTTTGGGGAATTCTAATTTTTTTAGAATGTTATAAAATTATATAGTTTTTGAAAAGGAACAACACGTAGACCGCTTGACCACCCGTCGTGTCGAAAAAAGCTATGTGAAAAGAACCCAAAACCAAAGTGTGATTTGGATTTATCACCTACCACTGGACTATGTAAAATCCCTAGTTAGTATGACTTATTATTTTTTAGTTAGATAATTTTATTGATCATGAATAAGTTGATTTGGGAACTTTTGGTTTATCAAATTGATATCCTTAGTATATGAAAATGATTTGGTGATTAAGTGATAAAGGTTATTTTGGAATATGCTCTCTCTTTTGGGGAATCACCATATGCTTAAGGAAAATAAAATTCTATGAGCTTTAATTTTTGGAGTAATGGTTGAAATTAAATTTTGGAAGAATCTATGTTTTTATATTTTACATATAGTAATTTGGGTTACTTATGGAAATGATTAACCTATTATAGAGAATATGTTATTAGGTTAATTAATTTATAATATGAGGCATCAAGAGTAGTCGATGTTATTTGGAGAAAAATGATAATATTTATTATGGAAGGATATGTGATTAAATTCATCCGTGTTCTAGTATTCAATGTTAGTTTGGATTATATTGAATTGTTTTATGGAAAATTGATTATTTATTGGTCTTTGTGGATCTTTGGGTATTTTTTGTTCAATTTTTGAGACTAAGTGTAATATACCATTTTGAAATAGGTTATCCTTTTTGTGGATTATCTGTTATGGTACTAACCATTTTGGGTTTGGATATGGTCTAAAGACAAGGGAAATATATTGTTTATCTATTTTTTGGATTATCTGATTCTCTAAATGATGATTCTAGTGCTTTCTGTGTGACCAATTCATCTTGAATACTCATTGTTTAGCGAAAATATGTGTTTGTGGTAGATATTTAGTAAAGGATGAAAGTCTATATGACAAGTATTTTTATTTATGTTCTTATTAAATCTCTTAAATAAATTCCTCAACATTATGTAAAGGAAATTAAAACAAAAATATTTTCCCTTTACTTTTCCTACTAGGAAACCAAATACCGCTAAACCTATCACACATTTGTGGGTTTTTGGTGGTTAACATTCTCATGATCATTTTATCCATCACTCTCCCTCAGGACATAACACATAGTTTCTCCTCCATATACTTGTATTTCATGGAATCCTACTATATTTTATCTTGTGTGACCATTGTAATTAACTTTATTTCTTATAAGGTGATTGTTTTGTTGGTTCTTTTTCTAATGAGGGACTTTTAATGATGTTTCTGAGCCCAATTTTAAAAATGTGAGGACCCAATTACCAAAAGGGGAGAAGGATGTAACATCACAGTTAAATAAAGAGTATGAAATTATAATATTTATTAATATTTTTGAATTATTTATTAATCTTAATTTAAATGGGATTCTATTTTTGATGGCATACCCAACACACAATAATGGGTTTCTCTAATGTCTTTTGTTTCACACAATGCCGAGTATTACTGAAAAAAATAATAATATTATATTATTATTTTAAATGGTAGTTAATGAATAATGGTTTTATTATATGTAATGAATAAAACTAACTAAAATACGATTATACATGTTTTTTAAATGTCATTTAGAGGCTAAAAGTGAGAATGAATCATATTTTAAGCATAAATACTCTAATATTTTAAAAGGTAGTTTTACCACCTTATGATTAAGAAACCTTTTTAAATATAGTTTTTTTCAATTATATATGTCTCATTTGACAATATAAATATATTATTTACTATCAGGATATCAACATTTACTTTGGGTAAATATTTGGCATTTTTCTCATAAAGTTCATTTTTTAATGAATAGTGAAAAATACTGCATTTTATTTCAAAACTATCTTTTCATATGATTTGTTTTTATGGTTACATTATATTTTTAAATGTTTCTAAAGAATAATTGGATTATATTTTTACCATTTAATTCAATTTTCATCATAGGATGTGATTTTACTTCGAAATTGGACATAAAAACATGTCATTATTTTTGTAGTTTTTACTTCTGAAAAACACACTTTCTAGTTTTATCAATGGTAATTAATTTTAAACTAATTAATGATACATATATGATTAAAAATTGGTAAAACAGAAAAAAAAATTAATTCATAATATCAAAATTACCAATTGGTGATTTATTTCTATTTTTCTAGAAAACGTTCAATTTTTGTTGAATAATCAAAAAAAATACTATATTGTAGTTGAAATGGACTTTTTCATTGAAATGAAATTTTACCACTTCTATGAATAGAATTTAAAAAATCCTACATACATGGTTGTCATAATTAAGTAAAATGTGGGTTAATATGATGAAAATATTTTTTGGTGAGTAATAACTTGTGATTATTATTTATCGCGGTTAAAGATAAAAATGATAATTTAAGGAAAAATAAATATTATAATAATATAAAATTACCTTAACCCTTGTCCAAACATAATTGGATGAGTAATGGATAACCAATAACATCCTTGTGTGATACGTTTGGACTTTTAATTCCATTTGGGTAAGATAATGTCATTGATAACATTTTATTTATAGTACAAATAAAAAATCATAAACATGTATTGTGTTGTTAAAATAATTTTAATGTTGTGTTAAATAATTGATCTTTATGACAATAAATATTCATTGAAAATCTAATATGAATTCATACATCATGGTATTTTATTTATAATTTTTAAATATCAAATAAATAAATTTACTAATGACATAATGATGATGTATTGATTACCTCATTAATGAATGTTTTAAATAATTGTGATTATAAATATTAAAATAAATATATTTTGAAACTTTTTATGACATCAAATAATTTTAGAGAATATTATGACTTGTTATCATTGAATTAAGGAAGTTTTTTTTGAAAGAATCATGTTTTTTTGGATTTTTTTAAAAAAGTCATAATGTAAATAGTATTTAAATTGACGTAAATAAGTTTTTAAAACAAATACTATTCTAATAAAAGACATAATAATCCTAAAAATCTAATATTCGACAAAAAGAATTAGAGAAGCATGGAAATTTCATTAATTTACCACTTTGATTACTATTGAAATTTTATAGTTATTATATTAACCATATATTAAGAATATACAAGAAGACATGGTAAAAGTGAAATTATTTAACTAAGGGTTAGAGCTAAATGATATGGTTAAATTTTGAACCAAAACTCTTATAAAACCATTTAGATGAGATTATTTGGAATAATAGTCACCTTATCTTCTAATTTAATGAGTTTGGGACCATTTGAATCATAAATTTAATATATAATAAAATAATAATTCTAAACGTTCCTAAAGAGCCCATCCTCCCCCCTTATAAAAAGCCATCACCTCTAACCCATAATCACACCTCTCAAGACCCTTGGATTGTCCAAACTCTTCCATATCAAGCTCCCAACATCCCTATCTTCATTATAGAAGCATTATATTAGGTATAAGAAACTTCAAGAAATATTTTTTGTTCAAACCAAAGTGAGTTACCCGATTCAAATGTAATAAATTCTTTCATGTTCTTTTCTTTTATTTCACTTTTTCTCACCCTATGCTCTTCTTATTCACTGTTTATATATAAACACTGGTATCCTCAATAGACTAGTTTGTTGTTATGATATGTATTCTAATAACTATTACACACACCTCCATCTAATGGGTATAGTACATACTGTTACTGTGGACGGCGAACTACTGCCTCACAAAACGGTGATTGTTCAATCTTCTCTACCACCTCTTATGGGAGCCATTATGATGGAACTGTAATTATATTTGATATTTATGATATTTATGTTATATCTATTTTCAGTAATTATCTATTAGAAGATACATTTATGAATTTCTTGTGGTATATATATGATAATCTTATTTTAGGAAGTGCAGACTCCCCCACCCACCAAAGAGATATGTCTCATTCATATCATAAATGGAAATAATAGAGGATTGTGTTAATGAAAATATGTAATGTATATAAAATATTCTCTTATACTGTAATAATAATATAACTATGTATCATTTTGTTTTCATTCCATTTAAAATAAAAAAATGAAATTGATGTTACGTTCATGCGTACGTAGGGCTTACCGTCTCCATGAACGGTTCATTCCATTTTCATATATCCAAATGATATGGACTATTTTAAATACATATATTATGGAAATATGTAATATTATATATATATATATCATGAATATCATTCTTATGATAATGGAATTTTGACTACATGGATAATTTCTAAATATAACAAGTTCATTTTTACTCATGTTTGGAACATCGAAAAAATCCCAGATAAGAACTCAAATAAATAACTAAATATTATTGAAAGGTAATAAGTGATATTAAATGAATAATAATCTTAAAAATTGTTCTTAAGAAAATATAAATTAAATTATGTATATTATTCTGTAAATTAAAGAACGAACATGTCATGTTGGAAAAGAGGTAATAGACTTCGTCTCAATCTTCGTTCGTTGAGTGATGTTTTGATAATATACAACTCTTCTTTTATAGGTTGTATAATAAACCCCGTTGAATTTTACTTTCATTAAAAAGAAATATTTTTCCTATTAAGCATTTTTTAAAGGGCAAAAGAATGGTTTTTTAATGTATGTGGCAACAATGACCTCTCCTCCACTATAATCATCATTTGTCTTCCTATATAAGCCTTAATTTTTTTAAAATGAAAAAGAAACCCTTTATTCGGTTTTTGGATTATTTGGTATTGGAAATGTTTTTTATATGGATTGATTATTTCAATATCTTGAATTTATTTCTTGTGATAGAAAATGAAATGTTATTAGTGAAATGATAATATTTTCAATAATTTATGTCTTATAATTTTATAATCATAATTTGACATTTTACGGGTGGTTATGTGATAAACCTAATGATGGGTGGTGGTGTGATAAACTAGGATGGTTGGTTACATTATAACCTCTAATGAATTGAGTATTGATGTTGGTCTTATTGTCATTCCACTTAGTGATTTGTGTGGAAGTCAATCGCATGGTTATTCCATTTAAGTTTGTTTTTTTTTTCAAATTTACCTTTATATGTTATGTGTGCATTCTATGGGTTTTATGGAAATATTTTTGTTACAATAGGGTATGAAATGATCATTTATTCAGTGAATAGTATTTACTACTTCATAAAGGTGAGAAGTATTAATTATGATAATGTGTTCAAGGTTTATAGGTTGTTTTGAAATACCAAATAGTTTTCCTTCTTTCGGTATCACTTACTATGATTTCTATGCTCATCCCACGTTTTTGAAATATTTTTCACGGGACATAATGTGGATTAGGGTCATGGATGGGATCATGAAATAGTCATGATGAATAATACATGGAACTAAACATGTTTCATTTCTTTAAAGAGTTTTTATTTTATGAAAAAAGTATACTTAGTAGAAGTGTCAACATGTAATATCAAAAATAAATTTTTATAAGTTATGACCAAATTCTCTAATAATATAAATATGAAAATATCTTCAATGTGAATTATTAACATAATTGATGATTATATAATTTGTAAGGTTGGGTCCTTACAAAATTAATAAGTACTCACCTTCTCATTCTGGTTGTATACATTCATGACACATTTTATTGTTTTTATTATCTTAGTTGAAGTCACCAATGAGCATGAGTGGCTTCAAACATACCACCCCACATCGAAAAAAATAATCCCACGGTATGAGAAAACAATTATTTGGTGAGTAGTAGTAAACATAAATAAATTTAACATAAATATGAAACAATAATCTCATTATATGGTCAATGATTTTAGAATGAAAACATAAAGATTACCTTTCTGATTGAGTAGAGCCAGTGTCATTCCTCTCCCTTCTAATTATATGGAGGAAACTTGAAGGGAAGTGATAAATACAAACAGTATAGGGGTGAACATGTATTGAGGGAGATGTATGAGTATGTTATAGTGTATAAAGGCATGAAATATGCACAAAAATATTCTAAAATAAACAAGAACTTCAATTAATAATGAAACATAAATCAACGTTTCAATAAATAATTTTCTAATAAAATAGAGAAATTATATCATAACATTAACTTTAAATATTCCCTAATGGTTACCTTGATTATAGTCTACTCTTCCGTGGGATTTGTAACATCATCCTGACTAGAAGATATTGTATTCATGACTAGTCAAACATTTAATTTATATTATTTTAATGTATTATATAAAATATAATAATTTGAGAAAAAACATAGAATATTAAACAAATTACCATCTAATTAATCTCTTAGTTTTAGTTTCAGAGTCCAATCTCTCATGAGCATGAGATGCCTCGAGAAAACTACCCCAACTAGAATAATGGAATCCACATGTATAATAAAAAACATATTATCTTATTAATACTAAAAATAAATAAATAAAACATTAATATGAAATGAATCATTAATTTTTTAGAAGTAACGTCTTCATTATATTTGTGTACATTCTTCCACCATGTATGTTTCCCATTCATTTCTATGAAAATCTATATTATCTTGGAAATATGAATTTTTTTGACATTCATAGTCATACTGAACAAATATAAATACACGAAGGATTAATAATTTTTTTTTAAATTTAATAATAATTATCTTTAGAAAAACCTCTTGGAGGATGCTAGTTTGTTGATGGAATATGATCTCTCTCATAAATTTAAAAAAATAATAACCATAATCTTTTACAGTTGTTTGTTTTGGACACTATATAAACATTAATAAAAATAAGTAATTTGTTTTGATATGTGTTTGAATAGTGAAATATTTTTATATATACTCTCATACATGCCCATGTGTAGAACTTATTAGGATCCTTTTTTGCATGTCCGATCCTCATGCCATGAATTTAATGATATTTAAAGACCACCATATCATAATATAATAATGATTAAAATATAACATAAAATATATAAAATAAATATTCATTATAAAATGTTTGATGTAGTGTATTACAAATTTAAGAATACCATCAGGTGTGCACTTATTTTTTGGGTATCCATGCAGTAAATATAGGAAAAAAATCATTGGATTATCGAAATTGAAAGCAACGAGCATCCAAACTTACCTAAAAACAAGAAAAATGTAATATGTAATGAATGAAATTAAAATTTATTTTATATGATTAAATAGTATATTTTTACCCCTATATCATTGGTATTAAGAATATTTAATCATTCTTAATTTTTCTTTTAAATGATTTTCCCATTTTTTCACTATTTCATATATTCTTTTATGTAATTTGTTTGTTTTATAGAAGTTATTTGATGTCTAATGAGTACAAATTTATATTCATGGGGTAATCCCTTCAATTATTATTGATATATACAACAGAAAAAATTAATAAATGTATTTATTCATAATTAACATAGTAAATCAATTTTTGGAAAAAATCATGAAAATGTACATCGTGTATAAATTTACAACTGATCGACTAGAAATTCATAGTTGAGGATTTAATTTACATTTTCAATGAAAATTTATTCTATAACGTTATATCCTTGAATTTTTTTATTTAAAAAACGGTGAGACTAATTCTATGGTATAACTTTGTATCTGCTTGAACCATCAATGATAGTAAATGATGATATTGAAATGGTATTGTAAATGTTCTTTAGGAATATATTTTTTATTGGTTGGGCGATCATTTAGATGGTTTTTCATCAACCTTTAATTTCACCCCATTCACTTTGTCCCTATATAATAATATTCATTGATTTAGAAATTTTTTCATTCATTATTAATGGTTTAGCATGAAAAATAAATTGGAAATGAATACCTCCTTGTCGGCATGTTTTTTATATGATATAATGGTAAAGAGATGAATATTATAATAGATAAAAAGACTATATGAATATCCACACCCTCATGTGGAATAGGTAGTTAGGCACTTGCATCAAGAGATATGTTAATCCCCATGCTCACATAAACTGTTGGATGTCGTCTTTTATCTATATTGACATCCTGGATATTAAATACATTACCCTTCTCAATAATGTGATGGGTGGTTGTTGATAGAAATAAATAAATGTCATTTTTACCCTATATAATATCAGTATATGAAAGGTATTAGTGTTAATAGAATTCATGTTTAACAAAAATAAATATAAGTATATTTATTACCTTAACTAAGAAATATATATGAGGGGAATGACTCTCTTAAAAGATAGTGGGTGTGGGGTGAGGTCATCATTCAATGGTTGTTCTGAATTTGTTTCTTATCATTTCTTCCCCACCCCAATAACTGATTCTCGACACTCATTATTCTATAGAATTTTTTCTTCAAGGGTGGAAAATATTTCATTCATCTCTTCCTTTTCATTATCTTTAGCATCTTGTTGTTGTTTTTTGCCCAAACTTGTTCAGGGTGTCACCCCAAAACCCACACCTCTGATGCAACCATATTGTTGTAGCCACTTCAAGGACTCTGATAGTAGGTGTTTATCATGTACATGTGGTGATGATTATTGTGTCTTATTTTTATAGAAAATATAAGACAATAACTAATCATTATTTTTTAATAGTGATTTAAAAAAATAATTATATCATTCACACACAAGTTTCCCACCATTTTGTCCCTATTTATCTATTAGTATTTAGTCATTATTTACACATGCCTCCTTCCATTGCACATGACATGGAAAGGGAGTGGTTTTTGGTTTGATTTCATTAATCTACAGATAACTATATGAACATAATTATGTTTTCGTTTTATGTCACATAAATTTATTAGGATAGATTTTAAATATGTACCAATTCTCATTCAATTATTACTGACCCCATCCTTGATTTACATTATGGGTATGATTGTTTTTCCACCAGTTTGTTATTTTCACCACACATGTTATATTTCATAAATAAAAAATTATCATTCAATGTGATGCATGCATGTATTTTCAAAAAAAAATTCACCATCCAAAATGTACCTAAAAAGAAATCTCATCACAACAGCTAGTAAACTCACCCCACACTTCGTTTATTATCATATGTCTCTACATTTGTTATATGATATACTAGAAATTTTTTTAAAATATATAAATTTAAAAATGAATTAATCTATAACAGTATAAATATTTAATATAATTTATTAATAAATTATATTACTATAATACTATATACTCTAATATTAATAAAAGTATATAAAATAAAAAATCGTAGAATACTATAAAATTATAAAATTTTAACAAATTTTTATATAAAAATTATTGAAATATAATTAAAATGATTATGCTAAAACATGAATTATAAATGAAGACACCACCATGAGATTTGAACCCTTTTAATTCCCTATTTTTTCAAAATATGTAGACACCATCAATGAAAATACATAAATAATTTCTATTAATGTTACTCATAATAAAATATATATTTATAAGCACTCTAAATATCATACAAATTCAATATTTCCATACTCTTTACTCCTATATTCTTTTACAGTAAAGATGAAAAAAATGATAATTTTAGGTTGAAGTCATTTCAGATGAATTTTATGGAGTGTGAAGAATATTGGGGGGGGGAATTGGTGTGTATGGAACATGGTATCAGTTAAGTGGTATTCAACAATATTTTTAAATTTTTTGTTAATTGCTACCAGATACTGTTCCAATGGGAATTCTATGAACTTTATAGAGACTTGATATATCAATTTTTAAATAATATTTTTCTCTATATATAATATATTTCAATAAAAATTATTAATACTAGGTGACATTGCATTACTTTTAATGTCCTATAAAATATTACAATTTATATTTTACCTACAATCATTTACCCTTCAAGCATAGTAAATTGATAGTTTGGGGTAAATCACAAGAGCAATAGGGAAGCCTAATTATGATCTCTAATATTATTATTTGGACTCCATATTATATTTAGATAATAATTAAATTAATCTATACTAATTAAATTAACAAATAATAACTATAATTAACTAAACATATGCTAATCATATTGGATGAAGATAGGGGAACCAATTTTTGAAGGATAATTTTCATATTTTGGAACAGTTCAACATCACTCATTAATTAATAAAAAAACTGCCTTGAGGCTTCTTAAATTAACTAGTTTTTCTTTGGCAGCTTCAAATAATATTAACTAGGTTTTTCAATACCTTTGGTAAATGAATTATAACCAACTTATGTGCCCAAAAAATCAATAAAATATAGAGAACGAGGGAGGAAGAAACATTGTTGTGGAATTCTCTTCCTTTAAGGATACGTGAATATGAGGAACAATGTACCTTAGATTTGGAGAGGGATTGTCAGCAGCAGAGGTAGGGTTCGACATTAGCTGTAATCGAGTTCTATGAAATCATGAATGTGTGAGAGAAGGAGACACTGTTAGGGTTATTTTTATATCATCGAGGGAGAATTATATCAGTGATTTCATAGAAAAACTGAAAAAACATGACTTTTTGAATGCTAAAATTATATTGATGATAGTGAAGAGTATTATTAGTGTTCTCTTATCATTGATAATGGGATGTCTTTATCAGCTATATTATTTTTAGTTATAATTATAAATAAATATTTTGATGGTTATGCGGCTCGTGTCTTCCTCTCCCCGTGAAAATTTATTATAGAATTTATTAGTGCGATGAATTTATCCTCAAATCTATCTGTAGTTCTAGTGGAGGCCATTCCAAAAGTGATGGAGCATGAATCCGACGTTCGAGATGTGCATCTGTCCTCTGATAGTGGTCATGAATTGAGTCCTAGTTCATTTCTGGTCAATGCCACATAGGTGATTCTTGTATTGAGATCTCTTTCCGGAGTCTCATATTTGGTCCCTACTCTATCTACTACAAATGGGTAAGGTGATCTGAATTCCATGGAGGTCAGATATGGTTTGTAAGATGTTTATGACCCTTTGGATGGATGAGATCTGAAAGTAGATATTCCTAGGAGACTCATACCCTAGTGTCACGATCTTCTGATAGGTTATTCCCATCCAACTCAGCTCCCTCTCTACATAAGTGGATCTCATAGAATTGTTCTATTTCTTTTTTATAATCTATATATATGATCATTGAGTAGCATATAGAGGCATGAAAATATTTTATTATTATGTTTCTTCCTTCACAAGAGATCAACGAATCGTGGAAGTAGGAAGACATCAAAAATCAACTAGTCTGAATTTGGGGGTTTTTGAAATTGGCATATTATGTCAATTTCCATGGACTATTTATACATTAAATTCAATTCACAAGAGATCAAAATAAAGGAATGGAGCTATGGGTATGTTATCTTTGAACTAGGGATCCTTAGATTTTAGGACCGTAACCCCTTGTTTGATCTATATCAGACAATGAAATCTATTGTTATGTCATAGATTCAGGTGAGAGTACTAAATTGATTCATTTTCATCAAATTATTCTTCTGGAGTTGTATTTGGCTGAAGTGACACCAATTTTATTTGGAAAGGGAATATACCTGGTCAGGTATGGCCCCAATTCCAATATAATGGATGAAAATTATCTTAATTCTATGCTAGTTGATACTATTTTTTAGTTTTTTGGGGAATTTAAATGTGACATTTATATTTAATATGAGTATGTTTCTTATTTATGTGTCAATTTATTTTGTATTGAGCATTGTAAATAATGTTATCACTGAGGTTTGAGATTTAATTACTATAAAAACATGGCCATCAAGATAAAAAGTAAAAGAATAAATTTCATATCACTGATCCATCTATAACATTGGATGTGAAGTAAGGGAAGGATTGTCTAAGATGAGATGATCCACTATTAGTGTGTACATATCTTCTTATCAAATAATTTAGAATTGATTCTTCAATCGGTGATCATCAGCTTGCTTCCTTTGTTAATGTGGTCTCTGGTGTCAATAAAGATAGTGACAAGATCCTTAATAAGGTTTCCAAATTTGTAAGCCCTATAGAGATGATGGAGGACCAAGATCGGGGTCATACATAGAAGGCACCAGTTGATGATTTGAATTTTGTGGAAGTTGTTCAGCATATAGTGGATAAAGAGAGAACTATGATCAAATTGAAAAACATTTTTGTAATTGAATAGGGATGTTAATGGATTACCCATAAGAAGGCTATTATGCAGCCAACCTTCTGAGACAAGGATAAAGTAGTATGTAATAAGGAGTAAGTAAGCAACCTAGTGTGTGTGGTAATTATCTTGGTTAGATGATGATCGATGTTGGCACTATCCCATCAAATCCTAACATGTGAAAAATTTCATTGTTGGATGTTCTGAATAGTTGATTGAGAAAGGATTTGTTTCATGAAGAATTTGTTGTTATTCATGAGGACAGAGATGACCATCAACACGACTCCATATTATTAATTTAAATTTCTCCACACATGAGATCATCCTATTTTTTAGGATAATTTTGAGGGTGACGACCTTTATGTGTGGATGACCATGATATCACATGGAATACTCTTAAGAAATTGAAGCACATAAGACATCTGAATTGAAGGGATGACTCTCGAGGAAAGGGTGGAATACATAAAAGTGCATGATTAATTTATGGTCCACCCATGCAGGCTTATTTATTCAGTACATGGCTCGAAGACCCAATGGGGATGATGCCCATTAAATGTCCCAAAGGACCACAAATAGGCTCGAAGGCCTAGTGAAACATCATGGTTTCATTATACTTGCATCAAAATTTTTTCATACCATTCTAACTTCACCACCAGCATCAGTCTCAAACCATGCCATGAATGCATCACTAACTGCTAATGGAAATTCTCTCCCACCCGAATTTCAACCTGAGTCTGAGGAAAGAATACAAGGAGTCTTTAGAACTCGATTAAGCCCCCAACTACAATAATTTTATAATTATATATAATAAATAAATAGATTTATTTTTTTATAATTATATATCTATATATAATTATATTTATATAATTATATATATTTTAAATAATAAATAAAATAATTATTTTTATCATAATTTTATAATTATCTAAATATATATTTTTTGGAGTAGATTTCGAGAATATCTCTCTATAATGAAGAGAATATCTCTCATGATAATGCTACAACAATTGAAATTTAGTTCCCCATATATGTAGAGAAATCTTTGGACATTATTAGATGTTTGGTGCATTTAATGCCAATAATACTCATGTAGAATCATAGGGTGTGGCTGCTCATGAAGAAGTGGAGAAACGATTTCATGGCGATCACTGCCCTGGTCCTCACCTAAAGATATATCTAATGTAGGAGAGCATTTCTATTTTTAAGGTGTGATTTGGGACAGTGGAAGTGTTCTGACCCGTTCAGGGGCTTTTGGTGATGATTGGGTGATCGGTCGGAAAGGCTTCGGTCACCTGTAGTGGTGGTTTCATAGATGGGGGAGCGACATGGAACCTCGGGCTGATGATGGGCTTGGCCTTCCCAATAGTAGAGATGGTTATTCTTGTTCTGCCGATGGTGGCCTCCCTAGCCAGTGATGTCCTTGGAAGGCATTGTTCGACCACAAGGACATGGTATAACATGGGAAAGAGCCACCTCCTCGTCAGTGGGGATAGAGGAAACGACTGATGTCATATTAGCGTTGTCCTCGGTGGATAGCGATTTTCTATCGATGAATTGTGCATCCCATATATCAATATGGTGTCGATTTCAAATGGTGGATCACATGGCTTCTCAACAGAAGGGATGCGAGTGTGGACCTTGCCGTGGGTTGCATGTCAGTGAGGACATTGGGGTGGGTTGAAATTTTTTATATAATTAGAAATATATAATTATAAAAATAAAAATTATACTTATTTTTTAAATATATTTATTGTAATTTTAAATTATATATGAGAACATAGTATATTCCTGTTTATAACATGAATTAATCATACCTAGTAATGTATATATCATAAAAATATATTCATCACATATATAGAATGAAATTATAACAAGTGTGTCATTGTATAAATGAACATTCATGAGTCATGAATACATAACATATGCATGTGTCATCATTATATGCATAATCAAAACATTTGGAACACAACAACCCATAATCATGACCACAAAAAATATTACGATCATATAATTTCACTACTACTGATAGTGATTTTAAAAGTGCATGAAACCACTTTTATTAATTCTAGAAAAGCCTTTTTTATATCACCGAAGATAAAAGGGGGTATCGTTTATCAGTGCTCAAAAAAGAGTTGATAAATGCTCATTTATCAGCACTATTTTTATGGCTGATAAATGTCAATTCTTTTTAAAAAAACATTAAATTGGATACCTCTTTTAACAGTTCTTGACCGCCCTTCAACATCGCTAGTCCCCACCTGCACCTGCTTGCACACCCACCAACACACTTTTACAAAGCTATCCCCCCACCAAGCACATACCAGTGCATGCGCTTCTGCCTCCCCCAGGATTTAAACATGAGACCTCTCCCCTCCAAATCAGGGCACTTTACACTCCCCCATGTTTCGTTGTCTCTATTAAATGATATATCAATTTATGTATATATATATAGTTATATTTATTAGCATATTAATATAGATTTATATTATTTTATATATGTTAATATATATAGATTTATTAGTATATTAATATATATTAATATCTTTATATATATAAAGAATTATATTTTTTATCTGTATATTTATTCGTATATTTATTTTTAATTATAATATTAGTTAAATACATTTATAAAATATATATGTTGTGTGTCTTTAAAGATAAATAAATAAATACATATATACAACACACATACAACGTACATACACTTGTATATATTATATATATGTGTGTGTGTCTATAAGTATTATAATACATATTTATAAATATTGACATATATTATATATTAATATGTATATTTTTTTGTATATTCAAATGTTAGAGTATCTGGATAATATATTTCAGTTTGTTAATTAGGACACACACTAATATAAATAAAAACACACACACACACAAGATATATAGCTATATGAATATACATGTGTTTGTTTTCCTAATAAAATCGATATTATATGGTTTATATATTGAAAAAATTATACATTATATGTAAATATATTTAATTATTTATTTATAAAATTAAATTTTTGTGTGTGAATATATAAAAATTTGTATACATTGTTATATATTTAACTATAAATAACATTACATTGTGAAAAATGATAAAATTTCAAATCCATAATATCAAAATGATTCTAAAGCTCATAATAAATTTAGTCCCTACAAAAAAGGGAATAAATAACCCCTATGACGAGGCTGAAATTCTATCAAATGTTAAAAAATTTGAGTATGTCGACTAAAAACTCAATTTTGGAGCACTTATGAGCCTTTTTGAACTAAATATTTGCAAAATAAGTTTATCTTCAATTGCTAACGCGCAGAGCTCTCCAAATTCTTCGATTTGATATGTGGTACAGCTCAAACGGACACCTGGATCAAAAGTTATGACCATTTGAAGTTTGAGTTATGTTTTCAACTTATTTTAGATCTTTTAATAATTTTATTTTTATTTTTTGTGTCTCAAAATTTCTATTAAAAGATTATTAGTCGATGATAATTAGGAAATAATTAATTAATAATATTATTTAAAATATTTTAATCCATTTCACTAAATTTATTATATATTAATAATAAATGTCTAATTATACTCATATAAAACATATTTAAAAATTAAAAATTATATTAATATTAACATAAATATATTTATAAATTTTTATGTTTATATTTTATTTTTATTTTTTTTGAAATATAGCATTAAATGGATCTAGTAAGAATGTGCTGATAAAGAACCCACTTTAGCAGCACTAATAAAAAAAGTGATGATAATGGGGGCCCCTTTAACAATGTTAAAAAATGGGATGATAGAGGGGGAATCATTATCAGCACTAAAAAATAGATAAATGGATACTTTTAACAGCGCTTTTTGGCATTGCGAAAACCCATTTTTGTGGTAGTGCGCCAATTATACTCACAGATCAATATATGAAAATAAACAATGTCCACCATGTCTTTGAATATCATCATTATCTCACTATATATATATCAAATTCATCAATGTTGTATATTTAATCATATATATATATATAATTGTAATTAAATATATTTATAAATTATTTATATATATTTATAAATATAAAAACTAAAATTATTATTTTTTTAAAAAATATTGTAAATTAAAATTTATTTAAATAAATATATATTTATTAATATTCTTATAAATACTTTTTTAAAACTTATATATATTAATTAATAAAAAATATAAATTAATATATCATATTTATACTAATTATAAACATGCATTTTTTAATTAATGTATATAAATAAACAATATTTTTAACTATAAATATAATAATTATATATATATATATATATATATTAATAATACATTTAATTAAAAACATTCATCAGTGTGTTTTCCATGATAAAGGTGAGATTTTTATCAACGATTTATGCTTAGTGTTGATAAAAGTATTTGCATCTCTTGCCCTGATCTGTGGAAGTGAATAAAGAACACGATGTATATCAAAAATAGGGTGATATTCACATTATATTATTCAAATATATATATATGCCATAATTCCAAAGTGGGGTGAAACTCATTAATGTTAGCCACTCTCATGGGTTTGGGAAATGATATTTCCTTATAAATATAGATGTTATCACATCTAGAAATGATATTTCGTAGAAAAAAATTAATATTTTACCATTTGTTGAAGTAATTATTATTATTATATAGGCCACGACTAATGTTCAATAAGGTAAAAAAAAGTAAATTGTGGGGGTATTGGGATAAAAAAATCAAGTGTCTATAATTCATTAAATAAATGTTACAATCATTGGCATCTATTGTGAAACTGTATTTCCCCCACGGTGCAGTTCAGTTGGTAGTGGCTCTGTGGTGTCTCGATGAGGTCTCATGTTCTAGTCTCACCATATTATTCATTGTCAGTGGTGTAGGGATTTTTTGGTATTTATACCCCTTCCCATTCGTTACACTATATATCCTTATGGGATGATGGAGGTCCAATTCATGTTGATATAATGAATTCATGTGTGTTTAAGATTTATTATGTAATATAATATAGATTTTTATTATGCTGTGTTTGTGGCCTGCTTAAATCCCATAGGGTCACCAAATTGTTGGTGATTTTGTGCTACCGAAGTATTTTAGTAGGGTAATGGTGGTTGTGGGGTTCTGGTTGGAATCTTCATTAGTTTTTGGGTGAGGCATCCTCAATAGTTGGTTGCATCAATGTTGTGGGTACCAGATTTGGTCGATGGAATGCTTGTTTGTGACACCATGATTCGATGGGGGCATCTAAATGCTGTTAAATTGGATGGATTACGGAATGAGTATAGATTCTTAAAAAAAATCACTGTATTATGGCCATTAAAATTATAAAAAATATGGACATTGATTTGTTTAGGAACATGTCAACACTTGACTGTGGTGTCGTCTAATAACCACCTTACTCCTTGGGGGCTATAAAACCTTTCTCACAGAGGCAATATTTGAGGTTATAAGGAACCACTAATTTCTTATACTAGTAGTGTTTTATAACCCATTATAATTTTCATAATTTTTTAATAATTTGGATATATATATAGTAGTGGTGGAATAAAAAAACTGAGAGTTGTGTATAATTTTTTCCTAAAAGAACACCATTAATATAATTCTTTTCGTGCCGGCTAACCCTCACAGAAATTTCTAAGACAATACTTTTAAGTAATGAAATATCATACTTGTGCTATTTTATAATATTCCCTTACAAATATTGAAATACTTTATATCCATGGAAGAAATTTAGTTCCACAATAATTTTCATCTCAAGTTCACTTTTCATAAGTTTTATGAAACCTATGACGCATTATTTTCTAGTGATTCTAAAGGTAATATCACCCTGATAGATCAAAAAATTATAATATATTTGAAAACCTATTTGATATAATTAAAATTATCTTATATTGCATTTTAAAAATTTCATTATAAAAATAGGGTTCCTATTTATCATGTGAGGCACTCAATGATTACATAATTCAATATGTAACATATCAAGATTTATGCATATTCATCTTTTAATTAAACTATTCTATAATTTAAAACAACTTAGAATTGTTTTAATATAAATAATACTTGAAATAAGATCTATACCAACGGTTTTGGGAAAATCATTGGTATAGTTCACTTATATGGACCTATACCAACGCTTTTTCCAAAACCATTGGTATAGGTCACTAATTTGGACATATACCAATGGTTTTCCTGAAACAATCGGTATAAGGGGGACCTATCCCAACGGTTTGGAGAAACCATTCTTATAAGTCACTAATATGGTCTTATACCAACGGTTTCTCCAAAATTGTTGGCATAGGTCCCCTCCATACAAACGGTTTGTCCAAAACCATTGGTAATGGTCCATTAATCAATGAATCTATACCAACGGTTCTCATAACCGTGGGAATAGGTGTATACCAATAGTTTTGAGAAACGTTGGTATAGTAACATGTATTTTTTATGGAATATTCTTATAGAGAACATTAAATAAAGAAATATTTAAAATATTTTTGATAATAAATATATATATTTAGGAAATTGTGTTCACAAAAGTAATGTTAGATTTTTGGTTAGGATGTTCAATCTTAAAGAGGAGGTACTGGGATCAAAACTAACAGAATGATTCTTTTTTGAAATTCATATACCAACGGTTTTATAGAACTGTTGGTATTGATTTTTCTTATTACAAATACCCAATTTTTTCCAATACTGTTTGTATAGACCTATCCCCACAGATTACTAGCCAACAGTTCTCCAAACTGTTAGTATAGGATATACCAACGGTTTGGAGGCCTATACCAACGATTTAAAACCATTTGTATAGGGTATTTTCTAGTAGTTAAACATTTATGAAAAAAATGATTTTATTAATCCAAATATGTTTTGGTTAAGGTAAAATATTCAAATTATAAATTAATTCCTTTTTATGAAATAGAATTTTAATTTTATCAAATTTATATATAATAAATTCTTTTTAAACATTAGAATTTAAAAAATTAATTAAGTTTTCTCTTAATATTTAAAAGTATATGATTTTCCTAAAGATGGGGTTAGATCCTATTTTGATTATTAAATTAATGACCTATTTCTATTTGTGTAGAGGGAGACCCATTACCTAGACCATATGCCCATGTCCATGTGGAACAATAACATTGCCAAAAGACACGGTGTGTGGTCATACCATCATCATCATGCATGGGTCACCAAGTTCATGTCATGCCCATGTCACCGCTTGTCTGCATCATGTCATTGTCACCGCCTACGATATAAATCATCTAAGGGGATCGTTAGGATTTCAACCATTGTGAATTTTATATACATTATTTCATAAACAACATGGTTTTATTAATAAAATTAAATGTAAAATAAAAATGATTATTTAAAAGTACATTATATGAAAATTTATAGTTGTATGTTTTTATACTATTTTTATTTAAAGATATAAATTTTATATTAAAATAAATACAATACCTTAAAAATAGGTTTTGGTAGCACCATCCTTTAACGATGTTAATGAATGTTCTGATAAATGGGGCGCCTTCATCGGTGCTAAAAAAGCCTTGATAAAGTCTTACATTTAACAGCGTTTTTTAGTGCTAATAAAGGGACCTCATTTATCACCACATTTGTTAATGCTGTTAAAAGGGCCCCTTTGTGAGAATTGTTTTAGTAGCGATGATAAAGGGAGAGTCTATTTCGATGCTTTTTTAATAGCAATGATAAAAGGTATAATATAATAAATTATATTTCATTAAAAAAATATTTATAAATTTATATATTTATATAGATATAAATAAAATATATATATTTTAAATATGTTTGAGACAAGTATAAATAGTCATTTACACTTAATATATAACATATTTAGTGAAATTGGAATATAAAATAATGTTAAACACATTATTAATTAATAATTTTATAATTATAATCAAGTAATAGTCCTTTATTAACAATTTGAAGACCCAAAAAATAAAAAAATTAATAAATTATATGAAACAAGTTAAAAACGTAACTCGAAGTTCAAATTACCATAACTTGTTATCTGGGTGTTCATTTGAGCTCTACCACATATCTAATCAAAACAGGTGATAATCTGTATGTGCTAGTGAAATAAGGTTTTTGAGGATAAAAAAGGCCCAACATGCCTCCAAAACTATTTTTTAGTCAGGATACCAATTTTTTTAACAGTAGATGTAATTTAATCCTTGGTTAAGTGGGCATTTTTTCCATTTTTAAATGGGTAATGAATTTTATCCTTGGTATTACATTCATATTGATATTATGGATTCATTGTACACAATTTAATTCTATTTATGATTAAATATATAAAAATGTATACATATTATATATATATTCACACATAAAAGTTATATTTTTTAAATAAATAATTAATCACATTTACATATAAAATATATTTCTCAATATAAAAACCGTAAGTAAAGAAAAACTAATATCTATTTTATTTTAAATAAATATATAGAAAACATTTATATACCTATATACCGTTTCTATGTGTTTGTGTGTATTTGTCTATGTCTGTATTAAAAAACTGAGATATATTATCTTTATATTTTTTCATATGTACATACATATTAATATATAATATATGTAATTATATATAAATGTGTATAATTATACTTACAGATACACAGATATAATATATATATATATATATATATATATCTCCGTGTGTGTACTGTATATATGTATGTATATATTTATTTATTTATAAACACACAAAAACACACATTTTTTAAATATATTTAAAATCGTTCTTATATATATATATATATTAATTTATGAATAAATATATTGATAATGAAATATAACTAAATATAAATATATAAATATATATATATATATGAATAAAAATATAAATATATAAAAATATAAAAATATAAATATGTAAATATATAAATATATAGATATAATAATATATGTAAATATATATATTAATATACAATTAAATATAACTTTATATATATAAAAACATATATCATTAAATGAAGAACAAAAATCATAGAGGATTGGTAAAGGGTCTAAGAGCACAAAGAAGAGGTCTGGAGTTCAAATCCACATGGAGGTAGGGGCGAGCATGGGTGAAATTAGGGCTAGTGCTATTAAATGTTGTGGTGGCTTCGGCCTTTGGGAGGGGGGGGGGTTCAAGTACTCTTAAAACCATATGATTTGAAAAAATAATAATTTTTTTCAACTTTATCCACATTTTTTAGCGTTGATAAAAGGATCCAACTTTTAATAGCGTCTCGATTATCATTGTTTTTTTAACAAAGATAAATCCATGTTTCATAGTAGTGATATGATTTTCAGATGAAAATATTGTGTACATTTACGAAAATATATACTTAAAGTCATTTTATAAACATTCTATGTTTTACAATACAACTATTTATTAATTATTTAAAAGAACATTTTATTCATAGTTTTCAAATTAGTTTTTCAAATTTAAAATAATTACAATATATTTTTTAAACTATACCCATTTATTAGTAAAATTATATTTTAAATGATAGTTAAATATATAAAAGTACATTTATTTTAGGAAAAATTAAAAGTTTTATAAATTTAATTCAATTATATATTTACCAGGAATGTTTAGGTAATGAGTTTGCCGGACCCTAAGAATTTAATAATTAAAATAAATATACATCAAAGACAAAGTATGCAACCCATAATGCGCCAATAATCCATGAAAGTGACCCATCAACACCCAAAACCATAAATATAATCCAAAGTCCCATAAAAGTTTCACAGTGACCCATCTTAGGTCTCCCAAAGCACTACAACAGATATTAAATTTTATAGCACACATAAAAGGTTTTAACAGTTCTAAAAAATGCTAATAAATGGAATCCTTTATCGACACTAAAAAAGAATAGATAAAAGCCCTCCTTTGTCGGTAATATTTTAGCATAGATAAATTCTACCCCATTTTAGTGTTATTTTTAGTGTGGATATATCCCCTCTTTATCGGCCCTTTTAATAGCTCGGATAAAGGGGGGCCTTTATCAGTGATCGAAATAGTGTTCTTAATGGCCTAGCATGTTGTAGTGTGGAAGTTCCCATTCAGTGTAATATATCACTGAGAAGAAGAGGGGTTGAAGTAGTGATACTCTTTTACTTTTACATTCCCTTACAGTTGAAACAACCTTCACCTCTTTTTAAATATTCAATTCCCTACTGAAAACAAATCAAACACACATCCATATAAACATTGTTATTTACAAGGATTACTATTCAATAATAATAGGTACATCCTTGGTATAGTAGCAAGTAATCCAATACCATACAATCTAATAGAATAAAATACGTGTATTATAACAAGTAGGGTATAACCTTACACTCATGTAGCACTATGAAAAAATCCCACTAGTGTGTGTGCACCATCATAGTATAATAGAGTAATTCAACATTTATGGTAACAACTCATGTTATATGCACTTGTTTTTAATTCAACAAGTGTATAAATGTGTAAAAAAAATCATTAACTCCATACCCATATGAAAGGGATGAACATTCTGGACTAATGTAAAGTAACTTAGAGTTAAATTTCACATTCAGATTTTATGAATCTGATTCTTCTTGATAAATCTAAATTGGTACCACTTCAATCCTTGAGTATGCTGAAACTCAATACATTTCTTCTTCAGTCTGGGAATCATCAGTAGGGTAAAACTCGGCATGAAAGACTCCATTATTATTTTTCCTTAGTCAGAGAAACCCAATATGGTGATACCCAGTATGGAAATCAAATTCTGATTAGTTCATTCTGGTACAACAACCACGTTATGATTGGATCGTCATGGTACCACAGTCATCCAAAACATCATAATCCCCTTTTTATAATATTCAATACATGAAAACTGGTATCACATTCTCTCACCGAGCCTTTAGATATTCTCATTATTCCGTGATGGACAGTACTCTGCTGTCAGACTCTCTAAAGTACAATGTACTTTCTCGCCTATTATAGGTGACTCAAAATAGGCTAGGTGAGAATCCCAAAATGATTTCCCACTCACCTAAATTCACTCTAATCATCATTTCCCTTGAAATCTCATAGAAATTTTGAATTCATCGACTCTTCTCAATTCTTATCAAAGCTTCTTCAACCTTTTTTACTTCTTCTTTAGACTATATTTGTTAAGATTGATTAAGATCATCAAAAAGAAAATAGACTGAACATTAGATTCCAATTCTCCCATGAAAATTTCTCAATCTGATTCTTTATAACCTATTTTAAAAAAAAATCTTATATTAGAAGGTTATTCTATCCCTTGATAAAGAATGCATCAATGTCGATCTCTTTTTCTTCTCTATTGACCCACTTCAGACAACGAACATATTCTTCACATATATTGACTCATTTGATGAATAGAATACTTCTTCTTCCGTTATCTTGACCCACATGGTAAAAAGAAACTTCTTATTCACTTATCGTGACCCACTTGACGAAGGCATTTGGAGACCAACTAGAGAATGAAATTTCAAGATATGACCAAATTTGGTATTGATCATACTGGGTATGATTATTTCTAATTATTATCATAAAAATGTCAAAAAACCCTTCACTTGACATCATGTTCCATTGAAAACATCCTCATCATCATTTGGACCTTCATCGTAGGTACCACCTTCATTAGAATCACCTCTACCAACGATACAGATTCACTCCTCTCAGAACATCTTTCCCATAAGTAATATCTCTTCTCGGTAACTCTTTTCCATCAGCATTAACTCATCATGGAATTTCTTTCCCATTAAAACTGATTTAATTGGTATCAATTTTTCAACAGCCATCCACACCACATTTTCAACACCCATCGGCACCACTTTTTAAATTATCATCGGTGCCACCATTCCTTGGCATCACACTTCACAATGAACATTTCCTTTCTTCATTGGTATCATCTCTCCATTACTACTTTATTATATCAGGATTTTATCCTGTGTTCTTACTTTAACTCATGATCTATGAGAAATAAAAATCAGAAAATAATCGTCACACTTAAAAACATCATAGTCAAAGTGAATCTGATTCTCCATCATAACTACTGATACATCCAATGAAATTAACTTAGAAAACAGGCTCTGATTATTCTGAAGATCAGAACTGGATTATTCTTAAAATCGTGCATTATTTATTCTAAAATACGCTATGATTCTTCTAAAAAATAGTATATGATTCTTTCAAAAATGAGTCAATGATTATTCTAAAAATAAGTTTCTTATTCCATAAAAATATAATCTCTAAATCATTCGAAAAATAGATTCTGATTCCATAAGAAACACTCTTTAATTCCTTCAAAAATTAATCTCTGATTCCTTCTAATAATGGGTACTTATTCCATCAAAAAACACAATGATATTATTAAATAAAATTAGGTTTCCATTGTCTCAAAAAACATGTTATAATGCATTTAGAAACCAAACCATATTATGATTCCTTCCAAAACAATGTGTAGTGATTTATTTTTATTGAAATCATCTTTGACAACAAAAGAAAAAAAAAGAAAACCATCATTTTCATCATCATCTTTGTCATAAAAATATCCCCCTTTAAATTTTTTTGTCAATAATATTTTCATATATCATTGAACATTGTATCCTCAAGAAATGGATTACTTATCAATAATTCTAAGCCTACATAAGAAAACTAATTATAGGAAACAAGAATCATTGATAGCATAACCATGATGTCAAAAAGTAGTGATTATGACTTTCTATTTCACTTTTCATTTCACTACTCTTCTTTACTCTTCTTGGAACAGGAAACAATTTCTTTATTATAAAAACATCAAAAACCAGTTAGAATAGTTCACACAATATATATTTTTGAATCCATATCTTAACCCTACTATCTCTTTTAAGAAGTAGATTAAAAAACAATAAAATTATCCCCCTTGAAAAAACAATCCAAATAAGGAATATATATAGGACATAACAACATATCATACCCTTAAAGGGAATGTGGTTGGACACCTATGTTAAACCTAAATTATAAGAATGATTCCTTCAACAAGGGTTTAGTGAAAATGTTAACCAATTGTTTTAATGTTGAAACATATTCGATCATTAATTAATTCTTCTCCCCATTCTCCTTGCTGAAATTATATTTGATGTCAATATTTATTGAATGAGAATGTTGAACTAGATTTCTGGTGAGATTGATTGTTCTTTGATTATCACACCCCAAGAGCAACAGTAACATCACTTTATCAAGATAATCTTACAAAAGTGTCTTCATCCACAGAACTTGAGTAGTGGCTTGCGTGGTAGCAACATACGCAGATTCATCCATACTGAGAGATAGTTTATTTTTATTCTCTGAATGAAAACTAACAAAATTAGTTCATATAATGAACAAACTACCATATTTACATATTATATCATCAATATTTCATGCTCAAAAATCATCTTTTGATTCAAATTATGATCAACTTCCTTTCCTTAACCTTCTTTACTTAACTTTGTTCCCATTAATATTGGTATGGAGAGAGGTTTTTATTTTTACATGCCAAATTTCTTAAGAATTTCATTAGCATACTATTTATTGAAAAAAATGTATTTTTTCTGTATGATTTGTAACATACGAAACTATTTGATTTCCCCCAACATGGACATTACAAAATACTTCTTCATATATTCATAAAATCTTTAACAACTTCTTTTATTATTCCTAGAAAAGATAATACCATCAATATAATCTATTGCGATGAGGGAAAAATCTTTACTTTCTCTGATATACATATTTCTATCGAATCTTCCTTTCTTAAAGTTCATCTTCCTTATCATGTATCCAATTTGGAATACCATTCCCTTGGTGATTGTTTTAGTCCATACAAGGCTTTCTTCAATCTCCATACATAAATCTCATCTTTCCCAACAAAAAATTCACATGTTCATTCAATATAAAATTCCTCTTCAAGATCACCATTCAGGAATGTGGATTTGGCATTGATTTTAAACATTATGTAGCCTCATTGTGCAGAAATGGAATGAATGATCCTTATAGATTCCAATCTAGACACCAGAGAAAATGTTTCATCAAAATTAATGCCTTTAATAAGTGAATACCCTTTGAAAAACAATTTTGCATTGTTTTCAATATCCTCACCTTCCGCATTTAGTATGTCGAGTAAAACCCATTTTATGATAATAAAATTTTTGTTTTTAGGCTTGGGTACAAGTTCCCATGTATGTTTCTATTCAATTTGATCCAATTATTCATTCATGGCTTAAATACATTCCAAATACCCAAAAGATTCCTTCACATCATTTGGTTCCACTTTTGAATATAATGAATTATGTGTAATGGATTTTGTTGTTCTTCTAGTTTGAACCTTCTAATGTTTATCATAAATTATATTCTTAACATCCACTTATTTCCTTAGCATATGATGAGACTTATGATTATATTTGTGTCTGATTATTCTTCTTGAGAAGGGATACACTTGTTTGTATTTTTATAATATTTTTTTTAATCATTCATGACATCATCTTCAAATTAAGTAGGTTATTCTTTCCCATTTATTTAGATAAGCATAAAATCAATAAAGTCAAAAAATTTCCCTACTTCTTTGTTGAATCATCTATAACATCTTTCTTCTGAATCATAGTCAAGAAATATTCCATAATTAGATTTTTTCTCAAACTTATCATAGTTTCAAGCATTCTTATTTATAATTAATGGACTCCTGAAAACTCTAACATGATTCATACATGAAGTTATTCCACAAAACAAATCAAATGGTGTCATATATGATTGATTCATAGTAAAACATCAGTTTTTAATATAAACTGATGTACTCATAACTTTCATCCAAATGTTATGGGAAAGGCCATGTTCACATAACATGGTTCTTCCCATTTTCTCCAATCTTTTGTTCTTTCTGTCAACAACCCCATTTTTTGGGGGTTTATATGGAGAATTATATTCATGCTAAATTACATGATTCTTAACATAATATTAAAATTATTTACTTCTATACTCACCAACATTATCAGTTCTCAACTTTTTCAAAATACACTCACATTCTTTCTCAACTCTCCTACTGAAACTTTTCAACATTTTCAAATCATCTAATTTGTGATTCATATACATGACACAAGTAATGAAAGTAAAGTCATCAATTAAAGTGATGGAGTACTTTTCCCTATTTGTTGATTGTTTTCTCATTATACCAAATATATCAGAATGTGTCAGATCTAGGGGTTTCATTGAACACATATAAACATTCATATGCAAAACATTCATAATAATTCATTTGTCACAGATAATGCAACACAAATATATTATTCAAGGAAAATTAGGGATATCTAGAACATTATATATTTTAGATAGCTTTCTGATGTTTCTCTAACACATGTGTCCAGCCCTTTTATTCCACAACTGATTCTCTTCTATTGTGATTTGGTAATAAGCGTTTTGTGTATCACCAACCTAAAGCAAATTCCTTTTTTTACATTGGACACATGTAAACATCATCCCATATTCTTCAATATTTATAATAAAACCATATTTCTTAAATATAATGTAGTTACCCTCATCACAAAATTGTGAATCACGCAACAGAATGTGCTTTAGTTCATCAATATACAATGTTTTCTTGCCTTTAATATTTTCTTTTCCTAATTATGGAAGACATAACAACATTTATTTTCAATGTCTCATCATTTCTAAATACCATTATACCATCTTTAATATTTTTCACATACTTTACCACTTTCATGTTTCCTAACTTGTTTGAAGAACACCGACTATTAAGTATCCACTGTTTTTTTTTATTTCAATGCAATTTCAACAACAAGATATTTTTCTTCTTTCATTTTATTCTTTACGTTCGACATTTTATAATTAAGAATATTATGCTATGCCTACAACCAAAAAATACATACTGTTTCACAATATCTAGGTTTTCCCCATCCCACAAATATAGTTTCCAGGGGTTGGAACCTACATTAAATCATCATTACTTTTATTTCAAACATGTTTTCAACAAACATCTCATTTTTCTTTGTTTGACTTGATTGACCCCCCCCCCCTCAATCTCCACCTTTCAAAACCTTTGGTAGAGCAGGAATGTTGTTGGTAGAAAAACACATAATTTATGTATGCATGAATCCACCACAATACGAAAAATACCCATAGAAAGATTATTTTCCTCTAAAACATCTATACTGATCAGAATCATGGATATGTTTCTCAGCCACATTCTTCTCTATTTATCCCGAGCCACCAACCTATCTGTTAACAACAAGGTTATTCTGCTTCATTTTTGATTTATTGAATTTATATATATTTGAATCCTTTTCCTATTAAGATTCTTTCAAAACATATTTGTACATAGGTTTCAATAAAACTTCATAATTTCTAGCATTTTTGGTCTTGGCCACAAAAATAGATTTCCCAGCATTATTCTTTATAGAAACTACATCATTATTCGTATTACCCTATAAGGTAAATTTTATTAAAGATTATCTAGATTCCCCTATATATAACATTCACAAGACTTAGTGATAGTGTTATGGAAACTTGTATTTCTCATTTCAGTCTCTGAGATTTTTTTTAAACAAGTCTCAACTCTTCTTGTTGTGCATTCATCTTTACATCTAGATGCTCATTACGATTCTTCTCATCTTCAAGAGACTTCTTCAAATAATCAATCTCTTTGACAATCATTTTTTTAAGATCATATTGATTTCAAAATGAAGAACATTCATCTTTATATTTTTTATTTTTCTTTTCAAGAATTCTAATCATTTTTAAACACTCATTCAACTCTTTATTCAAATTAATTTCATGTTGATTTTCTTATTCTTCATTGAAACTACTTCATCTGTACTCTTCATCATTAACTATTGCAATGAATGTATTCTCCATACCATAATCAAATTAGTTTTCTGATTCAACACCACTTCCTTCATATTCTTCATTCTTATATAGAAAAATTCTTTTTTTGGTGCTGAAGAATTTATTTTATTTACCTAACTTTATATTATCACATTTTCTCTTCCACAATCTTCTTGGATTTAATTCTTATTCATCCCTATCCTCTTCATTTTTTTATTTGAGGAAAATTATCCACAAAGTGTCCAATGACTCAAAATTTAAAACAATTCATGGGAAGTTTCCCTTTGTATTCCCATGTACCTATTTTTACATTTTTAGAAAATATGGATGAAATGGTGTTAGGATTTTTTCATAGCTTTTTTTTTGAATTGGAATTACAATCTTTTTATTTTATTTGTGTCTTTATAGAATTCACTTTCATTATAGACTTGAAAGGAATTTCTCTATAAACTTTAGTCTTGATCATTATATCATTCAATATTCATATCTCTTAAGTAATAAGTGTTCTATGCTTGTAATCAAGATATAATTTCTTAGGATTTATGTCTTCTAATAAAAAATAGTTTCCATCAATTATTTTAGGTAGGTTTCTGATTATTTTCTCAAAAACTGTACAGACATAATTCTTTTCACTATAGTATCTAATATTAATTACATGTTCATTCACCCTGGTAATGAAATTCACAATGAATTCAAGTTCACCCATATTCAGGTCTTCATACATTAACCTCCAGATTTAACGTTTTTCCTTCATATATATTTTTAAAATTTTCCCATATACCTATCTTTGTTGGAACACCTTTCAATCTAATGAATTCACTTTTATAATGTGATGATAATACAGAATTCTTATCCCTTCCATTATTATAAAGAAACCGCATGTCAACAGTTGAAGTGGCTCTTTATCATCAAAGGGGGAAACTATCTATTGTAGCTTCATGAACATCATACCTGATAAACATGACATATGAAATAACTCTTTCTTTTCAGATATAATATTTATTTCCATCAATGAATAGATTACCTTTATTGTTCACATAGCTTATATTCTCTATCAGTAATGAATATTGAAGGAAACTTGTGTATCTGATATGACTTGAAATTTCCCGGTCTGTGTAATGTATCACTATGAGGGGCAAGGGTGAATCAGCGAAACTCCTTTTATTTTATGTTCGTTTTTAGATGAATAAATATTCTCCTCCTCTTAATGATTCAATTATCAAATAAATAAAAAACAAACACACATCAATAGGAAGACAAGAATTTACAAGGTTCACTATTCAATAAGAATAGTTAAATCCTTGGTATGGATTAAAGTAATATAATACCATAAAATCTACTAGAATATAGTCCTTAGATTACAATGAGTAGGATATACCCTTACACTCATGTAGCACTATGAAAAAATCACACTAGTGAGTGTGCACCCTCTTAGCACAATATGAAAATTCAACTTCTTTTGTTACAACACAAGTTACATGTGCTTCATTTCAATAAAACAAGTGTATACATGTGTAACATAATTCTTCAATTCCTTACCTAGAATAAAGGTATGAACATCATGGACTTATGTTAAGAAACATCAACATTGATTTCTCAGTCCGATTTTATGAATCTAATTATTCTTGATACAAATGAATCAACACCACTTAAATAACTACATTTTCTTAAAACTCAGTAATATTCTTCTTCAGTCTAGAACTCTTCAGTATAGTAAAACGTGATATGAAATACTTTGATATGATTCTTCGTCATTATAAGAAACAATGTATGGGGATACTAAGTACACAAATCCAATTTTGATTAGTTTTTCTTAGTAACAAAACCATATTCTTAATTAGATAAAAATATTAACACATTCATCAAAACATATCATTCTACTCATTGCAATATACTCAATACAAAATAGCTTGTATCAATTTTTACCACTGATCCTTCGAGTATTCTCTCTCTTCCACAATGAACAAATCTCCACCATCAGACTCTCTAAAGTACAATTTACTATCTCTCCTTTTATAGGTGACTAAAAAAGGTTTGGTAGGAATCCCTAAAGAATTACTACTAACCTACATTCATTCAAATCATCATTTTCTATGAAATCTCACAGCAATGTTGACTTGATCAACTTTTCTTGATTCTTATATTTGCTTCTTCAATCTTCATTACTTATTCTTCATACTATGATTGTTGAGACTGATAATGATCATTAGGATGACCAGGTTCCAAACATTAGATTCTGATTCTCCCATGCAAATTTATCAATCTGATTCATTTGAACTGATTTGAATAAAAATATTATATTTAAAGGTTCATCACCCTCTCAACAAAGAATTAACCATTTTCCATGTCCTTTTTCTTCTCTCTTGACCCACACAAGACAATATAATTATTCTTCACATCTATTTACCCATTTAATGAAAATCATACTTCTTCTTCACTTCTCTTGAACTACATAAAAATAATCACTTCTTCTTCACTTCAATTGACCAACTTGATGAAGGAAATTGGAAACCAACCAAAGCAAGAGTCTTTTATGAAATGATCAACACTGGGTTTTATCATCTTGGGTATGGTTATTTATGGTTATGATCATCATAATGCTAGAAAACCAATTTATCAACATCGGTTTCTCATGAAATAATCTTCATCATCGGTACCGCCTTAATCGTAGGTACCCCCTTCATCAACACCTCCTTCCTCCATTGTTATGGATTCACTCTTCTGATAAACTCCTCCAAGTATGAAGTATCCCTTCCGGGTACCTCATTCTAATCATTGTGAACTATTCATTGTACTACATTTCCATCAGAACCCATTTTATCAATATCACATTTTCATCGTCCATCACCGGCCCATTTTCAACTCCCATTGGTACTAATTTATCTACTTTCATTGAAATAAACATTCCTTGGCATCACACATCACGATTCGCACTACCTTTCATTGTTATTATTCTCAATCCATTCCCACTTTCATACATTCGGCTTGCATCATGAGTTCTCACTTTAACACATGATCTTTGAGAAATATAAATAAGAAAAGTATCACCACACTTAAAAACATCATAGTAATAGTGACATTGATTCTCTATCACAAAATCCAAGGATTTCATTATAATTCACTAAAAATGGCTCTAATTCGTCATAAAATAAGACTCCGGTTCTTGTGATAATCTATCTCAGATTATTTACAAAAACATGCTTTGATTATTTTAAAAAATAGGCTATAATTCTTTTAAAAATTATGCCACAAATATTCTATAAATAATGTTCCAATTTCATCAAAAAATAGACTCTGATTCCTTCAATGAACACATTCTGATTCCAACAAAAAATAGACTCTAATTCCTATGAAAATTAGGCTCTAATTAATTTGAAAAACTTATTCATATTCCATCAAAAAAGAAAATCTGATTCTTCATAACATTAGGCTATGATTCTATCAAGACATATTTTCTGATTCATTTTGAAACTAACCCTTATTACGATTCATTCCAAAACAAAGAGGGGTGACATTTTTTCATAAAAACTTATTTGAAAAAAATACAACACATGGAAACCATCACCTTTATCATTAGCTTGGTCCTAACATAGTGAGCTATTAATATAATAGCACACCCTACAAAAAACTGTAACTTTTTAACAAAAAATATATTATTTAATTAAAATAAAGTTGAAATCATTAAAAAAAATAAAACTTCATTATTCCTTTCAAACAATTTTCCATATAATTATATTAACAATTATCCAGCAAACATTTAAAAACATTAATGTTTTATCTTTTGATGATCATGATCCTCTATCAAAAATGACCTCAAATGGTATCTGTTCCTGAACAAATCATCTCAACCAGAGAAAAATATTCTACCTATATATAAAAAAAAATATTATTTTAGCAATACTATATGTAAATAAATTAAACATTAATATGAAAAATTACATTAATAAAATGTAATTTTTTAATAACAAAGACACATTTGGAGTTATAATTTTCACATCGTGCACCATATGGGGGCCAGAATGATTCATACATGACTAAAATGAGTTATGGATAATTTTACAAATATATAAAAACAATCTAAATATGGTTTCTCTGTTCTGAGGATGTCAATTGTTCTTTCCTTAAAATTAATGATAATTTTAAATTATGACACATTTAGAGTTATACCGGTCACATCGTACATCATATTGAGATGAGACTAATTCAAACCTATGATAAATTACTAATGGATCATTTTCCTAAAGTATAAAAACAATTTGAATTCATTTCCTTGGTATTCAGTATGGCAGTTTTGTTATTTTACTAAAATGTCATTTCAAACTGGAAAACGTATTTTGAGTCATACCAGTCGCAGAATTCATTGATTTGATGTGAGAATAATTTATATATGTCACATTTGACTTATGAATCATTTTTATAAATTATCAAGACAATTAGAGTCTATTTACATGGTTTTTTTTGAGTGATACGTTTTGAACTAAAATGTCAATTTTAAAATGATAACATATAATTTTAGCCATACCGGTTACTTCGTGCATCAGATATAGGTTCAGATGATGTTACATTTAACAAATGACTCATGGATCATTTTAGTAAATTATAAAAACAATCTAAAATCATTTTATCAATATTTAGGATGTCACATATACTTTTTACTTCAATTAAAGTCAATTTTAAATAGAAAGAAACAATTGGAGTCATAAAGGTCACACTGTGCATTTGATTGAGTTGTGATTGAGTCTTATACATCAAACATGACTCAGGGAAAATTTTCATAAATTATTAATACAATAAAAAATATTTTTCATGGTTTTTAGTAAGTCACATATTCTTTTAACCAAAATTAATTTCAATTTTGAAAAAAAAACACTTTGAGTTATATCGGCCACACCACACATCATATTGAAGTATGGTTTATTCCTACACATTAAAAAATGACCTATATATCATTTTCCAAAAGTATCAAAACAATATGAATTTATTTTCTCAGTTTTCAGTATGCAAGTTGTGGGTTTTACTAAAATTCTATTTCAATCTGAAAACACACCTCTATCGGTGTGAGAGACCCCTCCTTGGAATTCCTAGGGGTTTGTGTTTCCTCAGAAGCCTCCCCACATATTAGTTGAACCCTTTATTTGATTTACCAATCATACATACATTTTCAATCCCGTTAAAACATCCTCATTTCATGAGCCTCGGTTCAGTTCATGTTCTAGGGTTTGCATGACTCGGGGACTCCACTCATCCTCAGTGCTCAGCTCTACATTGACTTCAGATCAAATTTGAAATTGGAATCAAAGATCCTATCGACCGGCAAGATTGTGGTATTCTACTTAAAAAGGGCCCAATTGATTTCTTTCTGCATCCATTGGAGGTATTATTCATGGTAGGTTGTAAGTGTTGTGTTTCCCAATGACTTCTTCTTCCACGACATGTGGAGGTCCTACACACTAAATATTTTCATTGATTTCTCTATGAAATTACATAGACAATGGTTTTTTGTGGTTGGCTGAAGAAAGAATATTTGTTCATGGATCATGATGATATAGACCATGAAGGGAGTTTTATGCACAGTTTTGGGTCATGTGGTCTAGTGTTGTGTGGTTTTCAATGGATGTATCTAGAGGTTCATGACCATCTACTTGAAATAGGGACAATGTTGCTCTGGCTTCCATGGTTTGTAATGTTCTTTCCCACATTGGAATTCATTTAGAATCTCAAGAATTCAATGACTTAGGGGTTCATGAGGTAATTTCCATGTATTTTCCCAAGTATGTGGAGGTTTGGTACACATAGGGTCCTTGACCATCATGACTTTATCTTGTTTTCTCACTCAATTCTTTTTGAAGGCGATGCCCGCATATGGATTGTGAAGGATCTTACTCACAGCCTCCACCAATGTAACTATAAATGTCTCTCCAGGGATTCCATGTTTTTATGTTCTTGATGATCTAGTATCCATCAGTATAATGGAAACCAATTTGGATAATAAATGGAAAAAAATCTTACTTACAGATAATGAAAAAGTATCAAATATTTCCAACAATGATGATATTACATTCCCGGTGTGGTGCATGTCCTAGTTATTAATTGGAAAATCTATATTTGAAAGACCCTTCAATTTGTGTGTGTTGAAGAATACTGTGCAGTCAGTATGGAACCTGGATGATGTAGTTTAAATCAGGGATATCAGAGCTGGACATCTAATCTTCAAATTCTTCAATATGAATGACAAAAAAAGTTATTTAGGGGAGGTCTTGGTCTTTTACAACCTATTTTAAACGATGTATGACCTTAATACCACTGAATATATACTCTCAGTCATTTTTTCCAATCCCCCTTTTGGCTTTGATTAACTGGCATCCTCTTCTATGGAAGATCGGAATGTGTGATGCAATTACATGAAAATCAAATTATCTAGTTCAATGAATGAGACCAATCAGGCCACATCCATTAGGGACCTTTATTTACCATTAGACTGATGGAAGAAGTTTCCAAACCCCTCATAAAAGGTATGTTCTTGACACTTAATGGAGAAAAATATTTGATATCCATTGTGTAAAAAAAGCAGTGAAACATTTTTTTGTGACCACCTCAAACATTCTGAATATTATTGTGCAAGAAAACATAAAAACAGTGAAGGTAACCTGGAGATGTAGTATGGTCCATGGTTATATGCAAAAAACACACTGACATATTTTATAACTGATGTAGAAAAATAGCAGGACATGGGAAGACTCACCAAATTTCTCCATGCACAAAAGGCTCCCATGAAGATTAAAAGCATTTTTGGTGGACTTCCAACCATCAAGGAAAAAAATGTGACATAGAGCACCCGAGTAGTGAAATGAAACGTTTATCTAATTTGTCGAAGATAGATACCAAAAACACTGATAATCCCTAGATGGAACCGTCAATAATAACGATCATCTCCATGGATCTAGTACTCCAACCTATGGAGATTATCATCAGCCACCAGGATGCCCCAAACACATCTGCTTGGACCCCAAGATAATATTACTACTCATAAGGGTTGTATCACCATGAAATCTTTTCAACCAAGCAATGCCCTACTCCCCAATGTTGTTCATTCCCCTAAACATTTTTGTCTGTATAAGATGAAGGAAAGAGGATATTATGGCTATGGAATGGGATCATCAGAAACATGTGGTTCAAAAATATCTCTGGAGGTACCATTGGAAAATTGAAAGTACCCCAAAAGGTGGAAAGTTACTGATGCTAGAACCCTGCTCGAATTACAAGAGGAAGTGCCTAGAATAATCCAGCCTCACACAAAATAATGATCATTCTAATATGGAACTGTTGTGGGCTTGGAATCCCAAGAATGGTTTGGATGCTTTAGATCCATTTCATTAAATGTCTCAATGATATGGTTTTCCAATCAAACACCATGTTTGAAAAAAGGGCATCAATAGTATCATGCACAAAATCAACTTTTATGTCTTCTTCCTTGCCCCCCTCCAAAAACACTAGGTGGTGGATTTTAAGGATGGATAACATTGAAGTTAAAATCATCTCTTATTCTTAGAATCATGTGCCTTCCTCAATTCATGATGCCCCCCCTCCACCATGGACAGTTTTTGGTTTTTATGGATGATTATCTCAAAATGAAAAATTGAAATCATGGGATCTTCTCTACTCTTTGAATCAATTATTTTCAAGACCTATTGAATTTTTAGTGGCTTTATTGAGATTCTATATCAGAATTAAAAATGAGGGGGATTTATTCGATCCATTGTGGAATTGTATGGACTTCAAGATGCAATATCAAGAGTGGATTTGACTAACCTTGTATTTTCATGAATCCCATCCACCTGGTTTCAATGGTATTCAAAATGTTCAAGTATTACTGAGCATTTGAATAATTTTTTGGGATCCATGGAATGGAACAACATCTTCAGAATTATCCATATCTATGATATGGCACCGAATTCTTCAGACCACTACCATATTTTCCTTGATCTCTCTCAAAGAGGATGCAATCCTGGACATGAGAAACCTTTTAGATTAAAAATATTCTATGGAAAAGATCAGGAATATGAAGAAATTTTCTACTCATGCTTGAAGGGTGGAAATTAATACATTGGTTCAAACCTAAAACATATGTACTTCAAGATGATTGCTTAGAGAAATTATAAATTTGGCCAACCTGATAGGCATTGTGACTCAATTGTGATATAGTTGAATTCCCTTTTTAAACAAATATCTACAGATGATATTCTTTAAAGAATTATATTTCTCCAAGGTGAATAGGATGATGAAAAATGTATTATAGAGAGAGTTTGGGATATGAGCATGCACAAAAGACACGTAAAACAAGGTGATGCTAACACGAATTACTTCCATCAGATGACCTCCACCATGACCAAAAAATAGAATTTATTACATCTCAAATCCTAAATGTAGAACTACAACCAATATTGGTGGAATCCAAAACATTATATCCAGTTATTCTCAAAAACTCTATTCTATAGGGGGCTCCACTATATTGTATGAGGTGGAAGCATGCATCAAACTAGTGATCACTAATGCAATGATCCAATAACTCACTAAAAAGGTGTAGAATGATGAGATCTTATGGGCTCTAAAGAATATCTTTTCTAATAAATCCTGAGGACCTGATGGATTCCATGCTATCTTCTTTAAGAAATCCTGGCACATTATTGGTCCAAAAATATCTACTCTTATGAAAGATATCTAGGTAGGTAAAATTTATATATTATCTCTCAATGAGACTATTTGAACCCTCATTCTAATGATGAAGAAACACCTCTCAGCTTCAAATTTTAGGACAATCACCTTATGCAATGTTTCCAATATTTTCTATAAAAGCATTTAGACAACCTTATATGCAGGTGGGTTTCTTCCTTTATCTATAAAAATAAAATCACTTTTATTATGAAAAGGCTCATCATAGAGAATGTTATTGTGGCCCATGAGTTGTTCATCTCAATGAAAATATGCATGGGGTGAAAATAGTTAATAGGGCCTAAAAATTTGATATAAATAAGGCATTTCAAAGAATCGAATGAAATTTACTATGATTAGTTTTAAAAAAAATTTGAATTTCTTCAAAATGGATTGATATAATCATGCAGTGTGTTTCATCAGTTTCTTTCTGGAAAAATTTTAATACTGGACTCACAGAAGGATTTTCTCCTACCCAAGGCGTGTGTCAGGGTGACACTCTGTCTCCCTTTCACTTAATTTTGGTGGTAGATGTTTTTTCCAACCTCATATATGTGGTATATTTCTCAAACATGATTCACGAGGAAAAGGTGTGCTGGATTAGACTGCCTATTTCTCCTCTATTTTTTTCTGATGACTATATTCTATTCTCAAGATCCACACATAATGAATACCTTTCCATATGAAATGTGATCTTACATTACGAGAGAGATTCTGGATATGCGACTAGTAATGCCTAATCAGAAATATCATTCTATTCTGGTGTTCCACCGAATAAGAGAGTAGATATTTTTTTCATTTCAGGAAATCTAATGGTCAAAAAACATAATAAATGCCTTGGTATTCCTACGGTGGTAGGAAATCAAAAAAAGAAATTTTCTCATCCATTGTGGATAGAATTTATAAACAATTTAGGAATATTCTCTAATGAGAATTTATAATGAGGGAAAATAAACTCTCATAAAGGATAATGTCTTGTCTATCCCAAGATATAGCATGTAACTGTTCAAGCATCCTGGTGTGATTATTCAATAGATTCTCTCCTTTATTTCCAATTTCTGTTGGGGCCACAGTAATGGGAGGAACAAAATTCACTAAATTTACTAGAATTAACTTTGTTCCCCTATAGTAGATGGTCATATGGGATTCCAAGACCTCACCATAATTAATGATTCATTGTTGGATATTCCAGGATGGAACCACCTACCTCAAACATAATCTCTTCTCTTGTAGATTCTTCATGTAAAATATTTTCCTCACTCTAACTTCTATAACTACACACTGGGACCTCACCCCATCTTCTTATGGATAAGTTATTGGGGTTCACAAAAATTACATGACAAAGGAATTAGATGGTGGATTGGATATGAAATGAAATTCATCATTCGGAAGGATCCTTGGACGATTGACAAAGTTATAACACTTGCTACTTCTCCAACTTTTTCTGGATTCTGGGAAGACATCGTCCATTACCTGTTCTATGATTCTGGTTCAAGTTGGTGGTTTAATTAAATTAACTCCTTGTTTAATGAAAGGGATAAAAGTATTATTCATAGTATTCTATATATTATGGATGTGGGGAAGAACTGTGTTTTTTGGAGCCATGAGACTTCAGGATCTTACATAGTGATACCAGGCTATAGAATTTATCTTAACACTCACATTAATGTTAGATAGGGGCTTCGGAAAATTATTTGGAACTTGGATGACATCCCAAAGATCAACAACATATGCTGGAAGATTTGTATGAGTATCCTTCCCACCTTGGACTTCTTCTCCTTCCACCATATTAGGGATATCCAATTTTAACCCCTTTTCTTAAATGACAAAAAATACACTTTTAATATTATCATTCACTGTTTAGGGGTCATGGAGGTTTGGATTTCTAGGGGATTTATTATGGATCCTATGTCTAAAATGGTGTCAGATCTCCCATCACTGCGGATGATGTGGTCTTCCACATTCCCTATTAATAAGGTATCCTCCATATGCATTACGACGTGGATTTTATGGGCCAGACACAATGATTTCACCTTTAATCACACATGAAAAGCATGTGGCTTCTGGTTTGATCATGAAACGTCCATGATTGATGGGTGGAATTGGGACCCTGATCGTATTTTGTTTTTCTGATTCCCAGTCAGTTGAAGTGAGATGGAATCCCACTCGAGAACTAATATTTATGATAAATTTATATTCTTATTTATCCAAAAGTGTATTTTCTGGAATTGGATTGATGGTCCTTGACTATATTGTCATGATCATCAAGGCTAGACAAGATTCGATCCATGGTTTCTGGGTGCCCATTATTGATGAAGCCCATACTGTCCTTGCTAGACTTTACTTCAAAAAATATCATTGTTGGAATTCTATATATATTGAATCCGAATGTTTTAATATCATAAAATATGTCCACAAAAATGAATTAGACATCATATATTATGGCTTCTTCATAAGGAAAATTGAATCTAACAGTCTTATATTTTCATTTTACTCACTCTCATTCGTCAAAATGGAGGGAAACAAATCTGCTGATCAGTTAGATTCTCATCTTAAATTTTGTTAAAATCACCTCTGTCTAGATTGATTTTCTTCATGGATGATTTATCTTGTTACTCATGATCTCTGTGATTAATATAATATTATTTTTTTGAAAAAAAACTAGAAACACAAATTTTGAGAAATACTGGTCACATTGTGCATTGGTTTGATTTGACATTGATTCATACATGTCAAAAATGACTTATGAATCACTGTACAAAATTATCAAGATAGTTGAATCTTGTTTTATTGGTTTTAAGTTATAGAAATGTTTTTGAACTAAAATTTCAATTTTAAATTGACAAAAGACTCTTTTAGTAATTCTGGTCACAACATGCTTCAGATTGAGGTGTGGTTGTTTCATAAACATTACAAATGACTCATAGATAATTTTCATAATGTATCAAAACAATATGAATCTTTTTTCGTGGGTTTTAGTATGTAAATTGTTTTTTACCTATGTTAATTTCAATGTTAAATAAAAAGACACATTCAAAGTTATAAAGGACACACCGTACATCAGATTGATGTGTGTGTCATGAACCATCCTGTTTTCCTTGGTAACCTGATAACCATGCTGGACCTGTCATAGCTCAAAAATTGTTTCTAATCCCCACAGGTCGCTGAATATCACCTATCATCATACAAACTGAGAGTGAGAATGATTTTCCACTAACAATGTGGAAATAAAATAAACACGAAAATATTCATATCAAAAGTAACTCCATTAGGAGTAATGTAATTGAATAAAATAAGGAATAAACAATCCTAAAGTAGTACAATCCACGTTCCAAAATATAGAAAACAACCCATGGTCCCCAAGGACATAACTTACCAAGTCCAAATTTCAACAACATTATCCACCTAGGGAAGATAATTTTCCCATACGTGAACCTAGAATTAGAAAGTATACAAACACCTAAAGACAAAAATAGGTTGTGGGACAAAGCCCTGTAGGATTCTACCAATGATTCCTCAACCAATTCGAATAAATAATTAACCAACGAAAACATTAAATATTAATTAAATTAGGTTTGACATTCCAAATCATATTTAAATAAATCATTTTATATAGTTCAAATGATAGAAAAAACATTAAGAACATGATTCACTTAACAAGTGATGTGATATTTATATAAAAATAGCTTAAATAATTTTTTTTATAAAATAGTTTATATAAATTAAGAAGTAAATGTAACATATTTTAACAATATTCTTAGACATTTATATCTAAAATATAAATAAGAGAGCAGCAAGGTTATACGCCAAATACATATGTATGTTTCTAGTTAGATGACTCCTCACTCTCTAAGTGATCACAAGAATATGTGTACACACACATCCTCTAGACACTGGTAATATAGGACTCATCACCATTGCCTAAGGGATGTGACATGCTGCATTTTTGTTTTAGAATGATGTATAATCATAGAGTCTTTCCAAATAACTCACAAACTGCCTATGGATTTCATGTGCTCTTACACAATCAATGATAGCCAATTTATTTTAATACACATTAAAATATAATTAAATCACATTCCTCCATTTAAATTCCATTTTTCCATTTAAAAACAAAATATGTTTTAATAAAAAACAATGCTCATTAATAAGATAAAGTGTCTGAGTTTATATCAAAACAATTTGTAAGCTATTTTCACAATTTAACACATTCTAACAATTTCATCACAATCTAAAAATTCACTGAGATTGAGTTTTTTTAGAAAATTTACTATCAAATTAATTATTAAAATTTAATTAGAAAATAAAATTTCTTTTATTTCCATAAAAATCACTCTTTAATTTTTTACAATTAAATCCCAATAATTCAAATTTACATGCCAAAAACCGATTTTTTCTGAAAAACCCAAAATTCATCAAAATTCGGTATCTCCAAAACCTCAATTGGATGATATACGATTGTGATTTAAATAATTTCATTTGAATTCAAATAATTGAAAATTAAGCAATGTAATTATGGTTAATATAAATTAGGCATTATTACATAACCACATACGTTTCTCCTAGAAACCCAATGCTCGCATCGAAACCCGTCAATGAGCACGAAGGCGCAGACGACCTCGAAACTAAACATAAAAATTAAATCTATCAATACAGAAAAAATATTAAAACTACAGCAAAAAAACAATAAAAAACAATGGAAAATGGCTCAAAAGGATTGAAGGGCTCTGAAATCGCGTCAGAAGGACTATTGATCAAGAGATAGGAAATCAAGGGGAAGAACAAAAGAAAAATAGTGTATACGTATAATAAAAATTAACCTTGATAGTTCATGCCGATAAATATTTATACTTTTATTTTAAAAAATTATTATTAATGTGATTACCAATGTGTGTATATATATATATACAAATCTATTGATAATAAAAATTTATCATTTGATAAATTATCTTTTCTTATAGAGTATCATTTTATTCAAATGATCACACTCATATATATTTATTTATTATCATATATAACACCTTTTTCATTTTAATTCATATATAAAGATAAATAAAGAGAAATAAATAAATAAATAAAAATAAAACAAATGAATAGCATACACTGAACAGAGGTTGAGGGAGGAAAAAGACTACTACCATGCATGGGGAGTTAGACTGCTTCACCAATCATAGTGTTTTGGACTAGTTTGTGAAATTTTAAGGAGGTGAAACCTATTTATTTTATAAACAAAATGAATTATAGTACATTATGAAATAGAATAAATAATACTCATTTTTAATACATTAATCACGAAAAAATTTATAGTGGGTGTTTAATTTACCCTCTTTAATGCGTTTCTAAATTTTAATTACGCAAAACGGTCTAGATTCATGGTATTAAATTTCATCAGGCAATAAAAATGGAGGATAATTTTTTTTGGAGGTGATGAACAATAAAAATTTTTCCACTAATTTATTTCATTAACTAATAAATAAATTAATTAATTAAAAAATAAAATAAATTAATTAGCAACCTGATAAAACATTGTTTATGATAAAATGTTACATCCATCCTAGGGTAAAAACCCTGTTTTAAACCCATATGTGGTCTCAAATTTATCATAATATGTTCCATTGAGAGATATTATTTATTTTCTATTTTAAAAAATGGATTAAATAATTAGTCTAATAAAAAAGGGTTATTAGTGATAGTGAGGTATCTAAACCTTTGATGCTTACAAATGATATACCCCGACTAGGGTAAACACCACATCCTGGACCTATTTGTGGTATCAGATTTCTTATATGAGGAACTATTTTGGAGTTATTAAATTATTTTGAATAAAAAGTGTGCACTTAATATAATATATTTAATATCATTATTTAGTCTTCACTGATACCTTGCTGGCCTCCAAATCTCTCACTAACTCAGTACCAAACAGAAAAAATATTCAATTGAATACTCGAAGATGTTAACTAGAATTTAAGGTCATTATCAAATTATTTCACTGATAAATAGTTTTTTCCCACTTAATATATTAACAGTTTAACACAAGAGGGTTTATCATCAATGTAAAAAAGTATATTACAATTATCCACCCCAATCAACTTCTTGTCCTAAAGAAGAATCACCTGTGGTATATCTGAAACAACTCAAGCCACTAAGCTTAAACATTAGATTCACTCTGTCATGTCTCTTGATTATCAAATCCATGCTATTATGGTACACAAATAAAAGGTATTTTCCTCCCATGATGTTCTTTGGTCTTAGAATCAATTATCCTAACTGACCACTATGTCTAGGTTAAATCGGGTTCAATCTAAAGATTACTCCATCTCAAAACAAGAGATGGATTAGAGAGATACTTTCATAGATAAAATTCATGGAACACAATATGTTTCTATATTATCTATAGTGGTAGTGCTAAATGGTAATCAACATTCCCCACCTCCTCAACAACCTCAAAAGGTCCCATAAAATGAGGAGCATGATTCCCTTTCCTCACAAGCCGTCAATTACCCTGATGGGGTGAAAAATTCAAGAAAACATGGTTAACGACTAAAAATTATAATATCCTATAATGACAATAAATATAATAATTATACAAGATCTATGTTGTCAATATTATCTGATGATTCCAATGAATCTTATCTATTATTTAATGAACGAAACATGGCCCAACGATGAAACTTTCACCAATATTTGACCAACTTAATCGAGATTTAAAAGGATGTCTATATAAGGAACCAATAGAATCCATTCTGATCGTGGAATGATAATTGATGTAATAATAAATCTCAAATATCCCCAAATTAACAACTTAATCCCCACCAAAGTTGAGAAGACAAGTATGAATAATATTCCCAAGGATATTTATAGCTCTCTCTATGTAGCTATTAAACTATGGATGCAAGGCCGTACTCAAATAGAATTGAGATCCTAGTGCCTATTAAAAGAATCTCTAAAAGAGAGAAGTAAACCTAGGATCCCAATCAATGACTATAGAATATGGAACCCCAGGAAAACAAATAATCTCTTTTATACAAAGAGTTCCAAACTCCTCAACTTTGGATGTATCTCAAATGGGTATAAATTAATCTGACCTGGTGAGATTGTCAATAACAACCCATATCACATTCATCTTTCTTTGGGTACAAGGCAACCCAAACACAATGTTCATATAGATTTTATCCCACATTCATGTAGTTAGTTGATGTGGTTGAAGAGAACATGATGATTTTTGGTAATTAACAGTAAATTATTGGCCTGAATATCAACGAGAAACCAGCTCCAAAATGTCTCATATAATACATGGTCACCAAAACTTCTGCCTCATATTGTAGAACATCTTAGTCGTTCCAAGGTGCAAAACCAACTCAGAATTATGGAAATCTCCCATTACAGTCTTCCTTGATACTAACAACATAATGTAATAGTACTGATAACATAGAACACCCTCTTTGTATAAAGGCCACTGTGCATCGATATCCCTAAAATATTGAGAGTCTATAATTCTATATAATTCTTCATGAAGTTGTTGATTCTAATGAATCATCTCAAGAAGAGTAGATTTCAAATGAAGACTGGCCAAATAAGCTACATGCCCTTTAATTTGAAATAAAATATGAAACAATTCAAAAAAGATTCATCAAACTCCATTCTTCTAAAGATTCAATCATGAACTTGGTTAAATGTTTCTTTCCTAAAATATCCTTAACAACATTTCCTTTCACCGATGTATAGGGGTTGTCAATTTCAAAAAATTAAAGGTACTCCACCCAATACCTTCAGTTGAGATTCAAATATTTTTGAGAGAAGATATAACTCAACATCATGTGGCCTGAATATATAGTAAAACATTCTCCATAAAGGTAATGTTTTCAACACATAATCACGTGCATTACAACTACATGTTCATTTTCATGGGTAGGATAGTTATTCTTATGAGGCTTAATTTGAGGAGATCCATAAGAAAAACATGATTACCTTTTATAAGAACATAACCCGAACCTTAACCCGATGCATTACAGAAGACCACATTGCCTCGATCAGCCTGTGGAAGAGTTGACACCGACATAGCAGTCAAAAGACACTTCATCTCAAAAAAAGAACTCTTAAATTTATTATTCCAAGTGCAATTAAATCCCTATTGAGTTAGAGTATTCATCACAGAATCCAAAATTTATAAATCCATGAAAAGCTAGGGATAATATTTAATTAAACCCAAGAAGATCTGAATCTCAAAGACATTTCAAGGTTTCTCCCAATTCATATCAACCTTCAAATTCACTAGATCGACTAATATTCCTTGTTACAACACCATTTTCCCCTAAAATTTTACTTCCTAAATTAGTAAATCAGACATAAAAGGTTTGGAATGATGTCCATGATTTCTCAACAAACACAAAACTATTCTCAAATGATGCACATGATCCTCCATGTATTGTGAGTAAATGAGGATGTCATCCATAATTAATACCACAAAGGTATCCAGATTCATATAGAAAATCATGTTCATTAATTTGATGAAAACTTAAGGATCATTTGTCAGACAATATGGCATAACAAGGTACTCATAATAGTTGTACCTACCCTAGATGGTAGTTTTATGAATGTCAGATTCTTTTGTTCATTGTATATGGTAACCAAACTGAAGATTGATCTTTGAAAATCAATTTTCCCCTTTCAACCGATCAGATAGATCATAATTTTTTTGTAATAGATACTTGTTCTATGACATCACTTGATTGAGGTTTCATTAATCAATACATAGGTTAAAATAACCATCAACTTTTTTATTGAATATAACTGGCCCAACCTATATTGGCACTGTCGAGCATATAAATTAAATCACTAAAAAAACATCCAATTGGGACTTCAACTCTTTCATTTCAGCTAGTTCAAAGTGATAATAAGGAGTTAAAACTAGTTGAGTTCCAGGAATTATGTCAATAGAAAACTAAACCTCCCATACTGGTGGAAAACCCGATATGTATGAAGGAAACATGTACCTAAATTCAACAAAGACTGTAGATAAATAACCACTCATTGAATCCCACTCCAAATCACAAGAAAACACTAATATTACTTTCCCTAAATCTGGATTAGATGGTCTGGATATGCTCAACCTTATATCACATTCTCTATAAAAGAATAGAGGCACACCACTAGGTGTACTATGGTAGACCCATATACGATAATAATAAATCTGATCTTTATTGGCATTGAAGCATTCTATCCCAAATATTACATTAAGAGATTCCATGTTGAGTACCAGAAAACTCTAAACAAGATTGACATCTGATAGAGAGAAGAGACATGTGGGACTACAGAGACCCTAATCTCTCTTCAAAATAAAGGGTTTAGTAATAACCATTTCACAGGATAAAATACCCATAAGAATATTAATAATATTAATGATATGGGTTGAAAAAAAATGAGTGAGATGCACCGATATCAAATAAAGAATCAAATAAAGATGAAGCTATAGTAATGGTACCTCTCACGGTCATCGGATTCCTATAATCTTCCTCTGGAGACTCTTCCACTATGTGAAAAAAGATTCATTTCAGATTCCTATTGATGGAACCCTTTTGTACATGATTCATTTTATTTCCCCATTTTTTTGGAGGTGATGATGATCTTGTACCACTATGTGGAATATAAATGTTGAGGCAAAACTAATGAATGTTCCTGAAATGTTTGTTGGAGACACCGTTCTTGGGTTCCTTAGTGTAGACCCTCTTTGAATTCCCAAGATGAACACACTGCAAGAATATCAAGCATCTTATTCCTGGTACTTCCAGAGGTCTAAAATGACCTTGATGTCAAGAACCACTACGAGAGTAATAATGATTCATATTTGTTTCAAAATAACTCAAACATCCACTAGGAGATAAAGGAACTCACACCAATCGTTACTTTCTAACTAGTTCTATCTCCACCATTATCACCCTATCCAACAGATCGTCATAATTGGGATGTTTTAACAAGAAATCATAAGAATGGATATTTGATTGAAGTCCCAAATTTAACCTGTCATGACTTATCCCCTGGGGCCCATGCAGTGAATACCCCAAACCCAACTTCCATAGGTCATGGGTTGGTGACAAGAACCAAAGGCATATTCCCTAAAACAGGGAAGGAATTTCCATTATAACCTGTAATACACAAAACAAAGAACACAACAAGATATAAAATCAATTAAACTGAATAGTAAACAGTGTGAGTACAATAACTACAAAGGGGCCAGAAATACAAGCCCAACTGGAAAGTACAAGGAAAACTGGAAAGTATAAGATAGAAGACCGTACAAGCATCTGGAACAAATCATGTGATCACCCACCAAGGATCCTACATGAAGGGTAGGTACAACTCTCGATCGGTCGTCTCTGCGGTATGCCGCGTCTAGGTCCACCTCCGAGCTACCTCCAGTCATGGTACCCTCATCCTTAGTCAATGATGTCCATCTTCTACAACCAAATCAACATGTTTTGGTAATATACCGTGAAGGGGTGAGTCTAATGATACTTAGAAGGGACCCTGAGACCCACAAGATCTCACAAGATCCACCAAAGATAAACCATAATGTATAAAATCAACAGATTACCATACATAGGTATATGCACATTCATATACCTATGTTATCAAGTAATCCATCTAAATAATAAGGAAACACAGAGGTATTGACTCAGCTCACACTAGGTATGTCTTTAGATATAATAGTAGAGATCATTTGATGTAACTATTAAATAACTATACTCCGTTAAGAGGCTCTGCAGCTAACCTGCAATGAATCACTAGGAGATGACCCACACATGAACCCTAGGAGAAGACCCACATAAGATCACTAGAGATATCCCACAGATGATCTCTATGAGCTGACCCACATAGGATTGTTAGGAGTTTACCCGCACAGGATCGCTAGGAACTGACCTGCATAGGATAGTTAGAAGTACTCTTTTCATCACAGCCAACTACTGGGTTTCCGCACTAGGCTTGCTCGTCTTAGGGAGGGTTTTCTCCCCAATACATTGGTCAATTGTCCAATTTCCACAATGTTCCACGAAGAAGTATCTCAATGTACTATCACTTTGTAGGGGTATCAATGAAACTTATGGTGCCTCAATCGGACGCTCGGTCTATGAGTTATTATCCATTTAGTTCTGAGGGCCCTGTTGGATTCGTACTCAATGCAACTTGATAGGTCTCTAAATTTATCCAAATCTATAGTGTGGTATTCCCGTGGGACCATCTCTCTACATGGTTTCTAGCGCCACTGATGGTGCGTCAAACATACATCAGGTGCCAAATTTATGGACTAAGAAAGTAAAGGTTCATATCAGGTCCGAGTTTGGTTCGACCCAGTTCAGGTCGACCTGGCCTGACCCACTGGGTCTGGAAATGCCCACATTGGATAGCCTAGCCCGCTGGGCAACCCATCCTGGCCTCCCGGCATGGGTAGTGCCCACGAGGGGCCTTGGGGGTCGTGGAGGCCGTGAGGGTGTGGATGCCACGAGGGGGCCGCAGAGGTCCGCTGAAGGCTGCAACAGCTTGACTGACCGCGTGGCGGCTCGGCAAGGCCATTAGAGGCTCAGGCTCAGCGGTGCGGCAAGGCCACGACAACGGATCATCCTGGGCGGCGTGGCTAGGCGTCGTTTGCAGCTCTACCTTGGCGGGGCAGAGACATAGATGGAGACGGTTGATTGGGAAGCTGGTCAGCTCAGACGGCAGCGGTGGCTCGGCTCGGCAGATTGGATTCGCATCTCCTCTCGACGGCTCGGTCATGGGCGGCGGAGTGCCGCAGAGTAGGGAGGCTGCGGGCTGTGGTTTCTGTGAGTGGCGAAGCGCCATTTCCTTCGTCTCCTTTTTCCATTGTGAAGAACACACCAAAGAAGTAGAACAACGAAGGGGTCGGGCCATATTTTTCTAACCCTCACCCTCCGCGTTAGAGCGGTAGCATTCAATTCACAAAAAATGAATCATGAATGTGTATGGAAGATATTTTAAAACATAAATCCCCACAACCCTCATATATCTATATTCCCAATCCCGCAAAATAATCAGAAGGGGATAACATGGGAATTTATAAACATTTCGATAATAAACCTCTACCTCGTTCGTTTATTGTCGTCGATGAGGAGGGAACAACAGTCATCGAAGACATCCTGCATTGGTGGTTGTCCCGAAGAAGAATTAGGGGTTGGTGTTCTTTATTGGAGGATAATTCTTCATTAGGGAAGCATAATCCTCCTAGTATTTCATCTATCCCAATTCTACCAAATTGAAAAGTATCCAGAATGTGATATGTTTCCCCAATTTAATTGTTAGAACAATTTCAAATTGGGTTAATTAATCACATAGGTTCACATAATTATGTTGGGGGGGGGTTCTCAGAATTAAATGGGGATCTCAAGAGGATTCTCCGCAATTAATAGTGAGTTCAAGAGGTTTCAAGCCTCAGGTGGTCCTCACCACTATAACCTCACATGAGAGGTTAGTTCAGGTGGTACTCAAAACCATAACCTATCATAGGAGGTTTTAGTTTAGGTGTTCCCCACTTGTGACATATCCATATGGGTGGTTTCAAAAAAAAATAATAAAATGTCACACCATTTTATTTTATTTCATTCCTTCAAGAAAAACTGGAAAATTATCTTTCACCCTCGACCAAATACCATCGAGGTGAATGTCTCCTTAAATGAATAATGGTGCATCAAGTTCAACGGTGTCCTCGGATTTCAATTCCGAGCACCGGTTCAAATGATAGAAAAAACTCACTCGCACGTTTACTGAACGTACCTGAAATTAAGTTTCGAAATTAATTCCAGGTATTCATGGCCTCAGAATCACTCACCGAAAATTTTGGTGGACCTGTAAAGATCCCATTTAATTAAAAACATTACATGGAATTTCAGGGTCTTTGCAAATCCTTAGAGCCTTTATCCTCTCATTAGATTCAATATCTGGTGAAAACTACACCAACATAGTAAAGCGATTTGAATACCCATTCACAGTTCTATCATCCAGCTCAAGCTAGAAAAACTCTACAGCATTGACCAACAACATTAACACTGGGTAGAACTCATTGGTGAAAATAACCTTTAGGTACCTCCACTCTAATCCCTCACATTTCTTCACCATAAGAATTGTGTCCCACAATATTTTCATGATCCATCCAACACAAATGCTACACACATCTGCTTGATCTCATCAAGTGTATCTAGGAAATCAAACAAAAATTCTATCCTATCCATTCATTCTTCAGACTTTTGATGATCAGTGGAGCCTTTGAAAACTAGTGGTTTCTAGAGAAGGAACTCATTAGAATAGTTTTTAATATCATCCCCTTGAGGTTCCACTACTAGATATTGAATGGGGATTGGCGGTGGTGCATGCCCCAAAGCATGGGGAATACACACGATCACCTAAAATAGATTCAAATCCAGAATTGGATTCAGTCACTGAGGTTTAACATTAGCCTCTTCCTGAATCCTATTCACACTTCTTCTCATATGAATTATTCTATATAACATCTGAAAACAACATTGAGGACATTATATAATTCTCAAAAAGATCCATGAGGGTAAATAATCCCCACAAAAAGAACAAACAAGATCTGAATATCACGTTATCCAAATAAAAAAAGGCCAAATACTAAAACTAATCTATAATACATCTTTCTATAACCAACCCTATAAACTTAAGGTTCATTAAGGTGATATATTTATAGGAACTCAATCAAAACTACCTCTTATGTCCCAACATGATTTGAAAAATTCATACAGACATTAAGACAAAATCTCACCCTCGATCTCTAATACCTTTTTTCACGAACATGCTCTATTATTGGTTTACCGGTGTACTCAAGCTGGTTCGTGAGAGTACTGTTTAATTTTAAACATCACAAATGAATCATGGATATTTTTCCTAAATTAACAAAATAATCTAAATTCATTTTCTTAGTTTTCAGTATGTATCTTGTTCTTTTTACAAAAATTAATTATAATTTTAATTTAAAAGAGACACTTTGATTGATACTGGTCACACAGTGAAATATATTTAATTATCGTTTATTTGTACATGTAAAAAATTACTTATTGACCATTTTCCTATGTATCAAAAAAATAAAAATGCTTTTTCTCAGTTTTTAGTATGTTACTCATTTATTTAATAAAATTAATGTCACTTTTAAATAAAAAGACACACTTAGAGTCATATAGGTCTCACCATGTAACATATTCAGTTTAGGATTATTCTTACATGTCACATTTGAATATGGATTGTTTTTATAAAGTATCAAAACAATACAAATGATTTTTCTCAGCAATCAGAATGTCACTTGTTCTTTTGACTAAAAATAATGACAATTTTATATAAATAGACACACTTTGAATTATAGTGGAAACACCGTGCATCATATTGAGGTTTGGTTGATTCCTACATGTTACAAATAAGTTATGGATCATTTCCCTAATTTATAAACACAATATGAATGTGTTTTCTTAGATTTTAGTATGCGTGTTGTTCTTTTTTACTTAAATTAATGTCAATTTTAAATAAAAAGACACATTAAGAGTTATATAGGTCAAAATTAGCGTCAAATATAGTCGAGGTTTATACCAACGTGTCATAAATGTCATCTAGATTAGTTTTGTAACGTATAAAAATAAATTTAATGCATTTACACAGTTTCCAGAATTTCACTTATTCTTTTTAATAAAATTAAGGTCAATTTTAAATAAACATACACAATTGCAATTATATCGGTCAAACAGTACATCATATTGAGGTTTGATTGATTCCTATATGTTAAAAATTACATATGGATCATATTTATAAGGTATCAAAACTATTCGAATGTATTTTCTTGGTTTTAATAATAATACTTTTTCTTTTTACTAAAATTAATCTCAATTTTAATTAAATAGACATGCATAGTGTTATAGATATCACACCATGCATCCGATTTAGGTGTGGTTGATACCTACACATAAAAAATTACTTATGAATAATTTTACAAATGTATAAAAAAAGACAAATGTTTTTTCTTACTTTTCATTATATAACTTATTCATTTTAACAAAATTAATGACATTTTTAAATAAATAGACACACATAGAGTTATAGAAGTCACATTGTGCATCCGACTGAGGTTCGGTTGATTAATAAAAATAAAAAATGGCTTATATATCATTTTCTTATAGTATCAAAACAATCGGAATGTGTTTTATTAATTTTTACTATGTCATTTGTTCATTTAACTAAAATTAATGTCAATTTTAAATAAAAATAGGAACTATGAGTCATACTAGAAACATTAGGTATCATAATGAGATGTGCCTAATTCATACATGTCACAAATGACATATGGACCGTTGCGTTAAAGTCTCATTACAATATGAATATTTTTTCTCAGTTTGGAGTATATTTAATGTATTTATTAGTAAAATTTATGTCAATTTTAAATATAAATAAGTACTTGGAGTCATACCTATCACGACATGTGTTAGATTGAGGTGAATTTGATTCCTACATATCCGAAAGTCTTAAACAACTCTTAATAATACTGTTATCATGATTGACATTGCATTTGTTTGTTGAGCTATCAAAACTACTTATCAAATCAATGTTCTTTGATGAAAAACCTTTCTCATTTTTGAATGCTTGTAGAGTGGAGGAATATGATTTGTCCATTATATAATGAGATTTCACCACAATGATCACATGAACATTTTCCACACTAATGGTTTTCAATTATAATGGGTTTTAAACTAAATAACATAGATTCTATACATTTTTGGTATCTCAATAAAGAGAAGCAATGGAAAGAATAATGATTTGTAAAAAAAATTAAACATGTGTTAGATAAAATGATAATAAAATTAAAAAAAATATTTGATAAAATGATAAAAAAAATTAATTAAATAATTAGTAGGAATTCAACATTTTATTTATGGGTTTATACATTCTGGACCTATTTCATTTTTTTCATTATCAAAGAGTCATCCTTGAAGCCCAATCTCTCATGAGCATAAGCAGCTTTGAACAAAGAACACAAAATTGGACAAAGTAATCCACCTATATATGTAAAAAATTCTTATTATAGTAATACGAAAAATATAAATTTAACATAAATATTAAACAATCCACTACTTTTATGGACGTCACATCTTCATGCTATTGTTTTACATTCATCCATCTAGTATGATGCACATTATTTTCTATGAAAATCTATATCATCATGTGAATATGATTCTTCTCAATAGTCATAGTTGAATTGAAAAAATATAAATAAATAAAGGGTTAATAAATATTTTAAATAAAATAGTAATTATCGTATAATGATATTTAATTGGGGATGCTAGTTTGTTCATAGAATATGATATCTCTCATAAATTTTTAAACATAATAACCAAAATATTTTCTATTTTGTTTATTTCAAACACTACTGAAACATTTAGGATGGTTATTAATTTGTTTTATATGTGTTAGGATAGTGAAACATTACTATATATACACTGATACTTTTCCACCTGTAGAAATTAATAGGGTCCTTGTGCTTAGCCCCTGGCCTCATTCCTTATTTTTTACTATTTTGATGCACCACCATATCATAATATATTCCTCATTAAAGGATAATATAAATATTATAACATGATGTTTGGTTATAAAATTTTGGTTGTAGTATATTTAAAATTGAAAAAATCCATCATGTGCAGTTAGTTTTTTGGGAATGAGGTAGTGAATCTAGGAAATAAATTATTGGAGTATCGAAATTGACCACAAGGTTCATACAATGTTTCCAAAAAATACAAAAGGAATAAGTAATTAATGATATAAAAATATATTTTATATGAATAATTTGTAGAGTTTTACCCTTGAATCATTAGTATTTAGAAGATTTTTTCTTAGAGAAGTTTGATTTCACACGATTTGACTATGTCATCCTCTAATTCATCTTTTTTGGATTCTATTTTTGTTTGTTCTATAGAGGTGGTGTGAGAACTGATGAGTAGAATTACTTTAATGGGTAAATACCTTTAATTTTTTTCTATATATACATCTAAAAATTATATTAAATTTATTTAGTCATAATTAACATAGTATTTCAGCCTTGGAAAATCTAATCATCGAAAATACCTCATATATACATTTACAACTACGGTACCTAACCAATCATGATCGAGGATTTCATTTACATTCTCAACACCAATGTAGTCTTCACCTTCCTCTATATTCATATTTTCTTCAAAATCAAGTATGTGCCTAATATCATTTTTTAACATTGTATCGAGATGAACCTTCAATGTTAGTAAACGAAGATATGGAATTGGAGGGGTAAATGTGATTTCAAAATATATTGTGATCAGTGGTCAATCAATTAGATGGGTTTGAGTGAGTATTTCTTTCATCATATTCTATTTTTTCCATCTATAATAACAACTACTCGATAAAATTCCTATATCTACTGTTCAAACCCATGGAAATGGGACACAAAACAATGGATGTAGGCTACGGCCATGGTTTTGGTCAACCGTGGCTACTATCTCTATGGAAGTAGGTCTTAACCTATTTCCATATGTTTAACCATGGAAATATGCCTCAAAATTGGCCACTGTGGTGGTTGACCTATAGCCACGGTTTAAACTCTGGCAATGGGAAGCTATTTCCAACATTTTAACCACAGTTATAGGCTTGGTAAACTATGCAAATAACCTAAATAAATAATGTTCCCACCATTTCATGATTGGAACACCTATAGTTATTCAGCCTTTAATGCTCACCACTGCACATCAGAATGATTCACGTATATATGTTTATATTATGATATATTTATTAATAAAAAATATATAAAAAAATATGTGGTAGTAGGCCTTCTTTCTATTTTTTTGGAATGTTTTTCTTGGGGAAGCTTCATTACCCTATTGACATAGATTGTGAAAACCATGGTTATAGGCCTTCTGAAAAATGACCTAAAGAAACAATTTTGAAAATCATGGCTATATGACATATAATTGTGGCTATAGGCTATAGAAAATAGACATATAGATGTAATTTTAAAACCATAGATATAAGGTATAGAATAATGGATATAGAAACCTGTAGCCATGGTTTTAAAACCATGGCAGAGTTCTGTGGAAGTAACCACTTTTTCTAGTAGTGAACACTCATCAGTTTAGACCTTTTTTCTCTAATTTTTTATTGTTTTGATTTAGAAATGAATTGGTAATGTATACATATTTGTAAACATGTTCTTTTAATTGATTTAATGATCATTTGATTAATGTTCCCACATCTCAGTCAGCCGTATGAATATCATCATCGTCAAGTTGAATAGGTAGCTCGATGCTTGGCTCATTAGCTACGCTAATCACCACTTTCAAATGGCCTGTAGGAATTGGTCTGTTGTGTTTCCTATTTTCATGGATATTGAACACCATATCCCTCATTACTAGGTGATAGGTGGGTGTTGATATATATAAATCACAATCATTTTCACCCTGTAAAATATCAGTTAATGAATGGTATCATTGTCTGTATGATTCAAATTTCACAGAAAACAATTACAAGAATTTTGTTTACTATGAGAAAGAAAACTATTTGAGGGGAATGAGCCACCTTAATCTGATTGGGTGGCAGAGGTATCTTCACAAAATGGTAGTTCTTGTGATGTTTTATCTATTTACTCCCCCAATAAATGTTACTTGAAACTCTCTGTTACATTAGAATTATTCCTCAGGGGTATATATTTATTCATTAATATGTTTAATTCATTTTTCTTTATCTTTATCTTGTTTTTTTCTCAAAACATATTCATGGTGTCGCCCTAATGCCCACACCTCTTAAGAGACGAAACTATTTAAGATGATTTAAGGACACTAATAGTATGTGTTCATCTAGTACAATTATTTTTGATTCATGTCACTATGTTGGAATGGAAATATTGTAATATAAGTAATCATTGTTATATAATAGAGACTTAATGAAAAACCAATTTTTATTATATCATACTTACACATGATTCCTATAGTTTCTCTATTTCATTATCTATTAGTAATACCTCTTTATTTAAAAATCTATCCTTCCATAGCGCATGATGTGGGATTGACGTGGCTTTGTATTTGGAGTATATAAGTAGAAATATTTTCATGTGAACCATACCCCATCCCAGATTTATGATAGGGGTAGATTTGTTTTTCATCCCATTCTTTATTTTCAGCACATAGTTGTTGTTTCATAAAAAAAATTAACCAAAGTGATGAATACACATATCATAAAACAATGTATTTCTAGAAAAAATTTACCTTCAAAGGAACATCCACAACATGGAAAGTAAACACATCCCATGATTATAGGGTTATCAAGTTTGCATAGATAAGAAGTGGGTATAAGTTTATTTTCACTTTAACATCTTTAAGATGATGTCTTATTAGAATTGTATGAAACCAACAATGAATCCTTCCACCACACATTAATAAATATTTCTTGTGGTATTCAAATATTATAAATTCACTATTCAAAAAATTATGATGAAGAATTTAATGATTCATTACTTAATTTTTTAGTAAAATAATGAAATGATATCGTAATATTACAATAATATCTTCCCAAATCAGTGTATTAAGAACGATCATAACATGGTGCCCCAAATATATATCAATCGACATGAATTTTAGAATGATGATTCCAATGTTACTACTAAACATGGTTTTTTTGGGTTAAAATGATGGACCAACACATTCTATCCAACCTCGTATTAGATGACATTGATTTTTAGCTTACAGATTTTTTATAACACAGTCAAACTACCACACAGTTTCTTTTTTTTGCATGGTTGGTCCCTTACCGCCTAGAAGTTCCTAAGAGTAAACATCATCAATAGGTTGTTCCTTAGGAGTGGTAGCATCAACACATGTACATGGTCCTTGTAGTTCTTCACCTGGAGTAACAAAAGGTTGAGAAAACTATTGTTCCTTAGGATTTGGAGCAATAGCACATGCAGAAGGTTTTTGTTCCTCTTCATTGCGAGAAACAACATTTTGAGATATTTATTGTTCCTCGGTATTAGAAGCACCAACATGTACATAATTCATTATCAATATATGTGTATTAACATTTAATTTTGACTATGTAAATGAAGCAGCGAACAAATAGTAACATTATGCAACACATTGTATGTTACAAAAAAATAAGACATGATTATTGAACTCTATTTCATTGTAATGATGAAGGGATTTGATCCCTATATCCACTATAAAAACCAGTTAATTTTGATCTCCTATGACATGAAAATCACAATCTACATTTGGTACTCTATGAAATGATTACGTCTTTCCAATAAAAGGGTCATCCTTAGTTGTATTTTTATTTGACCCTTTAGTGGTTTTGGTAGATAACAGTACAATTTGCTACGTTCGATTTGTGGTATTTAGAATATAAAATATTTGTACTACCTATGATGCCATTATAAATGGTTCATCTATGTAACCTTCGTTACTTAAATCCACTTTCATAAATCCCAATTCTTCCATTTTAATAATACTTATATTATGAACCCACTTCTATTGAAAAATCAGCACTTAGAATGTTGTATAATAGAACACCCATATTATTCAAAATTATAACATATTCATGTAAATTGGAATTTTGACCTTAGTACCAGAAACACGCATCGATTCACCCATATGTATTACTCCACTATTTTTCATGGTTCTATATTCATCATGTTCTTTTCTATATAAATTATAACCATCAATTACAAAAAATTATAAGATAGAACATACAAACTTGTCCCACTTTCTAGCCATCAATGTTGTCCTAAATATGAAACTATATTTTCATAAGAATCCTTTAAAATATAGTCCCAAAACCATCCTATAAACTATTGATTATGTGTATCTGATATCAAAATATCAACCCTTTATGGATTCAAATACCTTATAATTTTTTTTTTGGGTTTCAGGAAATGGGTAAACCACCAAACTATTATAAACAATGGAAATGTGGGCCTATTACTGATCTGTAATATAGATTGACAATATCTTTTCTAGAAATTAAGTAACCCAAAAGCAGCTCAATGTGATGAGATCTCTATAGAATAATTATTTCCACTCTTGATATGTATTCAGTATATAATTCAATGACTTCTTTAAAAATATATTAGTTTTTAGAACAATCATATGACAGAATTTGATTTTTGACATATCATTTCAAAATATTCATATATCGTTCAATAGGGAACATCTATTTATAGTGTACAGGACCACATTGACTAATCATTCTCACCATGTGAACCATCTAATGAACCATCATATAAAAAAGTTTTGGTAGGAAGAACATTCACAAATAAAAAAATGATGGAAATTTCTCTTTGTATAGTTGAAAATTTCACCGAATCTACAACTTAGCTACATATAGCTTTGCAGAAAAAGGAAATCATGGTTAATTTTTGATGTATTTTATTTGAAAAAAAATTAATATAAATATAAAGGAATTAGAACTTGCATCAAAACATGAATGTTGCATGATTTCACACCTTTAACATTAAATCGGCAATTGATGTGATATTATCAATAATCGATGAATACTCAATTAGAACCATTATAATAATCAAGAAGTTGAAAAAAAATATCTCTCCCACTTGGAATGATTTTATGAAACTAGAGTATTAAAATTTTCTTTTTCACCCTTCAATGGAATTAACTCTTCTCATATTCCCATCCCAACCATGTTTATCCTAGCCTTAATTAAATCATTTTTTGTAGGGTGCGTCTAGAAATGTACCGACAACACTATCACCAACATTTTTTTCAACACACATAAAATGAAAAAATGTTTAACGAATAGAAAAATCTAGTATATTAATTAAAATAACCGATCTCTTTGTGCACCTGGTTGTTGTAATGTTTTTAATTTTTTTTTTCCAAATTTAGCATCCTCATCTTTAACATCCTTAAAAAATTGATCACATTTTATTGGATACATTTCTATACGTTCTCATGAACTTCAATAGAATGATGTCATCATTGAGTAGTACTTATGCCATCAGGGTAGAAATTTGTGATGTCCTTGAATCACAATCTTTGATGAAGGTTTTATCCTAATTGACTATGTCGAATGTTAAAAAATGAGACACCCTTGAGTTCCTATAATGATATATCCTATAAAATTTCCCTAAGAAGGAATACGTGTATCAACACGTAAAACATGGATATAAACATGAAATCTTCATTTTTGTAAGAATCATACAATGTATCATTTGAATCCCAAAATAATTTCAAATTCTTGATCAATGGATCCAAATAAACATCAATATCATTACTCAGTTTTTTTATCCTGATATATGCTTTGATAACATGAAGTATTTTTATTTCATGCATAACCATGGTGTCATGTTATGATTATGCAACAAAACGATCAATTTAATGTGAGTGTTTCATTGAAAACCAATTGGATTCATTGTATCTATAGATAACATAAGATGCAGGTTTCTTAGCTGATTTCAAAATTCAGGATACTCATGTTGAATTTTCTTCTTCTGAGGATAGTCGATTGGGAAATGTAGATTTGGATATTTATTTCATGTATCTGCATGCCACATCAATTTCCCAACAGTCTCATCACTTATATAAATTGTGCCTAAATCATGTAATGATTGGAAAGTACCATATAACTTTCATAGGTCTGGATTCATCTTTCTTGTATTGAGAAGCACCACACTTTGGGAATTCTGTAATTGATTTTTGGTCCATGAGAAATAATATACAGTCATTCTAGAATACATGTATTCGTTTAGATACCATACCCATGGAGTGTAGATTTGTTTTAGCTTCGTAAGTTTGGCTAGGGAGATCATTATATTATAGAATCATGTCATTTAAGAGAGAAAGTAGTTCCATAAAACATGAATCACTGCAACTGTTTTGTTATTTCTTATTATAAAGATCTATTACAACTAACAAGGATTCAAATTTAGTGCACCCATCATATAATGGTGACTTTTTAAAGTTTTTTTACTTCTAAAACAATTTTGGGAAATCATGAAGTACATATTCAAATGTCCCTGTCATTTCCTCAATATGATATTCATCATCATTCAAATCTATAATCATGTCCTTGATATGGACTTTTTCATTGTCCACAATTACAATCATATCTAATGGTCCATAAAACATATATTTATCTCAACCACTAGTTGCATTTTATTTTTCCTCAGGTTTGTTCCAGCATTTATAACATTGATCCATTTTAAGAAAGGTCAAGTGTTCTTCCAAATCCTTTTGACTAATTAAAATTAAACAACAATATTGTAAATTGTGAAAAAGGATTTGAGAATGGTTATATGAATGATCATTTGAAAATTTTACGAAATCCTTCACCCTACCTTCATACACATTTGTTAGAATATTGTCATCTATCCATTATTTATTCATATACACCATATTTTAGTTTTTAGTATTAATATTTAACAAAAATAAATTCACAAATAATGTTCATCTAGGATCATAATCTAACCATATATCATTCTTAGAAGATATAAAGGATGCAGAACAAGCCATAAAAAACATTAACCTATAAATTATAGGCGTGATCTAAAAGTCTAGTAGGCCACCAAAACCTTCCAAAATCTACGATATCACTTTCGTAATACATCATTCAAAATCTAGTTTTAAATACATTATAAAAATAAAAAAATCAATAATGTTTTACAAAAATAGTAGTAACACCTAAAAGTGTAGTAAAACTATTTTGATAATATTTTTATTAAATAAAAATAATCAATTGGAAAACATATTTCCTCAGCCAATACCTCATTATCAAATCATTTTTTTAATATGAAATTAAAATATTTCATAAATTTTTTTTATAAATACTCATTTCAAAAGTCAAAGAGGTTTTCAACTATCATAAAATATTCTAAAACATGTTTGAAAGACCAACCATTTCCATAAAATTAGGAATGGTGGACTAAAACCCCATTTTGAAAACTCACACATTCTTGGAATTTAAAATAAAAACCATTATAAATTTTATCATTTTAGAGAACATTTAAAACTAATTATTAAAATAGTTTTCAAACTCTTCAAAATCATGCTTTCCTTTTTTACATCATTAAAAAACATTTGCAATACATTTTCAAAAAATCTTCAGTGTATACCATACAAAGTATGAAGAAAGAATAAGGTCAACACCGCTATTTCAATTCACAAAAATTTGGGAAAATTACAAGAAATCATGTTCCAAACAATAATATAAATAGTATGGGATATAATATAATAAGATAGATAAAACCTCTAAAAAATACTAAAAAAGAATTATAGTGTCATGGACATCATCACTAGGTTATACTGATAAAAGGACATGAAATTGAGATAGGGAAACTAGGTCATAACTACTAACCCTATCCACACCCTTAAAAGTCCCACAAAATATAGTCATACATAATTAACACCCACACAGGGGAACACAAGCTACAATGGTTATACACAAATCCAAGGGGCTTAAGATGGTATCACACCTTTTTTGAAAACCCATTTGTTTTATAAAATTTTAAATTGTAATTCTCTTTTCAAAATATTCATGGAATTTCAAGACATTTTATCATTATTAAAAGTCATCCTAATCCATTATTCAAAAAAAATTTCAAAAAACCATGGAATCTAATATAGGAATTCGCACTACCCTTTAAATTACCCTTAAAAATCATTCAATGAAATTATAAGTTTCAAAATACAATCCACATGGGAAAACAAACCCTTTTAAAATAATCCATCTCATTTGGAAGTCTTTAAAGACATTAACATCCCAAAATGTTGATATAAAAAATAACTAAGGCTAAGTAATGTGGTTTTAAATATAGATCATTAGGGTTATCTAAACATATTAAAAAAACATTATCCAACATTTTTTACACTTTCAAATAACCAAAAATATTTTTTTTGAAATCCATTTAACATAAGGGTGTTCTAAATTTTTTTGTAGAATGTTTTGTGCACACTATGAATATGGATGTTGACAATGTATATATCCCATGAATCATTTTAAAATCAGTTAATTTTTAATTAAAAAAATATTATTTTAATAGGAGGAATATTATTTCACTCCCCTACTTCTCTAGAAGCCTTAGCTTCTCTCCTTAGCAAGATCACCCAGTCCCTCCACCTCATTTCCACTTAATCTTAGTGATTTACAATAAAACCCAATGTATTCATTAACTAAGTGTTCCTTATCTATTCTTTCTAGCTTATTGTTATGTCTTTATCCAATATCTTTCTCTCCTATGGTCATGATAGCCACATGTTCTAAATTTAATAGGATTTTCTTTGAGATTATCTTTCTACAGAATCTTATAAATCAATAGAAATATTTCGTATTCTATTTTTGTATTTTATCAACCATTGATAATGAATTAAAAGTTCAATTTTTGGTTCCCCTATGTAAATCATTAAACCTTATAAACAAATAAATTTCATGATTCAAGTGATTTTTATCAGTTCTCACAAATTAAGATACATCCAAGGAGTATATATAATTAATTTATTGATGTCATAAAATCTACCATGTTCGCTGATTTTATAAGGTTTAAAATATAACCATTATCCATTTTTTTATAACTGAACCTAATTAAAAATGCATACTTATTTATTATAGAATACTGACTCACTACCCTGATGATCTCTTCCACCCCACCTAATCAATGGGGAAAACTGACAATATTCCACCCATTCTCATCATCTTGGACACCAAATAATTCATGATGAAGTTAGTATCCTTCCCTTCTTCTTCATCACTTGCATGATTAAGGTCGTCCCCAATGTTTGTCACCAGTGGTGTCGATGTCAGCACATTATTAGTGGGAGATACTCATTGTCATCATCACATTCCATCAACATCTCATGGTACCAATGATCATCTCCTCCATTAGTTTCTCATACCACGACAGGTTATCTCCTAACCATCTTCCCATCAACATGAAGGTAATATCCCACAACCATTAAAAATAAAGCAAAAAACATCCAAAAAATGGAAAAAATGGTCTATAAAAAATAGGCAACCCAAAAAATTACACATGAAAATAGCCTAAAAAATTCATCCCTCAACCAAAGGTCATCCTCAACCCATGGTCATCCCACTTTAGGATCAGCAACCCATAGTCATCCCTGAGATCGATTCCTTCTTGCAGACCATTTTCAAGAACACCCAAGAATCATTTTTGTAAGGACCTCCACCATTGCATCACCACTAACGAATGTACCTACTACCTCTATCACCATTTCCCTCATCATTAGGAGGCCCCTAATTTTCATCCTCTTGGATACCGCATCACTTCCCCATATAGTCCAATGATCCAATGGGATTCCAAACAATGTCACTAATAGAACCCATGTCCCCATGCTGAGGTCTTTACACTATAGGTTGGTCCCAAAAGTCACCATGGATTCCCACATAGAAGCCATCAATGCCAAAAAATGACCATCCTCATCTCAAACTATGCATGAGGATCCCACTACTTTTGTGTAATTGATTTGAGACTGCTGCACCAAACAAACATTTCCTTTAGGATTCAAAACACACTACACCATTTTTTACCATAGCATTGTATGTGATCTTATTCTCTCCATCAACACGGTCCTATTACCCCAAAAGAACTATAGATGCATAGCTAGAATAAAAATCCAGATAAATATAAACTATAAAACTACCGTTGGGTGTGAAAATATCATCTTTTTCCTAAAAAAAGCATCAACGATGCTGCTGACACAGGCATGCGCCTCCTCTTCCATGCTCGCTGAAGACCTCTTGAAATGTATGATCCTCATCCCCACTATAAAAACTCCCTAAACCAGCTCGTTGGTCCTATTGGTGATATTTTTTGTAAGGGAAATCTGGGAGTGATACAGCATCTCCCATTTCCTTAACACCAAATTCACGTTGTTTATTTTCACCACAAGCTACAATCATTTCATAATTTCTAATGATATCATCATCATAAATCTTGTACTTATTACAAAATTAATTCCCATAGAAATATAGATAGAGATATCCATTGGTGAAATAGATTCTCTCTATCATATACTATTAGATATTTGAATATAATATTCAATAAATTTATATATAATATGTAATGGTTGTATTATTTCTATTAATATTTTACAATAATAACATTTAAGGAAATAAAAGTGTACCTGAGTATTATATTAGAGAATGAAAACCTCTTTACATTACAGAATTTTTCCAATCATATTCATCTAAGAACCTATGCAACCACTATAGTGGGTATGAAAGCCACTAGGTCAGCCCATGATGGTAGAGAAGGAAACAAACACCAGTGTGTGGTGTGACGCTTTATATAATCTCATAGAGAACCTGGACATAGTGCTTGCAGAGCACACCCAGTGAGTGCATGGGTCAAGAGGGACATTCCATAGTTCGACAACATGATGAAGTTGAGAGAATACCACGTTACCCACACATGATGTGTCTATGAAATGAGATTATTTATTAAGTACACATGAAATGAGAGAAAAACCAATGTGGGTGTGATTAGAATGGTTCCATTCACCCAACTTTAAAACATCCATTTATATCGTGACTGTTTAATCAAATAAATGAAAACTGTTTGATATTCTCATTTTTCATCAAATTCATGGAGATTTACCTAGGAAAACCCTCAACCACTTCTCCTACTGATGCTATGTATCGATCCCAAACCCTACAAGCATATAATACCATCTCGATAATAAACTAAATATGGTGCCCATGAAAATGATTGTTTAATCGAGTAGAATGAGGAATAAAATATATAATCTGAATATTATTGAAGAAGCCTAATGATTATTTTATATATACACACACACAAACTCAAACATATATATGTTATGGTCTTAATTGATTTTAAATGAGGTTGATATCTGTGTGCGAGTGGAGGGTGAATTAAACTCATTTTTATTATTCCTAATTCAATTTCACCAAAATAAATGATGAGTGTATATATATATATATATTCTCCATAATTTAATGGGAAGAACCTCCCCAAATTTATTTTATCCCATTTTCATGGACATTTAAAATAAAGATTTATATATTTAAATACGTGAATCAGCTGAAGATCGACATTTGATACTTATTATAGTGATTTGAATATATATTTATATTAATATCTTATACTAAGTCTAGAAAAGGTTTCAGTAAAGGATAGTTAATAATTAAGTAGCAACTTTCACTAATAAAATGGCTATAAATAAGGGTCATTCATTTAGTATTCAATGGTGAATTCCATTTAGAAACCATGACAAGAGAGAGAGAGAGATTGGGAGAGAGAGATGGAGGGTTCAAAAACACATTGAATAATTTAGTCTACATACCTTCAAAGAGAATGTTTTCCTCTAAAAGTCCATTAATAGAAAAACTTATTATCTTCAAAAGCCCATGTAAAAATTAATATTTTTCCAAATACATGTAATATATTTTAAGGGATTATTTTTGAATTAGTAAGGAATTTTTATTTAAAAATTTATATTTAAGGGTAATTTATTATTTTTCTAATACCCCTATTTACCAATCATTAAAATATTATTTCAATTTTTATCTTAGTACTATTCTATTAAAAATATCCATGAAAAAGCGTAAGTAATTTTTAATGGAAAAATCTATCATTTTATGTCAAAAACATTCTTTTAGTTTAATAAATGTCACACATTATTGTAGTTATGACTATTTACTATAATTATCATTGATATTTCATACATATTAGTATAATAATTTATTTTCTGTTCAATTTATAAACAATTTTTCTATACTTCCTTTGAATTTATTAAAATCTTCTGAAATTATGATTTTTTCCTACCTCTTATGTTATTTTTTAAAAAGGTTTATTACTAATGTTTAGATCATATAATATTATTTACTACCTTGAAAATAATTTATGTCAGTATTTGAATGTTTTTAATTGGTTACAAATGAGAATGAGATACCAAATAAGTATAATGTCTTCCTACAATAAAATTGAGCACATGGGTATCAAATTAATTGATGAGGAATAGGGTGATCTAATATCCTCAATGAGATGTTGTCCTAATAATGATACAAATAGTGGCCTCATGATTTTCTTATAGTAATCTGAATATCATTTTAATTCATAAATGTTATTATTTTTAAAATATTTTTAAATGAGAAATAGAATGTTTATTTAATGTTTTTTTAAATTATTTGGGTTTTTCTAAATAACATTCTTCAATGATTTTTGAACTATATTCATATGTTTTAAAAACCCTAGATTTTGTATTTGGAAAAGTATTTACTATATAAAATATTATATACTTGATTTGAAATGTTTAAAATGAGTTTTTAAATATGTATTTTTATAATTTTTTTTTTGGTTTCAAAACCCCTTATTGTGAAATTTTATTCTCAACATATATTTTTAAAATGTTTTTCACAGGCTCAGTAGAAATTAAAAAGGTGGTTGGTTTCCATTTAGGTTCTAGAACAAATGAATCCATGGAGATATTTTTTATATAGTGTATAAACTATGATATATTGTAAGAATTTTTCCTAATACTTTAAAAATATACCTGATAATATCCTCAGTTATGTAATAGACTATATTATAAGTAACAATTTATAAAAAAATATACATCATGATTTTTTAACCAGATTCAATTGTTTGGGTCTCAGGTTTTTATAATTAGAATTATAGGAATGCTTTTGGCTAATTTGAATATTAGATGATGTCGTTTGAGGTAAAAAATCTAGGATTTAGAACATTTATTTTCGATATGTATGTAATTAATTAATCTTAAGAATATAGAAGTTCAACAATTTTAGTTTTATCTATAATTATAAATATGGAAATTCATAATTATCTCTAGGTATGATGAATAAATTGTTAGGGTACAATTCATCTATGGAGTGCGGGTGGAGAGTGTAACATCCTTAGATTTTAAGCTCATTAATCCTTTATTTAAAGTGTTTTATAATTTTTAAAAACAAATAAATATTTTAATATAATAATTTATTAACCATAATTATTTTTTAAATCAAAATAATATTTGGTTATGGTAAAATATTAAAATTACAAAATACAACACTACAAAATAGTCCTTAAATAGGGCTGGCCTTTATTAGTGCTAGAAAAAAGTGATGAAAAAGGTGGCCTTTATGAGCACAAAAACAAGCACTGATAAAGGGTACATTTTATCTAGACATTTTTTTAGCATTGATAAAATGTACCCTTCATGAGTGATTTTTTTGTGCTGATAAAGGGAACCCTTTATCATAATTTTTTTTTTGCATTGATAAAGGGTAACATTTTTAGCCACATCTTTTTAGCACCCATAAGGTTATATTTTATCTGTGCTGATAAGTTTCTTAAAAAAATGAAATAAATAAATAAATTAACAATAAATATGAGTTTACTAGAAAAAATATTAAAAGAATTATCAATCAAATAACTATTGATAAAGATGAATAAGCTAATTATACTATATATAAATTATAAATACTAATAAATAGAATATATTAAATATATAGATATATATAAAATTAACATTAAACAAATAAATATTTAAGATAATAAATTTGATAAAAATATTAAACAATTCATTAATTAAATAATTATTGATAATGTTAATAAATAGTATATATTAAATATATAGACATATATGAATATAAGTAAATATTTTTATATAATATAAAATATTTTTTCTTTTCAATAAATAGTTAATATATTTAGTGAATAATGTTTTATAATTAAAAATTAATATGAATTAAAAATACTGACTAATTGCATTGAGTAATTGAAATATTTGAATCTCATTTGATTTTTCAATTTAACATAGATCAAACATGTGTTATATAGATTATAAATACATATACATAATTAATTAATTTTAATATACAACAAAGACATATATTTATTCAATTAATGAAATCATATATAGAAACACAAACACTACATATTAATATAATTTATTCAAGTTTTAGTATTCAATTTATAATTTCATTATAGCACAACATATTCAATATTTTATGTTTTTGAATAGATAAATTTTATTTAGTTAATGTTTATATTATTATAATTAGGTATGATTTATTCATTTTTAATACGTTCTATTTTATTTATTTATTTGGGAATTTAATCAATTTCTAATATTTATTTATAGATATTTATTTAATATGTGTTAATTTTTAAATATGTATTTATCATTATTTCAATATATATACATATTTTTAAAAAATGTTTATTTAATTAATAAAAGCTATCCATTTTTTTAATATTATTAATGTGTACACAATTTTAGTTATTCATTATTACTCATTTATCACATTGACGTAGTTAAAATTAAATATTCATAAATATTGTAAAAAATAAATTTTTTTATAAAAATATTTATAAATAAACATATTTACAAATCTATATTCACTATATTTATATATTAATAATTATAAATTATTATATATTATTTTCTAAAAATTATATATAAAATTATAAATAAAAAATAATACATATTTAAATAATTATAAAATTATAATAAATTTATTTAAATAATGAATATATTTACTATAATTATATAAATATATATTATATATATACATATATAATGATATAAATAATATTTTTTTGAAAAATATATATATAATTATAAATAAAAAATTATATAGTTAAATAATTATAAAATCATAATAAATATATTCAATCAAAGAATTTATTTTCCATATATATATATATTATATTTATATAATTAAATAAATAAATTTAAATTTTTTTATATTTATATTTATAAATAATTTATTTTCCCTTATGTAATAAGAGCTTATAAAATGAGTCTTTATCAACACTTTTTTAGCATTGATAGAGATAGAGATTTATCATAGGTAAAAAAAGTGATGATAAAGATTCCTGTTATCAGAACATATTAACTTAGTACTGATAAAAGAAATATTTATCAACATTTTTTGGAAGCACTTATAAAAGTGTCTTGGTATATATTAAGAACCCTAACCATCACCAACCAGTTCCTGATATTGTAAACTCTCTACGGAAACCACCTGCTGCTGACACTCCACATTGTCGAATCCAAGATCAAATCTCAGCTAGAATCTAGGCCCCAACTATTCCAATGCATGATTCCAATGCTCGAACAATTCATGGGTCGAAGGAAACTAAGGCTCAAATTTAATCCAAGTATTTTGATATCTCTACTTTACCTGTATTATCCACTAAACCTTCTTATCCCACATCCATGTATCCCAAAAAATCTTGTTGAATAATCCTATAACAAAACAACCAAAAATTAACTATTTTTAATAGATATATTGATGTATCATCCTCCCTGTAGCATGTGGATATCTTTTAGACAACATTGGTACTGTGCAACGTGAAATATATCAAACCCAATTTTTTTTCATGTTGTTGTGAGGTATAATAGTCTCCCAAAACCTATATTCTAGGACATCTACCTCTTTGCAATCATCACATTTAGAAAATATCATTCATATTGAGGTAAATGTTGTCATTGGATTGGAATATTCCTTTGGAAATCACTTGGGAACCTCTTATTCACATTGTGGTTGATAAATTAATGTGCTATGTTATCCACGATTCACCCATAAACAAAATAAAATGTCCAACCCACCAATCATAGTCATATTCATATCATACCTCATATGATCCTAAAACATATTTCATTGTGATTATTAAAATCATCAAATATACTTTCATCAACATATATGAGTACCCAAATAATTTGATCATTCTCTTTATTTATATAGAGAATGTGATTAAATCTACCTCATGAAAAACAAATCATTCATAACTATTCATCCATCCTTAAATACCATGTCATCACCAATTTCTTTATATTATATAAAATATTATTTAACGGGCACACCTTTCTCTCATTTTCATCCATAATAAACTCATCAAGTTTCACAAATTATACCCCCCTTTGAAAACTATTGAGTAACATAGATTTTACATCCATTTGTTATAATTTTAAATACATTTTCACAGAAATAGAAAAGAAAATTCAAATAGTTTCCAACTGGGCAATGGGAGTAAAATAATTATAAAGATAAACTCTTTTGATCTCAGAATTCTCCTAGCATACTATGCATTATTTATTCTGCTCCAGTTTTCCATAGTCAATGAGTTTTTAATAGAAATACCACATGGTTTTGATATAATTTATATCTTTCATCCTTATAACAATTGTAGGACCCGGGGACAACATGAGAGGGGAGGGGTCACTCAGTGTGTCAGTTTTTTCATTTAAAACAAGGATCTTTTTTCCATGTTGGTAGGAACTCGATAAAACTATAAAACTGATGAGAACATGAAGATTAAAATCACATGCACAGATACCACACAATAATTCTATTTAGTTCACCACTATGGGCTACATCCCGGGAGCATACGCTGACAGTGTTTAGGTCATACCAACATTCCCTAATCATTACTAGAGGTGGAATACAAAGGTTCATTCATTGTCACTATGTTTCAGGCTCACTACCTTTACAAGAATTCACTGATTTCTCACTATATCCCTCACATCACTTTTTATAACTCGTCATATCTCACTGCTCTGAGAGAAGTTTAATTCAATTTATCGACATGAAGGTCGCTTCAATGATTTGGCATTAAATATTTTTTATGGGACTTAGAAAAGGTTTTTGATTGCACTATAGACAAGATTTTATGCTATTTTAATTACCTATTTACTAAAATCAGATCATCAAAACTGCACTTTATAAACACTCTTTACGTGACAAAATCCTTTAGGAAGCACTCCGATCTTCACCGAACAACCTTCCTTCATGAAGAAACCCTGCCTTTGTAAAAAAATTCTCTTTGCAATGCTTCCTTACCTTCATGGAAAAATATTCATGAAACTCATTAAGTCAATGTGGAATACCTAATTATCACGAAGTACCCATTTTCCAAAAGCATGGGAATCAGTTATGACTTATAATCTCATTACAATGCACTATATTGCCTAAAAATCCATGTTCACAAAGCTCTTTGTGAACTCAAAGCATCTCAAGATTCTCTTTCAACACTCCGATTCAAATGAAAGAGTTAGCCTCCTATTTATAGGAGTGGATGATGGAAAATATCCAACGCCTCTTTATGGATATTCCAGATCATCTAAATCATCATTGTGACGCTCCTCCCTTCACAAAGAACCATGTTGATTAACTATTCGCACAACTCGTCGTCATCATGGAGTTTTCCATAAAAACCCTTCATGGAGGCCATAAATTTGTCAAAGCATTCCATCAATGATAACAGAGACCATCATCACCTATTATGAAGTTCATTACAGAACCCATCCAAATCGCAAAACATTTCGTCAATGATCAAAGAGTCCAAAACTTGTCATCTCAAATAAATTCATCATAACAATTTATGTCTTTATGAAATGAACCTTGCAAATCCCCTCATTGCGAAAATAATTCCTCTACCATATTTTCATAGGGAATCCCAGAAAAACCACATTGAACATTAAATACTTCATTCAACATGAACTGTGTGATTCCTTTTCATACAAACTCCCTGGTCATCCATGTGAGGATTGAAAACAAACACAAACCAAACTCCATTTCTAGCAATGAATATCCCTAGTTCCAAAAACATTTTTTCATTTTTCATTGTTATTTTTCAAATCATGCTTCTCATGCATAGATTGGATCAACTTATCATTATTTTCTTCCAATCCAAATGATTTAGTTTCCAAATGGGATAAAATGTGGTTTTTTGTAGTCTCTTACTCCACCATGTTTCCACAATAATAGTCCAATAACCAAGGAAATTTTATTCATTGATTTCAGCCTTGATTTTATTTTTTACATTACAACTATCATCCTTATTAACATAATCACTTGAACAGTAGTTACTGAATTTTTTTTCTTGAGTGTTATCCCCCATCAATTTTACGAATCTTGTACTACATTGAGAATTAGTCATCCCATGAATGACAACTGCTTAGAGTATTTCAAGCTACATTAGCACATGTACACAAGATATAGAAGATGTGTGTCAAACAAAAAAATGAAATGATAATTCTCTGAGAGATTAGTTGATTTTAATGAAATTTTTCTATAACATTTACCTTTGAATTAATTCTGAGGATAAAACCTACTATTTCAGATTTTTTTCTTTCTTAAATTCAATTACCAATTTTTTTAAAATTATACTAGAATTTTATGAAATAATCATATATTGTATTTCCATTATTTGAATTATTTATATCTTTCACCTTTGATAATGAATATCCTGTGTATATTTATGTATTTAATGAAAAAAATGAATATCTTATGAACCCAATTGGATGGATATGCATTAAAAAAGGATGAATGCTAATTTTTTAAAAAAAGAATATGAATATGGTGCTTAAAATTTTATCATGTTTGCAATAGATCATGTATAAAACCACTCTCAAATCATTTTTTCATGTTTAAAATAATGATATTCAAAAATATTTAGTTTGGATGAGTTTAAAGGCCATTTTATTTGACATGGAATAGATCTGATCTTAAACTTTTAGCCTAAACATGTGAAAAAACTAAACGTGAACACAAATTGGGATGATACTGTGATTTTTGAATCATTTTATATGAATACCAGGGTAAATTCTGATGGACATCACGTGGAATAAATGGTAATGGTAATTGAATTTGACATTCTTTATTGGAAAATGTTATTTTAGAGTTGAAATTGTCGTGATAATAGATTATTTTATACAATTTTCACTAAATACACAACATTTTCAGTTGTATTGATGTTATATAATTTTAAAGACGGAAGTAGATGGATTGATACCAGCTTTACAGAACTTATTGTTCTCCTGAATGATATGATACTAGAAAATAATTAAGTACCATATCGAACATATGAAACTAAAATAATTCAACACTAAATGGGACCGATCTCTAAAAAATACATGCTCGGACAAATGAAAGAATATTGTATCACAAGGACATTGAATCTCTCATAAAATGCCCTAAGTGTGGCATAAATCATTACAAGAAAAATGAATCATGTCTATTGAAATATGTAAGTTACTTTCCTAAAATTCCACAATTTAGAAGACAATATAGATATTATGAAACCATAAGAAAATTGATATCGCATGTAGATGCACAAATTAAATATGGGAACCTACATCATCTTACTGTTTCTCCTTAGTTAATGAAAATTTATTACAAGTATCCAAATTTTTGAAATGAGACGTGAAACATTCATCTTAATCTATTTGCAGATTTAGTAAATCCTTTTCGATTATAGAGTAGTAATCATAGTACATAGCTCATCATGATGGTAAATTATAATTTGTGGCTGTAGTTATTCATGAAGCACAAATACATTATGTTTTCTCTGATTATATTTGATCCAAAGAAACCCAATAATGACATTGATGTCTATTTGGATCCATTTATCAATGATCTAAAATTTATGTGGGATAAAGGTGTTACAATATATGTTACTTATATAAATGAATAATTCATATTTAGGGCCATACTCTACATGATGATAAACGACTTACCCATTTATGAAAATTTATCCGGCTATAGAATTAAACTAATGTTGGGGTGTACCATTTGGAAAAAATAAACAACGTTAGTTTGATTGAAATATTCCTTGATGAATGTTTTTTTAGGGAATAATTTATTTTACCTCGATCAAATAAATACCAATCGTGGACGACAACATTCGATGGGAATATCAGACAAGTTACAATACCATATAGAATAACAGGTGACGAACTGTTCCAAAATTTAAAATATATTGACACTTTTTTTGGAAAACCAGTTTTGAAAACCCTTTTGAAATCTGGTTGGAAGAAGGGAAAAATTTTCTTTGAATTTCAATATTCAAATTGTTTGTATGTCAGACATTTTCCTGATGTCATGAATATATAAAAAGTTTATTTTATAGTTTTATTGGTACATTACTAAATGTTTCTAGAAAAATGATAGATGACATGAAGGCTAGGTTGGACATTATAATCATGGGGATAAGATAAGAGTTGACACTGGTAAAAGTTAAAGGGATGGATTTTCTTCCTCCAGTAGCTTACACTCTATCCACATAGAAAACATGTTATTTTATCTTTTTTTTGTAATAGTGTAAAAGGTCCATATGGGTATGAATAAAATTAAATAATGTCATGTCACTGACTAATTTGAAGTTACAGGACTAAACTCAAATGAATGTCATGTTTTGATTCAATATTTGATGGCATTTTCTTTCTGTTGCATTCTTCATCAAAATGTATGGAATACATTAACTCGACTCTTCGGCTTTTTCAAATCCATATGCAGTTACATTATAGACATGATGATGTTTTCAATCATGAATAAGGATTTTATAGTAATATTGTGTGAATTAGAGATGTTATTACCTCTATTATTATTTGTTTTAATGGTCCACATAGTAGATAAATTTTTTATAGAGGATCAAATATATGGTCTTCTACATTATAAATGTATATACCCCATTGAACTGTATATGAAAATTTTGTAAGGGTATGTTAATAATTGAAGTCATCTTGAACGTTGTATTGCATAACAATATTTATTTGAAGAATAATATTAATTCTACATCGATTACCTATCATATGTTGAAAACATCGGTCTCCCAAATTCTCTTCACAACTAATGCTTTATGTGCGAAGGGATTTCTGGAAGATATGTTACAATTACAGTGAATGAGAGGGAACAAATGAACCTTTACATTTTACATAATAGTGAATATGTTTATCAATGCATTGAAGTCATCTAATAAATTCTTAGATATTTGAATCCATTAATGGATGAAATATGGATATAAAATTCCCATAATAAACAACCTATTGGATGGTTTTGAGATCAAATTTATAAGGATTTATCTGGAAATCTGATATAAATTTCCGAACGACTTCAATTGATAGCTATGTGACCAAATGAAAATGCTATATATTACATTGTTTTTTAATCAATGATTATAAATTCTATAAAAATTTACTTGATGACTGTAGTATGATTCAAAAAAAGTGGTGTTATGCTTATGGTGGAAGTGATGAATATATCTGATACCAAGGATATAAATCCAATTTTTTCAAATATTCTATATTTTAGTATTATCGAATAGATATAAAAGTTATATTATAAAACAATTCATGTTCTAATGTTTCATTAAAAATGGGTTGAAAATAGGAGTGTATGGGATGTTGATGAATTGGATTTCATGAAGGTGAATATTAGTGTGGATGGGGAAAAAGATGAGCCACTCGTAATGATATCACATGTATTGAAAGTATTTTATGTCTCAGATTCAGTAAACAAGAATTGTTAGATTGACCTAGTAGCAACTAAATGAAATGTCGGGTGAAATAAAAATTCAATCTAGGATGACCCATTCATTGGGAGATCACAATTAGTTCATAATAGTACCAATGTAGACAATACCATGTACATTGTAGGTGACCAAAATAAGGGGATTTGGATTTCCTATAGGGGAACTAAGTCCCTAAAACATTCAACAATGGAAAGAGAGTTCAATTTTAAGAAAATAGTGTTTTTAATAGACTATTTTTTCCACATAATATTTTATATTCTCCACTACATTATCATAATCAAAATTAAATGTTTGAATACTCATGCAAACAATTTATTTTTCCCATGATGATGTTTTTAATCCCTTTGAAGAATAAACAATAATGAATAAAATCCTTTGGGATGATGTAAATGTAAAAATAAAATAAAATATCTCTATTTTACTAAAAAATATATATATATTGAAACGTTGATTTAATTTTGAATATAATCAAAAGAGTTTGTTTATTTTTGTAGATTTATGTCCATATTTTATGAATTTCTACACTAAAACATCAAAAAATTTCTTCTCCATAAAATCCTTTTCACCCTTATAGTGTTGGAATTTTACACTTTCCTTTAAGTTACCTCCACTTCCTTTTCTATAAGATAAATATTGTTGTCTCTACTAAATCAGAAAGGTAATCAGGATGTTTGCACAGTAAAATCATTGTCCAAAGAATTAATTTACCATTTTATATTTTTTTTATTTTTTTATTTTTAGTATTACTCACATAAGAATTGTTTTCTTATAAAAATGGGTTTTTTTTTGTTGGGATGGTATTCGAATCATTCATGACTTTCTGAACCAAAATATCTATATAATTATTATCCCTCAAAACCATTTCACCCCTTTAGTTTTTTCATTTATCAATTTCCTTCATGTTCCCTCCATTAAACAATAATAGATGTAATCTTTATTTTTCCATACTAAAAACATTATTCATATAATTAATTTATTAGTTTTTTTATGTTTAATTTATTTTATTGTAGTATTACCCATATAATACTTTTTTCTTATACAGGTGAATTCTTTTGTTCATGTTGGTGAAGTCTTTCCACATTTCATGCCTTTCTATACCAAAACATCCACAATCCTCTTTTATATAAAAACTTTTCCACCCATGAGGTTTGGGAATTTATCATGTTCCTTCATGTTACCTAGAATTCCCAACCATAGAGGCACTACTAGAAAAATAATCCATACCCATGGACCTATAGCTAAGATTTTTTAGGTTCGTGGTTGTAGCGTAGTCTATAGCCACATTATTATTTTAAGCATTGTCTATATGGTTGTTTAATGGCCGTGGGATTCAATCCATCCTGTGACTCTTCGCATTACCATCGTGAACTCCACCAATTACCCATGTGACCCATCCTCTCAACGTCCCTCTCCACTCTACGGTGACCTATCCTATTGGTGGACCTCCTCGTCTCAGTGGAGACCTCTCCTCTAGGAGGAAACCTCTCTTCTCGGCGGTCCTCATCCATGCTCATGCCATCTCCTCTCAATGGAGACCTATAAGTTTTCACTCTCATTCACCATCACAACCTCTCCATGAACCTTCTCCCCTAACACTGCCATTTAAATCTGCCCCCAACTCCCCGACACCTATGCTCCTATGCAGCCTCCCACACTCCTCCTATAGTTCACCAACCAGTCCAGCCTCATCAAAACCCTTCCATAATTATATGGTTGGTGTATCTATCTATCTCCTCACGAATTATTTTTCCTCACTATTTTTAATGAGATTTTTTTTTGATTTTTATTGGGTTGGGTATTAGTGAATTCATCTTGGAATTAAGAAAACCTCTATTTCAATTGGTATTTTTCAAGTAGTATACCAAGGATTATGGTGGTATCTGAACAAACCAAGTCAGAAGGTCTGTTTCATTTAAATAGGTACTTGATGATGTTTCATTATCTTAGGAATAATATTAACATTTATTATGGTGTTTTAAATTATTTAATTAAATGTTTTATGATTCTCATATTATAGTGAATGAGTCTATGATCACCATTCTTAATGAATGAATTAATAAAAAAACTAAACATAAGTATCTCCTTCTATAAATTATGTTATTATTAAACCATGTATGGTTTGGGTTTATTTTTTTGGGGAAATGGGTAATATTTTTATCTTCTGATTTAATTTTATCATATGTTCTTTTTAAATGAATCCATTTAAAGGATTAATAGGTTAATATTTTCGGAAGTGACTAAAATGATTTTTACTTATTACCCATGTATTGATTGGTTTGGATATAAATATTTTGTTTAAAATTGTATTTAATATGTGGATATTGTTTTTTATCATGATTATAATGTGTTGTTAGTAGTAAATGAAATTGTCTAATAAAATATTATAAGAAAAGTAGATATATTAGCCTATCACTTGACATGTTCTGATGTAACATGGGACACAAAATTATGATAATCATAGTACCAATTAGAGAAACTTAATTATTTTTTATTTGCACATATGAAGTTATATCATCTATTGACAACCTAATTCTTCCATATTATACAATAAAATGTTGAAAACTACCATTTAATGAAATTTAATGGATTATAAACATATTATATTTATTTTTCAAATGTTATATATTTATTTTTAGTGATATAATTTATGTTAAATTAATTTTAAATATTATAGGATTTGTGGAAGTCATGGATATTAATATAAGACCTCAAATTTTGTATGAAAAGGCCTATATATTGTGGCTAGAATCTGTCCCTTTTTATCATCAAGAATATTTTTGTTCGGAAAACCAATATTCCAAAATTTATTTTGTCCCACTTATTAAAATAGCTAGTTGTAACTATTTTGTACAATTAATAATTTGTGAATCACATGTCATGATAATAAACTTCTACTTAAAAAAATCCATGTCACTTCTACATTTTGAAATCTCTAATTAACAAAAATATCTTTATTATAGTATAATATACATCATGGTAATCATATAAAAATATATATTAATTTATTTTGATAATATAATCCTACATAAATGTAATTTTCGAACTGGTATTAGCATAGGTAATCCTTTATTGGGTAATTTTCAAATTGAATCTTCACGTAAGGACACATCCATAATGAAGGATCAATGAAAATGATCTTTACTTTCATTAATATCTACCCAATATCATTATATTATTTAAAAATATGTGAAGGGGGTTTGTATATACAATGTTGAATGTGGAGTTTCATCACATGCAACATGTTTTCATGGAGATTTACATGTTTGAAATGTGTGCATCACATATTAACACTGTAAACAAACCAACACACAATGTATGTTCATTGTTGCATAATGAATATTCATTCACATATAGATCAATTCATATGAAAGTTTTTTACTTGTCCAATGTATGTGAAAATTCGGTCATTATTTATTTTCCTTCACCACATCATACTTTCCATGATCATTCATGAAATATTATCCTTAGTTTTTCCTACGCATGTACTCATAAATGACATCAATTAATTTTTATTGAAAACCTTATTTGGTGGAGAAGATGACCGTAAAACATTTTGAATCAAACCTTAATCATTAATATTGATCAAATAAAATAAACCCTTAGTTATCTAATCACATTTTTGATATATGAAACAATTAAGATCAGTTCATATATCTCCAAATTTAATTTTCGTTAGAATATATTATTCTCTTGAAATCATATATTTTTTAGAAGTGTAAAAACATAAATAAGATATTTTTAAAACTTACATTTCATAGTGTGAGTTAATTTCTAAAAGAAGTACCCATGCGAGATGAGTTATACCATTTCTTTAAACCATTCTCCCCCCACTCACAGTCATTCTTCTTCATCTGCGCGCTTCTATTGCAATATGTTTTTCTTTCGTTCATGGTTTATATTCAGTTATTAATCACCATAATTTATTTTCAGTGTCACAATTTTTTATGAAAATGTTATGATTTTGAGTTTTGGGTTAAAAAAATTTTTCTTTCTATCTCCAATGAGTTTAGTAGTGATATTATTATTATTTTTTATTTTTTTTACAACTACAAATTTTAATTTTGACGAGAAGGTTAAAATTTTCAAAACAGAACGTGATCTTCAAATATCCAAGGATAGTAATCTATCACATCAAGCTACTTTCATAAAATCATGTATGCAGGTTCATTGTGATTAGGTTTTCCCCCTTTTGTCTTCCAATAATTATTGATGAATGATATGTTTGAGAAATTTTATACAATTAATGAAATACTGGAGGTTCATTGATGAAATATTTTTTTTCAAGTCACATTAACGATATCATTATATGTGTTTTGTTTGTTTTTTTCTATTTTGGAGGTGGGGGAAGGTGGAGAGCAAGGATAAATAGTCATATAAACATTTTATTTTAAAATAGTGGTTGGTATATATATGATAATATTGGTGATAATTCACATAAAATAGTTTTATTTTATTTTATATGGCTCTTTTTCTTGATTTCAGTGTATGATTGAGGATGAATTTCATCTATTCACATGTTTAAGAATGACGAACTGTATACAAGAGTGGTAATTGTTACAAATTGTATTTAACATCAATAATTTACGTTTATATAAAAAACTAATTTAAAGACATTTCATTCAATTTATATTTCTATTTATTTATTGTTTTTTTATTGATATGATTTCAAATTATTTATTTATGATATATGTATTGGTACATCAAATAAGAGTTCTACCCCTTATTCAATCCGTGAAATTCACAATGATCCTTAAAACACATCGTCCCAAAAACTCTATGAGGTACATTCAACATACTTACTCACTAACCACCAATGTTAACCTCTTCCCACAACGAACACATAACTGTAACTTTTATGATAACATTTGGATTTTGGATTTTGGGTTTTTTGTATGAAATTATATGTTTCACTAATACTTACTATTATAATCAACCCAAATTAATTATGGATACGATATAAATGAGAACCAATATATAACAGACCTACTCACCCTATAAGCCAATATCTGGAAAACAGATTTGGTTGTTCCACCCAAATATCATCATATATCTAGCCTCTTCCACCTACAGAACACACTAACCCAATATGAATCTCAACAAAATTACCCAGGCGACCATTCCATTAGTGATTTCAAAACCCATAAAAACATGAGAACTACTCATACAATCACATAAAATACCCATAAGGAATCTTTGTTGGACTTATATACTAATAAGGTGTGTATTACCATGGAACTTTATGTCATATAAATAAATATAAATGATATTTAATTTCTATACCCTATGTGCATATCATATAGAAGAGATGAGAAATTAATAAATGAGATTCCTTAGTTGGGTCACTAAAATTCATGGTGTTTCAGTTAGAGAGTAGCCCATGATAACATTCTATTTTATAGTTTAATAACAAACAACTCCTTGGGTCACAGGGTTATAGGATACATGACATCTGATTTAGAGGATTATAATCCATGTATTCTGTGAACCTTTATGAATCTTTTTTAATTTCATGTGATGAAATTTAATAAATTAAATAATTAGGACCACGGGAAGAATGTAAACATAACAACATCCATATTCAAAATATGAAAAATATATAATGATTTTTTGTTTCTAAATATAATAATTTATGTCACTATTATATTACATTTATTATTGGATCAACTTTTTACTATAAATATAAATGTTTTATATTACTATAAAAACATAGGTAATTTAAGATATACAATAATTAATGCACGGTTAACTTCTCACAATAAATGTTTTTACTAAAAATATCCTATTACACAAACATATCAACATGAATATTCTTCGTTCGTTTTTGGATATGAAGTCATGTATTAGTTATCATGTAAAGTTGACACATTGATCACATATATATAAGAAATCATTATATCTCGCTTATTTTCCCATTACATACTTACAATTAGTTTCTTAGGATGAGGACAGTTCTATCCACCGCCATCGAAGGTAGTGAGTTTATCATTTGAATTAGGTAATTTTTCTTTCTTTTTTAATGTTTTCCCAAATATTAATTAAGGATTTTGTGAATTTTGGGTTCCCAATATTTTTGCAGTGCATTTTGGATCTCATTGAGGTGGATTCAAGCTACTGCAGGTGAAGGTGACTTACATGTGCATGCATAGTTTGTTATATTTCTATATAAGTTCCCCATATATATATATATATATTCAATCATGGTGGTATTAATATGTATATTAGATCTAGGTGTGATTATATATTGATATGAAGAAAATGCATATGTGTGTAAGTGTAATGTGGTATATGAAAGTTCAATCATATATATAAGGACCCCCCATTTTCATATATGGCTATAAAAATATGTACATATGAGCTATGTGTCCTTATATATTTTATGGGTTATATAAATACAAGCAGAAAAGAGGATGATTCATGTTATCGTCATCAAAAGCAGTGCACCTTGAGGTTGTGGTAGGTTCTCTATGTCTAACCCTTTAATAGGAATTATATAATTCCTTGATTATTTTAAAAACTACTTTTAATTATTAGGTATTAATAATAATTTACCTTCACATGGTCTGTAGAATATTTCAGCCAATTTAATATGTAATTTCCATCACATTAAAGAAAAAAATATCCTTATTTTGAGAAAACATGAATTGAAAATTATCATAAAATGATAAAAAAAATAAATAAAATATTTGATTTCCTTTCATTAAATACAAATAACCACACTTCAAAACTTGAAAAATTCATTAGTAACATCACTATGAAATTGAACTACAAAAAATTGACTACCTTACCAGAAACAATTCCCCACTTATTATCTAATTAATTTTCTTTGAGATTCCTGAAGAACCATTATCGGTTATCTTTGATTTAACCACACATTTGAATGGTAAATGTTCAAGTGATCATGAAATAGGATTTAAAGGGATTATAATTAAGTGATAATGAAAAATTACTATAGTTTTTCCTCACTCACTATCCTCTAATTTAATGAAATTTAATGTCATTTAAGAATAAATACTATCATCAATAAATAATGAGATTACTGGTAGATGAGGTCTTAATTGATCAAGATACAATGACCATTAAATAATTACTAGTGAGGGGAATCCTTTAGTGTCACAGTCAGAATGGGTTAGAAATTATCCTAAGGGTATTCTAAGGGGTTGGTTAATAGATCAGATCACTAACATTCGTAGATGAATGTGATTTTTATGGTAGTATCATCTGGTTGAGGTTGTTTTTTGTGGAAATAGATTCAGTCCGGAAGACTTTGGATTAAATTTTCACTGGTTTTCATTGTCTAAGGCCACATGGATTCCCATTTTTTATGTTCAAATTCTATTCTTTAGGGAGTTACAAAAGTAATTTCAGGGGGATCTCAACACATAGGCTCTCTTAGAAGAAGTATAATTCTTCTATTTGATACATATAAAATTATTTCATGAATGTAGTATCATGTTATATTATTCATTTATCTTTTATTATCATGTATATATATATTAAAATAATAATATTATGAATATTATTTATAAGATTTTATTCACTTTGAAATCTTCTACAAATAGAGTCTTCAATCTCAACTAATATTAAGATAATATATCCATTGAAAACCCCTAAAGGCCCAAAATTTATTCTCTAAATGGTATATGAATACTTGTGGCCTCACTATCCCCAAAAATTCCATTCCTTTAAAAATATTTATAACTCACTCCTTGAATATATGAATGTATTCAACACTATAGAATAACCTGTGTCATAAAACTCCGAATTTTGTTCATTTAGTATTAATGAATTCTCAAATCATACACCATGAATGATATATAATGTTTTCAATTCCATTTTAATCCTTATCCATTATTATATAATTTTAGACACCAATAAAATCTCCAAATATTATGTTTTCACTCACAGTTTTTCATTGAAAAATTGTAATCTTACCACAATCATCAAAACACCCATCATTAATTAACAATAGTGTGGCTGTGTTTTCATTTCATAGCACCCTATGAAATGGTTTTCATCTCTTCGGCATGGATAAAAATTACCTTGGTACAGCTGGTGTAATCCCAAATTAATCATTTTTTAGTTATTTGAAATCATAGTTGACCCTTACATAGCCATAATAATTCATAGATGTCCTTTTCATAGGTCATGAATTACCTTTATTAGGTGTTTAAAATAACATTATTTAGGTACTAAAATATACAAATGACCTTTATGAAATGTGAGTTTACCTTTAAAAAGGTCCCATATTACCATTATGCATCTACCTAATTTCAGGGAATCCTTTATAGAGAGCATCAATTACATTTTTACATCTACTGAATCCATAACTCGCCTTAATAAATGATTCATACTACTTTTACAGAATTATTTAACATCATGTATTTAATTTATTTATCCAACAAAAATATTTATTTAACTTTAAATAGGTAAAAATTTCAATTCAAAATAAATTTATACAATTCACTGTCAATCCCATGAACATAAATATATTATCATATGATGTATAAATGGTTTATTCACCTATCAAAACTTTAATTTTTATTCACGGTCAATGAAAAAATAAATAGAATTTAATTGAGAAAATTTTCTTTGAACCAATTTACCTGATCTCTTTATGTTTTATCCTTAAAACCCATCGTACTTTAACTATACTCCTCCTAAACCTTATTGAAAATAAATAAAATTTCTTGATTTGGAACTTCAATATACCGCTTTGTATTTTCTGATCTATACCCGTTTAATCATCCCCACAGTCAAATAAATTCATGTACCCCTTATTGAAAATAAATAAAAAAGGATTATGAATGGTTATAAATCACTTATTTTCTCCTCCTCATTTATTAATAGGATTTTCCTTAGCATCCCCATCCCCCTATTTAAATTTTCATTTAATCTTTATTCACCAATGGGAGAGAATTATGAATTAATATAATTTCATATCAATGAGACTCTATATAATAAACTCTATGTCCACATGGGATAACATGATATAAAAAAAGATAACTAAAGTTATCAAAGCTGTCCATAAATCAATGCTTGTGTCAAAAATCCAAATTTTTTAATATTGGGTATATTCAAGTAGATTTATCAAGTTATGATCTATATCCTAAAAATATATCAACAAAAAACTAAAATGATTATGTTCAATACATACAAATCCCCCTTTCCCTTACAAAACACATCAACCAACAACCCCCTTGGTAAACACATTTGTCATTGGAAAAACTAGGGTAGAAAGTATGAATAAAAGACCTCAATATTTATTTATACATGATTGTACACAAAATAATAGATTTTATGACTTGGATCACATTGACACCAATTTACCACATTTTTCTCCCAATAATGGGATGCCCTCACCTTCTCCTCAACATTACAATAATCATGTTTCATGATTGATAATTTATATTATTATATTGTTCTGACAACATCATCTAGCTAGCCATTTATTTTATTTTATTCAATTCATGTCTAGTCTTTATATATATAATAAATGGAATAATGATGTGTAACATTTCAATTTAGTGAGAGAAATAATGTTGAGGGATGCCTATCAACTATGATCATCTATACTTCCCTAGTATATCATTGGGGATACGCTTCATGATTTACCCCAATTCTATTATCATTTATCTTTGTTGACAACATGACGGATTCACTCTTCTCAATAGGCTTATTTTATTGGACCATATTGATTTCTGGAGAAACAAATAAAGATGCTTTCTTAGATGATAGCTTCCTATTTATTATCTATTCATTTTGTTTAGGTAGGATGGTAATATAATACATTGTTTCATGACCAACGACCTTGCATATCCCATACAACTCCTTATGATCATAAATTTTGTTTTCATTTTCATTAATCATGAGTAAAAAATTAAGCTTCCTTAAACATTACATCTTAATTAGTATTTTAGGATATATTTCAATCTTCGTCTTTGGTCTTACTCATATTTAGTAATCCATGAGGTCTTCTTTTCTAATATCATAGTTTCTATTATTTGAAACATTAGATTATTTTTATCTCTAAAATAATTACTTCTTATATTATTTAGAAGACTCCCATGACATCAACATAATTCCATGGTAGTGACATATTAAACCTAATATTTTACACTATGTGTACAAAGGATACACAACACAAATAGTAACCATTATAGCTTGATCTATTAAAATATTTTTAAGTTAGTATGTGATGATAATCATTATTTTAATAATTAAGCCAAATAGATCTTAATTTGTGGTAAGATGTTAAGATGTACTAGGTTCAGTGTGCTGAGGGTGGGTAGGGGAGGGGGTAGCGGTAGGGGTGTGCTAGCGGTAGGGGGAGGGGGTGTGCAGGGTTTTGTTGCAATGGGCAGAGGAAGGTGCATGGGCGGAAAGGGGTGTGAAAGGGGTGTGTGTAAGGGTACTCTGGGTGTGTAATGGGGTGTTCATGTGGTGGGTAGCAGGTTTTTAGGGTGGTCGGGGTGGGGGGTTGTAAGGGGTTTGTGCAGGGTATCGTAAGGGGGGTGTAGTGGGGTAGGCTGGGGGTGTCGGATGGGGGTATGGGTTGTGCTGGGGTAGGGGGACAAGGGTCCCTGGGTTACATTACAAGGGGTAGGGGGAGGGTGCATGGGGGGATTCAATGAGTGTACATGGGAGGGTTAAGTCGTATGGGGTGTTCTAGGTTCTTTTTTAAGGGTAATGGGAAGGGTGTAGGGGGTGATCAATGGGTGTGTTGGGTGTGCATGGGGTTTTCAAGGGTGGAATGGGGTAAGGGGTGTGATGGGGGTAGGAGGAGGGGGGTGTGCTATGTTCTGTTGTAAGGGGCATGGGGATGACAGTGTTCATGGGGTGTGGGGGGTGTAGGGGTGCATGGGGTGTGGAATGTGGGTGAGGGGTGGGTCAGTTGGGTTCTATTGTTTTATACTTTCTGTAGTGTATATCCACAGTTCAAACCATGGTAGTAGATCATGAGACACAGTTTATAACTGGGGCTATATGTTTTTGTGGAAGAATGAATTTCCATTGTTGTAAACTATGGCTATCGGTTTGGTGATATGGCTCAAATAGTTGATATATCCCTATATCCATGGTTTTAAAATGTGTCTATAGCTACGACACCATTTTCCATGCCAATAAAAGCAACAATCCACTAAAGCATGGATATTATTATAGGCATGGATTCATGACTTATAATAATGGTTCTAAACTTTGGATATTTCCTTAATTTTTAGTATTGAGGTAATATTGATGTTTCCATAGTAATATCATTATCCATTGAATTAATGTATTATTTGATATTTAGGTTTAATTTATTTCTTTTTATTATTAATTATATAATAATTTTTTCTTATACAGGTGGGTTTTGTGGTCTCGGATGGGGTGGTTTGTTTGATGCTTCTAATGGTCATGAGATATTGGACATCAAGCCTAAAAATGATATAATTAAAACAAGGAAATGCATCTAGAATTCATAAAACCATAATGAAAGGTAAATTTCTATTACATATTTAATTAGTTTTTTATTTATTTAATCAAATATTAGTAAGTTAAATTTCGTATAATTTTTATCTAATACTTACATTTTTTCATATATCTTTTGGGAAGTCATGTTTTTTGTTCAACAATTCACAACATCAAATAAAAGAGATAAAATATTCATTTATTCCAATGATAGAACACCTTCCATTTCCTTTCTTTGTCAACTAGATGACACCACATATTGAGTCTATGTTCTTATCCAAAAAACCATTATCATTGAAATCTATAAGATTAGTGTAAGATCATGTTCCCATTTCGGTTAAATATCATTATATAATGGGAACATGAGCTTCCTCTACACTTTTTTCATTAAATAAAAAGATTTCATTTTTGACTAATAACATCAATTTGATATGAAATGTTGGAATTTTTATGAAGGAAGTCAATGGAAATGATCATAACATTGATATTAAGATTTTTTTGAGACTTTAGGATGTCTAGTAATCAACTACACCTCAAACTGATACCCAGTGTCACCAATATGACTCCATGTACTAATTTTTATATCTAATTGATATTTATTTTAGTAAAAAATAAATGCGACACACTCAAAAACAAGAAAACACATTTAGATTAATCTTGTAATTTTAGATAATTATCCATAAATCATTTTTGACATGTAAGAATTAGCCACATGACCATCTGATACATGATGTGCATGGTATAACTCAAAGTATCAATTATCAGTTTAAAATTGACATTTTACTTCCAAATGTGTCACTCATTGAAAATTGGGAAATTGTTCTTGCATTTTCTCGATAATTTAGGAAATCGATTCATAAAAAATTTCTGAATTGATGGAATCAATGTCACAAAAAATAGTTATATTATGTGATCAGTATGATCCAAAGTGTGCGTTTCAAGTTTAAAATGACATTTTATAAAAAAATACAATAGATATTATAAAAAATGATAAAATTCATTTTTAATACATCGGTAGTCTATGAAAATTATCCATACAACATTTCGGATGTGTAGGAATCAGATACACCTCAATCCCACACATAGTATGACCTGTATGACTATAAGTGTCTATTTATTTAAAATTGACATCAATTTTAGTAAAAAGGTTAACTGACCAGCTCAAAATTATGAAAACACATTTGGATTATTTTGATACATTAATAAAAATATCTCTAAGTCATTTGAGATGTGTATGAATCATTCGTAGCTCAATCTGATGTACGATGTGACCAGTATGACTCCAAGTGCATCATTTAATTTAAATTGACATCAATTTTAGTAAAAAGTACCATTGACCTACTCCAAAATGATAAAACACATTGATATTTGTTATATAATTTTTTAAAAAAATCTATAAGATATAATTTACATGTAATATTTTTTTTAACTCAATCAGATACCCGATGTGCCCAGTATGAGTCGATGTGTCTGTTATCAGTTTAAAATCGTCATTTTTGTTTAAAATGTTCCCCACATTGAAAACAAAGAAAAAAATCAAGGATTTTATTGATAATTTAGGACATCAATTCTTATGTAATTTTTGATGTGTTATAATTACTCTCACTTGAAACTGACACACGATGTGATCAGTATGAGTTAATGTGTGTGTTTCATGAATAAAATGCAATTTCAGTATAAAAGACAAGTGGGATTATCAAAACAAGGAAAAAAATTATATTTTTTATATAATGACATAGAAATTCTGTGTAAAATTTGTTCATAAATACATGGGATTTTTACGAGTCCGTGAAAATTTACATCACTTGATTCTGAGGCCTGGTGTGCCTGGAATCAATTTTTGATGTTTTGTTCCAGCACTTTCATTAATCGTACGAGCGGGATTTTATAATTTTTGAACTGGTGATTGAAATTTAAATAAGAGGGCACCGATAAACTTACCGCGCCAGTATTCTCTTAAGAATACTTTCCCTCCACGGTAGATGGTCGTGAACACATGTTTTTTTTGGATTTGTATAAAACAAATTATAAAATATAGTGTACAACACTTTTTTTTATTTTAAGATTCCATGTGTGTGATTGATGGTTAAAAACTCCACTTGTTAGTTAGAGGTGTAACCGCTACACCCTAACCTCCCATGAGAGGTTTTGGTGTTGTGGCCCACCCAAATTTAACCTCCCTCAAGAGGTTTCAATGTGGGAACCACCTGAGACAATAAACTCTCATTTAAATAATAGGGCTGGGGACCACCCAGCCCCTATAAATGGGAGGAGAGTATAACCTCTCAACTCTCTCTCATTAATGAGGGAGAGCTTCTCCACCTAGCCATGTTTTTGAATTTGTGAAAACTCCCCAATTAATTTGCTAACATAATGAATTAAAATGGGAGCCTCATTAATTAATTCACCTTTTTAATTTTTGGGCCAACTATTAAAATAATAGAAAAACTATTATTTTGGGAACATTCATTTTGGTGGAAACTTAGGAGAGGAGGAGAACTTGGAGAAACTTATCCTCTCCAATGAAAAACACCCCTCCAAACGAAGAACGTGAAGAATGCCGTAGACGATTCTTCTTTGAATCTCTTCCACCCGGACACATACCGACCTACCCTCCGCAATGCCAACGAGCCGACATAGCTAGGGATTTGAGACGTGTGGCGGACGTGATAAACGATGAATGACTAACGACAAATCAAAAGGTAGGGGGTTTATTATTTTTTGGAGTTGTACATTTTTTTTACCTTCATCAAATGATGATAAGGGATTGAGGTGAACATATTTTTGATCATCTTCTTTTCCGGATGAGCTAAATGATATCTCCCTAAATGTGGACGGTGAGGGCCAATCTATCATGGCCCGACATCTTTCGTCGATCCCATTCTTCTTGTGACGTTCTATGATAGGGCGAAGTATGAACGACGAGGTGAAATAGATGGAAACCACAAATGCTATGCTACCAACGCCTTCTGCAAATCGTGCCACTGGCCTGTGCCGTCCTGAGCTCTGACGAATCAGCCTGCTTGCGACCCCCCCTGTGCACTACCCAGCGCCCCGACCGCCTTCACGTGGCCCCTCCGGAGCCCTGCCAAGCGCCTCGCGGCCTGCCCTGCCCCTCCTTCTCCCTACCTAGTGCCCCCACAGACTTCCCAGCGCCCTGTCGGCGCCACCACAGCCACCCACCTCCCTGTCGTGCCCTACCCAGCTCCCCCATGGTATACCCGACGCCCTGCCGATGCCCCCGCTATTTTCCAGGTGCCCCCCCCCCCCCCCCCCCCCCGCAGTTGGCCGCAACGCCCTCGTGATGACCTCCGCACGAGCCAGCCCGAACCGGACGCCCTCGAGCTATCCTCCACATGAATCGTACACTCTGGGACGAGCCAGCGTTCTGAATCCCTCACACCCTCCTGGCTGAGCCGCTCCGAGCCACACCATCACAAGTCTCTGTGTTGCACTGGTCCCAATCTCGGGCTGAACCACCCCCGTATTCTGTTGGGTCGAGCCCAGCAAATTGGGCCAAGCATACCATGCTAACCCACCCAACGGGCCGGGTCAGACCTAGCGAGTCTCGGGGGATGGGTCATGATAGTTTAGATATAGTATGAAAATGATCCATAATTAATTTTGGATGTATTTAAATAATCCTCACCTAAATCAGACACACTTGGTGACTAATATGACTCTAAATGAGTATTTATTTAAAATTCAAATCAATTTTAGTAAAAAGGGAAACTGACCTACTCAATACCAAAAAACACATTCTAATTATTTTGATACATTTTCAACACAATCCATAAGTCATTTGAGATGTGTAGGAATCTACCACACCTCATTCTGATACATGACAAGTCTGATATGACTCAAAGTGTCTGTTGTTAGTTTAAAATCTACAATTTAGTTAAAATGATTCAATCAAAGAAAATTACTAAAAGATTATCATCATTTATTTATAATTTAGAAAAAAATATTTATAAGTCAATATTGGTCTGTATGATTTTGTCTCACATCAAAATGATACATGATGTGAATTGATCCAAAATTTGTTTTTCTAGTTTAAAATAACTTTTTCATAAAAAAGTCTATCGATATACCCCAAATAAAGAAAAAAAAATTCTAATTTTTTATATAATTTATAAAAATGATCCATAAGTTATTTGATACATGTAAGAATAAACTGTATATCAATATGATGAACGGTGTGACCGGTATGACTCCAAGTATGTTTTTTTATTTAAAATTGAGATCAATTTTAGTAAAAAGGAAAAATAACCTACTAAAAACAATGAAAATGCATTTAGATTAATTTTATAAATTATTAAAACGATCCTTAATCGAATTTTGACATGTAGGATTCATATTTACCACAATATGATACACTATGTGCCCAGTATGACTCAATGTGTTTATTATCAGTTTTAAAAAAATTTATTTAATAATTTATCACTCAGTAAAAACCAAGAAAACATGGACATATTATCTTGATAATTTATAAAAAACAATTCATAAGTCATTTAGTATTTTTATGAATCGGTCTCGCATAAAACTGAGACATGTTGTGATCTGTATGAGTCAATGTGTTTGTTTCCAGTTTAAAATGAAATTTTTGTTAGAAAGGAAAGTGACCTACTCAAAACTGTGAAAACACATTCATATTGTTTTTATAATTTAGTACCACAATCTAAAAGTCATTTAATATGTGTTGGAATCATCAACACCTCAATCCAATTTATGTTGTGATTGGAATGACTCCAAGTGTGTGTTTTTATTTAAATTTGACATCAACTTTAGTAATATTAACACTTTATGTTAATTTATTTTTTATATTATTTATAACAAATGAATTGTTTTCTTATAAAGGTGTGTAGTTTTTCTCAATTAGGGGTGGTTCATTCAATAATATAATGGGTCGGTGTTAGGATTAAAAGACAATGCAAAATTGTCACTTTAAAATGTACGTAATAATTTTTACTTATGTAATCATATGAACCAAAGTTTTAAATGTCTAAAATAATTTTTTTTATTTATGTTTTAAATTTAATTTCATTTAAATTCGTTATTTGTACATGACTTTTTAAATATTTTTTTTGTTCTCAGACTTGCGATGCACTATTATAACACATTGCACTAGTGCGATAGAGTACTATTGTAACACACTGCAATATGACACTTTATCAGCACTTCAATAAGTACTGAAAAGGACCCATTGATCAGTAATTTTTAGCACTGATAAAAGATTTAGTCTTTTAATATTGCACTGGTAGTCAATTCATCTCTAGTAGTGATAAATTCTATTTCTAGTGCAGTTAAAAGACAATTTTTTAGTAGTTAAAATACCTTTTATAGAAATAGTTTTTTAAATTTTCTCAAATGTAAATATAATAAATTTTTAGTAAAAATTAGAATTTAACAAGCTATATTATTTTTTCTCTTAATATTTAGAATGATATGATTTTTAATATACATTATTTAAAAAAAAATTTAAAAAATTAATAATATTAAATTTAAAATAAAATTGATTATTTAAAAGTTCTTATATGTTAATTTATAGTTTTATGTATTTATACTATTCTAATTTAAAAATTTAAAAATTTATATTAAAATAAATTTTAATTTGAAATAATTTTTTATTAAAAAACAATAGAAATAAGTAGTTAATGTTTTTTTAAAACTTATTATGTATAAACATAAAATAGTTTATCAAATATTTAAAAGGAAATTTATTTTTAATATGAAAATTAATAGTTTAAAAAATATTATTTTTAATTGAAAAAAAGTATAATCCCATTTAAAACCATATCCTTTCATTGATAAAAGTTTATTTTTATTGACAATTAAATATTTATGAGTAATATTATTTTTGGGAAAAATATAATTTTCAAATTTTAATACATTTAGATTTTAATGTACTTTTTAAGAAATATAAATATAATATGTAACACTAATATGAATTCTATTAATATTTTATAATATTAACATATAATAAAATAATAGTTTACATGTGTATTTATATTATATATTTAAATATCTCATATTTTAAAAAACTGGTCCAATCAAATGCAGCAAGGTACCTATACAACCTCTTCTTATGGGGAAATGTAGGACACTCAGCTGGCCCATGATGGTAGAGGAGGAACTGAGCACCATCATGAGGTGGGCTTCCATGTATATGCCCATATCGTTTGTGCATAATGCTCGGAGAGCATGTCCAGTTAGCACATGGGTCATGTGGTTCGTGTCGCAGGTCAAAAAAAACAAGTGATGCTGGGAGAGGACCATGTTACCCACATATACTGAGTCCATGGAATGTGATCATTTATTTAGCACTCATATAATGAGTGAAAACACAATGTGGGGTGTGTATAGATTTATACAATTATCTAAACTTTAAAGAAACAATTTATATCAAAACAATTTGATCAAATCAATGATAAACGTTTGATCTTCTTGTTATTCATTATATTCCTCATGATTTCCCTAGTTAAAACATCAAAATATTCTTCTCCCAATTCTAATCACTGATTTTGAACCCTTTAGGCATATAATACCATATTTATAATAAATTAAATGACGTGAAATTGAAAATGATAATTTAACAATATTAGAATTTGGAATAAAATATAGAATCCAAAGATTATTGAAGAATCCTGGAAATTCATTTTTAAACACACACACACACACAATACAATCCAAATAGATTTTAAATTGGGCTGACATGTGTTCACAAGTGGAGGATAATTTAAATTACTTCATCATCTTCCACATTCGCTTTCACCAAAAGCAACAGTGAGTATATATAAATATATTAATATTATTCTTTTCATAACAAGAATATCCTACCCAGATTTAATGTTTCACATTTTCATAGACATTTTGAATCATGATATATATTTTTAAATACATGAATTAGTTAATGATCAAGATTTTATCCTTATCTCAGTGATTTTGATATATATATATATATATATATATTTGATGATCTTATACATAGTTCAAAGAAGGAATCCTTAATAGTTAATTAATAAATATATAGCCAATAATAGTGAAAATATGGCTATAAATAAGGATCATTACTTTTGTAATCATTTAGGAATACAATTTACTAACCATGCTGAGAGAGTGATATATTGGGATAGAGTCTAAAAAAATTGAAGAAGATGTTTATCTATATACCTTGAAATAGAATTTTTTCTTCAAAAATAAGATCTGGGAAACATTTATTATCTTCAAAATCCCATGTTTAAATTATGATTTTTTCATATAAATGTATTTATTTTATGGGATGATATTTTAATTAGAAATGGATTTATATTTTAAATTTTATATTTTAGGGTAATTTATTATTTTTTTGAACCCTAATTTTATTTATTATACAATTATGATTTCGATTTTTGTAAATAAATTTTATAATATTGGAAACATCCATTAAAAAGAGTATGTATGTTTTAATTAAAAATCTATCATTTATTTGAAAAAAAAATTCCAGTTTATTAATTGTCAAACATTATTGTATTTATGGACATATACTATAATTATCATTTAAATTCCTTAATTTTTAATATGATAATTTGTTTTAAGTTCAATTTCTAAAGGTTTTCTGTCTACTATCATTGAATCTATTAAATTATTCTAATATTGTGGATTTTCACTTATTCTTTTGGAATTTTTATAAATTTTATAATAAATAATGTAATTTTCTAATTTTGAAAATAATTTATGTGAGTATATTTTTTGAGTGGGTTATATAGAATAATGGAAAAACTGATAAATTTTTTTTCTTAAAATAAAATTTGACACTTGTGTATCAAATGAATCGATGATGAATGATGTGATCCCACAACCTCAACAGGATGTTGTCCTAATAGAGATATTTCTAGTTGCCTCGTTAAATTTTTATGGTATTCCAGATATCATTTTATTCCATAAAAAGTATTATTTTTAATGTATCTTTAAAGGATAAATCCAAAGTTCATTTAATGGTATTTCTTTTTCAAATTTAATGAGTTTTCTAAATGAATTTCTTCAAAAAAATTTGAATAGTATTTCAATGTTTGGAAAACCCTAGAATTTATAATTATATAATTATTTACTAAATAAAATAAAATATATTTTATAAAATATTTTTAAAATTAATTTTTAAATAACTATTTTTAATGGAATTTTTTACAGGTTTTAAAACCCCATGTTGGAAAATTTTATGCCCACCCTTTGTTTTAAAAATGTTTTTTTGATGCTCATTATTAGTTCCAAATGTGTTTGGTTTCCTTTTTGGATCTATCACGGGTGAATCCATGTTTATATTTTATTTTCAAATCGTGTAGATCAGATATACTGTAATGAATTTTTATAGTCCCCTAATACCAAGATCGAAAAAGATCTTGAGGTGCATAATGGGTTGTATATTATTGTTACTTTTTATGAAAAAAATCTATATCATGATTTTTGAACCAAGTCTGGAAGTGATGGTCTCCAGATATTAAAGAATATATAAATTTATAAATTTTAAAAATGTTTTCTGAAAGTTTATTATTTTTAGAATAGAGATTATTTACTGCAAACAATTTATATACAACACGCCAATCGAAAGATTCCCATTTTTTACATCCATTTTTAAATTAATGAAACATATATGTTTGAAAGAGAAGTTTAATATCCAAATATATTATTCCTCTCTATTTGAGTGTATGATTATTCATATTCCATTACTAATTCATATTCATTTCCTTACAAAAAACTATTTCATTATTAATGGTAATTATATCCCGATAACTAGTATGAGAAAAAAAATTTATACAAATAATATGTACTACAGTTATTTAATTAGAGACCATATTTTTTTTCATGTCAATTTGATTTAAATCATTTATCATATAGATCATTTAATTTTTATCACCACATGAGTCATCATTGATTATATGTTCTAATTGATATAGAAATTATAATTGTTCACATTAATTCTAGAGTAAATTCAATTATTTATTTGATTGTAAATTTATAAGATCCCATATTTTTTCAGGTATGTCCCTCATAGAGTTTTTCATTTGAGTCGTGGTGTTCGATTCTTGTTTGGTGATAGAGATATTTTTTTGCGTCAAACAATAACCTAATGTCCATGGATGCGTGTTTTGCTGTATTAATAGAGTCTATGTAGAAGTTTTAAATGTGATTAAAATTATTTTCCATGATTTGGATGACATTGAAGGTGGTTCAAGCTATCATATAAGAATTGGTTTGAAAAACATTTTGTTCGGTGATTACACACTGTGCACCTATGACATGACGTCTAACCACTACAAGAATATAATTTTGAACTAGTATTGGGCATGAAACAATTACACTTCATTTAATTAATTACTGTTATGTAAAAATTGAGTAAGGTTAAATATAATCCGAGGTGACTAGTTTTTTATAATATGCAACTAAACATAACTATACAACATATAAATGATCTATGGACCATGTAAAATACCGAGTAGTGGTTTTTATGTCTTATATGAGGATGATTTATCCTTTCTCCACTTGTGTAGCCTTCTCCTCTATACCTAGGATGAACTCAATGAATTAATGTTAGTCATTAATCGTTTCTCAACATCCCATTTCTTTGATCGATCCCTAATTAGTCTTTTAATTTGTTTCCCCCTGATTTTTTGTTTTTATCTATTATGGAGGTGGAATATTCGTACCACTTTTGGTTGTGATACTGATCTATATTGTTTTATGTTCTTCTTTTTATCTTCAATACCATTATCCTTATTGGTTTCACCCTTTGAAAGAGATGTATTAATCACCTGCTAAATGTAGGGGTCTAAACATTGACCCTATGATCTATTTAATATCAATGTATGTGTAATATTTAAATTCCACCAACATAACATGTCCCAAAATTAAATAAATGATGAATTGTATTATTATTTGGAATCGATTTGAATCCAATTTTTATAACCTGAATTATGACTACCATTAAGGTGAGAGAACCCTTGAATATCAATGAAATGACTAATGGATTAAAGTGAATTTATTATGAAATAAGTTTTTGGTGATTACTATATATTGATTCACCATGGTTTGGATTTATTATTGAAATGAATGTAATGTTATTGAATTTTTAAAAAATGATAATAACAATGTGTAATTGAAATAAAAAGGCGAATTTTCAAAATTAACTGTTTTTCTTGTTGATGTGATATTGTGATATCCTCACTTTTGTGGCATGTTGTGATTAAATGCTAAAATGATTATATACTAATCTTGGCCATGACATGTTATATAATGATTATATACTGATCTTGGCCCCGATCAAATGATGAAATGATTATATACTAGGATTATCCCTAATTAAATTCTAAAATTATTATATATCTTGCTTAGCCCTAATACATGTTGTGATTCATATATACTTATCTTGGCCCTGATATACTGTGTAATGATAATACACTAGGATTATCCATGATGTATTACTAATATTCTTATATAGTAGGATTGTCCTAGATGTATTTAATCAATACCTCAAATATATGGTTATCATTGGCATAATTGCGAGACATGCTCAGAGATATTTTGACATGGAACAAAAGTAGGTTGTACTTTACCATTGATATATTGTTGTGATTGGAATGGTTGTGCTACATTATCAAAGATATCCTATCACGGTGCTGAAGTAGGTTTATGCAGTATTAATTTAATTATTTAATTAATTAATGATCTTATTTATTATATTATTTCATGATCTGATTATCAACATGGTTATGTTTTGACACAATAGTGTTTATCTACTAAGTTATACTAAAAACCTACTCAGTCCACCATTTGGTAACTAAGAGGATTACATTGAAATAATATTGGACTATTGAATGTGACATTTCTATTGATTTTTTTATTCATGGATTGGCTGGTGTTTGGTGATGTGACCAGTAGTGGGTTTGAAATCGAGGTATTCGATTATATTTGAGTAAACTGGTTCTTTTAATATGCTCATTTCAGATTGATATTTAGTTCCCTCTTGGAATGATATTACATTTTTCCTTTTTTATTTATTGAATTATTTAGTTATATTTTTTTATTAGTTCGTTTTTTCCTACTTTTATTTCCCAGTGATAAGATATATTTTTCCCACTTGTGTATTACTCTAATTATTTAATTTATATTTTTTATTTCTATTGGTATGTGACTACATACCAGGGGGAACAGTCTCCCCTCAATATTGTTCACATCCCTACTATTAGTCATTAGTGTCTCTCATACAAGGAGTCATGCTTGATGTCTCATAACTAAACCTTTCTGGCCATGTGATAGAGTTCTGGATCTGGGGATGTTACAAAGTGGTATAAAAAATGAGGTTCTCCACTTCTGTTTCTTTAATATTTTAGAAGGCTAGATATGAGACTTGGATGTGTCAGGACATAGTAAGGAGAATATTTATGGGATTAGTTAAGCCATGTATGGGGAAAAATCGAGTTCCCATGGATGGTATTGTTTTTTATACTATTCTATTCATACAGTTTATCTTATTTCACCTTGGGTGATTAATATGTTTCATGACGTTATTATTTCATGATTTTACATGTTCTTGATATTTACACATAGGTCCTGATATTTTACGAGATGATTATGTATGAATTATGATTGGAACATAGGAAATTATATTATAAATTAATATTCATGACAGAGACAAATTTTTTTCATGTGATATATACTTTCCTAAATTAGTGGTGACATAAGATACTTGTTATATATGAGAAATGAAATAAAATAGATGATATATCATAATAGAAACATGTAGTCCAAGTTTAGAGAGACCAAGATCCAGTGGTTCTCTTTTGTTGTCACCAATTTAGTTTTACCTTATTGTTATAGCCAGTGTTCTATGGATTTTGATTGTCTTACAGGGAAAATTCATCCTCATCGTATTATAGTTAAGAATAATGAGATTTTTGAATAGCATGATCCTAATCCAGCTGAGAAAGAGATTTCTATATCTTATAAGGATTATATGAATGTTTCTCTTTATAAAAACTTCTTGTGGGTATATGATCCATGGTAAGAGATTTTGTTTGCAACAATCCTTTAATGTTAGAGCTGATAAGAGAGTTTCAACAACAACATCCACATACATTCACTAGGGAGGGAGGCCCTAATGAATCCATGTTTTTTTCAAGTCAATATATATGATATTTAAGAATCATCAGACACCTAATGATTACAGGGTGAATCTTTCTATATATATTTGTTGAAGATTTTTTGGGCATTGGTAGGATATTCAGGATCAAATTATGTATTATGACGATCTATTTAGGAATGACATTGAGAAAAAGTTCAGATGCATTTCTATCTTGATACATCAAGTGATTATAAGGATCATGAGTTCCTGAACCTAAAAAAATAGTTCATTTCAGTGTTGTAATATGTTGATTATTTAACTGACATAATTAACTTTTCACCATCTTTAGCTCATGGTGAGATCTCCGGGGTGAGACATTTTCAAGACGGTCTTCTCTATGAGATCTATTCAAAGGTGAACATGTACCATCTAATATATTTCATGGATGTGTTTAAGGAATAAATCATCAAATAAGGGAATATGAGGGAGGATTTAAACAACGTTTATGTTTTTTCAGGAGGGAAAATGACGATTTCTTCTTCTGGTGGATAGAAGCATAGTTATGACATTTATCTCCAAGACAACATCAGTCAGAGAAATCAGGGAAGTGGGAAACTATCATAGGATCATGTTCCATTGCAGTGCTATTAGTGTGGAAAAATGGGACTCAAATTAGTCTAAGTTTCAATACCCTACTTTGGAGTGTCGTGCTTATGGAAGGATAACCCATCAACAATGGTTTTTTGCGGGAATACAATAATAGAGCAGTGTAATGGGATCACGAAAGTTACGAGATTCTAGGAAGGACTCACGTACTCTATACTTTTCACGTGACTAGAGTTTTTCATGTCTTTATAGTCGAGTCATGTGATGTGGTAAACTGGTGAAGGAATAATAATATCAGGTATAGGGAAAAGATTAGGGGGTCAGATAGGTGCCATGGGTAGTGGGGCTAGTTAGTTGCATGTTATGGAAACTACTCCAACTATTGGGTATGTAAGACCATCTACTATTATATTTAAAATTCTTATATCATATACCATTAATTTTGTTTTTTGATACAATATAATCGAAGTCCATTTTATCTTATCTTTTTAAACGATTTTGGATTGGATGTGGGGAGTTTGGATGGTTCTTTTACCATAGACACATCTTGGTGAGTTTGGCTAGAGAATATCAAACATTTCAAGGAGGGTTCTCCATAAATTGGATTTAACCATTTATTTTGGGAACTATTTGGGATGTAAATGATAAACATTGATTTTATTTTTTTTATGGATTGTGTAGTTCTACACAATTATCGTATCAAATATTACCATAGGATATTTATCTTTATATCACTAATAGGAAGAAACTATTCTCACCAGGGTGAGTGGGATCTTCAAAATGATCATACAAGACCATTTCAGTGTAGATTGGATTGTATCAAAGATCAGATAACAATTATTTCTCTATATGATGGTGGAACTCACCATGATTCTATTCCTCCATTGGGAGATGAATTTTAGGATGTCTTTCAAGAAGAGTTCTACTACTTACCACTCATTCAAGGGATTGAGCTCTTAATTGAGTTATTGTCAATAGAAAATCCATTTTCCATCCTGTTTTACAAGACATTACCAACATTGGATTGGGTGTTTATAGTTCAATTGGAAGATATAGAAGATAAATGTTTTATAAGACCCAGTAAGTCACCCTGAGTTTCCGCAGTTATTTTCACCAAAATATTGATGGTACATTGTCTTATGTGTGCAATATCATATACTGAATCAGATAAAGGGAAAAAACTAGTATCCCCTACCGAAAATCGATGACCTCTTCTCTTAGTTGAGAGTTGCTAAAATATTCTCTAAGATCAAATTGAGATCATCATACCATCAGTTGAGGGTGAAGACATTAGATATATCTTAGACTTATTTTAGTTACAGGTATAACTTGTATGATTATGTAGTGATTTAGTTCGGGTTGACAAATGCACCGACAATACTCATGGAGTTAATGAATTATATCTTTTATCCTCTTTAGATTGGATCATGGTTGTTTTTTCAATGATGTCTTATTTTACTCCGAGTTAAGAGATGATCATTCCCAACATCATGACATTATCTTCAGTAAATTTAGAGAGCATAAATTTTAATCTAGGCCAACATAATATAGATTCTAAATTGATAAAGTGTGCGTCTTGGTCCATGAAATCTCATAGGAAGGAGTGTCAAATGACTTAGAGAAAGTTGTATCCAAGATATCTTGGTAAAATCCCATAAATTTCTTTCATATTCATATATTTATGGGTTTATAAGGTTATTATGAGTTCTTTATCCAGTAATTATCCCATTTGGAAGAATCAATGTCAGGGATGACCAAGAAGGGTGTGACGTTTGATTGTCCAGATGTCTCTAAAGGATATTTTTATGAGATGAAGTGTCGACTGACCTCAACACCTATAGTCACATTACATATTATAGGTAAAACATATATCATGTACTGTGACACATCTAGAGTTGGACTTAGAGGAGTTTTAATGCACGAGGATCAAGTGGTTTCTTATGGATCCAAATAAATGAGATTTCATGAGAGAAATTTCCCTACACTTGATTTAGAGTTAGAAGTAGTGGTACATTCGTTGAGATTTTGGAGGCATTATCTCATGGATGAGGTATTTTTTGGTATACAAATAACACAAGATCATTAGTCAGGTATATTCTCAGTAGGAAATAAAAATTCAGTAGATGAGGACGGTCAATTATTTTTATTTAAACAACATTGATTTGTATTATACACCCTAAAAGGTCAACATCATCACCAATGTGTAACCTCACCGACCCGACAACCACTATATCTAGTTCCCCAATCTGTGTCACCACATGACCTTAGGCATGCCTCCCTGTATACCAAGCGCTATTGAAGAGCAGAGCGGGACTATAAAGGTTCAATGAGGTGACTATACCGTCTTATCAAAGTGAAAAAACAATAGATATTATATCAATAGATATTAAATCCAAAAGGAATAACAAATGCACAGTGTATGTGAAGATCTAATGAATAATGAACTCACACATGCTATCATAATATGATAAATTCAGAACACATTAGCTAGTCATATGAATAATGTCTAAGACAAAATCTACTAATATACCCCATACATTATACTGACATCCCATTCCCTAACCCACAGTTCATACATGAACCATACACCATGTACTTATAATAATCTTGTACCTGAAAACAAGTGGCATCTTATTGGGTACCCTAGCGACATAGTAGCCCAAGTAGGTTGTGATTACATCTTATAAGGCCCCCACCAATGATTTTTAATGTAATAAACAGTCTATAAAATATTTTTTAAAAATAAATCAATTTCCAAAAATAAACCAGGAACAAAGAATTATATGTCAAATTTAATCAATTTTTAAATAACCATTATATCCTTTAAGTTCACAAGGGACAACCATCTAATTGAACAAAACCCAATAACTATGGCTACCTGATTCATAAAAAATGGGTTACATAATTTTTTATCACATAGGGGGATTCACTATAAAAACCATTTACCAAATAACTTGGACCCTCTATTAAATAATCATTGCATGTACATTTATTTGGGAGTATAAATTCTTATTATAACACCCCAAACCATGTCAACAATAGGAGAATAGAGCTTCAGTATGACATTATAACCCATGAATAATATGTGGCCCTAAGGATTTAGTCTAGATGACATAGAATATGGGAGCCTCAGTCACTATGTTATGAATATAAATCCTTAGACTGACATCCTAACTTTAAAAAAAGTAGGGTGGGTCCTATAACCTCTGTTTACCTCAACCATTTTGAGTAGAGCCTTTTTCCAATACCCCAATCATATTATTTACCACTAATCAATGTGAACATGTTTCTTTTACCATTGATATAGATAGAATTTACATATAATAACCCATTTATCACATAAAACATTTACCTATCATAACTCATTTATCACATTCACATTATTCCAAATGGCCCCCTTATTCCATTTTAACAACTACAAAAAATTAACATCAATTTATTTTTAAATCCTTGTTAAAACAAAAATAAAACAACTAATTTAAATTTATCATAAATCATCCCTTTAGGAAATGGATCTTTCACTTTGAAAAACAGAACTATACCAAAGGCTTTCATTTCCATTTCCAACAATTTTCAAAAAATCATTAAGAATTATAACAAGAAAGGGGACACAACCCTATTTCAAATAATCATTTAAAATATCCTAATAAAACCCCTATTAAAATTACAATGAGTTCCACACCTCCTTTTAAAATTTTTCTTACCTACATTGCATTATTTTCCTTCATTCGAAACTGAAACCGGATCAAAATCCAACACACACCACTTATACCATTCTCAAACACCACCTAAGAGAATCACAATGCTAACATATGTACATTTCGATCATCCATTTAACCATTCCAATTATCTAAATTATAAATCCTTCCCATTCATTACCATAATTATTCTAAATCAACATTTACCAATTCATTTCACCATTCTCAAGGGTTTGGAGTACCACATGGGTTGCCCTGGTTTTGGTCTCTCATCCTTGAAGGACCCAAAAGGGGAATGTGAATGGTCACTAACATCAATAGATGGTTAAAATTACGTCCCTTAAAGAAAGCCATAAATTCTAATAAATGTAGAAAATTATAACAACCACATACACATATAACAAATCCATACTACGAGAAAATGCTTTATGTCCACCTACTTCATGTTCCATGATGACTACATTCCTAACCACATCTATTGATTCGAACCAACCTAGCTTAAAATTCAAAGTTGAATAACACCCCAAAGCTTCAATTCACACTAAAAACAATCTAAATGTCTAATAATAAATGGATGACCATATCTTTGAAGATTAGGAGTTTTTGGTTCACCACCCAAGTTGTTAGAGGAGAAATAAGAGAGAAATTAGGGTTAGTACCCGTAATGCCTGAGGTAGAAAAAATGGTAACCCCCCACAACATTGTTTAATACCGTTCATGGTTTAGAAACATAGTTGTCCAAACCATGTACCAACTATGTGGTTCCATTTATTCTAGAGATGCATGGGTTTCATAGTCTCCTGGGAATCCCTATTGTTTGAAAAAAACATGCAGTAGCTGTGTGGTGTGGCTCAATGCAAGCCTGCATGGTTTTCGACCCCCCTTGCATGGTTTCAAAACTATGCACTTGTCTTCCTAGGCTTGAAAGGTAATGGATCATAGTAAACAATAATAATGTTCCAATCATGCAACATCTACTCGATGAATATTTATTCCCTCTTTTTCAACCCTAACACCCATGGAACCCCCAAATCATCCCATACACCCAAGACCATTTCATTAACCAAAATAAATAAAGTTTAAAAAAAATATAAATAAGGATATACCTCTACAAAAGGTTTGGAACTTACAACCTCCCTACATTATAATGGATCATCCATGAGTTTCACTTTACAAGAATCTCCAAGCTTCCAAGACAAAATATTTGGCCATGAGGCCTACATATCGACTTCTATATCCCATGTTTCCTATTGAACACAACTATACCATCACCACACAAAGACCAATGAAATTGTGCTACCCTAAATAATATTCCTTCCATGATCCCAAATCAAGAGTCCAATCCTCCTCAAAGGAAGAACTAATTTAAAGCCCAATATCAACCAAAATAACCCCTTATGGAATACAAGGAATCATTGGAAAACCTATAAAAATGAAACATTGTACATAACCTCATACAATCATAGAAGATCCAATCAGCACAATACCAGCTAGATACTCTCTGAAACATATGGCACAAATAAGTTGGCTCCATCTTACAATCTTATTTCAAAGTTTTAATGGTGACTCACGATCAACATCACTAGAAGGAGAACACAATATTTCAAACCACTTTTCCCCGACCTTCCTCGGTACAGAACCCAACTCCCACACCCTCCTTCCACACCCAAACATCTGAATTACCACTCAAAAGTAACATTCATCTTAATATACTCTACCGGTCATAATCTATGTCAGAAAACATCACCAAAACCAAAAATACCATGGTGGGTCTTACCCAATCCCATCCAACACAAAACACTGGTCACACCAACAACTGAATATTTTACCACTATGGTGATCCCCACCATATGATTTAGTTCACCACTACCATCACTTGATGTTTGACACCCCCTCCATTTAAAGAATGGCACTAAAGCCTCAAACACATGATTTACAATGCTCCAAACATTTTTCCAAACATACCATTCCCAAACAACCATAAGAACTGCACTCAACATTGGAATCTATCCTTTCCATAAAAACCACAATGAATGGACATTCATACACCATACCCTTGCGGAATAAGAACAAATTAAACTATCTCATGTTCTCCTTAATTTCAAAAATACACTTTCCATTAAAACATCAAACCATATGTGGTATATAAACTACCACATCTGTCACGACCCGTCCTCGGGGCCTGTGCCGTGACTACCCCAAGCCCGCCTTCCATAGGCCAAGGGCTGGCGACTAGCATCAAGGCGTAAATCCCAGTAAAGGGAAGGCATTGCCTTTATAAAGTAAACAAGCACCACAGAGTAAGAAAGCGGAAAAAGTAAACTCTAAGTAAAAGATGGTACAACAGTAAGTGCAGAAAAGTAAAGGGGGCTGGAAATAGAAGCCCAACTGTAAAGTACAACTAAAAGGGGAAAAACAGCAACTGAAAAGTAAAGCCGTAGCATCAAGCTATCCACTGGAAATCCCACCTGAAGGGTGGGTACAGAAAGCCTCCATAGCTCCTCGGGTCCAGCCGACCGCTCCGAGTACGTCCCGCCCAGTGGTCCACCTCCAGGTACCATCCTGCTCCGCAAGCCTCAACCACGATCAGCGTTGTCCATCGTCTGCAACTAACACAACGTAGTGTGGGCATAGCCCGTGCAGGGGTGAGAATAAGCTACTCAGTAGGGACCCCGAGACCCCTGAAGGTCTCCCAGAATCCACAAAGGATAATCCACAAAGGATAGATACAATCACAAAGTAACATCTAACACTGCTTAGGTATATCCCCATACATATACCTAAGTCATCAATTCTCGTTCGGCTCCAACATCCGAGTCCAATTACAACCCAGTCCACACAGGAAAGAAAAAAATAAATCCACATAGGATAGAACAACACAATACAAAATGGAAATTAAAACGTAAATCCACACAGGATAGCACACCACAATCCACAAAGGAAAGTAAAACATAAATCCACACAGGATAGCTCAACACAATCCACAAAGGAAGGTAAAACGTAAATCCACACAGGATAACTCAACACAATCCACAAAGGAATGTAAAACAGGGTTTCAGATCACACAGGTACACATCATTTGCAATGCAAGAGAGATGTTCAGATGTAGTCACTGATTCATCTTACTGGGACCCACGTAAGATACAAGCACTGTTGACATTGTCGTCAAACCCATAGAGGATTCCGATACAATTTTCTACATCGTCGAACCCACATAGGATTCCAGTACGATAGTCTTCATCGTTGAACCCACATAGGATTCCAGTAAGATTGTCTTCATTGTCGAACCCACATTGGATTCCAGTACGATTGTCTTCATCTTTGAACCCACATAGGATTCGAGTACGATTGTCTTCAACGTCGAACCCACATAGGATTCCAGTACGATTGTCTTCATTGTCGAACCCACATAGGATTCCAGTAGGATTGTCTTCATCGTCGAACCCACATAGGATTACAGTACGATTGTCTTCATCGTCGAACCCCCATAGGATTCCAGTACGATTGTCTTCATCGTCGAACCCACATAGGATTCCAGTACGATTGTATTCATCGTTGTCGATGTAGCAGTCGCAGCCAGCTCTAGGGTTCCCGCACACAGCAAGCTCGCTCGGGAGGGTCCTCTCCACGAGCCGAGAGGCTGATAAATCAACTGAAACCTAGTCCAGTGTTGATGTATCCAAAAGATCCGTATCGTCAACGGGAACTCAACGTCGCAGACGGCGTGTCAATCGGACGCCCGATATGAGAGTTACGAGCTTTTTTGTCCTAGGGGCCCGGTTAGTTTTTATGGAAAAACCAACCCGACCGTACTCCACCTGTGTCCAATCCTCAGGCGGAGTATGACCAAAGATCCGTCTCACTTATAGGAATCCACGAATTTCGACGACACGTCAATCGGATGTCTGGACCTCAAGATATGAGCGTTTCTGCTCCTAGGGCCCGGTTGGTTTCGTGTACGAACCAACCCGGCCGAACCCAAAGTATTCAGAAAACTTGAGTGTGATATACCTAAACGACCGACTCGATCCAAGGATCACATCTCCACAGACGGTGGGTTTTTCGGAGTCCCATAGCTCAAGTTATGAGCAAACGACCAAAAAGGTCCGGAAAGGGGGGGGGGGTCTGGGCCCAGACCGACCCGGCCCAATGCCCCCTGGGTCGGCCCGAACCTGGTCGACCCGACCGGGGTCCGACCCGGTTGGCATGAACCGGCCCGGGCGCGACCCGGCCCGGCTCGGCTCGGCCGAGCCGGCCGAGCGGAGGAAGCCATGGTGTGTCGCTCCCCCCGTGGGTTGGAACACCGCGGCCCCAGGTGGGGTCGCCTCGCCAGCGGACGCGGCGGCCGGGCCACGTCCCTCCTCCCTGTTCCGCGTGGCCATGGAACTGGCTCGCCACCATAGCTTTAGCCGCGGCGGGATTTTCCGGCAGCACGTCGGGCATCGCCGCCGCCTGGCGTGCGGCCGCTGCCGGCCGCCGCCGGTGCCACCGCGCCGGCGGGAGCTTCCGCGGGCCACCGGACGCGCTCCTGTGGTCCGTTTTGCATGCGGTCTTCACCAGAGGTCCTCCCGGGACTCGATCATCACTGCCAGTCCCTCGAATCGCCTTTGCGACTCCGTTTATCGTCTTCTGCTGTTTCACGCACCATGAATGAAAAGGTGCGGTGGGTTCAGACATGTTCGTTAGTCCGCACCCACCGCGTTAGTGATCTTAAAGGTATTCACCCAATAATATTTAAATGACCAGGGATTAAATCACAAATATTTAAAGAATAAAACCCCAAACATTCCGTAGTCATCGAGCGTGCGTTCTTCACGGAAGAAAAGAATCATCGAGTTGCGGAAGAGCGTCGATGTCGCATGGTACATGGCGTCGCGTCGACGGACTCTTGTTGTTGTCGATCGAAGGTTGTCGCGGGGTTGGATTGTCGCGGAAGAACGTTGAGGAAGAAGAATCACCGGCGTCACGCTACTTGACGTCGCCTCGTCGATCTCCGAGGGCTCGACATTCTTCATTTCCCTTCGTCGAAGGCCGGAATTCTTCGCGTTCTTCGCGTTCTTCGCATTCTTCGCATTCTTCGCGAAGGAGGATGAATAACTTGAGGTTTCTGTCAAATCCTCTCAATGAACAACACTTAAGAAGAATAGCATTGGTCTTATTTTATTAATATTCCAACAAACGAAAAAAAGAGATAAGTTATGTAATGACCCATTAATTCATATAATTAATTCAATGAATAAAATCGCCAAATTAATTGTTGCGTTAAGGATTTAAGAAAACACGTCAGTTGAAATTCATAATGACGGGTTTTCGCGGGTGCGTTACATAGCAGAAAAGAAACAGTGGGGCTCGTGCGGGCCCCACCTCACAAATATCCTACCAAGAGGGTAGAATATTTTGAATTCCACCCAATCTGCTTCAACTCAGCTTAAGTGGCTTTAAGTGTCTTTTAAGCGGCTTAAGTGAAATAAAAATAAAGTTGTCGCACCACTTTATTGTATTTCTTAACTTAATGCCCAAAAATTAAAAACCACACCCGAGCAAACGCTACTCCGGAAGGGGCGTTTCTAAGGAAATACTGGCACTTCGATTCCATCGGTGCCCTTAGAATTTTATTCTGAGCACCGGTTCAAAAGTTAGACAAACCCGCTCGTTCGTTCACTGAACGTACCTGAGCCAAACTTTAGAAAATGATTCCGGGCACACCGGGCCTCGGAATCAGGTGCCGTCAGAAACTGCTTTCTTGTAATATTTCAAATAAAATTAAGAAAACAATTTACTTGAAATTTAAGGGACTTTACATTACTCCCACCACATGGATTTATGTCCCCATAAAGCTTCACTACAAACATAGGGATGCAAAGGCGGTACTGAGCATGAATCTCAGCCTCCCACTCCCAAGTGCTCTCCTGGAGGTTCCCGTGCTGCCATCTGATGCACACTAGAGGAATCGATCATCCACGAAGGACCCGCTCCTATCGATCCTCGATCTCCACCGAGACCTCCGCAAAATGTCTCCCCATCATCAACGTCCAGTTCCCCATGTTCAATGATGTGTGTCAGGTCGTGCACGTATCTTCTCAACTGAGATACGTGGAAGACGTCGTGCACCCGGTGCAACTGAGTTGGTAGAGCCAGGCGATAAGCCACCTCGCCAAACCTGTTGAGGACTTGGAATGGTCCGATGAAGCATGGAGACAACTTGCCGCCTCGACCAAATCTTCGTAAACCATTTCGAGGTGAGTCATGCAAGAAGACATGGTCGCCATCCTCGAACACTAGTGGCCTCTGCCACCTGTCAGCATAATACTTTTGCCGGCTCTGAGCTGTCCTCATCCGCTCCTGGATGATCTGGACCTTCTCTGGTCCTACAAAAGATGCTGTGATTTCTTCTTTTTTCTGATAAGAGAAATCTGGTCTCATCCCTTGGATGTACCACGTTCTTCGCCTAATACAGTTAATCCCATCATGGATGATACAAACCCATAGGAAGGATAACGTCGTAAGGACTCGACGCTACTACCAAGAAATCCAACCGTTACTCTCGCCTCCAAAGGTTGAGTCACACTATCGGCATCAGTGTGTGGTAACTGGGTCTCCTCGAGTAGGTATCTCTCAAGTGAGGGTCAAGTCAACAGTCTAAACTGGAACCTCTTAGTAACAACACAAGAGACGACAGGAAAGTAAATGCCACAAAAAAGGTGTCTTTTATCACTGCAGCTCAAGTACAAAGACACAAAGCATCTACAAACATACAACAACAAAACTAAAAGTAACATGAAAAAAAGTCTCCAGGTCTAGAGCTAGTCCCGCTCCTGTCCACCTGCTCCCGGAGCTCCATGATTGTAGGAATCAGCTGCCTGAAGCTGAGGTCTCCCATTTCCTCCTGTCCCCTACGGTCGGGGGTGGACCTCCTGGTGGTGGTGGTGGCAACACCCCGAAGCGTCGTCCACCTCCAGCTACACGGCCAGCTCTTCTGCCTCACCCGCCTGCTCCCTGCGGACCTTCATGGTCGAACCTCTGCCTGGGAGGTCCCTTTATCGCCTGTTGTTCATCAGTAGGATGAGTCGGGCAGTCTCGAGCCATGTGACCTTGCCCGCCGCATGCATAGCATTGCCTGCTCCTCGAGTAGCTGGCTCTCCTGCGTGTGCCTCGCACAACCGAATCATCACCTTGAGATTTCCCATCTGAAGGTCTGGCCTTCTTGGACCTCTACATCACCTGTCGACTGCCACCTGCAGAAGACTCCGCTACGGGTCTTCCTGCAGAGGGTCCTGCCGCTGGTGCCTTCTCAGCGAGGAAACTCTCTACTAAAAGGGCTCTCTCCAACACCTCTACCTGCGTCAGAATGTTGAGGGAGATCATTGAGGCCCTAATCTCATGCCTCAGTTCCTGCTCGAAGGTCCGGGCCCATAAGAAAGGATCTCATACCATATCGGTGGAGTAGTGTGAGAGATCAGTAAATCTCACAGAGTACTGGGCAACCGTCATGCTGCGCTGCCGCAGCTGTAGTAGCTCCTAGATGCGCACCGCATGGAGGGTGGCTGGGAAGAACTCCGAGCGGAAGATTCTCTCAAAGTCCGTTTAGAGGAGAGATGCCTCATCGTGGACCTGTAGCATCAAGCTCTACCATCTGCATGCCGCCGCGTGCAGGAGGCTCCCTGCGAGGATCACCATGAGGTCTTCTGGTGTCCTCACTAATCTGAAAACCCGTACAATTGCCTCCAGCCAGTCCTCAGCAGCCTGAGGGTCTGTCTCCCCGTGGAACCAGGGCGGTCACTGGCGCTTGAACTCATGCAGTGCACTAAGGAGACGTGCATCGTCAGCAGCTGGGGCTGGTAGCATCGGTGGTCTGGCGGGTATAGGTACCACCGGTGCCTCAGCTGTCAAAGGGCTATGTATCGATTCCTCGTCGCTCGGTGGGCTCTCGCCACGCACAACGCTCGGAAGCCAAGCTGGCTACCGTCGTGGGGCCATCTTGGAAAGAAACAGGTGTGCCACGGTCAGAACAGTATACCTGGTGAGCTGATACAAGTTATCACAAGGAAAACTTGAAACACACACGCAATCAATGTTTTCGTGCATTAGGTCGGAAATCAAAAGTCAGGGTCCTGGTGTACGGATACGTCGGCCGCCGCACCAACACTGGGCTCCCTGGACTGATAACCACACTCAATACGCTAAACACTATTCCTTAAAAATAAGAAATATCAGATTCTGCGGTAGAACCGACCACCATTGATACCAATTTGTCATGACCCGTCCTCGGGGCCTATGCCGTGACTACCCCAAGCCCGCCTTCCAAAGTCCATGGGATGGCGACTAGCACCAAGGCGTAAATCATAGTAAAGGGAAGGCATTTCCTTTGTAAAGTAAACAAGCACCACAGAGTAAGCAAGCAGAAAAAGTAAACACTATGTAAAAGTTGTTACAACAGTAAGTGCGGAAAAGTAAAGGGGCCGGAAATAAAATCCCAACTGTAAAGTACAACAGAAATGGGAAAAACAGTAACTGAAAAGTAAAGCCGCAGCGTTGAGCTGTCCACTGGATATCCCACCTGAAGGGTGGGTACAGAAAGCCTCCACTGCTCCTCAGGTCCAGCCGACCGCTCGGAGTACGTCCCACCCAGTGGTCCACCTCCAGGTACCGTCCTGCTCCGCACGCCTCAACCACGATCAGCGTTGTCCGTCGTCTGCAACCAACACAACGTAGTGCGGGCATAGCCCGTGCAGGGGTGAGTATAAGCTACTCAGTAGGGACCCCGAGACCCCCGAAGGTCTCACAGAATCCACAAAGGATAATCCAAAAAGTATAGATACAATCATGAAGTAACATCTGACACTGCTTAGGTATATGCCCATACATATACCTAAGTCATCAATTCTCGTTCGGCGCGAACATCCGAGCCCAAGTACATCCCAGTCCACACAGGAATGCAAAACGTAAATCCACACAGGATAGCACAACACAATCCACAAAGGAAAGTAAAACATAAATCCACACAGGATAGCACAACACAATCCAGAAAGGAATGTAAAACATAAATCCACACAGGATAGCTCAACACAATCCACAAAGGAAGGTAAAACGTAAATCCACATAGGATAGCTCAACACAATCCACAAAGGAAAGTAAAACAGGGTTTCAGCTCACACAGGTACACATCATTTGCAATGAAAGAGAGATGATCAGATGTAGTCACTGATTCATCTTACTGTAACCCACATAGGATACAAGCACTGTTGACATCTTCGTCAAACCCACAGAGGATTCCGATACAATTTTCTTCATCTTCGAACCCACATAGGATTCCTGTACGATACTCTTCATCATCGAACCCACATAGGATTCCAGTACGATTGTCTTCATCATCGAACCCACATAGGATTCCAGTACGATTGTCTTCATCGTCGAACCCACATAGGATTCCAGTACGATTGTCTTCATCGTCGAACCCACATAGGATTCTAGTACGATTGTCTTCATCGTCGAATCCACATAGGATTCCAGTACGAATGTAGTCATCGTCGAACCCACATAGGATTCCAGTACGCTTGTCTTCATCTTCGAACCCACATAGGATTCCAGTACAATTGTCTTCATCATCGAACCCACATAGGATTCCAGTATGATTGTCTTCATCGTCGAACCCACATAGGATTCCAGTACGATTGTCTTCATCGTCGTCGATTTAGTAGTCATAGCCAGCTCTAGGGTTCCCGCACACAGCAAGCTTGCTCGGGAGGGTCCGCTCCACGAGCCGAGTGGCTGATACATCAACTGACCCCTTGTCCAGAGTTGACGTATCCAATAGTTCCGTATCGTAAATAGGAACTCAACGTCTCAAACGGCGCGTCAATTGGACGCCCGGTCTGAGATTTATTGGCTTTTTCGCCTTAGGGGCCCAGTTGGTTTTTAAGGCAAAACCAACCCGACCGTACTCGACCTGTGTCCAAACCTCGGGCGGTGCATGCCCAAAGATCCGTCTCACTTAGAGGAATCAACCAAAGTCGACGACATGTCAATCGGACGTCCGGACCTCAAGATATGAGCGTTTCCGCTCGGAGGGCCCGGTTGGTTTCGTGTACGAACCAACCCGGCCGAACCCAAAGTGTTCTGACACCTTGAGTGCGATATACCGAAACGACAGTCTTGATCCAAGTATCGACTCTCCGCTAACGGCGGGTCGTTCGGAGGCTCGTATCTCATGTTATGAGCAAATGACCGAAAAGGTCTGGAAACGGGGGGGGGGGGGGGGTCTGGGCCCGGACCGACCCGGATCCAGGTTCGACCCGGTTGGCGCGACCTGACCCGGCGGGTCGGCCCGGCTCGGCTCGCCCGAGCCGGCCAATCCGAGGAAGCCACGGGGTGGCGCTGCCCCCACGGGGTTGGAACACCGCAGCCCCGGGTGGGGCCGCCTCGCCAGCGGACGCGGCGGCCGGGCCGCGTCCCTCCTCCCGGTTCCGCGCGGCCGCAGAACCAACTCGCCGTCGCGGCTAAAACCGCGGCGGGTTTGGCCGGCGGTGCGACGGGCGCCACTGCCGCCTCCGGCCGCCGGTGCCGCCGCGCCAGCGGGGCGCGCCGGCAGGAGCTTCCGCGGGCCACCGGACGGGCTCTGGGTGACCGTTTTGCGTGCGGTCTTCACCAGAGGTCCTCCCGGGACTCGATCTTCACTGACAGGCCCTCGAATTGCCTTTGCGACCCCGTTTGTCATCGTACGCCGTTTCGCGCACCAAGAACGAAAAGGTGAGGTGGGTGAGGACTTGTTCGTTAGTCCGCACCCAACGCGTTAGCGATCATAAAGGTATTCACCCAACAATATTTAAACGACCGAGGATTAAATCACCAAGATTTAAAGAATCAAACCCATACCTCGTCGTAGTCGTCGAGCGTGCGTTCTTCGCGGAATTGATCATCGTGGAAGAAAAGAATCGTCGCGTTGCGGAAGAGCGTCGCTCTCGCGCGGTACATGGAGTCGCGTCGACGAACTCTTGTCATTGTCGATCGAAGGTTGTCGTGAGGTTGGATTATCGCAGAAGAACGTCGCAGAAGAAGAATCGTCGGCGTCGCGGTACTTGACGTCGCATCTTCGATCTCTGAGGGCTCGACGTTCTTCGTCTCCCTTCGTCAAAGGCAGGTGTTCTTCGCGTTCTTCGCGTTTTTCATGAAGGAGGATAATGAACTTGAGGTTTCTGTCAAATCCTCTCAATGAACAACACTTAAGAATAATTGCGTTGGTCTTATTTTATTAACATGCCAACAAACAAAAAAAAGAGATAAGTTAAGTAACGACCCATTAATTCTTAGAATTAATTCAACGAATAAAACCGCCCAATTAATTGGTGCGTTAAGAATTTAAGAAAATGAGTCAGTTGACTTTCATAATGACGGGTTTTCATGGGTGCGTTACTTAGCGGAAAAGAAACAGTGGGGCTCATGGGGGCCCCACCTCACAAATATCCTACCAAGAGGGTAGGATATTTTGAATTCCACCCTATCCGCTTCAACTCAGCTTAAGTGGATTTAAGTGGCTTTTAAGAGGCTTAAGTGAAATAAAAATAAAGTTGTCGCACCACTTTATTTTATTTCATAACTTAATGCCCAAAAATTAAAAACTACACCCAAGCAAACGCAACTCCGGAAGAGGCGTTTCTAAGTAAATACCAGCACTGTGATTCCATCGGTACCCTCGAAATTTGATTCTGAGCACCGGTTCAAAAGTTAGAGAAACCCGCTCGTTCGTTCACTGAACGTACCCGAGCCAAACATCGGAAAATGATTTCGGGCACACTGGGCCTCGGAATCAGGTGCCATCAGTAACTGCATTCTTGTAAAATTATAAATAAAATTAAGAAAAAAATTTCCTTGAAATTTACGGGTCTTTACAACATTCATCTATATTACTATACCATTTCAGACCATCCTTATTTGAATTATCCTAAAACACCCATATTTCACTATAAACATACAATCTCCCTTTACATAGACATAGATATTTCACACCCAAGGTATACCACCATCATCCAACACACATTCTAGATTCATTCCCTAACTTTCTATGAGACTACACCATCAAGGAATCCACTCCACTCCAAGACAACATCGACTAAATAAAACATAGTTATTCTACAAAACACTTTTTCATATTTTTAAATGAAATTTTCTTTTAAATACATTCCCTGAATGTTGTTTATAATTCACCTATTTAAATTATTTTCCTAGCTGTGTCGATCTATCCCTAGAAAACTCATTCAGAAAACGCCCAGCTTCATTTTGGGAACATAACCACTTTACATGGCCCAGATTCCATCACACTTGATGATATCCCAAGGTCACACAAACATATCCACTCAGGTTAATGACCAATTTATGATGAGGTTATAACAACAAAACTCCATTTCTACAAATCGTTGTCAACCCACATAATTCATATCCACAACTCTAACAGAGGCATCTAAAATTTATTATTGAATAACCATATTCTCGAAGACAATTCTCTAATTGACTAGACACTACATCATAGGTTCACCTAGCCTTCTAATGGAATCCAAATATGTATCTTAGCAGTTCCTCATTGTCCCCTTGATTCCAACACAACCACTCTATGGTCTTCTCAGCACATCCAATAATTATACACCTCTCCCCAATATAAGAGTTTCATTTTAACCACATTACTCAAGATATAATAACAACCATGAGTCACACTTCGATCAAAAGAAAATCATAAAAAATGGACATAGACATCGAACATTTCATGGAATATGAAAGAAATCATCAACTAAGACCCATTACCAGCTTCTTTGGGAAAACAACCATGACATTCATCAGCCTCTAGTCCACCCTGAGGACCTCCCCTGTAAATGGTCAATGGAGTGTTTCCACCATCTTGATCCAAATATACAACTCAATGAGAAAAACCTCCAAGATGACCCACACACAACCAAAAAACATTTAGGTAGCTAGGAATAAATCCATAACTCTATCAACATTCCATGGATGATGTCAAGATATTGGGCATGATCACTGAAAGATAAAAGTACATTAATAAGTCATTGACAAAAACCACCTTAAATTAGCCATTCTCAATGTCACCTCTAATGTAGGGAAAACATAAACTTTCAAAAGTTTCAGGCTACCCTACCCATCCGCATATATCTTAGACTCATCCATCACCGCCCAAGTGGGATTTTGTAACCAAAATTCACCACCACTTCATGAACCATTTCCATGCAGTCAATACCCAACATTCCCTTTGGAAAACTACTATTACCCCAATCATGTTCTTCCAAAATGACCTTGGTGACTAAAAATAGAAACTAAATGATCCATCACACCAGTCCCAAAAACATTTCGTATATCCCATGACCAACACACCTCCCCTTTAATAGGTCATAAATAGACATATACGTATCTCATGCCACCCATTCACATCTCCAAAATGACATTGTGACTTCCTAGAACATTCCCAAATATAGAACTCATCAGATCCCCCAAGGTCTTGAACGCTCCTATGAAAACACACTGAACCCGACTCTCTATCAGACAATCCGCACATCAACCGAGTTAGGCCCAACACATTCTTACACAACAAATCATGACTCATGGTCCATCGACCTCATTGGACTCGAGGAATTATCAATGTTCTCATCTAAAACACCAAATCTGTTATAATAATCCCAAATACATGAAAACCCCTCACCATGTGTGTCACCTTTATAACAAAAGCATCTATGCATGGTTTAGTTTCCATTATCTTGTCTACCCAAATTCAACATTTATTCTCGAATAAACAACCATCAAATAAATAATATCAATCTCCCAAAAAACCCCACCTCCTATAAAAATTACCATATTCCCAACTAAAATCACGTAGGCATCTCCCTAAGAAATAATAAAAGGCTTTATCATGCATTGTTTTTTCAAAAATCAATAGCACCGACCATGAATTGATCAGATATTTTTGGAACCCATCCATGCTTCACATTCTTTGGTACCTATAACATTACGTTAACCCCTTGAGGATACCCTATATTTACCAATACCATCAAATCATAACTAGATCTCGGGTCACATATCCAAAACCATTGACTCTCTCATGTATCCTTCTAGGAAAAACCGACACTAGGAAATACTCTATGTGCACCACTATCAATGTCCAAAATGTTAACCGGTGCCTCACAAACCTAAACCCACTCAAAACCCGGCTAACAACTCTCATAGATCCCCCTTGAATGTCAAAAAGTATCAACACTGTAAACTAGATTCACGTATAACAAAGAATAATGGATCTCCCAAAAAAATATACAAGTCTAACCTCTAAAAAGCCGCTACTCCTGAGAGGAACACCTACTAAAATTTTAAAACACACTACTTTTAATTCATCAAATAAACCATTTACTCTAGGTTTCAAACCATGTATATCCACCCTTTTACATAATAACTATTGCCAATACACCTACTCTAGGGTCCAAAACACAACTCGCATGATCACAACCCACTAGGTTTACGACACCTAAATTTAAAAACAACACATAATAACCCAAATTTTAAAACCCTACTAAAGGTACATCATGGAATAACAGTATATCCCCATATCAAAAACTAAAAAATCCATACAGCCTATATCCAAAGTCCCAAACTAAAGAACTTTGGCTATCCAAACCAACCATACACACAGTCAATGAATAACATAAGGGATACTAACTAATGAGTTCCCTAAAAGAGTAATCATTACCCATCCTTATATAATTTAACTTTAACATATAAAAAACATGTGAATTCACCCTTCAAAACATCTCATTTTACAAACCCAGATATTTCCACTTTCAAAGGTTTTTTTTATTAACCCATCACATCCAAAAAAAACTACTTTAATCGGATTCATATTTCCAAACCCATTCTTTAACCACCTTTTCAAACAAGATCAACAGGGATAAAATACAAATATAAAATTACACCACTAGAATATGAATCACATGGAACGATCAATCCCAAGAATTATATAGATGACCTATTTTCCTTAAGTTCATATATTGATGCCCGAACCTCATCAACCTATCTTTTCATATATTGCAAAGAGATTAACCCTTTTAAACAAATAAAATCACATCTATGTGAACCACTCTAGGTGGAAGTATCAACAATCTATAAAAGTGAAAAATAGAACATCAATTCCCACCCCTATAAACAAGGGTTTTCCAACACACGTGGGGATGTAATAACCCAAACACGAGCCCATTACTAGTCCTTGAAAAGATCCTAGTCTATTGAATACCATACCTAAATTTATAGAAAAAATCCACCACCTTTGATACCACTTTGTATCTTCCCCGACCCGATATCCACTATATCCAATGCCTCGAGCTATGTCACCCCATGACCTCATGCATGCATCCTCATACAGTAGGGGATGTAGACTAATAGTTAATGACTATAAGGAAATAATATGGTGACTATAACATCTTATTAGAGTAAAATAATAGTATAAATAATATAAATAGATATGGATTCCAAAAGTAATAATAAATAGGGAACAAAAGAAAAAAATACAACAAATAACCATGTAATACATGCTAAAATAATATGATGAATATAAAACATTCTAGAAAGTCATATAAATAATCTAAAAAACCATAACTACAAAAAGACCCTAAAACTTATCCTAACATCTCATTATCCAACCAATATACCTTGCATGAACCATACACCAGGTCCCTGATTTGGACTTATACCTAAAAACAAGTACCATCTTCGGGCACCCATGTTCCATGGAAACCTACGAAGGGTCTGTGTATAACTCATTAAGCCACCATTAGTGGCATATAAATAAATAACTAGTCTATAAAATAGTGTATTTAGATAAATCATGTACAATTAGTAAACAAGGAGAAAATCAATATATCTCAAATTTTAAAAATTATATCATAACTATTTTATACTTTAGGTTATCAAAGGTTAACTATATCGCTAAACTCACTCAAGTCACTCTAGGTTCCAAATCCATAAAACAACATGTTAAAAAGTTTTATTCACAAGGGAGAATTAACATATCAAACCATTTACCAGTATACCATGGAGACTCCATCTAAAAATAAATCCATGTTCATACATTTGGAAGTATATATCTGTAGTACAATATCCAAAACCACTTAAAACATACGATTATAGACCCTTGGTATGACAACATAATCCGGGAAAAATAGGCGGGCCTAAAACATCAGTCCAATCGACATTGAACTAGGGAACATCAGTCCCTAAGGTAAGAGCCTAGAGCCTCAATTTGATATCCTAACTCGAGATAAACAAGGGTGGGTCCTAGAGCCCCAGTTTAGCCCAAACCATGGGTGTATAGACACAGTCCAATACCCCACTCAAAAAACTTCCCACCAATCCATGTGCATGTTCTACTTTAAAAATTTGACACATCTTATGTTTATATATGTTAACCCATTAAACACATATACCATTTACCTATAATAACTCATTTATCACATTCAAATTATTCCGAACACCACCCTTATGTTTTATTAACATCAAGATAACAATCAACTTTAATTTCATTTGAAAATACATTCCAACACAAAAATGAAATAACTCATCTAAAATTATTTTCAATATACCATTTAAAACAATATCCTTATTCATTGAAAATAAAAAATGTTCCCCAATGAATTAATTTCCATTTCTATCCATTTTCAATCAATAATGAAGAATTTTTAGAAGAAAGGGGCCACGTCCTTAATTAAAATAATAAGTTGAAATATCATATGAAAAAATATTTTTAAATCACATTGAGGTAAACACACCCTTTTAAAATGCTACTCACTTTTAAATAATTATTTACCTTAATTCAATACCACAACTGAATAAAAATCCAAAAAGAATTATTTAAACCATTTTTAGTAGAAACCTAAGGAAATCAAAACACAAGAATATGAAAATTTTAATAATCCCCTTAACTTTTCGCATTAGCTAAATTCAAACTCCTCAAATTCATTCAAATAATTTTCCTAAATAAACATTTACCAATTCATTTATCTATTCTAAAGGGTTGGAATACACTATAATTTTCCCGAGTTTTGGTCTCTCAACATTGAACAAAACAAAATGGGATTGGGAAGGGTATCACACCTCAATATAAGGTTCAAATTACTTCCCTTAACCAAATAAATTAAAATTTTACAAGGATAATAATTACTTCCCATAACCCAATCTATGGATCATAGGTCACACGATCTACTGGGAAGCCTACTTGGTTTGAAAAACCATGTGGTAGCCATGGAGGATGAATCTATCCAAGCCTACATGGTTTTGAGATCCTCTATTTCATAATTTTGAAACTGTTCACCTATCATCCTAATTCATCAATGTTATAGAACATGGTAACTACTAACTGTGCGCTAATGATTTATCATGCACTAGATTGATATTTCTTCCCTTCTTCACATCCCTAACTCCCGATACACCCCCAAAACAACAAATACACCAAAGAACAATTTCATTAACCAAAATAAGGGGATTATAACAAAAATTTGAATGTGTAAATACCTCCATGAAATTTCAAGAACATAAATGATGAATTGAGTTGAAATAGGTAGAAAGAGGTAGTTTGGGATCCTTAAAATGAGTGTTAGATGATATAAATTTTTCTAGACATTCATTTAGATGTTCATGAGTCCCACGATGAGTATCTATGACTTCATTGTCTATTATACGTGTCATTTTCAACCTGATCATGACCATTAGGTTATCTAATCTGAATTAAATTTGCTTTAGAGTCAACTTATATTGTAGGGAGACACCATCAGGATGGTCAATTGGTAGTGGATATTCTATTTTTTTTGAATTGGTATGGGTTCCTATGGGCTTGCACGAGGAGTTGATGAAGGATTTTAATTCTTTTAGAGGGGTGGTACATCCTGGTTTGACAAAGATATATCAGGATCTCTGTAGATAGTAATGGTTTCCATGAAATAACAAGTAGGTAGTAGTCTTTGTTGAAATTTTATTCACTTGTGAGTAGGTGAAAGTCAAGCATCGGGAGCCAGATGGGATTTTTTTATCCAATTCAAATTCCTGATTAGAAATGGGATGATGAAATTATATATTTAGTGAAAGGATGACCTCATTCTAACCATAAGAATGAGGTAGTACGGGTTATATTGGATTGATGGATAAAGTTATGACACTTCTTTCCTAATAGGCAACCCATCATAGTTGATGATTTGGGGTATATTTATGTGTGTGAGGTGGTTCTATTGCACTATGTTATGAGGAGTATCATTTTAGGTAGAGATAATTATTTTACGTTGTAGTTTTCGATGGGTCTTTATAATTATCTCGGATCACATGTTCTGTTGAGAACAACCTATCATCCATAGACTTCTTTTCAATCTAGAAAGACTATTTAGATTAGGGAGGATGGATTTAAGCTTGTGTTTTGCGTTTTAGTGGTTTGTAGATGTAACATATAGATCTTATGGAGTTTTCATATAACCATAACATCCAGGCATCAATCCAGATGGCACCTTTTGAGACTTGTATGATATCCCATGCAATTTTTCTGTATGATGGATAGAGATAGGTGAGACATCACTTTTAGTGACTAGTCTCATGTAGGAGATGTCTGAGTAGGTTTAGTTGATCAGGAAGCGGTTGGTGAACATGTAGAGCAGGCATAAATCCTACATCGATAATTGGAGATGACTTCTTGATTTTGAGGTTGGTCATCATGTTTTCATTTTGATGCCACCTAGGTTGGGAAATGATGTATCATGGAATAGGGAAATCATGCACCCAGGTTTTGCAAACAATTTGAGATAGTGGATCGTGTCGATCATGTGGTGTACTGATTATCCCTTCTACAATGGTAAACTTCCTTGCATGATGTATTTCATTTTTTGTACAATAAATGATATTATCCGGACACTTCTCATGTAGTAGAGATTGAGGAAAATGATATTAGTGATGATGCATCCTTTGAGGAGCATCCAATACAAATTTTGGACTATAGTGAGATTTATCTTCGGGGCAGGGCGATTCCATTTGTTTTAGTGTAGTGGATGAATAGTTATGTTCAAGAGTATACTTGTAAGAGATATTCTGAGATGCATGTATAGTGTCCATACATTCTCATCAATACCTCTATATTGATGATTTTATTATCTTTGGAATGAGTTGTTATATGGTTGGGAGGTCCTAATATCACAACATTTTTCAAATAAGTCCATCTTTGAGTTTTTCATTTGATCCATGGGGGATAATTATTATTCAAACATAGAGATCCTTAACTAGGAAAAATTACCCAATGTATAGGTATGTATGTTTTTATAATTAACGGTGTCTGAATAAACATGTTAAATGTGTTATTGGTGTTTTCCAAAGTTTTGGAAGGTATTGGAGGTGGTTTGGAATTATATGTAATAATTATGATGGAAAATTTCTACTGGGAGATTACATGTTGTGTACCAGTTACAGGATGTGTAACCACTACCAGAAATAGGTTATTAACCAGTATAGGGCATGAAATGGTTATATGTTGTGTAAACTATTCACATCGTGTAATAGATTAGTAGGGTTAACTATAATCCGAGGTGAGGTGTTTTTCAACATATCCCTCTAAAAAAATTATATTAAGTGTAAATGAGTTACACACAAAGTAATTTCCTGGGGAGTGGGTTTTATGACTTTAATGGGGATCATTTCTCATTCCACCTCACATGATGCCATCTAATTTTTTCATTGGATGAACTGTAATAATTCTTGTAGTCTATTCCTCCAGTATGTACATCTCGTTTGTGAGGTCGGTCTAGTGTAAATATTTTTCATTTGTTTTCCCATCTCTCCCATTATTTTTTGTTAGGGTGGTGGAATATTTGGACCGCTTTGCGTTGTGATCTTGATTGAAGTTTTTTAGGTTCTTTTTGAGATGTTCTTCACCTTATTCCTCATTGGTGTTACCCTTTTTATGTGTCATGTTAATTAAATGTTAAAGCCAGGGGTGTAAACCTTAACCCTATATTCTATTTAATAACACATAATGTAAAATATTACCATTATAAAAAATATAATTTCTGACCAAATTAATTGAATGAAGAATTTGATTATTCTTTAGAATCCCTTCAGATCAAATATTATTATGACATAAATTATGGATACCATTAGGGTGGGAAAACCTTTAACTATAAATGAATTGATAAATGGATTAATGTTAGTTTATCCAGACATGAGTTTTGGGTGATTTCTTTATATAAATTCACCTTGGATAATATTTATTACTGAAATGACTGGAATGTTTTTGGTTTATTAAGAAATGATAAATGAAATTTTTTATTGAAACATAAATGTTAATTTTCATAATTAACTAATGATCTTGTTGAAGTGATACTTTGACATCCGTGCTTTTATGACTCATTGTGATTAAATGCTGAAATTATTATATTCAAGGCTTGGCCGTGAAATATGATTTAATTCTTATATTCCAAGCTTGGAACTGAATAATTGTTGAAATTCTTATATATGAGGATCGACCCTTATACATGTAATAATTAATATATATCAGGATTATCCCTGATACATGTTGTAATGATTCTACACCGGTATTGGCCCAAATTTATTGCTAAAATGGTTATATAGAGGGATTGACCTAGACAAGTGAAATCTATACCATGGATATATTGATATGGTTGTCATGGTTGTGAGCCTTTCTCAAATATATTCTCTCATGGTGAAACAAGTTACACTATACCATAGATATTTTTTTCAGATTTTCATGGTTGTGGTACATGCTTAAATACAATCTAGCATGGTTACAAATAAGGTTTATGTGGTATTAATTTAATTGTATAATTAATTAATACACCTATTTATTGCATTATTTAATGAAATTATTATTAGACTAGTTATGTTTAGACATAGTGGTGTCAAATTACTATGTTATACTCACACCCTACTCAGGTGGTCATTTGGTATCCAAGTAGATTACAAGGATGTAGGATTGGAAATGGAAATGTGATTTATCTATTGATTGGATTCTTACAAGATGGGATGGAGTTTGCGGATGGGTACAACAGGGTGTTTGGAATTGTGTTATTTGAATTTATTTGTGTCAGATATTACTTTTATTGTGTAACTTTAATCTTGATATTTAGTTACATCTCACCATGACGTTACATTATTCATTTATTATTTGTTTGACTATTCATTTGGATTTTATTTTTGGTTCATTTATTACTCCTTTTATTTCCTAGTGATATGTGATATTTTTTCTAATTTTATATTAATCTAATTATGTCATTTATATTGTTTAGTTTTTATTTTATGCAAGTCCATACTTGGGGGTGGTGTCTCCCCACTATACTAATCACACAACAGTTTCTAGATAGCTCCTTTGGGTGTATGGGGAGGCACACATGAGGTCTTATAACTAACTCTTTGTGGCCTGTGAGAGTGTTCCAAATTAGGGGATGTTGCAATGTTTCTATGTTTACCATGTATTTTATGTGATCTATTGACAACATCAGGGTTCTTGGAAAAAATAATAGATTTCATTATATTATGGTTGGTCATTATTATATATTATAGATTCAACATGTCATCATTTTAAATTTCAATGGTGTTTTGGAAATAAAAATAGAAATACATCTTATATATTACTATAAAACGAATATGTTCAATTTCTTCTATTTTATGTGTTGTTATATTTATGTTTTAGAAAGAATTATTTTCAAAAGAGTAATATAGAAATATTAATTCAAGATATTTAGATCAAATTTACCAAATTGATCATTGGAATTAAAATAAGAATTCATGAATAAATATGGAAGTACCAAATTTTTTCCTTCTCACCATTCAAAATATTGTAAAGTGTTTTATTTAAATTTATAAAGTTTAAAACATGATTTATTGAAAAATATTCTATATTCATAATTTCAATCCATTCCCCCCAATAATTAGTATTCACTAACATAGAACATTGAATATCTTGAAGTGTTTTATTTTTCCATGTGTATATATCATTTTAATAATAAATTAAGGGTTTAAAAAATATATATTATTTGTATTTATAACTTTGATATTCTAATAATTGATATTCTAAAATTCACCACCATGACCACATTGGATAGTTATTTTCCAAGAACAAGGTCGGGTCGCCATCTGACCCGGCACTCGAACCAGTTTGTGACATGTCCTAAAGGGTGTTCCCGATCCCTACAAGCTGGAACAAGTGCCTCAGTATCAAGAGTAACATGTGGGAATGGCTAACCCAAAATAGGATACATAAAACAATCAAGAAGATAGATAAACTACAACTGAAAGAAGACAACCAAACATGACCTTAAGATAAAATCAAATTTAATGGTCTGCAACTTGAACAAAATCCAAAATGTAATGACAACAAAAGAAACTCTAACTCTAACTTAGACCTCCAAGAAACAAGAGAGGTGTGACATCCACAAGGCACAAACTGCAACTTGCAGGAGAAGGCGATCAACAACCTGAACCACCATCGCTGAGTTCAACACTTTATCCCAGAATACAAAAGAAATAGAATCTACATACACCCAAAGGTGTATGTAGGGTTTGAGCCAAAAGACCAGTAGGATGTCACCTAACAAAAATGTTCCACGCATACTTATAAAATGTCAAATACATTACCAATTTTTATTGATGCAAAGAAGTATATTCTTTAACAGTTTTAATGAAAATGTGATTAATGAAAGTAGTTTCATATGGAACAACTTAAATTAAATTAAATTAAAAAAACACACACAAAACCTTACTTTTTAAAATAACCAATTTTTCACACAGATGAGCGTAAAGTAACCAATGAACACTAAAATGGGAGAGGCCTCATGGGTGTAAGCTAGCATGGGCCCCTCCATCATTGTGTCTCGGTGAAATGTGGCTTAAGAAGGCCACGACCCTCAAAAACGTGGCTTAGAAGGCCACAACCCTACAAAAATGTTTCATTGAAGGAAAAAACCCTCAGAAAAAAATGTTTAGTTAGTGTTGAAATCATCAGTCCTTCCAGTGAAACCGGGTCGAGTCACCTCCAGAACACTAGCCCACTAGTCTAGTCCACCCTCCTAGCTACCCCGGATTCCCGGTTTGTGCTCAAACAAATATCAAGTTCATGTCACATGTCACACTAATTCATACAATCCAAACAGGATATTTACACAAGAAAAATCATAATTGGACACCCAAACCACCTTTTAAATCCATACACACACCGAAATATTTTCAAAACATAATCTGCATAGTTTACATACTCAAGTAAACCATCTTAGCAATTTAAAAGATAATCAACAATAAAAAAACCACAAATTACAAATCTAAACACCATTTGGAAATAAGGAGCGCACTAATACATTTTCCAAACACGATTCAAACTATTTTCATAACTATGTAAACAATTAAAAATTTATAAACCAATAGTAAAAGGCTATCTCATGGATTTTCACAAACTAAAGTATCCATTTATAAACTGAAACACATTCACACATCACAAATATTGAAATAAAAATGTAATGTGTGACGTGAACCACCCAAATAATTTGATGGAAAACACTACACCATATGAAAAACACAGTTGGATAAACCACAAAATATAATAGGTTAGAAATAAAATCTTATAAAATAATTTAGAAGATATCACTTGGTGTTAACCACACAGATCCCTCTTTTACATCTAAACACACCCGACGTCATGTCAAAAACACAATTTCCACCTCTTTCACCAATTAATAAGCTAACATAACAATTTTAAAAAAATCACTAACAACTAACTAGATAAAAGTTCACAACAGAAAACACACACATAACATAAACGTGGTACTAAACCATTTCAACATGAATAAAAATCAATGAAGACCCACTTCACTCTATAAAAAATAATTAAATAACATGTTAATCAAATTAATCATTCAAATAAATTCATCAAATTATAAGTTAAACAGGGAACCACATACCTCACATGAGGATCCTTCTGAAAATGGACCAAAACAGACATGCACGTCATTCACACTAAGAAGAATCAAAGATGATCCCTAACCAAGGAGATCGAACCCAAAATAAATGATTAGACCTCAAAATCAGATCTAAACCCCACTAGAAAACCAAAACATGGAGAAAAAAATATAGTTGGGGCTCAACCCGAGGGGCGGTCGCCGGAGGGATGTTGGCCTGCTGGTGGGTTTGCGAACAGCTTGGGAGCCGTAGACGAAGGATGCACCGAAGTCGGCCATGCCAGGAAGGGGTGTGATGGCTGGTGGTAGGCTAGGGGGAGGAAGGGTTGCTCACTAGGGGTAACTGTGCAAAGGAGGGCACGTCGTGAGGTGGTGTGCAGTGCGACAGGGGAAAACAGGTCGGAAAGAGTTAGACCATGGAGCAATATGCTGTTGGGTTTTTAGGGGATGGGCTTCGACATTACAATATGAGGGGTGAATGGAGGTTGAGGCGGCGTTGCGAGTAGCTAGGAGGTTGTGTGAGACAACTGCGAAGGTGTTGTGTGCTTGGGAGGTGTGGCATGCTAGGATAGCTACGCAAGGGAGTAGGGGTGGCACATCGTAGGGTTGCAAGGGTAGGGGGAAGTCATTCCTGGTAGGGTATTCTCCCTTCTTCACCTTTAAAAAAACATAATAATAATATAGAATAAATGATAACAAAAATAAATTTTTCTAAGGGTTAATAGTTGTTGAAATAAAATTAATATCAATAGAACCAATAATAATATTTATATTTTTAACACTAATAAAAAAATAAAAATAAAAATAATAACATATTAACATATTAACCATATTAATAACAATAATACTATTCTTATACAATAGAAACAATCATAAAAGTAATGGCATAAAAAAATATTAACAATTTTATTAATGATAACATAATAAAATTTATATTCTTAAAACTAATAATAATAATAATAATATTCTCAAACAATTATATTATTTTTACCATTAAAACATTTCATTTAAATTTTTATCACCCTTTTCTTTTTTTAATTTATTTCTGTCACTCATATAAATTTCTTATTGATTATTAGATCATTTTATTTAATTAGTTTAATGTCAGTAAAGGCTTGCGGGGAACCGAGCGGGCCGCGCGATGACCTAGGCGAGGCCACACTACATTGATAGTGGCACACTGAATGATTTCAAGTCCAAAACGCACATTTTTAAAATAATATCTCAAATGTTTATGTTGTTCTTAAACCTGGACTTCCCGATGCTATGAAAATTAATAAAATATCCACTCAAAGAAGGTGGGTGTGACAATTATATCCACCATAAATAATTCTATACATGGAAAGCCACAACTAATGTTGAAACTCAAAGAAGAAAACAATACCCCCCCTTAAGGTCAAAATAGGATCCGCAAAGTCAACAAGTGAAAAGTGGAAAATGCATCGTGCTCAGAGAAAGTGTCTCAAAGAAAAAATCAAGAAACTTGTTATAAGACATTATGATATATGTCGTCCGCCTTAAAGAGATAAAACAACTCTAGTTTACGGATCAAGTTAATGAACTCTCACTCCCAAGGAAACCAACTTCACCATAAAAAACATCTCAAGTACCATTCAACAAAAACCACATCGCTTGATTGGAACAAACAAACAAGGTCAAGGATATCCAAGGAACACTTTGATCACCGACCACCAAGTCCTTTTTAGGAACTAAGCTAAAAGGCCTACTGGGGGAAAGCTCAAAGGGGCTCCCCACCATTTAAAACTTATTGACGCTGATATGAGATTAGAAAACCGACACGAGGAGACCTGAACAAACTCCCCACCATTATGAAGAAGGGCCAGCCCGTTTCACTCCAGTGAAATTTGAGAGAGACCCGCTCTGGGTCTCTCCACCATTAAAACATACAAGAGATAAATAAACATTGAAAATTTTCCTAACAGTGACCTAAAACCCCACCACAAGGGATGGGGAGGAAGGGGCCCGACTACCGGGGCGTCAAAAGCATGATCCATGAAAATCCGGCTTCTCTACATCCCGAGATGAGCCCTCTTAAACTTTGATACAGATTTACCCAACATACCCCATAAATACCACTAAAGTGACTATATCCAATGGGATGCAACCCCAAATATTATAAGGAAACGAGAGGAACATGTATACACATAGTATTAGAAACCTTATGCTGCCAGACAGTTCATTCATAATAGAACAACCATAGAAAGCAATTTAAACTGCCTTTACATTCAACACCTATGATGGAAATAATTTCGGGGTCCCATACACTCCCGGGGTTCCTGACCACATGCCAACTTCACTTCGAGAACTATGACTAGAGCCCTGATGTTTGAATCATCACCTACCTCGCAGTCAGGTATTAAATTATTTTGAATAGAGATTCTCGTTTTGGTGTAACACACGACCACACAGGAACAATGACAACACAAACAAATACCACACACCGGGACATACAACTACTCCCTCACGGAAGATCCACTAGAACAATGGTTTATATGATGCACATGCATCACCTCTTCGCCTTAACAATGAACCTTAAGGAGAAAAGATTCAAGACAAACACTCCCCTTAGAAAAGATAAATTAGATCTTATCGAGAGGAATTGCTCCTATGAAAACAGGGATTCCCAAAGGATCCTATGAAATTCACCCTTGCTCTTCTTGATAAATCATGCTTCACGACGTCGCCATACATGGATATTATGGCCGATGGAAGCACTACGAGCATTTCAAGACTTCGGTCAACACAAAAAATTCCAAACCGCCTTAACACTTACTAACTAGAATTCATTCCACCATTTCCATGGCGACCTATAGACACAACAGTTTTAAACATCATACCCGATGACTCTGAAAACTCAAGGAGACCAAATCTCCCTTCAACTCCTCTCATTCTTGCCATCCCATTGTGAGAGTATCCACTTAATAGAAAAGGATAAGGAAGAATCTTATCACTATTTCTCAAATGGGAGAGTCCTTTCATTAATCAACTGGAGGGCTAGACAATGAAGAATTACCTGTGGCCATGCTTCAATCGCATGTTAGTGCTTTATGGTGGTGTACACTAGTCAATAGAGGGAACCAAAAACCCAATAAAATTGGTCCAATGGCTAAGACATTTTACAAGAGAACCCAAAATGTGCAGAGGGAACCACTGTAAGGGCTTCCTAAGGAACTTTACAAAAGAAACCCCTAACCACATGATTTCACACCATCTAACAAATAATAATTGAAACTCAGTAAACAAATCAGTCTGAAAGGATCCTCGACTCAAAACACCACACATCTGACAATTCCAAAACACAAGGACATATCGCACAATCACTGATTATTAAAACACCTAATTCTCATTTAACAAAATGTTAAGAAAATAAGAAAATATAGTGGGTTGCACAAACACCAATGGTGTCCCATGGGCCTCACACATGCATGTTCCCGTGACACAGTAGAACCCACATCATATCCATCTAGGAATTAATCTGCTCATGTCATTGACTACTTATCTTTCAATATACACTCATGCATGTGGGTGCCCAAAAGAACACAAAGGATCAAAACCAAACCATTCCATTTTTTCAAACCCAAAACATTCAACCCACACTTTTTAAATCCCAGACATCACATTCATTTTAATGCACTTTATTTCCAATCATTTCACAAGACCAAATCATTTTTACTTTAAAAAAATATCCACAATTCCAAAACTAATACACAAGGAATGGTGCAAGAGAAAACAAGTGTCAGCGGGTAATTGGAACATATGGTTGGTGGCCATACATCAATCACGCCACCGCCATTGCGAGTATTCTAGGACAGCGACCCTAGCTCCACATGGCATTCTAGACCCTGCGAGCTCATTGGTACCACTTACCCTACTCCCTTTTCATTTCTTCTAAATAAGATTAACTACACAGACCAAAGATTTCAACAAACCTCAACTTACATTGGTAACTCGATTCCCGACATGAGGTGTTCTGGCCAGGTGCCTTACTCGTATCAAGGACATTGAGTCTTGAGAACCTTAACTCATGTCTACAATGACTCTATTACAAAATAACACTACCCAAGAGAGAAAACCTACTCTGAAACCATTTGGTCATGAACCAATATGGGTCGGGTGGCGACCCAGCCAGGTTCGTGACATTATTATTTATTTGTTATTTAATTATACCAATAGTATTATTTTTTAAAAAAACTAGGTAGATATCATATATTTAAAAATAATGAAAACATATAATAGTTAAATTCATAAACAAGTATTAAAACATATTGATTCCCACTCATTAATTCTTTATGTATATGTCCAAATATATCCTTCTGAAGTATCTATAGAAGTTTTAATATTGATTCTTTATTTACTGGTTTTATCTTTTTCCTATGTTGCTTTCATTAATAGTAGGGATTGTAGAATTTTTATAAATCATATTTACACACATTTATATAATACAGTTATTATCTTTTTATTAGTATGGACATGTTTTAATGGTTTTAATTTTCAATACAATAATCTCATACCCATGAATCAACTTATATTGTATTAAGGTATGGTTTGTTGAAGAAGTATATTTCTTTTATCCCATGACAATGATGATCAGTTCCACCATGTCTCTTAACCAGAAATAGACATGCATCTCTTTAAAAAACAATGGGATATATTTTTCTAGAATTATTAAAAAATGGCTAGACTTGATCCTGAGGTAACCAAAGATCACTTGGTCAGCCGAAGGATCCCCATTTCTATAAGATGGTAGCATTTAGAATGTATCCTACCCAAGTTTCTAGAGTAAAATTGAATATTTAATTGATCTTCATAATATTAAAAAATACAATATGACCAATACCTGAAAAGGACTTCCATCATATTTCCCATTAAGAAGGAAATCAAAATTAGGGTTTGTATTGATTTTATGGATATCAGTTTGTGATACATGGAGGATTATTTAGTATCTTGGATCCAAAAAATTTTGATTAATGCAACTACCAATTAGTAATCTCTCTCGTTTAAGAATAGATTTCTCCAGTTACAACTAAAACTAGTTGGCCCCTGAAGATAAATTGTCTACCACTTTGAGGGCACCCCAAGGTGTGTATTTTAATCAAGTAATTACCTTCATCATGATGAATAGTAGTACTACATACCAATATTAGATGAAAAAGATGTACAATCCCTTATTTGGGATGATAGTGGAGTTCTAAATTTATTATTTTGAAGTTAAATTCTAAAAGCAGTATGATCATCTTTCTGATCATGAAGTAGTTTTCCACAAACTACAATAACACAATATAATAAACCCAATTCCTGTAACGCAGAGTTAGTTCATTGTTTATTAAATTTATAGAAATCTTATGGATCTAATACATAAAGAACAATTTTTTAATAGTTTTTGAGAGCTAGATACATACATGATACATATTTATACTGGTAATAAAATATAAAATGCAAAAATGTAAAAAAAATCAAATGTGATACTAATTAAATGATTTATTATTTATAACATGGGGAAAGGAAACAAAATAATGGTGATCTCAAATTCTCAGTAAGGATTATGTACATTGAAATCTATCATTAGTAAATAAGGAAACATCAATATGGAATGGTAAATAATTGAAAACACATTCCATTTCACCAATTACTTGAGTATGAAATACAAAATATTATAATATGAATGCAATAATATCATGTATAATAATATTAAAAATTAAATTATAAATAAATAAAATGATTAATATTGGACATTATGATATCAAATAACATGAATACATTAAACTAAGATTGATTAATTGATCGGTAGGTATTCACCAAAAACCCATTTAATTTGACCAAATGATTCTTCTCGTTAGAATATTGATGAATTAATTGGATTTCGATTAATTGGCCCCACCCATAAATTCATTTACAACGCATTAATTATATATTAAATGATAAATTCTATTCATAAACAATATTATTTTTAAATATCAATATTATCTAAAGATTATCGATTTATCACGATTTACCCTAGTCAATCCAATAACATTCAAAGTAAACATCGCATGCTGAAATTATTTATAGTTTAGAAAATACTCATTTACATTATATAAGTACAATGAATATTTAAAATAAACATAATGGAAAAGGATAAAATCAATGTGAATGTTTCAAGATAATGTTAACAAATAAAAAATTAATTAGAGATAACATAGGTTTTGTGATAAGTTTAAGTCTTTTGAAGGATAAAAAAATATAAATAAAACATTATAAAATATATGTAAAAATATATTTATTTTGAAACCCTTAAAAACATGTAAAAGAATCTAAATATCCTAAAACTGTTATGGTAGTTGGGAAGTCTATTAACACTGTATACATTTATCTCATTCATTTTGACTTTTTGTAATGAATATTGAAAATAAAAATTTTGTAAATGATTATAAATATTAATTTTGAACATTTTAAAAATTCACATATAACATAAAATTTGATTAAAAAATCATTTGTTAAAACATATGATATTTTCTAAGACAATTTTCAAAAACATGGACATGGATGAAATATAAAACTGATTAAAAGAGAAATAAAATTTGGTTTACTTTTAATTATTTCTTCACATGATTAATGTTCTAAAGAGACTAAAAGTTTAATTAAAATGTACAAACTCCTTAAATATATATATGATAAGATATTAAATATATGATATTAACAATAGTTTATAATATTCCTTAAATGATAATTACGGCAATCTAAAAATATGATATTGTAAAAATAATTCATTATCTCTTTGGTAACTTGTAAATTGTAACCCCATAAAATAATAAACATGGATTGAAATATAAATAAAAATGAATAAATACATATTCATGTTAAATATATAAATGAAGAAGTATATACACCACATTAAAGTGAATAGGTGCATAATAAAAAAACACATAATTTAATTGAAATTTAGTCAAAATATATTATAAATGTAATACCATTGACGTGATAATTATTAAATGAATATATTATGTATATCTTATATAAATCCAAATATAATAATTTTAAATAAAATATAAAATTATTAAAAGTAATTATATACATAATATTAGAATATTGAAGACAATGAAGAAGTAATATAACCTAATTAAAAGAAATTGAGTAATAGAACCCATTACCTCATACTGACCTTTAATTTAAGAATCTTTAACAACATGTATAATGGTTTTAAAAATGTTATTAATTTATTATTGAACCAAATTTATATTTATAATGTCATATATGATCCTATTATAACATCTTATCGCTCGTTCGATCATAATATTTTATTATTCCCAACGTATCAAGTGTTAAATTATTTGTTCACTCATGAAATTTATTTCATGGAAGTTATGAGTCTTGTTCATTGTAGTTTATGAAATCATCTCTAGAATGATTTAAATTACATTGTGGAGATGGTAGGCCATGAATACACATGAGAATTATTATCATTTCCTTAATGGTTGAAAGGGGAATTAAGTGTATAATATATTAATTTCTAAAATCAATATAATGTCACATGTATTATAAATATCAATTAGTTCCATAATTATGCTTATTTACATGAGTTTGTGTTGGAAAAGAATTTCACTGCTTTGTGAGGTAGTAGTCCACCCTATACACAAGTGATGATTTTATTTCCCATTTTATGGAGAAAGAGTTGGATAAATATTATACTATTAGCATTATGAAATATTGGTATATGGTATATATTAGGGATATTATATTTCAAATATTGACAGATAAATAAAGGTGGTAACAAAATATTTAAAAATAAAGAGATTGGTGAATGTAGTTTCCTTCGCTTAGAGAAAAAACTTTTTTATCTCTTATTAAGTACCCTAGTGATTGTCTTTTAGTAAGTCAAACATATCTATAATGTGGAAAATGTTGTTAGAGATATATTTTTTTTGGTCTTGGTTAAATTAAATGGATTAATATGCGTGATAAATTGAGTGGAGTATGTTCCATTTTATAACCGAGGTGAGTGGCATACATATAATTTTGCAAGGTTTTACTATAATAGAAAGTCAGTATATATAAAAAATTTATCAAAAATAGATCAAATTATAAGGTGATAAGGTTAAAGTAAAAATCAGACCAACCAATGAAGTTTTTTATGTTTTTATTTTGTTTTAACCCTTATCATTATGGATTATCTATGGTAAACCTATTTGACCTTAGCCTTTGTAATAATTTTTTATTATTTATACTATTTAATTAGACCAAAAATTCTGTTTATTTTACTACCTAATATTAGTTATGATTATTAAAAAAATTTAATCCATTTTATCAAATTAAATTCAAATAAATATAAGATATTTAATTTAAAAATGAACCCTAAAATTGTTTCATAAAACAATTTTTTAAGAAATACATTTTCAAGCATAAGATGATCTTACATAAACTATATGACTATAATTAATAATTATATAGATTTAAATTCATATACTCATAAATATAATCTATAAATTTCATCAAAATAATCTATCATAATTTTTTTAAATTAAAATGGAATGACATTGTACCTTGAAAAAACAATTTCTAATGAATATCTATTTCTACATCTGAATGATCTTTGCATAATTTATATTTAATTGATAGGGAATACATCGTGAATTCTATATATTATAAAAAATTATTATATAATAAAATATTAATATTTAACTAATATATTAGTAAATTGTTTATAGAAGCTTATTTCTAATGAAAATTTTCAATAACTCATTCTTCACTTATTTTGACTTAGAAAAATAAAATCAATATTTATCATTAAAAACTCTATTTTTAATTACAAGAAATTTTAAAATGTGACTTATTTTATAGTTATATAAAAATATAATATTCTATTACTATAATTGAATCTTGTGTGAAACATTATTTCCACCTATAAAAATTCTATCCTCAAAATTTTTATGGATTTTAATTTCAAAACAAATAAAGGTGGTTCTTATTAATAAAATCCATTGATTCCCTCATTGATTCCTCCATTTTATTATTTTTGAAAAGTACCTTTACCAATGGAGTCATATGATTACAAAATAATTTCTCTCTAATTTTATGAATTAGGATGGTCTCTTCTCAGTAACATTAATCTGGTTCCATTCCTATTTATTAAGAGTCGAGTACATGAATTGGGATTTCTATGTACATCCTCAAAAATGATATATAGAAAACATATTTTATTTTTGAGAGACCTGATTGAATTTCAAATTTTAAATCCACAAACACAATTTCTTCCATAGTATGAAAAGGTCCTATATACCTAGGGCTTGATTTTCCTTTCTTATCACACCTTATAAAACCCTTCTCTAGAGTTACTTTCAAAAAAACATGATCTTCTACATATAATTAAAAATGTTTTATTCGTTTATTAGTATAGCTACTTTTTGTAAATTGGGATTTTTTATTATGAGTATGAATAGTATTTACCATTATCATTGTCTACCTAAAAAGTTATAGGAATATACACTTCCTTTCACCAATGTCATCCCAATAAGTTAGAGTACAAAATCTATTTTTATATAATGCTTCATACAAAGCCATTTGAATTATTGAATTGAAATTATTGTTTTAGGAAAACAGTAGTAAGGATAAATAATGATCCCACATTAAAATAATCTCAAGTGATCATGATATGAAAATGTATTATTGTATAAGAATAATTCTTTTATATTTCTCATCAATTTGAGGATGGTAGGCGATTCTGAAATAAAACATAGTATCAAGATATTTTCAAAGAATTATCCAATATTTTGTTTTAAATCAGGGATCCAAATCAGAAAAAATTAAATTTAGTGGTCCATGATGACTTAAAAAAACATTAATTTAGATTATTTAAATTAATTAAATAGCTAAATAATTTATTTTAGTAATGAAAATTGTTGATTTGATTAACAAGTCAAAAAATAACCCAAATTGTATCATTCAATCTAGTAGTATTTATTAATCTAGTGAAAAGGACTGTAATAATGTGATATAAATTCCATATAGTAATATAAATAGGTTACATGAATCCTATAGGATTATATTTCTCATCCTCAAAATGTTGAAAACCCAAACATCCAGATATATAATCAGAAATTTCCAACTTCATATTATCCTGCAAAAAATGGTCCTCCAAATCCCTAGACATCTTGGTGCTTACCTGGTTTATAGAGGAATTCAATATATGATAATAAAACAATAAGTATTCTTTTAGATCAGGTATTTATGTAAATCAAAGCCTATTACCAAATATTATAATGAAATCGTCACATACCATATAAAATTTCCATCATTCAGGGATTTAATTTTAATTTGAAAATTCTCAACTTCAGATTGAGAAAATTTTATATTTTCTAATAATGATTTTTTTCATTTGAAATTATATTTATGTATCCCATTACATAAGAATTATAACATAAATTTTTAAAAGGTATATAAAAATAGGATCCATTTCAATCCTCACAGTGTTCAGGACTCCATGGCATTTCATACCCAATGTGTCCACTACCTTATTTACTACCCCTCGGCTATAATGTTTTGATCAATCATAATCCATGAGTATGTTGATCCATCACCTTTTCCACGAATAGAGATATATTTGTGAAAATATATATTTTAGGCTATTATGGTTATTGTATATCTCACATATTTCTCCATAGAATTAATGTATCCATAACTTTAAAGAAATGATTACAACCACCTACTCAAGATCATCGATTGGATAATTATGTTAATAAGACATTAGTAACAAGATAAATATTAAATGGATTTATCATTATATTAAAGGGAACAACCATTTCCCTTATTTGAAAAATCAATATATATAAAAAATCAATCATTTTCTAATAATAGAGTAAAAATAATAATAATTTAACATTGTCTTTGTTAATTATTACCAATATTCTTCAAATTTTTTTTCCATATGAACATAACCACATTAGGTGTATATTTTATTAATGGGTTTGAAAAATGAGAAATTATTTTAAGAAATATTTAATAGTAACCTATCACACCAATGTAACTATGTAATTCAATTATGTTCATTGGTTTAGGTAATTAATTTGTTACCTTTTTCATTATAGGATCAATAAAGATTCAATCCATGGAGACAATATGGCCATGAAAAGAAACATTATGAAGTTATAATTACAGAAGATAAACTTCCCATATAAATATTTTTCTTCAATTTTATCAAGAATAATCTTTATATGAATCTCATGGACCTCATAGATTTAATAAGACACCAATATATAATCGATAACTACAACAATAGAATTATAATGTTATTCCTTGAATAATATATTCACCAGGTCTATAAAAATATAGGTAAAACTAGTCAATCAAAATGGAATTACTATAAAGTTATAATTTCCATATCCCATATGAAATTCTATCTTAAGAATATATTCATTCATTAGTCAAAATCGACAATACCAATAATGAAATAATGTCTTTGTAAAATGTTTAGCTATGAGAAATTTATTAAATATTTCATCAATGAATGGTAGAGGATACTTGTTATTTATCTTAATGTCATTGATTTCCCTATAATAAACATATATCATCATAGATATATCTTTATTTTTAATGAAATGAATAGGGTCTCCAATAATTGAAACACTAGAGAATATTAGTCCCTTATCACACAAATCTTCTAGTTTATTATTCAAATCCATTTATTCCATAGTGTCCAATCTATAAGGAATATTTGATATTGTTCTTTCATTAAGGATCTAATTAATGGAAAACTAATCATCATAATATGGTGGATATCCATGTAATTCTTTAGGAAATACATTAATATATTCTTATAAAGATGGTATATACAAAATTTGAAGAATAAATTTTCTATATGTTGGTGGTGTCTTCTATTCTTCCCAAAGAATATTATCTAAAATATCAACTACTGTTGGATCAAGAAATGAATTAGACGATGAATTATAACCTATAAAGACATGGAATTTCATATCATCATCAAATATAGTAATTTTCATCTCTTTGATATACTTTTATTGTATCAAATTTTGAAATCCATTCCATAGAAATGATTATATCAATCTTACACATAGATATAATAATAAATTCACAAAATAGATCATATTTATGTGTTATAATGGGAAATTCCTAAAACATCATTCTATTATAGTTATTTATTCAAGGATTTATGACTTAATGCTCCATTCTTAAGGTGATAGGGAAATATATAATTTTCATGGAAAACCTGGAAGTTATAAATGATTTATAAGATGAAAAATCAAATAAATAATTATATAAATTTGATGATATAATAAAATTAAATTCCACTAAATATTTCTGAACTTCATCATCATCTGTACTGATCACATAAGATTGGCCTTCTCCCCTTGGCCTCTCTTGTGTTATATTACCTTAACTATTGTGACATTGGCTTGAATTATTCCCAATTTTATTAATGTTGAAGAAATAGATAGTAGTGGTATATTTCTTTCCTTTACATTCACTATCTAGATGATCCTTATTTCCACACTTATAATAATCTCTCATTCCCTTCAATCGGTATATATGACGTTTCATTCCTCAATTTTCACATAATAAAAATTACATTATTTTATTATGCTTCTTTTTATTCAACACATTACCTTTTTCTTGGTTTTTAAGTAACACTGTTAATCTATTGATTTGAAAAGAATATATATGATTTATAAAATTCCATTTATTCTATGATGGTGCATAAAAATATTTCATCATATGATGAATAATGTTATAGAATCCAATTCCCTATGGAGACCCAAGATAAGACCTTCTAGGAAATGCTCAATCATGAATTACATGTTACATATGTAATACATTACATATCATGATAGTATTTTAAACTAATCTTCATACACATAAAAACGTTCTTTATCCTTTTTCTTTATGCATAAGAACATTCTCTTCATTTCATTTCATTGATCATGAGGGAAATATTTTTCAAATAAAGATTCTTTAAAATATCTCCATTTTATGTTTTCTATTTCTTTATCATACATAGTATTCATGATCAATTTCTATTATTGATCAACATCAAAAATTAGATAATTTAATTAATGTATAGCCCTTTGCATTTCATCTCACACCAAGGCATAAATATCTTTTCAAGGGACATATTCCATTCCTCAGCCACCACTGGATTAATTGTCCCACTAGATTATAGAGGATTCTATCACATGAAACGATCATATATTGGGGTAATATCTCGAGGGAAATCATATATATATATTTTCAAGGTTATTATTCATAACCAAGTTTATATTACCTAATATATCCATGATTATCTTCGCTCCAACACCAGTTTTATTGGCTTGCTCAGTACGGAAATTTATACATTTTTCATGACTATTGATACCATTCCTTCTACTTGGAACCATTTACAAATAATGTAATATAATTTATTATCTCATATCATTATTATTTTTAAATCACATTATATAATTATAAATCTTCTGTAAAACATAATATAATTTTCAAATTTCTGCCTTATTAATCTAAAAATTACAAACGTGGTTTCATTGGGTTATATTTGAATCGTAAAAATATATTAAAATATTTTATCATGGTTTGTAAATATAATTTTATATAACGCAAGAATATCTTGTGAGAGTTTCATACAAGGTGTATAGTAAGGGAACACTCACCATGCACTAGAATGATGGGTGATATATACCCGACCAACTCTCTTTGGATTTATCAATTCTAGATGCATATAAACCAAAACCATTCCACTTATAGAATATAGATATGGATATATTGAGAGGAGAAACCATATAATATCTACCGTACTGAAAAATTTATGATATTATTCTACAATTAGACATTTACTTAGAGTATTTTATAGGATAATATTAAATAAATAAGTTATTCTAAATCTAGTTACCAAGGTTTCTACTAATATTTCTCTAAAACAAAATATAAAATACTCAAATCTAGGAAACTTTATTTATTGTGTACTTTATTATATTTGAATAGATACTATGTATATAATCCATAAGGATCGATTATTTTAGTAGTCTTGTATATCCAAATACTTACATGATAGACATTTACATTGGGAATGAAATATAAAAAATAACAAAAGTAAACATTCTGTATCATTGAAACTCATTCAAATATTTCTTCTTCATAACCTAGGGAATAGGGAATAAAACGATGAGCACAAATTCTAATTAAGGGTGACATATAATGGAATTTATCTTCATTAAATAAGGTGTAATCTGTATGAAAAGTAATAAACTTAAAACAAATTCCATTTAATCAGTTACTTGATAATGAAATACAACAATAAAAAATATCAATGTAATAATCTTATTGATAATAATAACTAAATTATTAATGAATGAAATTACTAATATTGAATTTCATGATCTCATACATCATGATATATATACCATCAATACCATACAAATAGATAATTTAATCAACAACTTTGTATACATCACAAACCAATTTAATTTGGACAAATGATTCGCCTCATTAGACTACAAAGCATAAAGGGGATATCTGTAATTGGGCCCCACCAATCACCACATGTATAATTCATTAATCATATATTGAATGATAAATTTAATTCATATTTAGTAAACAAGATTGATATATCAAAATTTTCTCTAGTAAATTAAATAACTGGAAAAGAAACACCATATGTATAAATGGTATACATTTTAGAAAATACACATATTTATGATACAAAGAATATGGATATTTAAAAGATATTTTACATCCAACGATCACATGAAAGTGACATTTTCAAGAGAATGTTAATGACCACTAAATTGAGAAGAGATAATATATAATTTATGTTAAAATTATTCCTTTTGAAGAATAAAAGATAATAGAAGTGAAAAATTAAAGTAAGATTTATTATAAATGGTTTCATGTAAATCCATTTAAAAATATTATAAGAAACATAATATTGGTAAATGTTTGTGGTGGTGGGGAAATTTGTTAACATCATATACATTAAATACATTCATGTTGAATTTTTTGTAACGAAAGTTGAAAATAATCCTTTTAGAAAAAATTATAAAAATTCCAATAAAAACTTTTAAAAAGTGAATGATAAAATATAATGTCTTTAAACATGATTTGATCTATAAAAAGCGATTTTGTAAAATAATTTTTAAAACCATGGACATAGAATAAAAAATAAAAGATTAAAAGATACATAAAATATGTTTTTTAAACATTTAATTTCATGACGCAAGATATAAAAAGTGTTAAATAAGGAAGAAATTATGTAAATTCTATAAATATCAAGATGATAAGAAAATAAATTTATTTTTAAAGGATAATAATCTTTTAAAAAAATTAAGCAATCCCAAAAAAAATGAGATTTTGAAATCAATCATTACCTATTTGGTAACTTTTAATTTATAACCCATTGTAAGAATAAACAATGAATTGAAATAAAAATACACATGAATAAATATATATTAATATTAAAAATATCAATGGGGATGTATATAAAGCTCATAAGAGTGAATAGGTTCATAATAACAAATATTCGTCAATGGAATGGAAATTGCGGAAAATCGCTTATAATCATCCAATAATTGAAGTGAGAATTAATTATTGAATAGATTATGTGTATCAAATATAAATCCACATAAAAGAAGTGGTGTTAAAGAAAATAATAAAAAATCATTACACACATAATCAAATAATATCAAAGAAAATGGATCATAATATGACCAAATGAAGATAAATTGAGTTATGAAACCCCTTATCTCAAGATTCCATTTCTTTGAAAATGATTAAACATCATATATAATGATTCTAAACAGGATAGTACTTTATTAATTATCCATATTCATATTTATAATATCAAATGTGATACTATTATAACATATTATCTCCTTTTATCTACTAAAATTTCATTATTTCAATTATTTCAAATGTTAACTACTTCACATTATCATGAATATATTGTCATAGAAGTTATAGTTCATGTGTGTAGGATATAGTTTCATAATGTACATAACAATATTAAATTTTTATGTATAATATATTTTAATTAGATACATAATTATAATCATTATTTAAATTTTAACATTGAAAATTAATTGTATCACATCATAGAGATGGTCGGTTGTATCTACATGTGAGCAACATTATTATTTCCTTAACGAGTGAATGGGTATGGAAGATGTTGATATATGAATTTAAAATAATAAATATTATTTCATTATAATTATATATATTAATTATTACCATCATTATTACTATCCACGTGAGTCTATGATTGAAATAAAATTAAATCGGTCCGCGAGTCAGTAGTCCTCTGTACAAATAAGTGATGGTTTGGATTCCCATATTCTAGAGAAGGATAAAGATAAATATTATGAAATAAAAATAACAACAATTAATTTTATTGTATATAATTTTTTTATTAAATTTTAATTACTAATACATAATTTATGGTGATAAAATAATAATTAAAAAAGAAAGAGTTTGGGAAAGATAATTACCTTCTCTTAGATAATGCTCATTTAGATATCTTATTAAGGACCTAAATGTTGGTATATATTGAAAAAAGAAGATATTGAATATGGATAAGGATATTTGGGGAAGATATTGGTAGGTTTTGATCAAATGAAATGTTTTAATATTTTTGAATATGTGAGGTGAGTAGGTGTTATTTTATAATTAAGGTTAGTGGAACACTTGTAAATTATCAATGTTTTACTATAATGGAAAGTCACGTTCTTAATAAAATTGCTCTAAAATAGCTCATTTTATAATTTGTTAAGGTTTAGGTATGTTAAAATCCAAAAAATAGGATTTTATATTGCGTTTATGTCATTTTAACCATTAAATATATAGATTAACCCTATGGTAAAACTGGATTGAATATAACCATAGTAATTAATTTTTACTATATATAGTATTCATTGTGACAAAAAAAATTGTAGAACATACAACCTAATATTAAGTATTATTATTCTAATTATGGAATAAATTTTCAATTATTCAATTCACTAAAGTGGGATATTTTAATTTAAAAATTAATACACAAAATGTGTTGAAAACTATTTTTTTGGAAACACAATTTCAAGAATATGATGATCATACATTGACTATATAAATAGTAATACTAATTATATGGATTTAAATCCATAAAATTTGATATATAATCTATTAATTTTAACAAATACTTATTATTATTAAATATTATTTTAAGTATTTAAAAAGGAAATATATTATTCATTAAAAAATAGTTGAGTGAAATATTTCCCAGTTAACCACCAAATGATTCTATATTTACTTATATAAAATTTATTGTAAATACATGGTTAATTATTTATATTATAAAATATTATTTAAAATTAATTTATTAATAGTTAAATACTATATTTTCAATTTAATTTTAGAATCATATTTCTAATGGAAAATTTCAATAACTCATTCTTGGCTTATATTGAACTAGTAAGTCTAAAATAGATATTCATTATAAATAAGTAAAATTTTTGTGATATAAAATGTTAAAATATGAATTTTATTATTGTATTATTGATATATAATCTTCACTTTAATATATTCTTGGGTGTCACACACATAATGAAGATGAAAACTCTAAAATGTGCTTTTGGGGTGACATCAAGAATGTTTCTCGGTGTAATAGCCCGTCACCAAGACATCAAAGTTATCGCATAGAAAATCAAAGTGACCCTTGATATTCCACCTCCTTGAAATCTCTATGATTTTATAGGTATTCAAAGATATCATACCTATATAATACATTTCATAGCTAATCTTGAGGGAAACCATTTACCCTTCACAAAATTAATGAAAAAGGTAGTCACCTATTTGTGAGATAAAAAATTTAATGACGATTTCAAAAAATATCAAATAATCACTTATATAAAATCTTGAATAGTGATTGGTTCCTTTTATCAATTCTAAAAGAACACTAATAATTTTTTTTATTAGTGATACTTAAAAAAACTGATAATGGGTATTGTTATCAACGCTAAAAAGGAAATAACAAAAGTAACACTTTTATCAATGGGTTTTGGCATGAATAAAGGTTGTGTTATAAGCACTTTTATTTAGATATAATAATAGTGACCTTTATAAGAACATGATTTGGCACTAAAAAAGGTGATCTTCTTAGAAAAAATTATATATTATTAAAAATAGTATTTAATTTAGAAATATATTTATATATATTAATATATATATATATATATATAATTTTCATAAATATTATTTATATAATAAAAAAATGTACTTACATTTAATATTTTATATATTTATTAAAAATGCTTTAAAAATTAACTAAAAAATTAATATTAATTAAAAATATTGACTTATTAATAATAATAGATACTTAAAAACATTTTATTACATCAATATCATTTTCTTCCAATTTAACATATATATAAAATAAAAACAATAAAAATTAACAGTTAAAATATTTAATAAATATGTATTTATAGTTAATCCACCATAAACTAATTTTAATCATACATATATATATGAAATTAAATCAATTTCTTATAAACACACATGCATAAATAATAAATTTTTAATATCATGATTTTATTTTTTTTATTTTACAATATTTAATATCTAATAAATCATGTTTTTAGTTATTAATGTTATTCATTTTTATAATTTTATATAATATATACAATTTATTTTTCAATAATTTTTTTTAATATATTCATTATTATTATTATTTATTTATTTAATAATTTTTAAATTTATTTATACTAATAATTTTTTATATTTATTTCCTTAATATGTATGTAATTTCATTCATTTTTAATATACATTTGTATATACATATATTAATTATCAATTATTTTTTTGATAAGATTATAATTTTTTTTAATGAATATAACAATTTATTTTCATTTTAATCTATATTCATTTTTAATTTGCTTATATATATATAATTAATAACACATATTCATTTTTAATATTTTTTAAATCTATTCATTTTTTAATTAAAATTTTAGTTATTATTTAAATTTTATTTCATTAATTTATTTTATATTTTTAATTTGAAAATATATTAATAATGATATATATTTATTTATCAATATATAATATTTCCATAATTAATATTTATATTATATAAAATATATATTTACATTAGTGGTGAGTGTATTCTATTCATTTTGGGTCAGCCATTCCATCACCACTAGGTACACCATCTCATTGGTTCATTGAGTTAATGGTACATAACCACAAACATCATCCATTTTAAATATAATCCCTATAACCTTAAACTATGTGTGCTCCCTCGAGATGGTCTATAGTAACACAAGGCTCTATATTCACCGGGGGTTTTTTACTTTCCCTTATTACATAGATTATATAACACTTTATTCAAAGATTTATGACCTTTAACCCCAATAAACATATGGTCATAGCTATGTGACGCAAAAGCCTGTCCACAAATAGTCAAAATTGAATGAACTTTAAATGACTGATAAAGAAAGACACATACCTTGTTAGGCTAAAAACCCTGAATGGAAATCATATGAAAAAAATCAATTCTACACACTCTTGGTCACTGCATTTATGAACTAGGAAATATTTTTGTGGCCCATAATATAGACCTATAAAAATAAGAGTTAATATAACCAAGATCATTAGTCCAAAAAAGATTTAAATCCATTTCAGGTTGTAACCCTTCTCCCTGAATCCATGTTCAACACAATATTTTAACTTTTATGGTACATGATCCCTTCTTGGGTGACCTTCCTTCCATAATCTCACTTCGCTCCTCAAGTGTTATAAATCCTTGAAAACATTTCATGTCTATCAGTAATGATTCTACCAAAATCCAAAGGATACAACTACCTGGTAATGATCATTATTACCACCATATTCAACCTTACCAACCATAGGCACCATTATGTAAGGGAGAATGTCAAATAATATCTATAAGCTCTGAAATAGTTATAGTAGAATCATTCATTATAATATAATCCATATATTTTTATTTTTTACATATTCCTTATGAACATACCTTTATTTGAATGAAATTAATTTTAATTTACATGTACCATAATCCAACAATTCACATGGATTAATATCTTGTAAATGAGGCACATTCATTCATTATAACCATTTTCAATGTGAGATTATAATATACTATCCCCTAATGATTTTAAAAATACTAATCACATGAACTAGAAAGACATGAAATAATTGTCCATTCATATGAAAATTATTCCATGTGAATTAATCCATTGGATGATCTATGCTACTAATAATGGGTTCTCCATTCATTATGGGTTTACCTCTCCATTATTATGTAAATCATCTCACCTTTTGGTCAATTATATCTAAACTAAAATACCATAAACCTCTTGTATATGAATTATGGCCTTAAACTATATGTTTCATTCATTTATTTCATCTACATTTGTGATGTTGGGCCCACTATTCACATCACATTATCTTTTCACATGTTTCATATACCAACCACCGTAGTTTTAATCAATTTTGTTCGACATTAATCATTAGATATATTATTGTTACTTATAAGACAAAAAACTAACCAAATAATGAAAAATAATAAATATATGCTAATAAACCAAAATGGGTGTGTTGATGAAAATTTGAGTCTCCTCAATCATTATTCTTCCTATATTACAAAGAAAACATTGAGGAAATAAAGAAAATGAAAATGGCCAACAATTTTCTAGGTTCAAAACCTGGAAAGGGAAGCATAAGAAAAATTCAAATATCATCCTAATATATCTCCCTCATCCAAGGATTAGGTAAATTTGGTGATATAAAATTATGAATATGAAAAACATGTGGGGTATACTATATGATGCCAAAAAAGTATTGTTACACCCTTTTGGCGCTTGAGCTCATTAAAAAATTAGATCACTACTATATTCCTGACATTTTAGTCCTGTTATTTTTACAAGACTCAAAAAAGAATAGATTCAAGACTTTTTACCCTTCTTAAGAATTATAATACTCAATAAAAAATACCCCTATAATGATCTTCATAAAATTGAGTTCTCTAATACCCAAATGGACTACCTCTAGTGTAAAAATGATGGTGATTATGAAAATACCCATCTTCTAGCCACAACCAAGTGGATCCCATATCATATCTAAATAGACCAACTATAGAGTTACATTTATTGTGTTTATTCCTATACCAGTCTATGATATACGCCTATTAAAAACCCATTTGACATATTAATGGATGAACTATAATGTAATGGGGATGGGGTTTATGCCAATACCTATCCGTGAGACATGACAAGAAGGAAATCTACTATAATCGAGTGTTTATAAATGACATTTGAATTATCCATTTTTTTCAATGTTCAATTAGGATAGGGTTATCTCAATTATTCTCTTAAAGAGTTTCCAAGGTCAATATAAAGGGATAAATAGAGGAAAATAGTGATCAATAGATTGATACAGTGAGTGAACAAATTTTATTTTTATTTAATTTAAAAAAATTACAAGAAAAATCAATAGTTAGAGTCTATCTTCTTGATAATGGTATTCTAAAAAATTAATTCCATAAATGAAAATTTCTCATCATTATATTTTTTTTCTTTATTTAGACTGTGATAAAGATTGAATAGATTTGCACCATTGGATTCCCCTACATGACACTGAATCCCCCCCATAAAATCCAGCTTTTGTTACTCAATTTTGTTGTCTTGAAGGATCTAGTGATATCCAACCAATTTTTGGTTATAAGAATTTATCTCCCACTATAGGTGGTTTATGGGATTGTCTAGTTTTTCTGTTAAGAATTGTTTCAATGATGATTTTTTTTATATTGTGATTTTGATGGATGCTCCACAAATCAATATCAAGTATAAAATGAAATTGATTATTACTATATGAGAAATGTATGGAATTATCCTCTTTATTCCCATTCCTAGAAGTAAAATTAGTTATTCTTCATGATCGGATTGACCATGATCATCTAAAAAATATTCTTAAATATACACATACAAAAATGCTGAGGAGAAATTTAATGGAATTTTAGAGACTTCTATACTAGTTCAGATTTACTCCATGTAATTGGGACATATTTTGAGGTAATGTTTCTAATGTAAAAGTAAAGGATGAACCCTTCAGATAACAAATGTTTCAACATAAACCTGAAATCTATATTCTCTTACTATTGTATTGGAGGGGAAAATATACATCAGTTGGATCTCCCACTTGTGAAGGTGGTTCTCTAATGGATATGAAACACACATGTAAATCGGTTATTTCAAAGGCCAATGGAAGGAAATATTGATTCTAATCACTCCTAGTTGATTTTCTAGTCTCCACAACTGATGTAACCTCGGTTTTGGTGCCATATAATAACCCTATCTAATCGGTTCATCTTCATTATCCATAAAATTATAATCAATTACAACAAAAGTCTCATATTTAGGTTCTATAGGGGAATTCTTACCATCCACTCTAGCCTGATTGACTTTTGAGTCATAGTCTCCTCTCACAATTATTGCCTCATCAATATGCGGTGTAGAGAATTTCGTGTCGGGAAGATCGCTAAAATAATGTTCATGTTACATCCCATGAAATACTAAAGGGATTTCACTTCCATTGTTTGGGTCATCAATGATTCGACATTGTCAAAAAGTTTAAAAGAATAATATAACATATGTGGTATGAACATGAAATCAAGATATATCAAGTTCATATAGTTTCTTATTAACCTATCTAAACTCAAGTAATGAAGAATATGTTTCTAAGTATAATAGGAGAACATCAATTATCTATTCATACCCACAATAAACAACGAGGTTTGTTATGATTGATATGTGTCAATATGTGGTTCATAAAACTAAAATCATATTAATATTCCATAATTTAACCATTTCTACCTCTAATACTAAGAATGATTGGGACAACCCCGATTAATGTTTCCTTCTCCCTAGATATGCATTCCCTAGTAAAAATACTTCGAGACTCACTAAGGACACCCATTTTTCTACCCTTAAGATTTCATTTAGATATTGCGATGAAGTGGGATTCTATAGTTTATGAGCCCTAATTTCAGTATCTATACACACACATATATATGACAATGTAATGCTGAATGGACATTGGAACTCACCATGATGGAAAACATACATTGCTAGCATGTCATCCCTTTTCAAGTGGTTTATTTTGAATGAATGTAGGATTGGTTGTACCTTCGTGAATACTAATATGAGAGGTGGATTTTTGGGAAATATGTACCCTATTATTCATGCATTAATAGTTATCCTATATATAGTTTCCCTTTGTATGGAGGTGTTAGATTCCAATAATATAAATAACTACCTATAGTGGGGTATCTTAAAGAATTTATTGGGCATGAAATCATCTTCACCCTTTAAAAATTGAAATTGAAATTATTATCAGGAATGGTTTGACATAAAATTAATTATCCAGTAAATAAACCTACATCATCTGGAGTAAAAAAATCATCCCAATCATTAGATGATCAATTATACACCCCTATACAATGCCTTAATCTATCATCTATCATTCTAATCTTTCGGAGGGAATATATCACCCAATATAATAAATAAGTATCTTCATCACAATAATACATTTCTTAACTTCAACATGTTTTCTCTCTTAGTTTAAATCATGAGACACCATTATATCCCCTATTATATGATTATGGAAGATATGTTAATGGACCATACAATGTTACTTTATGTCAATATATGGGTATCTATATTGAAAACATAAGTAGCCTTGGGGCCCACATATTCTGAATATTTGTCCATACATCCAATTATCCCCAATTAAGACATTGGGACCATTTAGTTTAGATATTTCCATGTTCATTGTCCTTCATCTTTGCACTTTTTCTATTCTCTTAAACACTTCTTAGATTTTATAATCCTATCCTTGTGTTTCTTGGGATCATCTACTATGATTCATCGTGTAGCCCATGGTTGGTGATAACGGTGAATTCAAAACCTCGCCACTATCATTCCATCAATGGAAAAGTCTCTTAGTTCTCCTTCAAAAAATATAATATATATTAGCAACAACCCTAGTAATGAAACCCAGAGGCATTCCATAATGGTAAAAGGTGATCCAAGAATGGGAATACTTGGGTGTAAGATCAATAAGGGCACTCTATAGAGGTAACTTGTTTACAGTTTGTGTGGATTCCTAGACAATCATTATATAGATTTTCACACCATAATAAGATTATTCTCTATATAGATATATATTAGTGGTGAAAGGACTGATTGTATAATGAATAAAATTACCACGAAAAACTATAATTCTCATAAGCCTCCCAGATTACCTCACCACTAACCAATATTTTCAAAATGAAATATATTAATTAATTAATGTACAATTGAGATTAATTCTCCCCATGATTTTCACAAATGATTATTCTAGTGAGGGGATCAGTTTAAGGAATGAAATATAATTATTGATATAGACTCAAATCCATCGAGGCTACTCCATAATTTATAGTTAAGGGAATGATTCTAGAATCTACTTTAATGAAATAGAGAAAGATTATCATTGGGATTTTGACTACTCTATATTGCATGTATATATTAAATTAAAATACAATGCATCCCTATGACACATGAAATGAACCCAAAATGTGGAAATGGGCCTTTCTCTGGTAATCATTAAATAAGATCTAGTGATTGTTTTCCAGAAATTATATCACCAATAAAACATGACATCATTATGAAAAAATGGGATCCATGACAAATGAACATGACCTAATTCCATTGTTGAAATCTCAAACGAAAATAATGTATGTGCTCAACCATTGTGCCAAAAATCACACCGGCTAGGTCTGAGGAGGGATACTTTGGGAAATATCAAATCTTCAATTGTTATAATGAAATTAATATAATACCAGTCAATATGTGCTATATACCCCCATTTATTAGTTTTAGTGAACCTCACTAGGTTCTTTTATTTCGGTCTATTCCCATGGTCCTATAAGAATTAATTTATCTATTATTCAAAATTAATATTAACTCATTGATGAGTATGATTCCCCATAGTTTCTTATGCCATTTTTAATAGTTCTCATGATAGGTGGGAATTATTAATTGAGTCATCCCATATCACCTCTACATGAAAGAATCAATCATATATGGAAACATGATTGGGTTCCCAAGAAACATGGTAGACGTCTTATGGTCTAATACCTACTTCTCATATTTCAAATGGAAGGTATTATTCTATGGGATCAACCAGCCAAGTAACTAAAAGGTTTGATCAGATTTATTATAAACACAAGTCTGAGAAATAAAAATGGATTCATTAATATATACCATATTTCTCTCATATTTTAACTAAATACATGTCTTGTAGATTTTATATTCCCATATTTATTCAGTATTAACACTAACTCTTGATCATTGACCACATTACCCATTCCAAAACTTTATCATATTAGTTTCTAAATGATTAAAGGTAAATGTGAATTAATGTGTCTATGTATCTAATACGTGAGACTATATGTCATACGTAGTTAAGGTGTGGTGTATTATTAATAGGAAACTGGTCCCCTCTCATTAATATAGGCTCATTGGGAATAAATATTGGCCTTGTAAATGTTGATTAATTTGGAAAACCAAGAATGTGGAATATTTTCACCTACCTTTTTTATAATGTTGTTCATAAAAATCTCATTCATGTACAATGGGACTGTAACATATGAGGGGTTCTCTTCATTAATTATTTATACGATGCTTCCAAAATGTATCAAGAAAGTTTCATGTTGATTAAGATTAACCTTCAGAAATATATAGATCATTTCCTTTAATCAAATAGTGACCTCAACATCCAAAGAAGTATATATAGTATAACACATTGTTTTTCTTTAAATAAAATAAATTGTAACATCCCAGGTAAATATAGGATATGGTATTTCCCTATTTATTAACATCCATGAAATAAATATTAATTTCACTTTTATAGAGATTCTATTTTTGATAGTGTAATCAACATGCAATAATGTATTTCTATGAAAAATTACATGGAAAACAACATTGAGTTATACTAAAAAATAATAATATAATATTATTATTTTAAATGGTAGTTAACATATAGACATTACATAAAAGAGAATAAACAGAAAGAACTAAAATATGATTATACATGTTTGTTAAATGTATTTACCTTTATACAATAAATGTTAGATTCATAAAATGTGAATGAATCTAATTTTTATCACTAATAGTCAATTATTATTTAAAAGGTTGATTTACCTCCTTTTTATGGAGAACCCTTCTTAAATATAATTTTTGTCACTTTTATATGTTATATTTGAAAAAATAAAACACTTCTTTTGAATCAGAATATCAATATTTACTTTGGATGAAATTTTTGTATTTGTTCTAATAAAGTTCATTATTAATGAATAATGTAAAATACTCCATTTTAATTCAAAATCGGATTTTAATGTAATTTATTTTTATAGATAGATTAAATTTTTAATTATATTTAAAGTGTTTTTAGATTATGATTTTTAATTTAATATAATTTTGGTCTTTAGATGTAATATCACATTGAATTTGGACATAATAATGTGTCAATCAATTGATAGTTAATATTTCTTAAAAACACTCTTTTAGGTTTCGACAACGAAAATTAATTTTATATTAATTTATGATACTTATGTGTTTTGAATTTGGAAAAATGTATTCTATATTTGGAATCAGGAGGACAAAATTTTTTAAAAAATTTTCTTTTATTTTTTGACATTTTGAATATTTATTTCAGGAAATATTTTATTTACCATGGTTAAAAGGTAAATTTGGTAAATAATGGTAAAAATTAATATTATAATAATATTAAATTAAGTTTATACTTGTCCTAACCCTATTTTATGATATATTTCCGACCAAGGGTATCATTGGGTCCTTTTTGGGACCCCATAGAGCCACTTGGGAGTGACAATGAAACATTATATTAATTAATTTATAGGATAGACAAAAGTAACATAAACATATATCTTTTAGTAATTTTTTATATGGGATTATATAAGTGATATCTTTGACAATATATATTCATTTTAATCTAAATAAAATTTCCTACTTCATGGTATTTTATTTATATTTTTTCAACCTTAAGTAAATAATTTTCTTTATGACATAATAATGATGTGGATTTCATTATTAATGAATGATTTAAATAAATGAGATTATAAAAATTTATAAAAATATCCAAATCCTATCCAATTATTAATGGATGATTTTAATTAGAAAAATATTTATATTATATAATAATTTAATGAGTTTTGTAACTTATTAATCTGAATTTATGTTTAAGATAAAATAGTACTTTCCAACATGCCTAAAGAGACCCTCATCCTTATAAAAGGTCACCACCTCTAACCCATTACACACTCCTCTCATTCCACTTGGATCATCCAACCTCATCCCAAATAAGCTCCCAACTTCCCACTATTCCACCCAGAATCCTTACCATAGTCAGAATTAACTTCATGAAATCCTTTTCGTTCAAACTATATGGAGTTACCTGAATAAAAGGTTGTGTCTTCTCTTAGGATCTTTTATTTTATTTTACTCCTCTAACCCCCTATAATCTTTTTATTTTATTATTTTATAAAAAAACAGTATCATAAATATTGTAGGTTGTTTTATGAGAATTATTCGAACTACCTTTACTCACACCTCTATCTAATGATACGAACATACTCTTTCTATGGATGGTGACCTACTGCCCCACAAAAAGATGATTATTCAATTATCTTCTACCGCCTCACATGGTGGACATTATGATGAAAATATCTTTATATGTGATATATATATATATATATATTATTTATATATTTTCTCTATAATTCTGTATTTTTCATTCATATCATACCATTACGGTTTCCATAATGGTAAAATACGATACTTTCATTTCAGGAAGTGCGGACTACCGCACCCTCAATGTGATATGACTCATTCATGATATACAGGGAACGTATAAAAGAATGAATATATAAACATACATAACAGATATAAAATATATATTTTACTAGAATTATATTATACTTATGTATCATGATGTTTTCATTCCTTTAGAAATGATAAAGAAACAAAACTAGTATTCATGCGTACGTACATATTTCTATCTCAATGAACAATACATTTCATTTATTATGTATAAATGTTATGGACTATTATAAATACATAAATACTAGATTCATATGATTTATTTGATAACTTCATCATGAATAGAATTATGGATATAATGTACATTTGACCACATGGACAATTTGTAATTTTAACATGTTCATTTTTTACTCCAGTTCTAAGCATCAACAAAATGTCTGATATGAACTCAAATAAATAATAAATGTTATAGTAAGGTAATAAGAGATATAAAAGGAATAATAAACATAAAAAAGGTTCTAAAGCAAATATAAATTTACATATGTTTATTATTTACGAATAACAAAGAACAAACGAGTCATGTCAGACAAGAGCTAAGCAGACTTCTTAACCCAATTTCCTATCTTTGGGTTCAACTACTACTTATTAATTATGTAATTATATGAATATGTGTGAATGAACTATTATTTATTTATACTTAGTATCCTATTATATTGGGTGTATCTTTTTTTGTCACACATTGTTATGTCTTTGATTTTATCCTTAATTTAATGATACGATCGTGGTAAGGGAGCATTTCACCCTCCTCTTCTAGTCATAGATTTATTTTTTTGACATGTCTTATAATTTCAATTTTCATATGTTGGGATATGTTCTTATATATCCTTATTTTGTTACATTTAATGTCCAAGTGATTAGTTATCCTTTTATATCTCATCAACTCATTTTTTTAAATTCTAAAGTGACGTCGTTAGGCTGCCGAATTTTTGTATGTTACTATGTCTCAATCTCCCATCATATGAGGAATATCATGATTTTGTGCACCTTTATTATAATATAGAGTCTATATACTGCCATTTTACATATTATATCATGAATCTATATATTCTAAAGATATTATATGTATTTTCTAATGGGATACAATAACTAATTTTTTTCAAGAATGTTCTCAAGTGGTATGGGACTATTTATCTAAAATATTGTTTTAAATGTTTTAATGATTTAATCATATAAAAAATTATTATTAATTTCCATGTTTTTAAAATTATTTTAAGGAATTATTTATATTTACATGAATGTTTTGATATTAAAATTTCATTCAAGAGCTTCAACGTGGCATGTGACACTTTCAATCAAAAATAAATTGATTAATTTTTTTAAATGGTTTCGAAAATGTTCTGATAAATCATTGATTATGTCAATATCATGAAATGACTTATTTTGATTGTAATTATGGAAATGTTTTCTTTCTTTATAATTGTTTTATGTATTATTAATAAGTTGTTTTTATTGTGCATTGTTCACATATAAGGGTGTTTTTTTAATAAACCAAGGTCCAGTGAGCCCGAGATAGTTCTCCAATGCATTGGGTAATGTGACGGAGCTAAAAATTAATGTTTTTATAAGAGATTTAAGTAATATAGTGTGATGGGTATTCCAAAAATAACTCCCTACATAGCTATGAAATCTACAACATAAGTATTTTATGTATTCCACAAGTTACATTTATGATTTATGATTTCCATGCTTTATTTATAAATATCGTGATTTCATGAGGAATGTTAAAGAGCTTATGTTTTGTATTTATTGATGTGATAATGATTTATTTAAATCTTTTAAAACCCTTACTGACTTTTTTATGTTCATCCCTCGTTTTGAAATATTTTTCATAGGACATAAAGATGAATAGGGTAAAGGATGGGATCATGGGGAAGTCAGGCTATCTAAAACATGGAACTAGATATGTTTCTTTTTTTTAAGAGTATTTATTTTATGAAAAAAATTATAACTGAGTAGAAGTGTCTAATTTGTAATTTTTGAGATATAATTCAATAATTATGGCCTAATACTCTTTAACTTTAAACCTGAAATGATACACAATGTGAATTATTAACATAACTCAAGATTATTCAATGTTTAATGTCGGGTCCATATAGTTGGTAGCAATAGTCGATTTAGACAAATTTAGGGATATGTAATTTTAATTAAACACATGGTTAGTCCTTATGTCTATTATTTCAGTTAAATTCTTTTTTTAACTTTTTAGAATAAGGAATGTCAGTTAAAATGGAAAGAGGAGGATCACAAATGAAATTCCTATCTCTTCGTGATGACATCCTTCTGATAGTTATTGCAAATTCATGTTTAGATTATTTTGAAACTTTTTCTAGAATACAACTCACTTGAATGCATTTTTTTGAGATACCAAACACCTTTACTATCCCTCGATATCATCATGGATCATCAGTTATATTTAATAAAATCATATATTCACAATATTATCATATTTTCATGGAAGTAAATATTATCAAGGAAATTTCAAATATTTTACATTATCACAAGATCTTGAATAATATTATGATTTTATAAAAAGTGTTGAAGAAGGAGACCCTTATGCAACCCATTTATATATTTTTTGCAATATATTCTCTCTGAACATACTTATGGAATTATAAAAGGACCATTGATTGAAGGTTTCAACTCAAACTCGGTCTGACTGTTTTATAAAAATTATGTTTTATCAGATGTTTTGAAATTATATGTCATACAAGATTATTTTACAAATCTATTTTTCTGCGAACACCCATATGACCCAAGTTATACAAGGTGTATTCTGATGAAGGAAGACAATGATTTTTAAGGATCTTTAAATCATTTTTGTAATGCAGGGACCTTCTACCTACATGAACAAAATAATGATGAAACCATATACACACCATTATCAAGGTACGATGTTCTTTCTATTTGGAATAGTTTTATATTATCATATGAATGTTACAATATATAATATGATAAGGTCTGAATGTTTTAGGATGAAAATTAAAGGTATAAGAAAACATTTTAGGTAAAAACATGTTAGGGTTATTTTTGAGTTTTATAAAAAGGATATCTTTTAAGATGGGTGACAAACCGTCGCATCCGGAAAGGCCGCATTAATCCAACCCACAATTGTTGTGTGACAAGGGCGCATCACCTACCACTAGCCTAAGTAATGTCCCTGGTTAGTATGATTTATTATTTTTTGTCAAATGATTTTATGGATCAAGAATAATTTTATTTTTTGAAATTGTGTTTTATCAAATGGAAGTCTTTAATATAGAAAAATTATTTGGTGATTAAGTGATAAATGTTATTTGGGATGATGCTCTTTCTTTTGGGAACATTATATGATTTTGGGAAATAGAATATCATGGGATCTCATTTTTGGATTAAAGGTTGAAATTTTATATTGGAATAATCTATGTATTATTTGTGGACATATGACGATTTGGGTTATTTATAGAAATGATTAACCTATCATAGAGAATATTTGATTATGTTAATTACTTTTCAGTATGAGACTTTAAGAGTAACCGATGATATTTGGATACTATGTGATCAAATAATTCTATGTTTTAGGATTCAATATTAGTTGGATTATTTTGATGAATTTTTTTAAGGACATGTTTATATTGAATAGTCTTTGCTTAACATTGGGTATGGTTTGTTCAATTTGGGAGATAAAGAGTAGTATTTATTTTTATAAAATGTTGTCCTTTTGGGGATTATCTGATCTTATAATAACAATTTTGGTTTTTTTGATGTTTAAAGGTAGGGGAAATATATAGATAATTTTTTGTAGATTATGTGATTATTTAGATGCCGATTCTGGCACTTCAGGAGTGGCCAATTCATCTTGAATACTAATCATTTGTTGAAAAGATGAGTTTGTGGTTGAAAATTATTAAAGTATGAAAGACTACATGAAATTTAAGTAAATTACCTTATATTCTTAAACAATCACATTAATAAATTCCTTAATATTATGAAATTTAACTTAAAAAAATGTTGTCCATTTAATTTTCTAATTGGGGAATCAATGACTTTTTAACCCATCACAAGTTTGTTGTTTTTTTGTTATTAGCATTATCATAATCATGTTTTCTATAACTCTCCATCATAACATGACACTTATTTTCTCCTCCATATCCATTTTTTCATTGAATCCTAGTATGTGTTATCTCAGGTGACCTTTGTATTTCTCTTTTATTATATTAATGTGAGTTATTTATTGACTCTTCTTCTAATGTGGGAATTTCAATGAAGTTTCCACGCCAAAATATAAAAATGTGATGATGCAATTTCTAAAGGGGGGAAGGGGGTAACAATGCAGGTAAATATAAGATATTGTATGTTCATATTTATTAATATTCATAAAATAATTATTAATTTTAATTTAATGGCGATGCTAGGTTTGATAGTGTACTCAACATGAAACAATATATATCTCTGAAATCGTATGTTGCACACAATGTTGAGTTATATTGAAAAATAATAATATAATATTATTATTTTAAATGATAGTTAACTCATTGCCATTGTATAAGTGATAAAAACAAAACAAACTAAAATATTACTATACATGTTTGCCAAATGTGTTTACCTTTATCCAATAAAAGTGAGAGGCATAAAATGTGAATGAATCAAATTTTAAGCACAAATAGTCTAATATTCTTTAATAGGTCGATTTACTGCATTTTGATGGAGAACACTTTTTAAATCTATATTTTTTTACTTTTATATGTTTTTTTTGAAAAAATAAAATTATTCATTAGAATCAAGACATCCAAATTTACATTGGATGAAGTGTTGGTATTTTTTTGATAAAGTTCAATTTTTTATGAATAGTGTTAAATAGTTCCTTTTAATTCAAAAATGGATTTTAATATAATATATTTATATTATAATATTATATTATTAATTGGATTTAATGATTAATTATATTATGATTTTACCATTTAATCTAATTTTTGTCATTGGAAGAAATTTCAATTTGAAATTGGACATAAACAAGTGTCAATCACGTGATAGTTATTATTTCTTAAAAACACGTTTTTTTTGGTTTTGACAACGAGAAGTAATTTTAAATTAATTTCTTCCTATTTTATTTTGAATTTTTAAAAATGGATTTCATATTTGGAATCAGGATGTCCAAATTGTGTAAATAGTTAACTTTTATTTTTAGACATTTTGAATATTTACATCAGTAAAAAATTTATTTACCATGGTTACAGGGTAAATATGGTAAATAATGGTAAACATTAATATAATAATAATAATATTAAATTAACTTTACACTTTCCCTAACCCTAATGGATGAGTTATTTACGACAAAGGTCATCCTTGGGTCGATTTTAGTACCCCATGGATCCACATGGGAGTGACAATGAACCTTTTTATTAATTAATTTAAAGCCAAGACAAAAGTAACATAAACATATATCTTTTAATAAAACTATTTTTATATGGGATTATATAAGTGATATCTTCAGCATTAAATATTCATTTAAAATATAAATATATTTCATATATAATGGTATTTTATTTATAATTTATATACATTTAATAAATAAATTAATTTGTGACACAATGATGATGTATTGATTGCAATATTAATGAATGATTTAATTAAAAGATATTATAAAAATTTAAAAAAATATCAAAAAAATTCCCAATTCCAATTGGATGATTATATATCTAACAATAGTAATATTATATTATAGTTTAATGAGTTTTCAACGTTTTTAATCTAAAAATATGTTTATAAGAAAATAATACTTTCAAACGTTCCTAAAGGGCCCTAACTCCCTCTATTAAAAGGTCACCACATCTAACCCATTACTCACATCACTCAAGAACCGTGGAATGACCAATATCTACATAAATAATCTCCATAAATCCCTCTATTTTACATAGAATCCTTAATTTAGGTAGAAGGAACTTCAAGAAAACTTTTTGGTTCAAACCAAAGGGAGTTTCCCGATTTAAAGGTAATATCTTCCATTAAGTTATTTTCATTTATTTTACTACTAAAACTCACAAATAAATATATCATAATAATAAAAGGATCCTAAATATAGTAGTTTGTATTTATGAGAAGTATTTTAACTACACATACATACATCTCCATCTAATGGATAGGAACATTTTTTTCTGTGGATGGCGAACTACTGCCTCACGAAACGATGATTGTTCAATTATCTTCTACAACCTCTCATGGTGACCATTATGATGGAAATATATCTATATGTGATATATATATATATATATTATATTTTTATTGTTTATATGCTTCTTTATTTTTCATTTATATCATACCTTTATTGTTCTCATAATGGGTAAATACGATAATTTCATTTGACGAAGTGCGGACTACCACCCCCTCAATGTGATATGACTCGTTCATGATATACATGAAACATATAAAGGATGTAATTTATGAACTTATGTAACATATATAACAAATATATTATACTGTAATTTCAATATACCAATCTATCATTTAGTTTTCATTCCATTAAAAATGAGAAAGAAATGAAGGTAGCATTCATGCATATATACGAGTTATTGTCTCCATGAACATTACATTTCATTTCATATATACAAATGTTATAGAATATTATAAATAAATATATATAATATATATATTAATTATATGATATATAAATAAGTAATATAATTCTACAGATTATGTAATTTCTACCACAAGGACACTTTTTAATTATAACAAATTCATTTTTTTTACTCAAGTTTCGAACATCGAAAACAATTTCGATATGAACTCAAATAATTAATAATTTTTATAGTAAGGTAATAAGTTATATATAAGGTATAATAAACATGAAATATGTTCTGAAGAAAGTAAAAATTATGTTATGTATATTATTCAGTAATAACAAGGGACAAACGATTAAAGTCGGATACAAGGTAAGGGGACTTCATATACCAATTTCCATTTTTTGGGTTAAACTACTAATTATTAGTTATGTAATTATATGAATATGTTGGAATAAAATATGATTGTTTTAATCATAATATCCACTTACAGTTGGTGTATATATGTTTTGCACACTTAGTTATGTCATTACTTTTATCCCTAATTTAATGATACAATCATCGTATGGGAACCTTTCACCCACCAATTTTAGTCAAAGACTTCTTTTTTGATATGTCTTATAATTTCCTTTTTCATATGTTGGGATATTTTCTTATATATCATTATATCTATACATTTTATGTCCAAGTGATGAGATATCCTTTTATATCTCATCAACTCATTTTTTAAAATTTTAACGTGACGCCATTACACTGCCATATTTTCATAAGGGACTATGCCTCAATCTCCCTTCATTTGATAAATATCTAGATTTTGTGCACCTTTATTATCCTATAGAGTGTATATAGTACCATTTGACATATTATATCATTAATTTCAACATTCTAATGATATTATAAGGTTTTTTTAATGTGATTCATAAACTAATTTTATTCAATTATTTTCTCAAGTGGTAAGGGACTCTTTAACTAAACAATTATTTTAAATGTTTTAATGATATATTCCTATAAATAATTCTTATTAATGTTCATATTTTAAAAGTGGTTTTAAGTATTTATTTATAAGTATAGAAATGATTTGAAATTAAAATTTCTTTCAAAATATTCCAAGTGTTATGGGAAACTTAGATTCCAAAATATCTTTATTAAATGTTCTAAATGGTTTTTAAAATGGTTTGATAAAGCATTGATTATGTCAATATCTTTAAATGATATATTGTGATTGAAATTGTGAAAATTTTCTATATCTATTATTATTGTTTTCAATGTTATGAATATTTTATGGTTATTGGACATTGTTTATTAATGCAGGTTTTTCCATAATAATCCTAGGGAGGGTGATCCTGAGATAGCTCTCCAATGCATTGGGTAATGTGATAGAGGTGAACATTAATGTTTATCGTAAGATATTTCGGGAATATACTGAGATGGGTATTCTAAACATAACTCCCTATGTAGCTATGAAATCTATAACATAAGTTTGTTATGGATGACAAAAGTTACATTGATGATGTATGATTTATATGTGGTATTGATAAATCTTATGATTTCATGAGGTATGTTAAAGGGCTTATATTTTGTATTTATTGATGGGAAAATGTTTTATTAAATTATTTTACAACCCATACTGATTTTTTTATAGTCATACAATGTTTTGAAATGTTTTCATAAGACTTAAATATTACTCATGTTAATGACGGGATCAGGGAAAAGTAATGCTTTCTAAAAAAAGGACATATACAAGTTTCTTTTTTAAGAGATTTTATTTTATGAAAAAATGGAATCATAGTAGAAGTGTCTACATTTTAAATTACTAGATGTAATTTAATAGTTATTTCCTAATTCACTAAAACTCTAATACTAAAAATATACTCAAGGTTAATTATTTAATAAACTCAAGATACGATAATGTATAAGGGTGAGTCATTATATAAATGGTTCATTAGATGGATTAATATGAAATTTTGAAAATGAATATAATCCCAAGATCGGTGAATGGAACCACCAGGTAAATTTTTTTGAAAAAGTAAAATTAGGTTTTTTATACGTCTCTCTCTATTTCATCACTTATCATCACCACTTATCCACATCATCATCAAAATTGAATAGAAATAATAACAGAATTAGTTTTTCCAATCATATTGTCTTTCAAAATCCAAAATTCATAGAACCATTTAACTTTGTATAGGGTAAATAAAAATTGAAACACATTTATCTTAAGCATTTCAAGTCATTATAGAAAAAATGATTTTGATTTATTAGAAAATGGTGAATAATATGAGGACTATTTATATACATTGTGTGGCATGCTAGCACGAACCAACAATATGAAATGACAAGCACTAGTCACATCATTTACTAGTATCTCATACAACTATTATAACACGCTTTAAAAAATATATCATTCCACTTTTCAATCCATGTTCTTACTAATATCTCATTAAAAATTAGATTATACCCTCCCTATTCTATGAAGATCCAATCCAAAGGGGTGAGGGATCTAATAGAACTCTCATTCAACCAGTAATTAATACCATTAAAATATGAAAGGAAAATACCATGGAAGGAACCCTAATTTGGTTTATAATTATTTAGGTTCACCAATGTTTCACCCCTAAACCCCTGAAAAACATTCCCATAGTCATTCTCCTAAGCCTCCTCGATTTCTCAATAGTTAGATATATGGACCTAGAGTATACACCAACGTTAACCTAGAAACACAATTTACATGCACTACCTTTGTGAAAAACCAAACATCACCCATGTAGACATATTTTACTATAAACAAAACCTTTGGGCTCAACATTTTGAACCTCTTAAAATATTAAGATATGGCTCAAGGTGCTATTTTCCCTAGTCACATGTCCAATATTTAAATAAATATATGTAGAGATTTTATGCCTAAAACCTGAGAGAGTAATCCGAAAGTGTCGGAAATTTGGTTTCCTAATGGTTCAAAACATTAAAACCCATCAGGAGAGAGACAAATTCCTCCCTTTTTCTTCAATACTATAGTGAATTATCCATGTCAGGAAACTCATTAAAGTGTAATTCTTTTAAAATCATCCATGGAATCCCAAGACCAGCAAGAAGAATATTTGACCATGTTTCACTAGAATGGACAACACTTCAACCTAGTATCACTAGTGAAACCACTTCACCCATGTAATACACGGGTGAACACTTCTTCCTTGTACAACCAGGGTGATGAAACTTTACTCACCATCCCTATAAATAATCCACACTACATAACCATCACCAAGGACAAGTATCATCTAAAGACTACAATACAGAGAATCTTTTCCCAAGAACTTCACCTGTGAACCATTACTATTCTTCTATACAAGTACACAATGCACAATAGAATTCCAATTGTAGGTAATCCCTTCTCTACAATCTTTCACATGGGAGACCATATATCTAGGAATCCTAAATATTCATAATACATATATAAAGATGGAATATATACCAACATTCACCCCATTTAATTTATATTCAATTCATAAAATTAGTATTTATAATTTTCCTCATAGATAGGTAAGACCCTCAGGCTAATAACAATCATGTATTCTCAATATAATGAGGGTCCCCATCATAAGAAAATTGGAGTAGTCTTTCCATGATCAACAGGTTCATACCCTCTCCCATTTCCTATAAATAATTCATGATACAATGGGATTATTCATATAAGTAATCCATATAAATGTTTACATTGATGATTTTTTTCATCGGTAGACATCAATGGGATAAAACATTTTGCATATGGGATATATATACTCATTCATAAACCCTTATCATACTGTTATAATTATTGATTAAAATCATGGGCTTCCATCTATGTATAATCTTTGATCATACACCCTTTCTTGGTTTGAACCTTTTGGTTCATTCAATGATCCATCCTCACCACCAGGGAAGAAAATATTTAAGTGTAATCCCTATAAATATCCTTGTTTCTCCTATGAAAAATATGAGCATCCTCCCTAGGTGTAATCCCCAATAAATCATGAACTCATTAGCATTATCATCACTATTATTATTTACTAATCTCTATAAGGATACCGATGAATAATACTAAACACATCTTCATGGGTCATGTCTCTATTAAATAGAAACATTCTTGGAGAATCATATTTCAAGGGAATCCCATGCATAAACCCCAAGTCATTTTTATAAGTGCATATCTTCTGTGAAATCCTCCTTTAAAAGTCCATATTCCTAGAATTGAATATTTCATGTTCATATAATTAACAATACCCATTTAATCCTATGATGTTTCCACTTATCTGACAAAATAAATTCCTAGTCACATGATGTAAAAGTGTATGCTGATTTCCTAGTTACATGAAATTAAATTACATGACAATTTCCTAGTTTCATGATATAAAACTACATTATAACACTTTAACAGAAGATATTAAACTACACTGTATGTTCATGTTACATGAACATAAACTAGATAAGTAAAACTATCTTAGAATTGATTCATATTTTATTAGGACACATATGATGCGTCCTTGAGGTTCAAACCCTACATTATAACTATCCACATATGACCTCATCGGGAAATATTCCATGCGAGATTGTATACCCTTTCTCATTGGGGAATATTCCATATGAGACTCATATTAACCTTCATTTGGTCCAAATCCCCTATTAACTAATAGTCATGTTTCCATATTCCATAATAAATTATCTATGTCATTCCTCTTTGGGCCATATTACCTCTGATCTCAAAAATCCTTTCTTTGAGACCTTATTACTTAGGAACCCTCCTCATTATGAAATATTTTTTATGACGATATACCTTTCATGGGGGTATATATTCCCACTATCCATATTGACTTATTATCTAACGGGGTTATATTTTCTATGAAACAACTCCATACCCATTGTGAAATATTCTACATTAGGATGACTATAAAGGGACTCCAATATTCCAGTCCCATACAAACCATTCCAAAGAACCTTTCATATATAATTGAGTCCCACATGAAATTAAATATAATAGAACATGGAAAATGTTCGTAGACATAAAATGTACCATAATGGTTCTAGTCACAAGAACTTAATATATAAAATGTTGAAAATTATGTGGAATCAAAATACATGGATTATGATTTCTTTCATAGGGATACATCAGAAGACCCTTCTATGAGCCTGATTTCAACACCACAATCATTTATTACATACCCTTATAGTGATAAAATATTGAATTACCAATAATGGATTTGAAATAACAAAATTTAATTAACAAGAAGAAGATGAAGATGGTATAAAATATTCAAATTATGCTATCAATGTGGAACTTCTGATTTAGTTAAATTTTCACAATGATGGTGATCCTCTAATACAAAACAGATAATAATATTCGATGAATTTCCATAGAAAATATATATGTTAGAAACAATCTTTGACTAGTATTTGAAGTATTATAATAGTAAATAAACCAAGCCCAATAGATCTCAAATGAAATAATATTTGGTTCTTCAATATATGCAAATTATAACAGTAATATAGGGTAACCCAATTTTCATTCCCCACATTATCTAAAGGAAAAATATTATAATGATATATTCAATATACAAGAACCTAATAGATCTAATAAAACCTATTACAGCCATGTGATCATTACACTATAGAAAGGGGAGTGGATTAGGGTGTTAAGTTCATATTTATTTTCACTAGATATAGTAAGCATGTTAGAAAAAAAATATCAAACATATAAAATTTATATCAAATATACAATATTAAGATATAAAAATTAAAATCATGGACATAAATATTTTACTTTATTCACTATAAATGGCTAGTCCAATTAGTATATATTAATAGATTTTAGATGCACCATGGATTAAAATTACACACTATATACTTTAAAATATTTTAAAGAAGGATACACATTCGATCGAAGGGTCAATACCTCATCTAGTATGGATCCTTTATAATTCAGTATGTGTTATACATCCCGTAAACAATATTTTGAATATATTATATCACACACAAGACTGAACTAAAACAAACCATTAAATATTAAACAGTTATAAGTATTAAAATTGACCATTATAATATAGTCATTTAATTGGTGGATATAGATAATAGTAAAAAAATAATAAAGATTATTTATAAAGGAAAAGAAATGGAATTAAGAATTATGGTTCTTTCTTATGTGGATCATTTGGAAAATCATAGAATAAAAGTAGTATCTCTAAAATTTTCTGAGAGTAATAAAAATAAGAGAATAAAAAGTATAGTTTGAGAAAAGTAATTTATATGAGAATTTAAGTATTATATAAATTTATATAATTTATATTTGTGCTAAATCACCACCCACAGTGACCTCAAATTTTAATCTTACCCTTAGATTTGATGCATAGGTCATCAGGGGTTTTGTATCTACTAGTTAGGATGATATAGACTTGTAATTATTAATGTATTATATCTTATTATTATCTATATTTTTTAAAAATTAAAAAAATTTATTAGTTTTTATTAATAATAATGTGTTTATTAATTCTTATTAAATAATATATTGATTTTAAAGGTTATGAATATTTTTTTCAAAGGCCTTCATTTGAATAATAATATTTTAATATATATTACATTTAAATTGATCACTTTTGAATAATTAATTTAATTAAATATATTAAAAATATATATAAAAAACAAATTGATACTCATTTAATTATTTTTACATGGCGAGGAATAACAATAAATTCATCTTATTCTTAAAAAATACATTTTTTTCTAAAAATATTGTTTCTATGCTATATATTAGAATATTTTAATTAATTTTTACCATTTTTTTTGAAATTGAATCAAGTAAAATTTATTTTATATTTAGAATCATCATTTAAAAAATATATAATACGGATAATTTTATTTTTGTTCATAAAAATAATCTACTAATATAAAAATTAATCACCACGTTAATGATTGAAATGATGTAAAAATATTAAATCAAGAGGTAAAATCTCAAAATATCCCAATATTTCATCAATAAATGGATTTATGGGGGATATATTAGCCATAAAATATCATTCACTATCTAATTAATTTTTTTGATCCACTTCCCTTTAATATTTCATCTATTTTTATATTAATAAATTAATATTTACAAAAAATTCCACCCTTCTCACCTATAAAAGTAACCATTCATGACCCCTATTATACAGAAACCTAATGACCACATGAATGACCAAAATATACCAAAAATCCTTCCCAAACCTTTTTCACGTGTCTTCATGGTTTTTTTCCCCAAAAAAACCAATATAAGAAATATTAATTAGTTTTCTAAGGGAATATATCAAAGGACAAGGAAATTCTTTTAAACAAGTCAATGTAGGATTATTTCTTCTTCCAAAGACTCCAAATATATCAAACAAATCCTAATATAGTGACATAAATATCATTATTATACTGAAATATTATTATTTTTATGGGAGAAAATATAACTACCTCACTCTATTCTATTAGAGAATGAAAATATTAGTTGTGTTATTGCTTGATTACCAGCTCCATGAACGATGTATTACTTTTTTCCTCACCACATTACATAGATGGTTCTAATATTATATTTAATTAATAAGAATTATATTTATTAAATTATTAATATCCATAAAATATTAATTTAGAATTATATTAATAATATTGACAATATACTTTCATAATAGATATAATTGACTGAAATAAGAATACAGGGATACTTTTCTTAATTTTATTTTTTTCATCAACCTATTTATTGGTTAATATTTTTATTATGATTAAAATGAAAATATATATCTAAAATTATGGTGATTATGAAGATATTTTATAACCGTTTTTACCATGATCAATGTACTGAAGCAATTTTGGAGGAATATGCCAAACCACCCAAAGTGTCCTATGAGTGAAATAAATATATAAATTAATGGAATATGTTAATATAGTTACAATAAAATTTAAATATTAATGAAAATTATTAATAAAAAATTTTATAATAAAATTAATTTCACTATTCCGGAGCACATAGGCAAACACCATGTTATTCAAGGCTTAATGTAATGGTTTATTGGTCTCAATTTCAATTCTTTGATACATTCTTCTTATTATGAACCAATTTACATTTATATGGTATAGGTAAATCCTTCTTGATTTATTATGTCTAAAATAATTTTCCAATACTTGTAGTTTTACTTTTTATGCTCTCCTTACAACTTTTCACTCGAATTATTCATTATATAGTTTTTAAGGTTTTTTGTTATCTTAATTTACATTAATTGAGTTCTAACATTTATTCTTGAACATAATACTTTTAATATTGGTTTAATCCACCATATTATTTTATTATAGATATTCCTTATTTTCTTGATGTTTTTAATTTATCTTGAAATTTCAGCGTCCTTTGTTTCACAGTTAAACAAAATAATTTATTGTATTTAGATTCACACTTACCTATTCTTTATTGATATAAATATTTCTATTCCATGTCCATATTACTTAATATAATTAAATAATTCACTTTTATATATTTAAAATGTTTTTTATGGCCATCTTTTACTATAATTTTCTTTCTTTATAAAATCTTAAAAATGAATCATCCTAATAGCTACTATATGATATATTTTTTACATTCTTTATTAAAATGAAGAAGGATTATTTTTGAAATCATCCATTTCAATTCTTTTTCCCATCATCAGGACCATTATTCACAATTATGATTCATTTAAATTATTCCATTGTTTTTAAAATAAAATTTTATTTACATAATAATGTATTTTTTTAGATTTAAAAATAAAGGTTAATGTTTTTGAATGACTAATAAGGGGATTTCGTTACACTTATGTATATTATTATCATCCACACCAAATTTTACTATTTATATATTAATTTATTTTGAAAGATTCAATATAATATATTCTATTAAAATGAAGGTTTTCATCGTCAAATTTTCACCTCTTGAAATAGACATGTGAAAGTGAATTAGAAGATTGTTTTTTACAATCATATTATAAAAATATTTTTGAATATTATTTTTATAATTTTTAATTAATTTTAATTTAAAAATTTAAACAATATCACTTATTTGGGGTTATTATTTAAATATAAATCTCAAAATTCTCTTTGGAATATATAGTCATACCACACCTTTTTAAAGGGGTTATTCATTATGTTACTCTAAACTCTCTCTTGAATTTATTTTTCTCCTTCATGTACATGTTATTTAATTCCATTGATATTCAATATCACATTCATTATTGATATATTTTGTTTTATAGTACTAAATTAACCATATAACCATTACCCTATATAGTGTCAGTTTGAAGGGTTATTACTAATACAATTATTCCACTTATTGGCCAATGAAATATTTCTAATTTTTATACTTTTTATTTCAATATGTATGTATATTGATTACTAATTTTTATATATAATGTATTATATTTTTCATTAATTCCATCATATGATCAATTCATTGAACTTAATTAGAGATGGGTGGAACCTAAAATTATATATCTCCTTGATCTATAATTATGCCTCCACGAGAAGATTGATTGGTTATTTTGTGTAAAAATTGTCTATTTTTCTTAATTGTTTTATAATATTGTGTGTTTATATTTTATTGTATTATTCATTCCATCCATATGGGAATAATTCAAGGAGTTTATATTTTGACAAAATATTTGATAAAGAGAAATAATTTGGTAAAAATCATATGGTTGTGATAATCTCAAAAAAATGATGAATATTTAGAGGTAGAATAATAAGAGGATGTTATTATTAGATAATGTTGTCCTACGCCTTATAGTAGATACATGAAAACAAAATTGATCCATCCCACGTTATTAGAGGAAAACTACTCTAACATAAACATGAAAGATGAGGAATTTTGACAATGTTTATCTATTATGAATTATATAACTTAAAAAATTTAAGGAATTAATAAATGATGAATTAGGAGTTAAATAAGTTAATAATTAATTATATCAAATCAATAATAATCCAAACTGAGAATTGGTAGTTAATATTGTACATTTAAATGTGAATGGAATGAACTAGAGATTCAAGAATAAATTCAACTAGAATAGAAATGTAATCTTAAATAAGGAATTGTTTGATATAAAAGCAATGTTCATATTGAAGGTGTTGATGATAATGAAATGTTTACATTAGTGGATTGGCTTATTTCGATCAGGATTTTCATGGTAGTGGAAATTCAAATAGGTTTTTTCATTTAATAGATGGATGTTAAAATGTATTAATTGAATGGTGATATTTAAAATGTGGTTTTAAATGAACAAACCATTTTATTTATGATTGTTAATGATGAAACCATGGTTTATTGATTTAATACAACCTTTAATAGTCTATAATAAACACCTCAATCATGATATTATCTTCTTGATTCATACACTAAGAATTTATAATTTAAAGGGGTGGTTTTGATCATAATATATATTTTAATATATCTTAGAAATAATAGTTCATGTTTTTATTATATGTTGATGAAATTATATTTGATAGATGCATGAAAAATTTTATTGAAGCATTTATATATATGAGGTGTTCATTGTTTGAAATATCCATAATTAGAATTTTCACTTATTTTATAGGGATGTATATGATTCTAATGGAAGAAATCACATTCATATCTCATTATAATTATGCGAAATTTCTTTTGAGGAAATTTTATATGAATTATTATAAAATAATTTCACCCCTGATTGTGACTGGAACCAATATTGGGAAGCAAAAATATGAAAAGTTTGTGGATCCCATGTTGAATAAATGGATTATTGGAATCATACCATATGAAACTTTTTCTTGGTTATATATTGTCTTTAAAACATTTTGGGGGGACCGTTTATAATCAAATCCAAAATAATAGCATCTAAAAATAGTTAAATGAGTCATGTGGTATATACAGATTAATCTTCAATTGATGATTTTATTTGATGATGGTAAGAATCATAACTATTAGAGTTATCTGATAAGACCATGCAGGTGATATTTTAGAAGGAAATTATATAAGTTGTTGTGTACACATTCTAAGAAATAAATATTCTATATGATTGAGTAAAAAGTATAAAAACAAATCAATGTGTATAATATATATGGAATACATATCAGTAACCACAACATGAACTGTGTTCCTAGATATGAAGAAATAACTGGATAATATTGGTGAAGATGTTATTTAGACTATGGAGATCCACTGTGACAATAATATTGAAATTAATCTCATGAAAAATATTGATCATCACTCTGATATAAAATTTATTAATATTTAGTATCACTTTATTAATGAAAATTGGGAACGAGTCCAGATGAATGTAGAGTATGTTGGAACTAATTATCAAGTGACATACTTGTTTACTAATCCATTACCTAGTCATTTTTTGAGAAGTATCTATTATAACTCGGTATTCAAACACCTCCATTAGCCTGATGAGGTTCAAAATCCCCCTATCCCCATTGAATATTTTTATTTTTTTTTGATTTTTTTGTTATTATAAGTGTACCTATCTCATATGGTTTATTATTAATGCGGTAGAAAATTGTGTGAAATTCATGTGATCATTAAAAGGTTTCAACCCAAAACTCACTCTCCCATATAGAGGGAGTTTATAGTGTGAATGTCATGGTGAGATATGATACATGGAGAAGAAAATATTTTGTATTGAGTGGAATTTGAGTGAGAATAAGGATAAGAGGAGTTATATAATGTATAATTGAATGAAGAATTCAAGGATATATTGAACTCTTGTTTTCTATTTCAAGAATTTCTCATGTAGAGTTATAGTTATGGATGAGTTGTTTTACTTCTTATTAGGGGAAATTAAACTTTATTATGGTATTGTATTTTACTCTAAATTTACAATAAATCCAAAGTGGTAGAATGTTAGAATCATGATGATCTAGGATAATGTTTGAGTAATTTTTATGGTTTTTACAGATCATTTTTCGAGTAGATCAAGGTGTTTTATGAATGAGGAATATGAATTTTAGAAAAATGAATCCCTAATAAGAAGTGAATTTTTTTTACAATATACTCATTTAACAATGTTTTCCTTTTTTGGGTAGAAAAAATTTGAGGTTAATAAACATTTTCTATATAGCAGATATAAAGGCCATGTAGTAATTACAGATTGGAAGTTTGTAAAGGGTGGCTTACATAGGAGGTTTTTGACAACTTATCAACTACATGAACCTCATAGGCAGTGAAAGTCAAGAGACATATAAATGAGATTACACACAGACTATAGATATTCACAATAAAGAGGTATAGATTTAATATGACCAACATATGAGAATCACACATATAGGATGTGGTTGATTAATGGACACATTCGTGATAATGAGGTGGTATTTTTTTTAAAGGAATATGAAATATGGTTCTACATATTATTCACATGATGGTTGTATTTATCAAATACCATGCTCCACATAGGGAGTACATAATACTGGTCATATATTTTCAAGGTTTGATAATGGTTTTTGTTTTGGAGGATCATAATTAGAGTTCCCATATAAAATTTAGAGGAGGTATAAATTTAATTTTAGTGACTATAAAAATTTTCCTAGATATATTCCTATAAATATAACAATATTTAAATTATTAGAAAGAGTAAAAAATAAAGATAGAAATCAAGGAGATAAACTAGAAGAGTCGCCAAAAGTAAAGTTTTCCTTGATACATGCTATGTGTATGAATTTTTTGGTGAGTAGGGTTTGTATAAGATGTTCATGAGGAGACGAGTCCATATAATTCATTTTTATGAGATTGGTCCATGTGGAATGTTCAAGGAGGAAGATCCATGAATGAGGAGAATAATATAATGAGTACATAGAGATAATGACACTGAAGAAGATTCCTGAAGTAGGTTTATAATGTGTTATTCATGTGGGAAGTATGGGAGAGTGTAGTATATGAATAAAGTGTGTAAAGGAAGTGTTTAGAGGATTTGTTTGAGATCGTAGGTTGTATGGTTAGTGCATGATGATTAGGAGTTAACACATTTTATACGCACAAAAATTTTATTTAAACAATGCATTTATATTTGAAGAGAATTACAATCAGGGTGTCATGATTAAAGTGAAATTATACATTATTGATGATATGGAGGTGATCCTAATGATTTTTAACTCAGTAAGAATATATATAATATTTTTCACCTAAGAGTATTTTCTAAAAGTGATCCGAGGGAGGAAATGCGTTATCCATGAATTTATTTTAAAGGTAGTGCACCTGACATTGAATGACAATGACCAAAAATTGTGATTCACCAATTTTATTGAAGCTTATAAGATTCTGGTATGAATGAAGAATCAACAGAGAATTATCCTTATACATTAACTTGCAGGATAAGTATGTACAAATTGTTATGTTATACTTTTATTTCCTGCATTTCTTATAATAGGAAATGTTCATTTCATTCAAAAAAAATTTATTATTTCCTAAAAATGTTCTAAGAAAATCATTTAAAAATAATAAATTTTTTACATCCTAATTTACCCCTATTATCTTATGGTGTTGTAGGATAAAACATATAGATAATATCTTTAGGCATGAATATTTATATTAATAAGTAATTGGTTATTCTAAAGAACTTATTGAAATAATTCACTATGTGATTCAATAATTCTAATTATAAAATTCACACAAAAAATTAGAAAACATACCATGATATGGAGATATTTTTTTCATTTCTGAGTATGTAAAATAAAATTATTAAGTATTTTTTTCAATGCTTAGTTTGTTAGCATGTAAAGGCAGAACGCCGATTAACATCTAGATTGTTACAACTATTACCATTATTGTCTTAGAATGGGGGAGGATATAGCTCTAGAATTCATATATGGTTTACTTATATAACCATTAATGAATGATTATATATTGGTTATGATTGATCTAATCAAAATGTTATCATACATTTTATTTATTCAAAATATTAATTCAATTAAGACCTTTAACATCTTATATGTTGAAGATACTGTTAAACATCTTTGAGTTTTTTTATAATTTTATATAGAGGTCCTCATTTATTAGATACATTCTAGAAGTTAATTTATAATTATTTTGGTACTCAAATATACATTATTATTACATATCATCCATATATAGCCAATTTTTTTTGAATATATAGATTTTTTAGGTCATTTTCAGGATTTTATAATTGATTTTAGATGATATTTAAAGGATAATTTCTCCTCGGTAGAGTTCTCCCTTAATATATTTTTTCATAAATCAATATATATGGTTTTATTTGAGGAATTGAATAGTCTTCATTTTCAATAAAACTTATATTGCGTGGAAATAGGAGAAATATTTCTTATTGGAAAAAGTTTGGTGTAAGAAATAATAGATTGGTATAAAGTTATTCAAAAGAATATAAAATAATGAAAAATTTGTAATAAGATATATTATAATTAATGATAAAGACCCTTATAATGTAATTGTCTTTTATCTCATATTTTACACGTTTCTCAATGTTTTTTATATTGGATTCTTAAACATCAATAGAATTTAGAACCATATTTTATGGGACCATTTGAAACTATTGAAAGCATTGGTGGAGTGGAATATGCTTCATCTTTGAAACAATTATATGATATGGTTAATATTATCTTATAAGTTATATAGTTTATGAATTATATTAAGGATATTACTCTTGTTATTGATTAGAAAGCAATGGATTTGGAACCGGTGAATATTTCCTTTTGAATACAAGTGGGAATGCTGGATCAAAATGATAATGTTTTAAGAGTGAAGTTTGTTCCATTAGTTTGAGAGTTCTACTAGCATTTAAATTTTCTAGAAAAGTTAAAGGGGGTGGAATATACCATGCAATAATAATGGTGAAAGAATCATCTAGAAATTGTGTAACATTTTAGTCATATAAAACCATTATAATGAGAATAATTGTAGAACTCGTGTTTTTGAGAATATTTAATAATATGGAATATATATTGTGTATATTAAATAATTTTTTTTAATATATAGGGTGATTAAATATTTTTTTGTAATATTAAATATATTATCATATCATTTTTTAATCCAAATAAGTATATAGGACAATGAATTTAATGATTTGAATTAATGTGGGTGTTGTTCATATTAGATTAATGATAATTTTAGGGAATTAATTTTTATAATTAACAGTGGGTTTTAATATTTGAATAATTTCCTAGTATTAATGATATTATTTTTTTTCAATTTATATTAATTAATGTAATTCCAATGTATAAAATATTAAAAATGTAATACTGGTGGATTGATGGAGGAGGCGTGTTATAATTGAAATCAATGATTTTTTTATATTTATTAGTGGCATTATGTGATGGATTAATATTAGAGGGAGGTAGTGACATATAATAATATGATTATATATATGTTTGGATAGTCCTACCATCTTCATCTTCTTATCTCTCACAATATATACCTATAACACGTTATTATGGTGTTGGGATTTTTTTTTAAAAAAGTGAATTAAGGATAAAGGATTAATTCCAATTATCATGGTCTGTAGAATTTATTAGTTTAAAAAAATTATTTTAATTATTCAATTTTTTTGAAAATATTTCAAAGTCATGAAATCCTAATATTCAATTTCATTAGGATTAAGGAAATAAATTTAGGTTTTATAATATTTGGTATGGGTTGTACCTATTTGGCATGATGACCATTCCACTAACTAGATAAATTTTCCATTAAGCTTATAATCTTCCATGAAATTATATTAGAGGGTTATATGGGGTTATAATAAGTTTAATTGGGACAATTACACTATTTATATGTCATGCACTATATTATATAGAGTCACATGAGAACTATTTCAAATAACATGTGTCATTCCATAATGTAATGGTGGATATGCCAAACATGAACAAGATTTTCCAAATTACCATTAGAGTTGAATTAATTAATTTACTTTATCAAGGGATTTTATCTATTAATCATGGTGGTAGGTCATATTTATCCATTCTATATAGATCATTGAATTTATGATTAATGTAAATTTCAAGTTAAACACATTTAGGTAAAAGGTTTTCAACTATTCTTATATTGTGTTATATATTACTTGAACTGTTAGTGAAATTTTAATTCAATTATTATCAATACATGATTTTTGATATATATATTTATATGTTAGTTTTTAATAATTTTATCATTAAAAGGTTATTTAGTGGATAAATACAGGTTTTTAAATCTATGTTGATTATTTATCGAAAGGGATTTTTGTTAAAACATGATTGAATGTTCTCAAATGATATAATTTTTTTGATGGTTTCTTAATCATGAGTTATACATTGGAAATTATTTTAATGAGGGGGTTTAAAAAAAATTCAATAGTTTTATATATTAAAACATGTTAGTTTTTTAATTTATTTGCGGAATGTGGTTTGAACAATTTTATTACAAATAACTGTTATTCTATTTACATTGGGTAGTTTTATTGACATTTAGAATAATATGGTTTATCTTTTTTTGAGTGATTAGTCTATAAATATGGTCATTTGGTCAGGATAAATACTCTTTTCAAGATAAAGAATGTATTTGATAGTTTTTTTATTTTCAAATAAAAAATTTACATAAACAAATAATTGGGTGAGTAATGGATTGTTCTGATTTCGTTCCAATAGCTAGAATGCTTGTTTTCACTTTTTTATTACTCTTAATAGTTCACCATATTATAGAGGTTTTCAATAGATCAAAAAAATCATGGGACTGATTAAATGGATTTGATACTCTAATATCAGTACCTAACAAATTTTATTACTATTCATAACAAGATTTCATAACATTATAATTTACATTAGAGATTTACTCTGAAAGCATCATTATTTACCACAAGGGGGGGTGTGGTTTGTGATTACTACTTGAAGGAATAATATTTTATAATCTCTCATTACTGAGTTAATATATTTTACTTCTTGATAATGGATATGTTTGTTTAGTTTAAAATTATTTATTACGTTATTTTATTTTTGAATAACGAGGTGTTTACATGAAATGGTTTTAATAAAGTATTTATGTTATTTTTTATATTCCTTTCATTGGATTTACCTGTTTGGAATACTCATGAATGAGATTACGTTAGAGAGAATGGGAAATCCAAAGGATTTTATACTCTCCGTATATGGGCACTCTTATGTACATGTAGATATTGTTATTTATGATTCATGAAAAAGATGAATTCATTTATTATCAATTGTGAACCATTTACCGGATATATATATGTGTGTAAACATGTATTGTCTGGTATGAAAATTTGAGTTACTTTATTTCTATATTTACATGTTACCATCTTTTTTTATCAGTTTATAAAAAAGTTTTCTTTTCCACAATTATTTTTTATAAAATTCGTTTCTATAATAACAGTTTTAAATTCACATAAAATTATTACTGATGCATTTTTAGGTAAAATATTTCTAAAATGGTTTATTTTTAACCATTAACACTATTTCCCCACCCCTAGTGACCAAGGACTGTGCTTGATGCCAAGTAGCAATATGGTCCAAATATCTATATATTGATATCTATGAAATTTTATTTACTTTATTTATATAATAACTAAAGAATTATCCTCGATTTCAAGAGGCTAAAAACTAGTTCATAAGGATATAAATAAACCATTTTGGAATGATTTTTCCTAAAAAAATATTATCTATAAATGCATGTGAATGTAAAATTCATGTTTTTAAAAACCAATATTATAAAATATTCTAGGACAAATGATTAATGTTTTTCAAACTATTGATAAAAAGAATGTAATATAAATATAAATAAGTAATGCAATCCAAATATTATAACCACACAACCCATAATTTAATATATTTATTATGAAAATATATCTCACCAATGAATAAGAACATAGTCATCATTTTCCCTACATAACTTCTAAGAACTTATACTTGTCCACCATATATTACTTATTGAGGTTGAATATAAATTTAGTAGGATTTACCAATGTGTCTAAGGTAACTACATGAAAAAGTTATCCAAAAATGAAAATTATATTAATGGATTATAAAGTATATATGAAAATAATATATTAAAACATTTTAAAACAATAATATTCATATATAATCTAGAAATAAGTAAGAAATAATTTTAAAGTAAAACTGACCATTAATTTATTATGCAGAGAAATATATTAATCTTTTAATGATAATAAATAAAATACAATGACGTCAAGTCATAAGAACAATGCCTATGTGTAAAATTAAAATATTTAATAAAAATTCCCATATATAGACTATATGGATTCCAAATATTGTTGTGGATACTTTAATGTTTCCCTTGGTAATGATCCATAATTATTATATTCACTTAATTAGGAATTTAGGTAGGTTAATTAATTTAATTTCCCCATATCACACTGAATACCTAATAAAGAATACAACGATAAAAAACGCATCCTATTAGTTGATACCCAGCTAAAAAACCCATTTCTTAATTACTGTTTTTTTTGGAAAAATATATATTCATATGTTACACTCCTTATTCAAAAATTCCCCAATATAGGAAAGAGTACTTAACTAGGCTATAGTATCCGAATAATATTCTATTCACTCAATCAGATAAACATAACCCCTAAAATTTCGAATATTAAGAAAAATGCAACAAAAATTGTATAATTGCATGTTTCTAAAATAAATTAAATGCCTTTAACAATAAAATTTATGAAATCCATATATTTTATTAATTAAAACTAATGAAACAAATTTTTTAATGCCCTATTTAAATTGAATTCGAAAATACAACTCACCATTGTAAAATCATTTTAATATTCTATCATTTGAAAGCCAAAAAACACGTTTAACCCTAAACTCATAATTGATAAATAAATTAAATATTAATTAAATCCCCCAATTTACAATGAATTAATAATTTAAAAAATATTTATTAAAATACAATATAAAATATATATCTTAAGTCATGTATAAAAGATAAATATTTTAAAAATATATTAAAAAATCATGTGTATACTAGTCCAATATAAAAATTGTTCAATGCCACAAACCATATTACCATTTCCTTGAAATTTCCATGAACTCCTAATTTAATAATCTCATATAATAAATCACCAATACCTATCAAATTTAATCCTATATAAATAAAATTGTATAGAAATTATCGGACAATACTATTCATAATGGAATTTGAAGGACAACTTCAAATTTGGAATGGAACTTATGAAATTTTGGTATAAACCAACTTATTTGAAATGGTCCTTCTGTATATATATATCTGTGTGTGTGCGTGTACAGAAAATCAAAATACAAGCATGGAAACCATCTTAAATTGAGTAAACATGTGCATCACTTTGGTTCTCAGAAATGTAAATTTGAAGGTAAATGGACAATTTATCCAGTCAGTGGCATGACATCCATAATAAATAGGCACAACACATTCCAAATATTATAAAACATATTTCTAATTCCATGATGATAATGGAATAATAAACTACTGGTACATGACCTTGAATCATTTACAATCACTTTGATCAAATATATTAATATGTGTAAAAACATTGATTCTATATACCATGATAAATCCAATTAATTCCTAAACTCTATTCAAAATCTCTTCACAATGACTACTGCCATTAGAAAATAATATTGGGATATATTAGGAGAGATGAGAGAATATATATCATAGGTGTGTCATAATACATAGAGAACCATATTTTTACAAATCACTCATCTCTCAAACATTAATTCATCCTAATATCACCCTCATAATTAGATTCAACCATAAAATTTCAATAATATCCCCACCCCCAATATATTATTTTCTTTTTAATATTTCCCATAATTCCGTCAATTAATATCACAAATTTGAAATATTTTACAATTTTACTACTACTAAATTATGTAATTCCCTAAACACTTAATTAATTCCACAAATTTATTTTTCAAATTTCCCAGCAATATTAGGTCAATAAAATGAAAATAAATGTGCTGGATTTTAGAGGGTTAAACAATTATCCAAATGAAGTGGACAAAATAAAAACATTACTAACATTATATCATCTTACATTATTAATATTATTGATATAAAATGACTACGATGTAACTATACTATATCAATATAAATCTATCCATAATCTTCCACACAATACTGATAGTGAACACTAAGAATTAGAAAACAAGAGACTTCATAATAAGGTATCTACATGTATAATGAATCTCATAACTCTTTGGAAGGATCGACTATAATTAAGATTTTTTATATAAAATGTTGTTAAAATAGATAAATAGAGATAGATAGAGATATAATGAGAGCTTCCAATTAGATGGAAATTCACTATATTCAGATACACAAATATTAGTTTCACATAACTCATCCATAAATCATGAAAGTATTTATATAGGATATCAATAGAAAATACTTCAAAACAAACAATTAATAATATCAAGTGTAACCCTTCATAAATGTTTAATGATATAAAAAAAATTTATACTTGAATTTTCATTTTTAATTAATAGTGTAATATTTAATATTTTGAAATTTGGTATAAATAACCCAGAACATTATCTCATGATGAAAAAAATTATGATATAATAAAATAGAATAGAGTGGTTGTATCACACATTTTTTCACAACATATATATATCTATATAGAGCACCATGACAAGGTTGTATTTATTAATATAGTTTATATCCTAGAATAGACCCATATATGGACTAAACCAATTTGTCATTATTTAAACCACAACACTATATTTTACTATAAGTGAAAATATACTACAATATAACTCTTTCATTAAATCATCAATGACTTATCACACATCCACCCCATGTCACATAATTTATATAAATTTTCAAAAATATTTCCAAAAAATATTCAGGATAACTTCCTAAACTTTTTATGGAAATGATATCATTCATTTGTAGAATATGTTAAGTCAAATGTAAATTGTTTATAATAGAAAGAAAATATCTTTTTAATGTCCAATAAAAATCATTTTGGGTAGTTCTAATTTTCTATAAAAATAGTTTGTAACATAACATTTTCTAGGTTCACAAAACAATTATGTATGACCACAATAGATTTTTTAGAATTTAAGAAAATATTAATTCCATAATATATAACATTAAAAAAATAAGGATTCAATAAAAAATAAATGTTACTGAATCTTTAATTGGATTAGGTGTGATATCTATCAAACACATGTATCTATATATCTATATCCTCCAATTTCATCCTTTATAGGTATACAAAATCCTAATATCACATTATCTAGTATATCAAGTGATGATGAGACATAGAGCATTTTAATACTCTATTTCTAACTCATAGATTATCATTTCTTGAAGTATATATTTTCCAAACAGAAAAACACATCACATGTTATTAATTTGTATATATGATAAAATCACATGACCTACACCAAAATATACATGAACATTACCTTTCTATATATTTTTCCACATATTTAGTTCACTATCCAATAAATAATTTAAATTATCTATTTTAATGGGTAATATCTGTGAATAAATAATGTTTGAATAATAGTTATATAGGAGTAATAATCCCCACATTAAACTCTATGAACATGATATTAAAAAATCACTATTTTTTGGAAAAGTTAATATATTCTGGTTTTACATAGAAAATATTTTATGTTTATCATCATTATAATTTAAAAAATTCATTTCGGAAATTGTTTATAATCATTTGGTAAAAAATTTTAAATGTAACTCTTTACATTTATGAGTGGAATTATGTGATGGATTAATATTAGAGGGAAGTAGTGACATATAACAATATGGTTATCTATATTTTTGGATACTCCTACCACCATCACCTTCTTATCTCTCACAATATATACATATAACACGTTATTATGGTGTTCGGATTTTTTTAAAAAGTGAATAAAGGATAAAGGATTGATTGCAATTATCAGGGTTTGTAGAATATATTAATTTAAAATATTTATTTTAATTATTCTGATTTTTTTTGAAAATGTTTCAAAGTCCTGAAATCCTAATATTCAATTTCATTATGATTAATGAAATAAATTTAGGTTTTATAATATTTTGTATGGGTTGTATCTATTTGGCATGATGACCATTCCACTAACTAGATACATTTTCATTTAAGCTTACCATCTTCCTTGAAATTATATTAGAGGGTTATATTGGGTTATAAAAAGTGTCATAGGGACAATTAAACTATTTATATGTCATGCACTATGTTATATAGAGTCATATAAGAACTATTTCAAATAACACGTGTCATTCCATAATGGCATGGGGGCTATTCCAAACATGCACAAGATTTTCCAGATTACCATTAGAGTTGAAATAATTAATTTACTTTATCAAGGTATTTTATCTAGTAATCTTAGCGGTATGTCATATTTATTAATTCTATATAGATCATTGAATTTAGGTTTAATGTAAATTTAATGTTAAAAAAATTTAGGTAAATGGTCTTCAACTATTATTATATTGTGTTATATTTTACTTGAATTGTTAGTGAAATTTTAATTAAATTATTATCAATACATGATTTTTGATATATATATTTATATGTTTTTTTAATAATGTTATCATTAAACGGTTAAATAGTGGATTAATATATGTTTTGGAATCTATGTTGTTTATTTATCAAAAGGTATTTTTGGTAAAACATGATGGAATGTTCTCAAATGATATAATTTTTTAGATTCTTTTTTAATCACGAGTTATACATTGGAAATTATTTTAATGATATTTTTTTAAAAAATTCACTAGTTTTATTTTTTCAATTCTTTCCATTTTTTAATTTATTCTAGGAATGGTGTTTGATCCATTTTCATTCAAATAAATGTTATTATATTTACATTTGGTAGATTTATTGACATTTATAATAATATGGTTTATATTTTTTTTAGTGGGTAGTCTATAAATATGGCCATTTGGTCAGGATCAATACTCTTTTCATGATGAAAAATTTATTTGAACTTTTTTTTTCATTTCAAATAAAAAATTTACATAAAAAATAATTGGGTGAGTAATGGATTGTTTTCATTGGGTTCCAATGACTTGAATGATTGTTTTCTTTTTTTATTACTCTTAATAATTCACCCTGTTCTAGGGGTCTTCAACAGATCAAACAACTCATGGGACTGATTGAATGAATTTGATACTCTAATATCATTACCTTACAAATTTTATTATTATTCATAAAATGATTTAATTACATTATAATTTACATTATAGATTTACTCTGAAAGAATATTTATTTAGCACAAGGGGGTTTGTGATTACTACTTGAAGGAATAATATTTTATAATCTTTCATTACTGAGTTAATATATTTTACTTCTTGATAATGGATTAGTTTTTTTTAATTTAATATTATTTATTACATTATTTTCTTTTTGAATAAGGAGGTGTTTATATGAAATGATTTTAATAAAGTATTTATGTAATTTTTTATATACCTTTCATTGGATTTACCTATTTGGATTACTCAGGAATGAGATTACATTGGAATTAATGGGGAATCGAAATGATTTTATACTCTCTCTATATGTGTACTCTCATGGAAATGCATATATTTTTATTCATGATTTGTGAAATGGATGAATTCATTTATTATCAACGGTAAAACATTTAACTGATATATATTTGTAAACAGGTATTGGCTGGTGTGAAAATTTGAGTTACATTATTTCTATATATACATGTTACAATATTTTTTTCGGTTTATAAAAAATTTATCTTTCCCACAATTTTTTTTATAAAATTGGTTTTTATAATAATAGTTTTAAATTCACATAAAATTAAGACTGATGAATTTTTAGGTAAAATATTTCAAAAATGGGTTATTTTTAACCATTAACACTAGTTCCCCACACCTTATGACCAGGGACTATTCTTGATGACAAGTAGCAATATGGTCCAAATATCTATATTTTGATATCTATGAAATTTTATTTACATGATTTATATAATAACTAATGAATTATCCTTAATTTCAAGAGTCTAGAAAATAGTTCATATGGATATAAATAAACCATTTTGGAATGATTTTTCCTAAAAACAATTTTATCTATAAATGCACGTGAATGTAAAATTCATGTATTTAAAACACAATATTATAAAAAATTCTAGAATAAATGATTAATGTATTTCAAACTATTGATAAAAAGAATATAATATAAATATACATAAGTAATGAAAACCAAATCTTCTAACCACACAAACCATCATTTAATATCTTTATCATGGAAATATAGCTCACTAATGAATAAGAACATAGTCTTCATTTTTCCTACATAACATCTATGAACTTATACATGTCATCCATATATTACATATTGAGGTGGAATATAAATTCAGTAGGATTTCCCAATGTGTCTAAGGTAACTACATGAATATTTAATCCAAAAATTAAAATTAAATTAATGGTTTATAATGTATATATAAAAATAATATATTAAAACCTTTCCAAATAATAATCACCATATTCAATCTAGAAATAATTAAGATATAATTTTAAAGAAAAATTGACTATTAATTTATTATATAGAGAAATATACCAACCCATTAATGATATGAAATAAAATAAAATACCGTCATGTCAGAAGCACAACCCCCATGTGTAAAACTAAAATATTTAATATAAAATACCATATATAGACTATATGGATTCCAAATATTATTGTGGATAGTTTTATGTTTCCCTTCGTTATGATCCAGAATTATTATATTCATCTAATTAGACCTCTTGGTAGGTTAATTAATTTAATGTCCCCAGATCACACTGAAGGATTAATAAAAAATATAATAGTAAAAAACACATCTAATTAGTTGATACCCAACCAGAAGAACTATTTCTTAATTAATGTTTTTTGAAAAAATATATATTCATATGTTACATTCCCTATTCAAAAATTCCACAATATAGGAAAGAGTACTTGTAACGCCCCGACCCTAGTTACCCAGAGTCGGTGCATTATTACATAACATTGGCATGATCACATGAATGATCAAATCTCGAAAGACTGATTGGTTTAGTAGCCTTGGAAACACTAGATATATTCATATGTCTTACATTACATCATAAAATGAAAAACTACTACAACAACATAATGTCTCCATAATCCACACTCATATCCCCACATAATATCCATGCAGGTCATTCATAATTTACTTCTTCACTTCCTGGGAAAAATAAAACATAGAAAAGGGGTGAGCTCAAATTCCCAGTAAGGATAACAATATAGAGGAAACTTTCATAAATAAGAATAAACATTTGAGGCAATGTATAACTAAAACAACAGCCTTTCAAACTTGAACATTCAACATTTTATGGCATAAATAAAATGAAATAATGACATTTACTCATTCACATGGATATTCTACTAATCGAATAATCACATGCAAAATCACTAACCACTTTCAGAATGTTGGAATGCATAATGATGAACTTTAATTTCTTTGTCAAGGCCTCGTCCCAAGACCTTGGGGCTAACTGTAACCGAAACCCAACCCAGAGTGCCTCTAATAACCGGACACCAACCCGGAGTGCCTCTAATAACCGGACACCAACCCGGAGTTCCTCTAATAACCGGAGACCAAACCGGAGTTCCTCTAATAACCGGAGACCAAACCGGAGGGCTTACATTTACTGGTTCCCAACCCGGAACATACTTGTATAACACATTCATCTGAATGAATGGTTGAAATATAACATAAACATTCGGATTACAAATAACTTATGAAATGTCAATACTCTAAACAAAAACCATGAGTGACATAAGAATAACTTATCCACAGTCAAAAATAGCACAAAACCTTCAATAAAATATGGATGTTTTTTATCATAATAAATTAACTTCAAATAAGCTTAAAATCCATCAAAGAATGTTGACATAGATGAAATCAAAACTATTTTAGAGAAATATCTCTTTTTTTAAAATCATTTTAAAAGTAACATAATTATAAAATAATACATTCAATTTTAAAATATTCTTATAAGCTTGTATGGGAAGCTTTAACGATTTATAATGGCGGTAAATAGCCGCACCCGCCGTATAAGTTAAAAAACATTCTTACCTTAAATTTGTCGAAAAGTTTAAAAGTTCCTTGTTTGGAAAACGACGGAAAGATTCCTTTCGAAACACATAAGGGTATAAATGACTTTAACCCATATTCTTGTAAATAGTAAAAATGTTTTGAAATACATTAGTAAGAAGCATGGATGTGGATGATAAAGAGATCCCAGTAGATTATTACATATAAACAACCTCGGATAATGAAGAGATTGTGAAATAACCCTTACCTTGTACTTTTCCTTGGTTGGGGTAGGTTAATCTCCTCTTCTTCGGGTTCTTCCTTTTGATTTGATCAAAAGGGCTCCATAGGTTGGCTTTCTGATCAAACTAAGGCCTCTAGGATGTAGTGAGGGAAGTTGGGAGAGTATTTGGGCAGAGTTTGGCCGAACCAAAAGGCTTTGAAGGTGTGAAGAAATGAGAAGGAGGAGTGCCCTTTTATAAGAGGGGTGAGGGGAACCTTTGGAAAAGTTAGAAATATTAATTTATAATAAATTCATATTCGTTTTCTAATGGCTCCAAAGTTGATTATTCAAAGGTTAAGGTGGGGATAGGTCGAACACCACCCAACCAATAGAATTTAGACAGGTTTGGGTACTTATATTAACCTTATCTTTAAGTATTAACTGTAAGTTAATTAGTTTCACTTTTACAATGTCTCTTTGTATTTTTATATAATATGGTTAATAAAATAACTATATACATCCAAGAGACCCCCAAGTGGTCCATTAATGAGTAACCTAGCATGATATAAGTCTCATGGCCGAACCTTAGATTTTTAGGAATTTAATATCAATTAAGAATATAATATTTGTTTTAAGAACTCTTTTATGTCAATTTTGACACTATTGAATAGTTGATTTTTGTGAAACTCATAACAGATTGATTACTTAGAACAAAGTCAATTAAATCAATCCTAATATATCATATTATCCTAGAAAATTAGTTTAATTCATTAAAAGTTTCATATTATATTTATTTGGGTATTTATAATATCAATTATTTTAATTTTTCACTATTATTGTAATTACTGCATCATCATTGTGTCATAAATAAAATAAATTATATAACGTCTGAAAATTATAAATAAAATATCATTATGTAGGAAATCTTTTTATATTTCTAATTAATATTTATAATCTAATATCCAACATATATAACCCTATGTAACAATTGATTTTCTAAAAGATATATGCTTGTGTCATTTTTGTATTCATTTTAACTTAATTAAAATAAAGTGTCATTATCACTTACAAGTGGATCCATGGGGTCCCAAAATCGACCCAAAGATGCCTATGGTCGAACATCTATCAATCAATAAGTCTAGGACACGTTTTAGGGTAATTTATTATTATTATAATATTATTTTTTAACCCTTATTTACCGGATTTACCCTTAACCATGGTAAATAAAATATTTACCGCAGTAATTATTCAAAATGTCTAAAAATAAAAGTTTCCTATTTACACAATTTGAACATCCTGATTCCAAATATGGAATCCATTTTTCTAAATTCAAAACACAGAAGTGGCAGAAATTAATTTAAAATTAATTCCCGCTGTCAAAATAAAAAGCGTGTTTTTAAGAGATAATAACTATCAAAAGATTGACACTTGTTTATGTTCGGTTTAATTGTAAAAATATGTCCAATGACCAAATTTATATTAAATGGTAAAAATATATTCTAAATATACTTTAAAACCACTCAAATTCATAATTTATCACTATTAATTATTTTGATTAAAAAAGTTGTTTTTAATTAAAATTTAGTAATTTTCACTATTTATCAAAATATGAAAGTTATCCGAAATGTACCAAAATTTCACCTTGGGCTAAATTCGATATTCTGAATCCAAAAATGAAGTCCATTTTAAAATATAAAATATATATAATTTCAAAAAGTAGGTATTACTATTCATAACGGCTAGTTTGATTGGTTGTGGTGTGTGTTAAAACTCAAGGTTGCGTACAACACACGCTACTGTATTATTCAATGAAAGTGTACCATGGAATCTTGGGAAGTTTCATTTTAAATTTTTGATGTCCCCATTTAGTCAAAAAGTTTAAAATATTGTATTTAAAAAGGGTTCACTATTAAAAGTTGATAAAAGTGCAATACTGAAAATGAATTTGTTCTTGCATTATATCTAAGAAACTCATAATATGGATTCTAAAATTATAAGGATTATATAAAGTTTAAAATTTAGATAATACTATTCATAACATCTTTTGAATGGCTTTTTTTTAAGTCATGGTGTGATTGAACTCGGTGTTGCGTGTAGTGCAAGTTATTGAATTATTTTGAAAAATAACACACTATGAAATCTTGGGGTGTTACATTCTCCCCTCCTTCAATAAATTGCGTCCTCGCAATTTGAAATTGTTCTTCGAAAATAAAAGGTTTAAAATAGAAAATATATTTGTGGGAAAACCCACATCGGAAATTGGGTTACTAAAATTTAGTCTTAATATGTGGAAAATAGAAATGAAAGGATCACCACCAAATTATGATCTCGATTAGGAGAACATTGGTGGAAATTAGAGACATATAATTGGAGGAAAAACGTAAATATTTATAGGTAGTGATTGAGGTCATCAATCACAAACAAGTATAAAATTGAGGTCCTTAAACTCATCAATCTATGATGATTTGAAATACCATCGGTTCAACAACACATAGGGTATTGGGATAACACATTTTTGACGTTTCAAAATATCTTAGTTGAAATCCCACATCGAAAAATGAATTAATGAGGCCTCTATTTAAAACAAAGAGTGGAAAGAATGAAGATTACTGAAAATAACACATACTAGGGTTCCATGTAGGAAAATATGGATATGGAAGAGAAATCTAACCATCAATTATCTGATGGAGAGTGGTAGAGAACATGGCTATGAAAAGGCCAAAAATCCCAAATCCATAAATTAGTGATGATTTAAGGTACCATCTAGGACAACATTTTTGTTCTAAGTTCCTTTTATTAATGTTGAGAAATTTATTTATGAGATTGGATAAGATCATAAAGAGATATACTTACTTTATAATTAGAGTTTTATCCATTAATAAATTTCTACCACAAACTCATATTTCACTCTAAAAGATAATAGAATGTAATTTTTTTTTCTATTTACACTATTCGTACAGGGTTCCAAAATAAATGAATTTATAATTCATCTACCAGATCTTTTTAAAAAAACTACATTATTTAATCCAGGACATCTCGTCGGCCAGGGGTAGGTGATACACCCTTGTCGCCCTTCGGTTGCGAGTTCAAGTCTTGCAGCCTTGCCGGACGCGATGGGTTGCCGCCCGACCTCCGGGTTGTCCTTTTATGGAAATCCAAAATAATCCAAACTAGAACTATCAAAAATACTTCTTTCCAAACTCACAGTCCAACATTTATAAGGAAGTTAAACATAATGCAGATCCTTTTTACCCCGTAATAGCATATGAATACCTTCATCATGTATTCTTTTAATACACTGAAACATCCTGAATTACCATATTCCTTATTGATTACATTCATCCTCCCTTATTCCATATAGAATGCTGGATATACTTCATCAATCCAAAAATGTTTTAAACCCCAACAATGATGGAATATACAAATCATTATTCAGTTCCAAGGTAGTCAAGAATATCCAATATAAATTTTCCAAAATAATCATGTATTATTCAAAAATCAATACCTCGGTATCAGAACTATATTATGGTTTATCATTCTCTCAACCATATATTTTCCAAAAATTTATCCTGCTATTGAGTCAATTTTCTTTTTTCCATACAATCTCAAGTCCTTAATGAAATAGTACTGCAGTACAATCCTTATATACTCCAGAATTATTATAACAAGTACATTATTGATACAACACTCAATTGACATAATCAACATAAGAACTCTAATCATTCCTCTTCATCTGTGGTAGTATCATAACTTGATTATTATCCAATAACATCATCTGCGGCATAGTCTGATTACTGGGACATAGGTTCGCGTAGTGTCCAAACTCCTTGCAAAGGAAGCATTGTACATTTAAAACCATTTTCTTACCCTTTCAGTCACATACTTTGTGCCCTTTTCCTCCACACTTATAAAAAACTCCCATTCCTTTCAGGCAAGTTCTAGGGTGTTTCTTTCCACAGTTACCACATATGGAAAAATTCTGCTTTTCCCTCTTCCCTTTATCCATCTTTCTCTCTTCCATCCTTTTCTTCTCTTGCTTCCCTTCAAAGCCATTGGGCTCAGTAAACTCTTTACTTATCTTATCAACACATGATATTATTTCTTCATATGATGATAATACATGGGAGACTATTTCTCTTATAAATTCTAGCTTAAGACCATGAAAGATATGATCCTTCCTTCTCTTTGGATCATGTGAATTTCTGGAGTTCTCATTCCTTCTACTGGGCACCATTTCTAAACAATGGCACACACTAGATCAGTTTATGAATTAAAATACATAATCACATACTTATAAAACACTTAACATAAATTAAACTATTTATGGATATAATCCATAATCATAAAAATGTCTCCTTCGTGGATGTATATACTCATAAACCCTTCATAATGGTTTGTAAAGAAAATGAGAATTATCCTAATCATATCTCCCGGGAGTGTCGTAACCAAGAGTGCAGCAAGGCCCATTGTCGTGCAACAGTTCCCGTTCGAGTCTAGCTCAAAGCGGTGTTTTCAGGTTTTACCCCTAGGTACATCTGTGCCAGAGCCGCCTCTACCTGCTCCTATCCAGACAGGGATGTATTGCTCGGAAAACTCACAAAATCTCTACAATACCAATATTCTAGGAAGTTCTTCTACACTAATCCTCAATGTTCATCTTAGGTCTACATGCTCTAATCAGAGTTTATCTAAATCTAGATTCCACGGTTTGTACTAAACTTCCTCTGATACCAACTGTAACGCCCCGACCCTAGTTACCCAGAGTTAGTGCATTATTACATAACATTGGAATGATCACAAGAAAGATCAAATCTCGAAAGACCGATTGGTTTAGTAGCCTTGGAAACACTAGATATATTCATAAGTCTTACATTACATCATAAAATGAAAAACTACTACAACAACATAATGTCTCCATACTCCACACTCATATCCCCACATAATATCCCTGCAGGTCATTCATAATTTACTTCTTCACTTCCTGGGAAAAATAAAACATAGAAAAGGGGTGAGCTCAAATGCCCAGTAAGGATAAAAATATAGCGGAAACTTTCATAAATAATAGTAAACATTTAAGGCAATGTATAACTAAAACAACAGCCTTTCAAACTTGAACTTTAAACATTATATGGCATAAATAAAATGAAATAATGCCATTTACTCATTTACATGGATATTCTACTAATCGAATAATCACATGCAAAATCACTAACCATTTTCATAATGTTGGAATGCAAAAAGCTGAACTTTAATTTCTTTGTAAAGGCCTCGTCCCAAGACCTTGGGGATAACTGTAACCGAAACCCAACCCGGAGTGCCTCTAATAACCGGACACCGACCCGGAGTGCCTCTAATAACCGGACACCAACCCGGAGTTCCTCTAATAGCCGGAGAACAAACCGGAGTTCCTCTAATAATAGGAGACCAAACCGGAGGGCTTACTTTTACCGGTCCCCAACCCGGAACATACTTGTATAACACATTCATCTGAATGAAATGTTGAAATATAACATAAACATTTGGATTACAAATAACTTATGAAATGTCAATACTCTAAACAGAAACCATGAGTGACATAAGAATAACTTATCCACAGTCAAAAATAGCACAAAACCTTCAATAAAATATGGATGTTTTGTATCATAATAAATTAACTTCAAATAAGCTTAAAAGCTATCAAAGAATGATGACATAGATGAAATCAAAACTATTTTAGAGAAATATCTCTTTTTTTAAAATCAATTTAAAAGTAACATAATTATAAAATAATACATTCAATTTTAAAATATTCTTATAAGATTGTAAGGGAAGATTTGACGATTTTATAACGGCGGTAAATATCCGCACCCGCCGTATAAGTTAAAAAAACATTCTTACCTTAAAATTGTCGAAAAGGTTAAAAGTGCCTTGTTTGGAAAACAACGGAAAGATTCCTTTCGAAACACATAAGGGTATAAATGACTTTAACCCATATTCTTGTAAATAGTAAAAATGTTTTGAAATACATTAGTAAGAAACATGGATGTGGATGATAAAGAGATCCCAGTAGATTATTACATATAAACAACCTCGGATAATGAAAAGATTGTGAAATAACCCTTACCTTGTACTTTTCCTTGGTTGGGGTAGGTTAATCTCCTCTTCTTCGGGTTCTTCCTTTTGATTTGATCAAAAGGGATCCTTAGGTTGGCTTTCTTATTAAACTAAGGCCTCTAGGTTGTATTGAGGGAAGTTGGGAGAGTATTTGGGCAGAGTTTGGCCGAACCAAAAGGCTTTGTAGGTGTGAAGAAATGAGAAGGAGGAGTGCCCTTTTATAAGAGGGGTGAGGGGCACCTATGGAAAAGTTAGAAATATTAATTTATAATAAATTAATATTCGGTTTCTAATGTCTCCAAAGTTGATTATTCAAAGGTTAAGGTGGGTATAGGTCGAACACCACTCAACCAATAGAATTTAGACAGGTTTGGGTACTTATATTAACCTTATCTTTAAGTATTAACTCTAAGTTAATTAGTTTCACTTTTACAATGTCTCTTTGTATTTTTATATAATATTGTTAATAAACATACTATATACATACAAGCGACCCCCATGTGGTCCATTAATGAGGAACCTATCATGATATAAGTCTCTTGGCCAAACGTTAGATTTTTAGGAATTTAATATCAATTAATAATATAATATTTGTTTTAAGAACTCTTTTATGTCAATTTTGACACTATTCAATAGTTGATTTTTGTGAAACTCATAACAGATTGATTACTTCGAACAAAGTAAATTAAATCAATCCTAATATATCATATTATCCTATAAAATTATTTTAATTCATTAAAAGATTCATATTATATTTATTTGGGTATTTATAATATCAATTATTTTAATTTTTCACTATTATAGTAATTACTGCATCATCATTGTGTCATAAATAAAATAAATTATTTAATGTATAAAAATTATAAATAAAATATAATTATGTAGGAAATCTTTTTATCTTTCTAATAAATATTTATAATCTAAAATCGAACATATATAACCCTATATAACAATTGTTTTTCTAAAAGATATATGCTTGTGTCATTTTTGTATTCATTTTAACTTAATTAAAATAAAGTGTCATTATCACTTACAAGTGGATCCATGGGGTCCCAAAATCGACCCAAAGATTCCTATGGTCGAACATGTATCAACCAATAAGGCTAGGACACGTTTTAGGGTAATTTAGTATTATTATAATATTATTTTTTAACCCTTATTTACCGGATTTACCCTTAACCATGGTAAATAAAATATTTACCGCAGTAATTATTCAAAATGTCTAAAAATAAAAGTTACCTATTTACACAATTTGAACATCCTGATTCCAAATATGGAATCCATTTTTCTAAATTCAAAACACAGAAGTGGTAGAAATTAATTTAAAATTAATTCCCGCTGTCAAAACCAAAAGTGTGTTTTTAAGAGATAATAACTATCAAAAGATTGACACTTGTTTATGTTCGGTTTAATTGTAAAATTATGTCCAATGACCAAAATTATATTAAATGGTAAAAATATATTCTAAATATACTTTAAAACCACTCAAATTCATAATTTATCACTATTAATTATTTTGATTAAAAAAGTTGTTTTTAATTAAAATTTAGTAATTTTCACTATTCATCAAAATATGAAAGCTATCCGAAATGTACCAAAATTTCACCTTAGGCAAAATTTGATATTCCGAATCCAAAAATGAAGTCCATTTTAAAATATAAAATATATATAATTTCAAAAATTAGATATTACTATTCATAATGGCTAGTTTGATTGGTTGTGGTGTGTGTTAAAACTCAAGGTTGTGTACAACACACGCTACTGTATTATTCAAAGAAAGTGTACCGTGGAAGCTTGGGAAGTTTAATTTTAAATTTTTGATGTCCCCATTTAGTCAAAAAGTTTAAAATATTGTATTTAAAAAGGGTTCACTATTAAAAGTTGATAAAAGTGCAATACTGAAAATGAATTTGTTCTTGCATTATATCTAAGAAACTCATAATATGGATTCTAAAATTATAAGGATTATATAAAGTTTAAAATTTAGATAATACTATTCATAACATCTTTTGAATGGCTTTTTTTTTAAGTCATGGTGTGATTGAACTCGGTGTTGCGTGTAGTTCCAGTTATTGAATTATTTTGAAGAAATAACACACTATGAAATCTTGGGGTTTTACATTCTCCCCTTCTTCAATAAATTGCGTCCTCGCAATTTGAAATTGTTCTTCGAAAATAAAAGGTTGAAAATAGAAAATATATTTGTGGGAAAACCCACATCGGAAATTGGGTTACTAAAATTTAGTCTTAATATGAGGAAAATAGAAATGAAAGGATCGCCACCAAATTATGATCTCGATTAGGAGAACATTGGTGGAAATTAGAGACATATAATTGGAGGAAAAACGTAAATATTTATAGGTAGTGATTGAGGTCATCAATCACAAACAAGTATAAAATTGAGGTCCTTAAACTCATCAATCTATGATGATTTGAAATACCATCAGTTCAACAACACATAGGGTATTGGGATAACACATTTTTGACGTTTCAAAATATCTTAGTTGAAATCCCACATCGAAAAATGAATTAATGAGGCCTCTATTTAAAACAAAGAGTGGAAAGTATGAAGATTACCGAAAATAACACATACTAGGGTTCCATGTAGGAAAATATGGATATGGAAGAGAAATCTAACCATCAATTATCTGATGGAGAGTGGTAGAGAACATGGCTATGAAAAGGCCAAAAATCCCAAATCCATAAATTAGTGATGATTTAAGGTACCATCTAGGACAACATTTTTGTTCTAAGTTCCTTTTATTAATGTTGAGGAATTTATTTATGAGATTGGATAAGATCATAAAGAGATATATTTACTTTATAATTAGAGTTTTATCCATTAATAAATTTCTACCACAAACTCATATTTCACTCTAAAAGATAATAGAATGTAATTTTTTTTTCTATTTATACTATTCGTACAGGGTTCCAAAATAAATGAATTTATAATTCATCTACCAGATCTTTTTAAAAAAACTACATTATTTAATCCATGACATCTCGTGGGCCAGGGGTAGGTGATACACCCTTGTCGCCCTTCGGTTGCGAGTTCAAGTCTCGCAGCCTTGCCGGACGCGATGGGTTGCCGCCCGACCTCCGGGTTGTCCTTTTATGGCAATCCAAAATAATACAAACTAGAACTATCAAAAATACTTCTGTCCAAACTCACAGTCCAACATTTATAAGGAAGTTAAACATAATGCAGATCCTTTTTACCCCGTAATAGCATATGAATACCTTCATCATGTATTCTTTTAATACACTGAAACATCCTGAATTACCATATTCCTTATTGATTACATTCATCCTCCCTTATTCCATATAGAATGCTAGATATACTTCATCAATCCAAAAATGTTTTAAACCCCAAAAATGATGGAATATACAAATCATTATTCAGTTCCAAGGTAGTCAAGAATATCCAATATAAATTTTCCAAAATAATCATGTATTCTTCGAAAATCACTACCTCGGTATCAGAACTATATTATGGTTTATCATTCTCTCAACCATATATTTTCCAAAAATTTATCCTGCTATTGAGTCAATTTTCTTTTTTCCATACAATCTCGAGTCCTTAATGAAATAGTACTGCAGTACAATCCTTATATACTCCATAATTATTATAACAAGTACATTGTTGATACAACACTCAATTGACATAATCAACATAAGAACTCTAATCATTCCTCTTTATCTGTGGTAGTATCATAACTTGATTATTATCCAATAACATCATTTGCAGCATAGTCTGATGACTGGGACATAGGTTCGCGTAGTGTCCAAACTCCTTGCAAATGAAGCATTGTACATTTAAAACCATTTTCTTACCCTTTCAGTCACGTACTTTGTGCCCTTTTCCTCCACACTTATAAAAAACTCCCATTCCTTTCAGGGAAGTTCTAGGGTGTTTCTTTCCACAGTTACCACATATGGGAAAATTCTTCTTTTCCCTCTTCCCTTTATCCATCTTTCCCTCTTCCATCCTTTTCTTCTCTTGCTTCCCTTCAAAGCCATAGGGCTCAGTAAACTCTTTACTTATCTTATCAATACATGATATTATTTCTTCATATGATGATAATACATGGGAGACTATTTCTCTTATAAATTCTAGCTTAAGACCATGAAAGATATGATCCTTCCTTCTCTTTGGATCATGTGAATTTCTGGAGTTCTCATTCCTTCTACTAGGCACCATTTCTAAACAATGGCACACACTAGATCAGTTTATGAATCAAAATACATAATCCCATACTTATAAAACACTTAACATAGATTAAACTATTTATAGATATAATCCATAATCATAAAAATGTCTCCTTCGTGGATGTATATACTCATAAACCCTTCATAATGGTTTGTAAAGAAAATGAGAATTATCCTAAGCATATCTCCCGGGAGTGTCGTAACCAAGAGTGCAGCAAGACCCATTGTCGTGCAACAGTTCCCGTTCGAGTCTAGCTCAAAGCGGTGTTTTCGGGTTTTACCCCTAGGTACATCTGTTCCAGAGCCGCCTCTACCTGCTCGTATCCAGACAGGGATGTATTGCTCGGAAAACTCACAAAATCTCTACAATACCAATATTCTAGGAAGTTCTTCTACACTAATCCTCAAAGTTCATCTTAGGTCTACGTGCTCTATCAGAGTTTATCTAAATCTAGATTCCACGGTTTGTACTAAACTTCCTCTGATACCAACTGTAACGCCCCGACCCTAGTTACCCAGAGTCAGTGCATTATTACATAACATTGGCATGATCACAAGAAAGATCAAATCTCGAAAGACCGATTGGTTTAGTAGCCTTGGAAACACTAGATATATTCATAAGTCTTACATTACATCATAAAATTAAAAACTACTACAACAACATAATGTCTCCATACTCCAAACTCATATCCCCACATAATAACCCTGCAGGTCATTCATAATTTACTTCATCACTTCCTGGGAAAAATAAAACATAGAAAAGGGGTGAGCTCAAATGCCCAGTAAGGATAGAAATATAGCGGAAACTTTCATAAATAAGAATAAACATTTAAGGCAATGTATAACTAAAAAAACAGCCTTTCAAACATGAACTTTCAACATTGTATGGAATAAATAAAATGAAATAATGCCATTTACTCATTCACATGGATATTCTACTAATCGAATAATCACATGCAAAATCACTAACCATTTTCATAATGTTGGAATGCATAATGCTGAACTTTAATTTCTTTGTCAAGGCCTCGTCCCAAGACCTTGGGGATAACTATAACCGGATCCCAACCCGGAGTCCCTCTAATAACCGGACACCGACCCGGAGTGCCTCTAATAACCGGACACCAACCCAGAGTTCCTCTAATAACCGGAGAACAAACCGGAGTTCCTCTAATAATTGGAGACCAAACCAGAGGGCTTACTTTTACCGGTCCCCAACCCCGAACATACTTGTCTAACACATTCATCTGAATTAAAGGTTGAAAAATAACATAAACATTTGGATTACAAATAACTTATGAAATGTCAATACTCTAAACCAAAACCATGAGTGACATAAGAATAACTTATCCATAGTCAAAAATAGCACAAAACCTTCAATAAAATATGGATGTTTTGTATCATAATAAATTAACTTCAAATAAGCTTAAAATCCATCAAAGAATGTTGACATAGATGAAATCAAAACTATTTTAGAGAAATATCTCTTTTTTTAAAATCATTTTAAAATTAACATAATTATAAAATAATACATTCAATTTTAAAATATTCTTATAAGCTTGTAAGGGAAGCTTTGAAGATTTTATAACGGCGGTAAATAGACGCACCCGCCGTATAAGTTAAAAAAACATTCTTACCTTAAAATTGTCGAAAAGGTTAAAAGTGCCTTGTTTGGAAAACAACGGAAAGATCCCTTTCGAAACACATAAGCGTATAAATGACTTTAACCCATATTCTTGTAAATAGTAAATATGTTTTGAAATACATTAGTAAGAAACATGGATGTGGATGATAAAGAGATCCCAGTAGATTATTACATATAAACAACCTCGGATAATGAAGAGATTGTGAAATAACCCTTACATTGTACTTTTCCTTGGTTGGGGTAGGTTAACCTCCTCTTCTTCGGGTTCTTCCTTTTGATTTGATCAAAAGGGCTCCTTAGGTTGGCTTTCTGATCAAACTAAGGCCTCTAGGTTGTAGTGAGGGAAGTTGGGAGAGTATTTGGGCAGAGTTTGGCCGAACCAAAAGGGTTTGTAGGTGTGAAGAAATGAGAAGGAGGAGTGCCCTTTTATAAGAGGGGTGAGGGGAACCTATGGAAAAGTTAGAAATATTAATTTATAATAAATTAATATTCGGTTTCTAATGGCTCCAAAGTTGATTATTCAAATGTTAAGGTGGGTATAGGTCGAACACCACTCAACCAATATAATTTATACAGGTTTGGGTACTTATATTAACCTTATCTTTAAGTATTAACTCTAAGTTAATTAGTTTCACTTTTACAATGTCTCTTTGTATTTTTATATAATATGATTAATAAACTTACTATATACATCCAAGAGACCCCCAAGTGGTCCATTAATGAGGAACCTATCATGATATAAGTATCTTGGCCGAACGTTAGATTTTTAGGAATTTAATATCAATTAATAATATAATATTTGTTTTAAGAACTCTTTTAGTCAATTTTGACACTATTCAATAGTTGATTTTTGTGAAACTCATAACAGATTGATTACTTCTAAAAAAGTCCATTAAATCAATCCTAATATATCATATTATCCTATAAAATTAGTTTAATTCATTAAAAAATTCATATTATATTTATTTGGGTATTTATAATATCAATTATTTTAATTTTTCACTATTATAGTAATTACTGCATCATCATTGTGTCATAAATAAAATAACTTATTTAATGTCTAAAAATTATAAATAAAATATCATTATGTAGGAAATCTTCTTATCTTTCTAATAAATATTTATAATCTAAAATCGAACATATATAACCTTATGTAACAATTGTTTTTCTAAAAGATATATGCTTGTGTCATTTTTGTATTCATTTTAACTTAATTAAAATAAAGTGTCATTATCACTTACAAGTGGATCCATGGGGTCCCAAAATCGACCCAAATATTCCTATGGTCTAACATGTATCAACAAATAAGTCTAGGACACGTTTTAGGGTAATTTAGTATTATTATAATATTATTTTTTAACCCTTATTTACCGGATTTACCCTTAACCATGGTAAATAAAATATTTACCGCAGTAATTATTCAAAATGTCTAAAAATAAAAGTTACCTATTTACACAATTTGAACATCCTGATTCCAAATATGGAATCCATTTTTCTAAATTCAAAACAAAGAAGTGGCAGAAATTAATTTAAAATTAATTCCCGCTGTCAAAACCAAAAGTGTGTTTTTAAGAGATAATAACTATCAAAAGATTGACACTTGTTTATGTTCGGTTTAATTGTAAAATTATGTCCAATGACCAAAATTATATTAAATGGTAAAAATATATTCTAAATATACTTTAAAACCACTCAAATTCATAATTTATCACTATTAATTATTTTGATTAAAAAAGTTGTTTTTAATTAAAATTTAGTAATTTTCACTATTCATCAAAATATGAAAGCTATCCAAAATGTACCAAAATTTCACCTTAGGAAAAATTCGATATTCCGAATCCAAAAAATAAGTCCATTTTAAAATATAAAATATATATAATTTAAAAAAGTAGGTATTACTATTCATAACGGCTAGTTTGATTGGTTGTGGTGTGTGTTAAAACTCAAGGTTGTGTACAACACACGCTACTTTATTATTCAAAGAAAGTGTACCGTGGAAGCTTGGGAAGTTTCATTTTAAATTTTTGATGTCCCCATTTAGTCAAAAAGTTTAAAATATTGTATTTAAAAAGGGTTCACTATTTAAAGTTGATAAAAGTGCAATACTGAAAATGAATTTGTTCTTGCATTATATCTAAGAAACTCATAATATGTATTCTAAAATTATAAGGATTATATAAAGTTTAAAATTTAGATAATACTATTCATAACCTCTTTTTAATGGATTTTTTTTGTAAGTCATGGTGTGATTGAACTCGGTGTTGCGTGTAGTGCAAGTTGTTGAATTATTTTGAAGAAATAACACACAATTAAATCTTGGGGTGTTACAGTACTTAACTATGCTATACTATCCCAATAATATTCTATTTACTCAATAAAAAAACATGACCCCAAAAATTTGGAATATTAAAAAAACCCACCAAAAATTTTATAATTGCATTTTCCTAAAATAAATTAAAATCATTTAAAAAAAAAATTATGAAAGCCATATATTTTATTTAAAAATAACTATGGAATCAAAATTTTAAAAACCCTATTTAAATTGAATTCTAAAATACAACTCACCATTGTAAAATCATTTTAATATTCTATCATTTGAAATGAAGAAAACATATTTAACCCTAAACACATAATTAATAAATAAACGAAATATAAATTAAAACCTCCAATTTAAAATGAATTAAAATTTTAAAAAATATTGATGAAAATCCAATATAAAATATACATCTTAAGTCATGTATTAAAGATAATTATTTTAAAATGATATTAAAAATTCATGTGAATACTATTCCAATATAAAAATTATTCAATACCACAAACCTTATTAATATTTCCTTGAAATTTCCCCGAACTTCTAATTTAATGATCATATATAATAAATCACCATTTCCTATAAAATTTAATCGTATATAAATAGAATTGTATAAACATTATAGTATAATACTATTCTTCATGGAATTTATAGGACAACTACACATTTGGAATAAATCCTATGCAATTTTGGTATGAACCATATTATTTGAAATGATCCTTCTGTTTATATATATCTGTGTGTACATAAACTCAAAATAAAATCATGGAAACCATCTTATATTGAATAAACATGGGAATCTCTTTGTTTCTCAGAAATGTATAATTGAAGGTAAAAGGACAATTTATCCAGTCAGTGGCATGGCACCCATACTAAATAGGCACAACCCATTCAATACATTATAAAACATATTTCTAATGACATGGTAATAAGGGAATAATAAAATAGTGTTTCATGACCTTGATCTTTCCAAACACATTGAACAAATATATTAATATGTGCAAAAAAAATTTATTCTATATACCATGATAAATCCAATTATTTCCTAAACTCTATTAAAAATATCTTCACAATGACTACTGCCATTAGAAAATAATATTGGGTTATCTTTGGAGAGATGAGCGAATATAGATCATAGGTGTATCAAAATATATAGAGAACCATATTTTTATAAATCAACACTCTCTCAAACATTAATTCATCCTAATATCACTATCATAATTAGAATCAACCATAAAATTTCAATAATAACCCCTCCCCCAATATATTATATTCTTTTTAATATTTAACGTAATGCCATCCTAAATATCACAAATTTGAAACATTGAACAATTTTAATACTACTAAATTATGCGAGGCCCTAAACACATAATTAATTCCACAAATTAATTTTTCAAATTTCCCAACAATATTATGTCAATAAAATGAAAATAAATGTGATGGATTTTAGAGGGTGAAACAATTATCCAAATGAAGTGGACAAAATAAAAACATTACTAACACTATAAGATATTAGATTATTAATACTATTGATATAAAATGACTACGATGTATCTCTTCTATATCAATCTAAATCTATCCATAATCATCTACACAATACTGATATTGATGAATAAGAATTATAAAAATAGATACTTCATCATAAGGCATATACATGTATAACGAATTTCATAACTCTTTCGAAGGATCCCCTATAATTAATAGTTTTTATATAACCTTTTGTTAAAAGATATAAATAGAGATAAATAGAGATATAATGAGAGCTTTCAATTAAATAGAAATTCACTATTTTCAGATACAAAAATATTAGTTTCACATAAATCATCTAAAAACCATGAATGTATTTACATAGGATATCAATAAACAATCCTTCAAAAAAACAATTAATAATATCAACTGTAACCCTTCCAAAATGTTTGATGAGATACAAAAAACTTTATACATGAATATTCATGTTTAATTAATAGTTTAATATTTAATATTTTGACATGGGTTATAAATATCCAAGAACATTATCTCATGATGAAAAAAATTATGATATAATAAAATAGAATAGAGTGGTTGTATCACAAATATTTTCACAACACATATATATCTATACAGAGCACCATGATAAGGTGACATTCATTAAAATATTATATATCCTAGTATAGACCCATATATGGTCTAAACCAATTTGTCATTGTTTAAACCACAACACTATATTTTACCATTAGTTAAAATTTCCTACAATAAAACACTTTCATTAAATCATCAAAGACTTATCACACTTACACCCCATGTCACATAATTTACATTAACTTTCTAAAATAATTCAAAAAAACATTCTGGATAACTTCCAAAACACTTTATGGAAATGATATCATTCATTTGTAGAATATGTTAACTCAAATGTATTTTTTTTATAATAGAAACAAAACAACTTTTTAATATCTTATAAAACACCTTTGGGGTAGTTCTAATTTTTTATACAAATAGTTGGTAACAAATTATTATCTAGCTTCACACAACTACTAAGTATGACCCCAATTGATTTTTTAGAATTTAAGAAAATATTAATTCCATAATATATAACATTAAAAAAATGAGGTTTCAATAAAAAAATAAATGTTACTCATGATATAATGGGATTAGGTGTGATATCTATCAAACACGTGTATCTATATATCTATATCCTCCAATTTTATTTTATATAGGTATACAAAATCATAATATCACGTTATCTATGACATCAAGTGATGATAAGACATAGATCATTTTAATACCCTATTTCTAACTCATACATTCTCAATTCTTGATGTATATATTGTCCACGAAGATAAACACATCACATTTTGTTCATTTGTATAAATGATAACATCACATGACCTAAACCAAAATATACAAGAACATTTCCTTTATATATAATGTCTTACACATATTTAGGGCAATATCAAATAAATATTCTAAATTATGTCTTTTAAAGTGTAATATCTAAGAATAAATAATGTTTGAATAATAGTGATATAGGATTTATAATCCCCACATAAAACTCTATGAACATGATATTAAAAAATCATATTTTTTTGGAAAAGTTAATATATTATGGTTTTACATAGAGAACTTTTTATGTTTATCATCATCATAATTAAAAAGACACATTTTAAAATTTGTTTGTAATCATTTGGTAAAAAAATTTAAATGTAACTCTTTACATTTTGGGATAATTATTAACTAATATTTCCAAAACTCCATTAGGATATAATTTAATTTTCACTTTTATTTGACTAGAATAATCTTTTATTTTTTACACATATAAAATAACTTTGTCTAACCATACATCAACAAATTAGATAAAAAAATAAATTTCAACAAATATATATTTTATATATAATATTAATTAGGTTAAATAAATAAAAACTATTTCCATTAATTAGAATATGTTTTAGAAATAAACTAAAATGAACTATATAATATTTCATATTCTATGGGAATTGAGAAATATTTTAAAAAGAACATATTATTCTTTAATTTAATCCATTAGATGTTGATAGGGCCATTTTTTATATATTTTAAATATTTTATCGGATAGAAAATATTTATTAAAAATAATTCTCCTTCTATAATTATATTAATTGAAACATATTATAGAATTTGATCAATAAAAACCATATATATAGAAACTAAAAACTAATTTGTCTATAACAACTATTGTTTTCTTCAAATACTTGTATCACGTAAGATGAAACTATGGTTAAAAAATATAATCTTTATTGTATTCCAAATAGTGTTTTATGGTTATCTGCCACATCTATATAATTAATGTAAAAACATATTTCATTTTCTCTTAAATTTATACATTAAGATATAAACAATAAATATTCATCATTTTTTAAATCTTATTTTTATTTTCAACAATTGTATAATATATAGAATATAAGGTATACACTTAAAAACTAGATTAATTGAATTAAATAACATTAATACATGATCTATATTTATGATATATATCTTGAACCCTTTCAGGTATTTTGGGAAGTTATATATCTAATGTTTAGACTAACCATAATGGGAGTATTTTCTTTCTATAGAACCTATTTTATTTGGTATTGAAGTTATAGTGAACACATCAGGACCATGTTTCTTATTTTTCGAGAGATAAAATTTTCTCATTTACATTTTTTCACCATCATGTAACTTAAGGTGAATCCTCCCATGTCTTGCTCAAAAATCCTCAACACATTGAGGATATCATGTAAAAGTTTATTAAACATATAAATGTATTAATTTATATTAATATATCAAAAACATTCTAAAATTGATTTTATTATTATGTCCCTGGGAAGATCAATCCTAGGTGGTAAACCCATTACCCTCATCTTATATACATACCTAATGATAATGAGTTTATTATCAAAGAAGAAATTACATATATCTATATAATAGAGAAAGATATATTTTAAAAATTCATATATATCTTGTATAGCTTCTTGTCGATATAACTATATAAAGTTGTCAATAATTTTGAAATCATTAATATAATCATCTTGAATTTAAATATAAGGATATATTAATATAATAAAAATTATATTATTAATAATAAAATATTTTTTATCTTCTTGACTATATTTATTATTATGATCCTTTATAGGATGTTTTTCCTTCAACATATATATATTTATTTTTGGGGTGGAAGTTTAGTGTAATCTCAAAATATAAATATGAGAGATTATCACATGGAATAATAATGAACCATTCCAAATTATAAACATATAATCCATTATATAATAAATTATTTAGTTGTATATAATGTTACAAGATCAATGTGATAATGATTTTTCCTTTATTTTGTCTCTTAAGCTATTCCATATGGAGGTGGAATTGCTAGAAATTTTAAGGGTTGTGAGATATATATCTAGATTCAAGTGTCCTAGAGAAGGATATATTAATATGACATTCTTTCATGATTTTATAAGATAAACAAATTACAAGTAAACTAAATATGAAAATCGAATATGGATCTCTTAAAAATGTTTTCAGTCCCACTAGACATCTTGCAATGTTTTAATTTACCAATTTACTCTCAAGTATTCATTATATTTTGAGAGGATGGTCTTCAATAATAGATGTAAATGGTACCTTGTTTAAAAAAAAATCAAGGAAAACTAGCTTCTAGGATAAATCTAGGATAAAATCTTTTATTAAAGAATAGAAAATCAAATAATCTATCAAAATCCTCAATTAATCTAGTGAATTAGGAATTTATAGATTACCAATGTCCTTCAACATTGTTTCTTATGTTATTATCATGAAATAGGACATTAAAGTTGTTAAATACCACATCAAGTGTGGTATTATTCATAGATTTACCACTACAAATATCCTTGTTCATATTTTATGGTGATTCAACCTAATGGATTTGGAAAATTTTCATTATGATCATGTTTAAATTCTTATAAATTATTCCTTACAATATTTTCAATTAAGTTATTATTCACTACATGACCTTAAAATATTTAAGGAACAACATCGATTCCGGAAATGGATGAGTATTCTAGGAGATAATTATCTAGTACAAAAAAATTATATCATGTATTGATGGAAGAGTGTTTAGATCAAATATTATAGTGAAAATTAACATGGAAAAGGATTATGAAAGATTGAAATAGAGTTTTATCCTCAATGTACTATAAACGTTTGGATTCTATGAGTGGGTTCATGACTTCTTATTTTGATTATTCTAAACCTTGGTTCACTATCCCCCTCATAGGAAAAAAAATTTCATCTAAAATTCGGTTAAGAGTCTTTTGTAAGTGTATCCCCAATCATTGACCCATTTAATTCTCTCTCATAATATCTTTAGAAAATATCTTAACAATGAAATTTTTGATGGTTTGGTTCATCAATTTAGAGGTAAGTATGGTTTTTTATGGAATACCTCTTTTATTTTATAATTATGAAATTATTATCATCACTAATATTAGTAGTAATTCAATAATAATATTAAATTTGTCATAAATGAATTTAACAATAGAAGTGGTTAATGAATTAATAATATAAACATTAGTGTTAATATCTCAAAAAATTTCATGACCATGTGATAAATACTTTTTTAAGAGAGGATTTGTATTTCATAAAGGAAGATTCTGAGGGGTTTTGTTTTTGAGAAAATCTTGTAAAATTGAATTATTCCTATCCAAGTATTAAATGAAATTGTTAAAATAATCACCATTAGTGTATTCAATTAAAATATTAACTTCGTATAATTATGTGGTATGATCACTCTAGTGAATAGAGTTTTTTAATCCATCCTTATTAATATCCTCTCTATGTGTACATCCCCATTGTTTATCATTTGAAACATAGAAATTACTTCCAATAGATTAATTTGGGATACTTATTAAGATGGTTTCCACCAGTGATCCTGAGAAAGTTGACATACCAAACCAATTAATGTGGGTGAGGTGATTGATCATAGTTGAATTGAGTAAAATATACTTCATATGCATGTTAATTTGATAAAATATGTTATATTGGAAAATTATCTTTTCATCAATTTTATTAGAATGAAATATTGTAACTCTTCATATAGTTACACTGATGGATCTATAGGATCATAATTATACCATAGTATATAAATTAACACTCAAAATATCCTTAATATTATTAACTTGATTATTAGTAGATGTGACACTTCCTTTTATATGGACAACTATATGGGTTATCTTATTCTCTACCTAGGATTTATTTCCCCTAAACATAGCTACAAAAAATTTAGTGACCAATAATATATCATTTAATTATTTCTTAATAATGACCATATGTCCTTATTATATAACATTTTGGTGAACTTGATCAATTTGTCTTTTATGCCTCTCCAATGTTTAAATTCATATTCTTGGATTACAATAGATAACTTCATATGTTTTCGAGTTTGGATATTATGGGTATTGACCACTAGTGAAAAAACAATTGCTTCTAAAATCGACTTCCTCATCTAGAAAATTCACAATCATTATATCTATATGGATGTGAACATTTAAAGATAAGAAAATAACCATTTGTAAAAATTTATTTGTTTTTATAATGAAAATATTTAATTGGTGGTGAATATTTTTAATCAATGTGACTAGGCATGATGAATTTATACTTCCCTTAGAGATCCCTCCGGGAATGATGTTTGATCTGATTCACTGTATAATTTTGCGCAACCATGCCTAAATGTCCATGATGATACAAACATTGATTCCCATGAGAATGAAATTCTATTACGTGTAATATATTAGTTTATATGGGAATATTTAAATGAGTTTAATTATAATAACATGAATCCTAAAATAGATTACCATAACGTTGTATTTCTATACCTTCTTTCCTCTCTTTGTTCACTATGTAAGGTGGTATTTAGGCCTCAGTTATTACAAAAACATATTATATGTCCACCCTAATCTGGATTAGTGAATCATGTGTAGGGGCGATGAGATCTTATAAACGATGGAAGGAATTAAGGAAAGGAATCATATTGAACACATATGGATCATGTTTTTAGAACAACATGTGAAGGGGGGTATTGTCCTTGACCCTTGAGCCTTAGTCATCATACGGATTTTATCATTCATTGGGAAGGTAATCTCTATAAAGGATAAATCTCTTTCTATAAAACTAGGTATTTCTATATTTAAGGTGATAAATATAAATAAGTCATTTTTTAATATAAATCATACATGGGGATCAATGAATTTTCAGGCCACTCCTCTAGCCACTGTAATATTTTCTATACCATTCGATCTTATAAATACATTCCTCATCAAATATTTATATTTTGGAACCTAGAAAGTGGGTAATATGAGTCTAATATTTTTTATTCTTAATGTGATCAGGTGGATAGGTTTATTTTTTATTTATGAACATTTTCTTTACCTTTCTACCGTACATTCATTTTCCAACAGGATTCCCTCAATCTTTATCACATTCAACCTTCCTGAAATTTATTTTAATATAGATTCTCCATTGAATATATTTTTTCAATTTTATATTATTATGATATTTTACATTAATATAATAAGTCATTTTATTAAATTTCTCCATCTTAAATGATAAACCCATTTTAAATCCATTATATCTATTAGTGGTCCAATATTTGTATTTTACAAAGTAATGAACCATATTTTGTTTTTATACCATCAATTAAATATTTAAATATGACATAATTCTACTTATATAATAATATTAAAAAGTTGAGTGGACAACACTTTTACCAATATATTTTATGTAAAAACTCAATTATGTTCTTTAGGTATCCTAACCATTAGGTTTTTCCATCTTAGTGAAACCCAATTCATATATGAAACCGAAATCATATGGGAAACATGATCATACAATCCTATTACAGTCTCCCGTAACATGATTACCTTAACTCAATAATTCATATAGATCCATATTTGGCATGAAACTAGATAATTAGTTGATTGAGATATTGGAATGTGTTTCCTTACATAGTATTTAATACTTATCATTTTATAGAGTATATTATATACTAACATCTTATCTAATGTACTCTCTATATATATGTATGTATGCTTATAATTATTTATCTTTTAAATCCATATTCCTTCTAGTAAATAAATATGTTCAAATTATTTATATTTTTATGTAATAACACAACTCATTAAATGTGTTTCTAACCCTACTTAAAACCCATATATTATATTTACTCATCCAAATAAATCATATGTATATGGAACATGAAAGTTTTTCATGTATTGGAATAAAATTATATATAATAAAAGTTTTCCATATGGAAAATCCTAGAGTAATATGTATCCAATCCCCACTTTTATATATTGATATTATGCTCCCATACCAATGAGCAGTCAGACCCTGGGGCTCAAAACCCTTAGTTAAATAATCAATAAAGACTTTAGTTGTTACAATATAATAAATCCAAATATGCATAATAATGTATTTAACCACTAAATTAAAGGTCATAATAATTTATTATTTGATTAAATAACTATATTGTGTCCTCATAAAAAAATGTGAACTGGGGATACATTAAACTAAGAATACAATAGTTTTGAAAAATTCAATTTTTATAACTTCTTCATTCATCCAAATATTCAATCAAAATGATATATAATTTTCTCTAATAACATTGATGTTTTTAATGGGGATAATATTTATCTATACATAACAAAAAACATTATCAAAATATTTATTTATAACTTTGTATCGACCATTCATAATATATTATGTAATATAAATGAAGAACATGATATATTTTCTTTGTTGGTATATTTTTTATAAGAAAATACACACATGAATGATAGTTAAAATTACCCATACATTTCCCACATAAATAATAAACATTATTAGATTAATATTCAATAATTAAAATTATTATCCTTCCAAGAACCATAAAGGCTTTGTATCAATGGATAATAGATATGTATAACATTTTATTTCACAAAGGATCCTAATATTTTCTCCCACAATTATCATCTCACATATAACACTTATAATATGTTACCTACATGAGAACGAATCTTTATAACTATGGGAAATGAAACATAACAAAGCGTGAGAATAGATACCCAGTACAGGTAATAATAGGATATATCAATCACAAGAAAACATAAGATAATTATGAGGGTATGAGAAAAAAATCATGTGCATGTTCTCAATATAAATATTAATACTACAAAAATTATAGACCACGAATTGTAAAATCAATTCATATATAGAAGCATAATTAATAATGGTGTTAATGTAGAAAACAATATTAATTATACATAAAATATGAATGTTGAATCATACGTATAAAAAATCATAATATTTTTAATAAATATATTTTTAATCATGTCGAAGCATTGTTTTGTCATAAAAGATATAATTAAATCATACTCATGCATGAATATGTTAATGATTCTATTAAAAATCATGTACTCATATAATATTGTGAGGATATCTAGATCCAATAATGATCACTCATAAACACATGAAAAAATCAATTTGGATTCCTGTCCCTGCATAATCTTGGGAGAAAAGGATGATGCATTCATACACACACATCAAAAGTTGATAAAATAAATTTTCAATAATTTCCATGTTATCATCATAATATAATGATATTTCAATATCACATTTATCAATATATTTTAGGGATATAATATTACCAATCATTGCATAATAAAAATATATTAATATGCATTCCATTATGTATTAAAAACAATCATTATTTCAGGATGTCATAACCCATGGTATAGTAAACGTATTTATTAAAGAGTTAATAAAAAAACTAGAAAAAGGAAAAACCTGTATGGTATCACTAGATTATATCCATAGGGAATTATAACTAACATCCTTGTATATTATCATAGATTAAGAATTCTTTTACAATATATGTGGTATATATCATGGGGAAAATTCCATTTTCATTTTGAAATCAATAATTTGAAATCTAATAAGTTAAATAAAATCAAAGAAAATATTCTCTTTTAAAATAACCCTATAAAAATTTAAAGTTACCTCAAAAAAATTATGTGGTCAATATGTTGGGAAATTCAATTATTTCCCCAATCATTAAAATTAAGATTCTTTTCACACCATCAGAATAAAGTATCCCATTCAAAAGATAATAAGAAGATTACCATTAATCCTTTTATAATGAAGTAAAATATGGGAAAAAATGAATATAATAAATCATCTAATAATATAAAAATCATTTTAGAAATCATTTTAAACAAAATGCGGACATAGAAGATAAAGATTCATGACTAAATAAGAAAAAATGATTATGTTTTAAAAAACATATTCATGGTTATTCAAAGAACTAAATAGATTAAAATGGTACCATTACAGGAAATATACACGAATAAACATAAGATTAAAAAATTAAGGGGTTTTTAGATAATAATAATTTTATTTTCACAATGTAAATTCAAGCATAAACAATCTAGATAACAATGGAATTGAAACATAAATCCCTTACAGATTTGGTAATTTCCCAATAAAAACTCATTATTTATATAACCATATATGGATTTGTAAATAATAATATATATTTTTAATGGAATAATACTATAAATTCATGGGTGTTATATAAATCACAAAAAAGGATCAAGTCATGAGATATGAAAACATTTTCCCGAAGTACTGTCTTGCTTCATACATATTAGAAACTCATATATAATAAATGAAAATTTATTATACCTATATTATATAAAAACTAACATATTTAATTCTGTATATGATTTATTTACAACATATTTTCACAAATATATCAGGAATTTAATATTTAAATCACTGTTCTGGGTGATAATAACATTGTTTTTCATACATGTTTTGATTTTTCAATCCTGATCCTTGTACTTTATCGTGGTTCCATCATCTCCAAAACATTAAAAATGCAATGACTATCAAATTTAGTCATTATATAATCTTTTATAAATATTCATAAAAATAAGTGATGAAAAAATGAATTACATCACTTCATGCAGATGATAGCTTGTACGTACAAACGATTTCTTATTCAACTTTTCAATGGCCGGAATGAAAAATGTAAATAAAAATTCATCATTTTATAATAATTATTATATAATATAGTATATAAATATATTAAATATATTTTTATTACCATACATTTAACGAAGAAAACGATAAACGAATCACATTACTTCTTTTAGGTGGCAGTCCTCACGTACACAAGAGTGACATAATTGTTTTTCAACAGATATAGATGTAAGAATGTACATTAGATATTATAATTTCAGAAGTGTAATTATTACATAAATATTATATATAAAAATTAAATCCATTATCAAAACAAACCATATATAAAAGTTATCGAGAATGAATCAATTTGCTACAAGGTTGTGGTAGTCCATACATACTCATGAGTGATAATTCAGATTTACCATTTGATGAAAATGATATAGAAAATAGTAGATAAATAATAATAATAAAATTTAAGTATTTTTTAGATACATAATTAATTACTTTATAATGTATATAAATCTTATTATGGAGGTATAAGAAGAAATTATATTGAAATTATTTATTTTATAGATATACATCACTGTGGAGAAACCTATTTTGGTTTAATCCTTAACCCTCGAAATGATGGTCTTTAAGAAAATCCTATGATCTAAGAGGTGTTCAATGAATACTATGTGATTTTATGGATTTTTTTGACTGAGAAATAAGGTTTGTTGAATGTGAAGGAGAGGGGATGTGCAGTGCCCTTTTATAAGGGATGGAAAAGAGACAAATGAAATTAATTAAAAGATTAAATAATATATATATCATAATCATTTGTTCTGTAACCATGGAACCAAAAATTAAAATATAACATGTGATAGACTCTAAATAAACTAAAATAATAATATTTGTTCATGTTTCAGATACAATTTAATTCTTATCTTAAATATAACCACTTTAAACTCATTTTATCCTTAATCATGATAACTTAACTTTTTTACTATGATTACATAAATATATGAAAAAAATAAAAGGGAAATCATAAATAAATTCATAAATTTTTATTATAAAGTTTATTCAATTTATAAAATTTTATTTCTATATATATAATAAATTAATTTTATTATAATAACACATAATAAATAAGGAATAGTTTTCAAGAAAATACCAGATTTAAGAGTGATTTTTTTCTCACATTGAAAAAATGTATAAAATTGGATTCTAAGGATTTTTTGGTAAAATAAGAAAACGAGGAATACTTTTATACATTTTTATAAATTCATAACTTAATTAAATATTCCAAACATTCCATTAAATACAAAGAACCATAAATAGTTATTAAATTGACATACAAATAACTTATCTTTATAAAAGTCAAGCTTAGGATCCCTAAATTATAAATAACATTTCAAATAAACTATTTTTGATCATAAATATATATTTTTTCTAAAAACACCAATAAAATTAACTAAAGTTATATTTTATATTCATTTTAATGTTTTAAAAAATAGTTGTGCTTCTTTAACAGAGGTGAAAAATCATTAGCATGTTTACTATTCATAGTAAACAAACATTAAGTTAACACTAATAAATTATATTAATTATTTTGAATAAAATATTTGAATTAATTTTAAAAGGTTAAGTTTATTTTATTGGATTAAATATATTTTAAAATAATCTTCAAAAAAGAAAAAAATATTTTTTAAAAAAAGCATTTTTTAGAAAAAAATGCATTATTAAGCATAAAAGTGGATTTATTCTTATTGCATACCTAGTAAATACAATAAAATGAAGGTTACTAAATATTAATGAATATATAAAATTGAAATTTATTTAATATAGTTAATAAATAGTAATCAATTTAATTAATTAACATAAAAACACATTTCACATATAAAAATAGTTTTTGTTAAAATGTTTTTATGCAAATAAATGAACCTACACAAAATCATGTATAATGAAGATAAACATGAAATTAATTGGAATATTTCTAATTAAATGAGGATTATTATAATTTTTCATAAAATATAAAACATAATGGGAGTTTTAAATTACTTTAAATAATGATAATAATTGATAAAATTTGTATATTAAGTATTTTCACTATTCACCGAGAATTCAAACATTCTAGAAAAAATCCAAAAATTACAGCCTAAGTTAATTCTAATATGATGATTTAAAAAATAATTTTCATTTTATCAATTATAATTTTTAAAAGTGGCATAAAATTTTTATAATGTCGGTTCAGTAATAATACTATTTTTGAAGAAAAAATATTTTGAAACAAAAAATAACATTAATAAAAATTTATTATGTATTTTTTATAAATTAATTAATTAATTTGAATTATATAAAACATTTATAAATATTTTTTATTAAATTTTTTATTACTATTTATACATCCAACTAAATTCTTTTGTTATTATAGTCAATTTTAAATAATAGTATTTTTATCACAGTTCACTTAAATCTTAGTGTTGATTGTAAAGAAAGCTATGAACAATAATATTATGTTAAACAAAATTTTCAAGTTGTTAGATTTTCTACATGTTAAATGAATTTCACCCTTAATATTTTACCTAAGGAATAAAGGGTTTGATTTTTTAAAATACATTTTTTAAAATCCCACATTGTACAAAGGAATATTAAAATTAATTTAAAAATAGGAAGTGGGAAACATAATGTATACTTGAAATAATAAACATTTAGGTTCCTAGATGCGAATTTTATTCATGAAGTTAAAATATAGAAATAGAATATATAACAACATCCAAGGACTATTATATAGTAATGTATAACTTGACCATTGGAATTTTAAGGAACAAAAAAACACAAATTAGTGATGGTTTAAAAGAGCATCATTTCATCAGAATTGAAGGTAAATGAATGGAAATTTTTTAAGATAATTTTCCTAATATTGGAAAATTGTTTTACTATAAATATGGAGTAATACATGAATTATATATAACTGATTTATTTCCATTCCATAATAAAAATTCTATTCTCTAGTTTCACTTCAAACAATTTCATATTTTATCTCTTATATTATTCTAATAAACGAATATTCATGATGATTTTTTGGAATGATTTTTCTATTGATCATCTCGGTTTTTATGAAATGGATTTTAATAAGATTATTTATTTTAGAATCATGTAATTCCTATATTTTTGAATGAATTGTGTTTTTTGTTTTACAAATAATGATGATTTTTTCCCGAAGTAATAAAATAAACTTTTAATGGATCAAACAATTAATAAAATAATGAAATTTCATTACTTATATATCTAAATATTAACAAAAAAATGGATAAAAAAAAGTTATACAATATTGATAAATATAATAAATTAATCTATAAAACATATACAATAACACCCAAAGATGAACTTAAACCATTTCATATGTAATTAACATTATTACTCCTCTAATATATATATATGAACTAATTCAAAACAAAAAATTATGAAATATTTGATCACATATGTCTTTTAAATATAAAATTTATCATTTATCACCATACAACATGAAAAATATCATAACTTCACATACCAAACATGTTAATATCATGATTATATATTTTCTAAAACCATGCTACTAATTCAAAACACTATTAAACCTCATTGAAAACATGTATGCTTCTATAATTTGTTTCTACAAAAAAATCCAATATACTTTATCGATATTAATCATCTACTTATACAAACAATACATTATTATCATAATATAAAGAAGATATTAAGGGTTATCCTTCCCTTGATCATGTGTTCTATGAAAATACAACATTAACACTAAATCAGTTTTTTATTTTATACGTACCATTGAATATATCCCTGAAAATACTTAGGAAGAATTACTAAAGAATAATAATTATATGTTTTATGATTATCATAGCCGAAATATCATTAATATAACACCTATAAAATATAATTATAGGATCCAAATACATAAAAAATTTCATCCTTTCACATAAATTATTGGTATAACATATAACTTTCACTATTCTAGGAGTTAACCCATGGATTAGGGAACATACAAGGATAATTATTTAATTCCCCACACACAATACATTGAAATATAAATTGTAAGTTAGGATGCACTTTATTTTTCTTCATCAAACCCTTCACAATGGTTTATAAAGATAATTTAAATTAACTTAATCATATCCCTCAGGAGTGTTTATCCATGTGTGTAGTCTTAGGCCCCCTCATAGTGCACCGATGATGATCAAATTTATACCCAATCCACATCATTCAGTGTTGTTAACCCTCATTTAATTTGTGACTTCACTACATCCACATTCTAGTATCAATGTCAGGATGCATATCTAGGAAAAAAACATAATTACCACTCTACCCAAACTTTAGTATTTATCATATAATAAGATATATCCCTAAGAGTTTTTATAATTCATTAGAACCCAAATTTCCATTGATTAAAATGATATTCTCTAATAATATCTGGAATGACCCATAAATTTAACACATAGATATTAAATCTCATTATATGAGTATTTAATACAAAAATTTTGATCCATTCCAGAGCCATAAAGGTTTTCTCTCTTTGGAGACTAGATATATAAAAAATTATATTTCATAAAGGTTTTTAAATGTCTCCCACAACGATCTTCTCACATAAAACACTTTTAATACATAACCCACATAAAAAATATCATCAGAACCTATGAAAAGAAAACATAAGAAATGGGGATCTAATATTCCTAGTAAGGGTAAAAATGTGAGATATAAATTATAAGAAAACATAAGATGGTCACATAGGTAAGATAACATAATCAAGTGCCTGATCTCAACATAAATATTCTTAACCAACAATTAATATATTATAAAATATAAAACCATGTAATATCATGAATCATGATCAATAAATGATTTAAATAAGTAATTGACATTCAAGATTCATATTATAGGCATGTTGTATTGTAATCATTGGAAATTAGAATCCTGTGAACAATGAAATTCATAATCCTCCTCATGAATAATATTGTGAGAAAATATGGAAAGAAATCATACCTGAACATCAAAATGTGAACAAATATATTCACAATAATTTTGAAGATTATTCTTGGGAGCATATATAGATTCCATTAAACAAAGACAATAGAATTTGAACAAATATATTCATAGACTTGTATATTCATATTCTTTTGATCATTACTAGATACAATCATACACATCCAAAAAAATTGAAATAGATACTTGGAATAATTTCCATGCCTATCATCATCATCATATAATTTGATATAAATATAAAATAAACTAATTAATTAGATTCATATAATAATATCAACTATCATATAATAAAAAACAATTGATATTCATTCCCTAAGGCTATAAAAACACTAATCATTTCATCAGATCATAACACAAAGAAAATAAAATGAGTTTAATAAAAATGTAATAATAATAATATATAAACATAAAAATAAATATAATTATGGAATTACTTTTTCATATACACAATGAAATATAATCCACATTAATTTTTTTATCATATATGAACAATTACACTAAAATATCAGTGGAATATTGTGAGAAAAATTCCCTTTTCATTTTCAAATTAGTAATTTAAAATATAAATTATTTTAAAAATTTTAATGAAAATATTTTCCTTGAAAAAAACCCTGGAAACATGGAATGGATTCATCAAAACATTGATAGTTCATAATGGTGGGATATTCTATTCTTACACTAATTGATAAAACAATGATTCTATTCACACTATTGGAAAAAAGTACATCATTCAAAAAACAAAAGATGATTCATTTTAAAATTTTATAATATATTACAAATAGGGTAAAAATATGATTAATAATTCATTGAAATAATAGAGGTAAAATTATAGAAATTATGTTAAAGAAAATATGAATATGGATTAAAACTATTATTGACCAATGTAGAAACATATTCACCATTTCATAATAAGATTTTTTCCATCATTTAATGTACCAAAAATGGAAAAGTAGTAATATTACATGAAATATACATGAATAAACATAGGTTAATATAAATGAAAAGTGTTTTTTAGATGTGGATATTATTTTTTCTTCAATATTAATTTAATCATAAACACTCTAGACAAAATTTTGATTGAATCATAAATCTATTATCACTTTGGTAATATCTGAATGAAAACCTCATGAATGAGATAACAATATATGGATTTTTAAATATCTATAATATTATTTTTATCCATAATAACATTCATGCATGTGAATCATATAAACCCTATAAAATAAATAAGTTGGGAATATTCTATATGTCTCAGACAAATTTAAGTGATATGTGAAAAGCCTTACCTTAAGTCTCCTCTTACTTTATACAAACTCGAACAACCTATATGAAATATATATATATTTAATAATATATTAAGGAAAAATTTATATATATAATAGAATATTTGATTTCATTATTACATCTTATAATTATTTTATTAGTAATTGTTTTATTAAAATCACTTTTTTGGTTGATAATTGCTTTGTTATTCATGAATGTTTCACTTCGATAGCCCCAATCGTTGTACTTCGATCATGGTTACATTATAAATAGATTGAAAATATTTTTAATAGTAGAATAATTATTAATTATTTAAACATTTATAACTATTTATATAAGGAAACAATGAAAAGAATGAATAACAACACTTCATAGAGGCGATAATCTGTATACACGCACAAGTGACATTTCCAATTTTTTATGATTAAATAGAAATAAATGTAAATAATAAATAACCATGATATAATCATTATTATATAATATATATAATATATATTAATTTAATATATCTTTATTACCATCCATGTAAAGTGAATAAGAAAAATTAATCACATCACTTTTTAGAGGTTGTAGTCTATAAGCACGCACGATTGTGTTAATGTTTTACAATGAATGGAATGCTAAGAAGGTAGAAAATATTATATAATTAAAGAAGTTTGATTTTTTATTAATATCATATATAAACATTAAATCCACTATATTAGTAACCCATGATTTATGGTAATGGGGAATGAATCATATCATTTTTTGGAAGCAGTAATCCACACATAAGCACAAGGGATACTTTTTATTTCCCATTTGATGGAAAGGATGTAGAAAATATTCGATCAATCAATATAAAAAATTAAGAATATTTATTATTAATAAGTAATTATTTTACAATTAATACCATAGAATTAGATGAGTTATAATAATAAATAAAATTAATAATAATAGGTTTAGAGTTATATCTATTTATTGAGAAACCTATTGTGGCATAGTCATTAAGCCTTGGAAGAATAGTATTTTGGGAAATAAAAGAAGATAAAAGATCATAGGAATGAATATATTAATGTATTTTGTTTATTTATGATGATATATAAGGATCATAAAAAGTTTAGGAGATAGGTGTGTTATTATCCTTTTATAAATGATGGAAATGAACCACTTGAAATTACTTAATAAATTAAAGAATATATATATATCCTAATATTATCAAGTGGAACAGTGGTAACAAAAATTAAAATAAAATATTTTATAGGGTCTAAATAAACTAAAAAAATCCTATTTAAGAATGTTTTTGATACATTTTAATCCTTATCTTTCAGTTAAACAACTTCAAATCCTTTTTTAAAATTGGAATGATAACTTAAATTTTTACCATATTAACTTAATTATATGAAATTAAATAAAAAGGGACTTGTACATTTTTTAAATGATGATTACAAAATTTAGAATATATTTTATTATATTTAAATTCAAGATGCGGTAGAAATTAATTTTAATATATGAACAAATAATTCACAAAAACCCATTTATGAGAAAATTACTGATTTAATAGTAAAAATCATATTATTATTTAATACAGTAATAAATATGTTTATATTATTTTTTTGTTAAATAATAAAAAATAAGATTTTCTATAAATCTATAGTACAAGAAAACATAATTCAATCTTCCAATAATTCGATTAAATACAATGTCCAAAAATAGTCTTTTAATTTGAATAAAATATAACTTATCATCACAAATGTCAAGCTTGGGTTCCCTATTTTTGAAATGTTGTTTTGAAATAAATTATTGAAATTATTTAACATATATTTTAACGAAAAATGCCATTAAAATAGGATAAAATATATTGTTATAGATATTTTATTGTTTTACCCCATAGTCATAATCCAGTTTTACCTCTTTTATCGAGTTGATAAATGTTTAATTTAATTAAAATTAATAATAAAAACATTAATTTAACTAGATTTAATTATATTATTTATTATGATTAAAAGTATTGAACCCATTTTATAGTATTAAATTTCAATAATCATAAAGTATATATTTTTTAAAGGAATTCATAACACAATGAAATACGTTTTTAAAAAAATTATTTTTAAGCATAAAATTGGATTTATTAATTTTCCATGCCATGTACAGTCCATAAAATGAATGTAAAATTTTTTTATTGACTATATAATTTTTTATTTTCATTAAATTAATTAACCGGAAATTATTTAATTATATAATTAATATAAACACATTGTACCCATAAAAAACATGTTATAGAAATAACACGTGTTCATTCCCCAAATGAACTTATACCAAAATCAAGTATAATTATAGTTTCTATGTAACTAATTTGATTATTTATAATTAAAGGAGACCAATGTTAATTTAAGAAACAATTAAAAACATAATGTTATATTTTAATTATGTTATTTATTAAACATAAAATAATGTATTTGAAAAATCTGAAGTATCCCCTATTTACTGAAAAATCTATGAATTTAGAAAAATCCAAAACAATCGTCCTATATTCTTATTTGATATGCTGATTTAAAAAGTAATTTTAATTTTAAAAGGTATACTTTCAATAAATTATAGAAAATAATTATAATTTCGAAGAATAAAATTTAATAAAATGATTTCTGAAGAGAACATATTTTTAAAGCATAAAATCACTTTTTTGAAAATTTAGTACTTATTTATTATAAATTAATCAATAAATTTTCATTATATAAAAACATTATACATAATTTTTTATCATGTGTTTATTCCTATTCATATATCCAATATATTATATAGTTTATGATATGAACTTATAAATAATGATATATTTTTATCATAGTTCATTTTAAGGTCAGTTTTGCATGTTAAGAAAGCTATCAGGTATATTATTATTATAAAAGTTTTAGCTGGGATTCACAATAATGATCATTGAGAATATTATAATGGGATTAATCCTACTAGATTATCAATGTGTTGAATGTATATCTAAATGTTATGTAGGGATATCTTCATCCTTATGGTTTTCTAGATCCTTTCCATTAAATGGTAAGAAAGACAGATGGATATTAAACTTTGAATTTGAGACGAATTGTAAATATTCTATTAAAATGTAACAGTTCAGAAAACTCATCCACCAATGATGAACTAGTTTATATTATTTATATTAGGACAAAATTTTTAAACTAAATATTTGAACTATTAAATATAACTTTTCATAAACATTTAATGAGTTGCAAAAATGGAAACTCTATAAACCCCATTTGTAATTAATTTTTTATGTTTATATATTTAAAATATACATTCAAAGTCCTTATAAGATCATATATTGAAGAAATAACCATTATTTTATCATAATATATGAGTGAGTTGTTTGTATCATGAATTATTAGATAATTCATAATCTCCCATGATGATAACAATAACATTGTGAAATACACTATTACATTAGCTAGCTCAGCACAAACAATGACATGCTTTGAAACTCTACACCATGAGTTTTCAATTAGTTCATATTTCTAACATAGTTCCAATGAATTAATTCTCTAATCCACATAATAATCTTACCCATAAAAATATTGTAATGATAGATATATTGTTTTTAATTAAATAATAAATTTTATTCACTATCCATGCCACCAAAACATCATTTATTAAACTGAATCCATTGTGTTAATTATTAAATAATATTAAAAAAATGAACCAAATAAACATTGTTAAATGAAATAAAATAACTATAACTAATATATTTCATTATTATCATCATAAACATTGACAATTATTACTGACCCTCTATCCTCCATTCATTATTCTTTAGCAAGTCCATTATCATTATAATGATCCATAAATTTATGTGTTAGTGAAATTATGGTTGGGTTAGTTTCTTATGAATTCAGTGTAGGATTGAATTTGAATTTCTGGATTCAAATTTATGGAGTTTATTCTTAGATATGTGGAAGTGTTTTATTTTATATTTCAAAGGTGAATATTTTGTGGATAGATTGAATTTTAATTTTTGGATTCAAATCATTGGATGGAAGACTAAGATATTTTTTAAGAGTTTTATTGTATTATTCAAATGTTTAATTTTTTTGGATAATTACTTTGAAGAAGTTATTTGGTTGTAAGTAGTTTAAAATTGGGGTGGATATTGTGTATTTTTTAGTATTTCCTTCTCTTTAATTCAAATTAACACAAGACTCAATACAAGAAATTACACATAATGCAACTAAGAAGATTGATAAGTCTAGTGTCTGGGAATTAGGTATATTACATAACAATTTAAAATTTAATAACCATCAACTTCATTGAAAACATTTATAACATTCTCGCACATTATGCTACATGGGATAACTTAGAGATATACAAAATAAAGGGGTGAGATATTACATTATCTAAGGGAATAAGAATGCTATATGGTAATAAAACCCAGAAAATCAGCATATCAATGAGGAATAAAAGGAATAGTACATTAAAGATTATTTCATTATGAAAACCCTAATTTTTGAATGGGATAGAGATATTCCAATGACTCTACCCCTGATTTTGAAAAATGATTAATGTTGGATCTCTTGAGAATAAGCTTCAGACGCCCTCAAGTTTTGAATATATTTTCACCATTGGTTCTTATCTAATCATATTTCCAATAGCTCCAACCATTATTCTAGATTTAGAGATCATTCATCTAGTATCATACACACTTTATGGTTCTTTGGGTCTTTGGATGATCTTTGTTACCTACGGCTCAATAGTGGCATCATCATCTATCACTCATTTCACAGAGGTTATTCTCTAGTAGATGCCTACTTTACGAGAATTATTATTAATCTAGATTCTAGAAATTTCTTCTCCATAATTTTTCTCTATTTTGTAGGACGGATACCCTACGATTAATTTCCCACTATCGTCATTTAAGAAGGCTATAGGTACTCACAAATTATTCTTGGTGGTATGATTCGAGGAATGAAAACCCTCCTTATAATTTTGTCTATCCTTTTTAAGATCCTGGGGCTTTGACACCCCTAAAAATGTATCATTCCTCAACCAACACACTTTTTTCCACCATCCATGCCTCTCAGGAAGATTTTGTTAAGGGTTGGTCATTATGGACCTAATTCATTGGACACTAGTGGTTTAATCTCTTTCATTGGTACAAAGATGTGAACCTTTGGAATGAGACTCCCAGGTAGTGGATTAGGTTATTTTACTTGGGTTACCTCTTTCATTATTCAACAACTCCTTTTGTTGAAGGATCATGGACACTCATGGAGAATTTTTATGTGCGGATGAGTGGATGTTGTTACTTCTAGAGGTATCAGTTGATCGAAACGGTATTGAAATGGATCTCTCTCAATCCCTTACATTCCAAATCGACCATCTTGTTGAATATGCCTCAGAGTGGTGGTAATGACTCTCTTATCACTTTCAGGTGTGATACGATAGGCACTTCAAAATCCATGGTTATAATGTGTCATTGTATATTTTATAGTTCTCTCATCGTGTGGAGTTGCATCACCAGGAAACATAATCCACCATGAGGTCACCTCCAGTTCCTTCCACTTATCGTTACCGTGAGGCTGTCCTTTCTCAGTTCATTCCACCCATAACCCATGGTGTTTCTCCTTCGTAATCTCTAATTATCTTGCTATATTAATCTTTTAGTGATTTTATTGTTCTACATCATGAATCTTCTATTAGTCTTCCCAATACCCTCATTTCTAATGCATGTTCCCAAGAAATCAAACCTTCTGGTTCCTCTTCATCGTCTAGGTATTCACTCCACCCTAGTGTCTCAATACATACCTAAAGCTTGTTGCAAGTAGTTAGAGTCCTTGCTTTCTCAGCCCATTGACCCCTCTTCTGGGGTTCCTATTCCCCCAATAGAATCTGAATACTTTGCCAAATATTACATTAATGTAGATGTGCATATATAGAAGGTCATTCCCTTGGCCAATATCTCATGGGATTCAGCCCCGCTAGCCATCTCTCTTATTTGTGCTTCTAACTTGAAAAATACATTATCATATGTCCTCGAGGATTTGAATCATTCATCTCTCTCTCCTAATTAAATTCTAAGTGGAGTATGCATGAGGTCTTGATCCATGAAAGGATCATCTTATATGGGTCTTCCTTCTAATAGTCATTCCTCACCTAGGGCCAAATCTTTGCACACATTATTCTGATGATTTTTATTTTATATTATGGAATGCTCATAGCCTGGAGACATGAGTGAACACAATATTTTTTCCACTAAAATCTCTAGAAATAAGATTTCAATTAACACAATTTTGTAACCCAAAAAAAACTATTCTAATATTGTCAAGTTCGCGTAAAAGATGGTATTTTATATATTCATGCCTACTGGGTCCTCATAACACTATATATTTATTTTTACGAATAAATAGTTCTTTGTGAATATTATGGAAGTATATGATCAATATATCATGGTGAATGTTGGCTATGGAAATGAATCCTATTTAATTTCTTTTTCCAATTCTATGTGTGACTCGAAGCTGAGGGAGTTGTTGTGGAGGGACTTGGAACTATTTGATCCAGGTAACATGGCTTGGATTATTGGAGTGGAATTCAATGTCAGACACGATCCCTCTAAATAAAGGGCGGGGGAACATATCATTGGATGGATATGAAATAGTTTATTTATTTCATAACATAGAATGTCCTTTTGGACTACAATTTTCTAGGGATAAATTTAAATGGTGCAACAATCAGAAAGAAAGACGACGTCTATGGTGAAAGCTTGATCATTTTTTATCTAACATACATGTTGTTTCACATTTTCTAACACTAATTTTCTTTATCTGGATCACGCTATTTTGAAAAATTCTCCCCTGCTGGTTTGTATTCTTCCTGGAGATCCTTTGGCCTACAATATTTCTCTCTCCATATATTGGACAACAATTTTGGACTACCCAACAATGGTTCAGGCTTCTTAGAGGAGGACCACACAAGACACTTCATGGACCAACGTTCATAAGAAAACATAATCAATTGAGGATATATCACCAGGCATGGATCAAAATCTGAGACTTGATATTTTTGGATGTGGAAGAGGTGGAACATGAGATGGAGCTAGTTAAATCTATTCTTGAAGAGGGCTTGGATGATTCTCTTTTCAATGACCTTACTGAAAAAATCATATGTTAGCTGGTTTACTACATGAATAAGAACACGTTTATTAGGAAAGATATAATCATAAATGGCTAAAGAATGGTGACACAAAATAAATTGTTTTTCCAATATTGTATCAAAGAGAAGAAAATGGTTATATCTCACAAATTCTGTATGGAGGACGACTCTTTCACCAAGGACCTGGATGTCGTGGGTAGGATGGTGGAAAATACCTTTAAAATATGCTTGCGGGTGTCAATCATGCCATGCTGGATGGGTATCCTAGAGTCCAGTTGATCTAAGGGGAGCATATACCTTGGGTAATTCGGAGTAATTTCAATTTAGTCCTTGAGAGAATACCATATAAAAGGGACATTTGGAAGGTGGTGTATTCATTAAATCAATAAAGTTTTCTATGGCCTAATGTATTTTTTGGTTCTATTTATATGCCATCATGGATGGTGATTAAGGATGATCTAGTAAATATAATTAGGGTTTATTTCACAGTATTATTTTTCCTCGAGTGGCTTGTGCACTAAAAATTGTTATCCATATAAATATTAGGGGACCCTAATCTATTAAACATTATAGAGATATTAGTATTTGTATTTTCCATACATGGTTCTTGATAGTGTGATAAACTTGAGATGTTCAAGTTAATTTCATGTGTAGATTTCCGAGGAACAACATGGTTTCATTAAAGGAAGGTCCACTCATGCATCCATTGCTCTTGCAAATGTGATGATTGGTGAAATCAATAGAAAGTGTTCAGGCTCTAACATTTAAATTAAAATAATATTGGAAAATTATTATGATAATATTCAATAGGGATTTATATTAAATGTTATTTCATCCATGGGATTCTCTTTGTAACACCCCAAGATTTCATAGTGTGTTATTTCTTCAAAATAATTCAATAACTTGCACTACACGCAACACCGAGTTCAATCACACCTTGACTTACAAAAAAAAAAGCCATTAAAAGAGGTCATGAATAGTATTAACTAAATTTTAAACTTTATATATTCCTTATAATTTTAGAATCCATATTATGAGTTTCTTAGTCATAATGCAAGAACAGATTTATTTTCAGTATTGCACTTTTATCAACTTTTAATAGTGAAAAATTTTTAAATACAATATTTTGAACTTTTTGACTAAATGGAGACATCAAAAAAATTTAAAATGAAACATCCTAAGCTTCCACGGTTTGCTTTCCTTTGAATAAAACAGTAGCGTGTGTTGTACGCAACTTCGAGTTTTAACACACACCACAAACGATCAAACTAGCAGTTATGAATATTAATACATACTTTTTAAAATTATATATATTTTATATTTCAAAATGGCCTTCATTTTTGGATTTGGAATATCTAATTTAGCCTAAGGTGAAATTTCGGTACTTTTCGGATAACTTTAATAGTTTGATGAATAGTGAAAATTACTAAATTTTAATTAAAAACAACTTTTTTAATCAAAATAATTAATAGAGATAAATTATGAATTTTAGTAGTTTTAAAGTATATTTATAATATATTTTTACCATTTAATATAATGTTGGTCATTGGACATAATTTTACAATTAAACCGAACATAAACAAGTGTCAATCTTTTGATAGTTATTATCTCTTAAAAACACGCTTTTTTGTTTTGATAGCGGGAATTAGTTTTAAATTAATTTCTGCCACTTCTGTGTTTTGAATTTAGGAAAATGGATTCCATATTTGGAATCAGGAAGTTCAAATTGTGTAAATAGGTAACTTTTATTTTTAGACATTTTGAATAATTACTGCGGTAAATATTATATTTACCATGGTTAAGGGTAAATCCGGTAAATAAGGGTTAAAAAATAATATTATAATAATAATAAATTACCCTAAAACGTGTCTTAACCATATTGGTTGATACATGGTCGACCATGGGCATCTTTGGGTCGATTTTGGGACCCCATGGATCGACTTGTAAGTGATAACGACACTTTATTTTAATTAAGTTAAAATGAATACAAAAATGACACAAGCATATATCTTTTAGAAAAACAATTTTTACATAGGGTTATATATGTTTTATTTTTGATTATAAATATTCATTAGAAATATAAACAGATTTTCTACATAATTATATTTTATTTGTAATTTTTAGACATTAAATAATTTATTTTATTTATGACACAATGATGATGCAGTAATTACTATAATAGTGAAAAATTAAAATAATTGATATTCTAAATACCCAAATAAATATAATATGAAACTTTTAATGAATTAAAATAATTTTCTAGGATAATATGATATATTAGGATTGATTTAATTGACTTTGTTCGAAGTAATCAATCTGTTATGAGTTTCACAAAAATCAACTATTGAATAGTGTCAAAATTGATATAAAAGATTTCTTAAAACAAATATTATATTATTAATTGATATTAAATTCCTAAAAATCTAAGGATCGGCAAAAAGACTTATATCATTATAGGTTCATCATTAATGGACCACTTGGAGGTCTCTTGGATGTATATAGCATGTTTATTAACCATATTATATAAAAATACAAAGAGACATTGTAAAAGTGAAACTAATTAACTTAGAGTTAATACTTAAAGATAAGGTTAATATAAGTACCCAAACCTATCTAAATTCTATTGGTTGAGTGTTTTTCTACCTATCCCCACCTTAACCTCTGAATAGTCAACTTTGGAGCCATTAGAAACTGAATATGAATTTATTATAAATTAATATTTCTAGCTTTTCCAAAGGTGCCCCTCACCCCTCTTATAAAAAGGCACTCCTCCTTCTCATTTCTTCACACCTTCAAAGCCTTTTGGTTCGTCCAAACTCTGCCCAAATACTCTTCCAACTTCCCTCAATACAACCTATAGGCCTTAGTTTGATCAGAAAGCCAACCTAAGGATCCCTTTTGATCAAATCAAAAGGAAGAACCCGAAGAAGAGGTAATGTTTTCACCACCCCTTTTTAAGTTCCTTTCTTCTTCCACTTCCTCTTTCTTTGTTATTACCATTATAAAATAATAACTCCAGTATCATATATATACTATGATGTTATTATAAATATGGTACAACCATATTTAGTATTCTATCCATCCTTTGAATAAAATGTCACCATACGTGCGTACGTACGGCTTACGTCTCCACGTCGTGGTGTAATTGTTATTCAATATATTATTATTTGGATGGGTAAAATAATGATGTGTAACTCATGTAAATAATAAATATTACATGATAATGATTCCGTATATATGATATAAAATCCAATTATATCTTATTTTAACATCAAAAGAATGATATTGTCGCTCGTGCGTATGTACGGACTACCGTCTCCACGAACACGATGAGATTCATTGTCCATCATATCCATTCAAGTATAATTATAATTTGATGATTTAAAAATAGTATCTAAGGACTTGATATTATTCTGGATATGAATAATATTCATCCCATTAATAACGAATATGGCTCACATAACAAAGAATATAAAGTAAAATGAACCCGTTAACACCGGAAATAACGATAATTCTAAGATATTATTAACAAATCAATGTTAAAAGATCATATATGATATCATATTAAAGTAAATGATTTTTTTATTATCCAATAACAATTATTTAACCATTATACAGGAGGTAAACCTACCATCGACCAAGGAAAAAGTACAAGTAAGGGATTTTCTTATCTCACTTTCAATTCCGGGAGATTTCGATTGTTCGCCACTAAATTATTGAAAGTGGTGTATTGTGTACTGAAATTTGATATATATTATCATGATTATATTTATATTCATGTTATTCTGTAAATAATTTGGTGGTTATTAACTTTTGGTCATACGACTCAGTTGATTAACGTGGTAAGAAGTTTCTTATCTCGCTCTTAATTTCGTGAGAATTCCATTGTTCACCACTTAATTATTACATGTGGTGTATGTGTACTGCCCATGATTGTATTCATTGTGTAATATACTTTAATTTATGGGTATTTACATAGTCATGGTAGGATCCTTATTTCATGGTTGTTTGTTTCATAAGTTACCAAATCGATATGGGAATTTGAGATTTCAATTTCCACTCATTCGGCTTTACGCATATTTCATTGATTATGTTACTCCACGATTATGTGTGGAATCACTATTCATTTGATTATGTCATAATTTCCACTCCCCTTCATGTGGATATACTTTTGATACACATAATCACTCCATTGATAATTCTCAAGTCATTAATATGAATTTGATAAGAGTAATTTTAACTCTTTCACCATTTGTTGAGTTAAACATCCAATTCGTTGGTGTTGTTTCTACAAGAATATGTGTGAATATCCTTTGATTGTTTTACAATGAATATTCAATCATATTTAGTGTATTTATATTTTTTCACACATAATTATGTCGTTGATTTATCCTTAACCTGAGGATACAGCCTTTATGAGAGATTTCATCTCAATTTACATTCAACTGAGACTTCTTTGTTTATATACACCAAATCACTTTTATGTGGTGTATATAATGTACTTAGACATAGTATATCATGAATCCCTTTATTCTCATGATATTACAAATTTTTGATTAACTCAAATATTTGTATTCAAGTGTCTCTCTTTTGGTTAGAATCTCTAACCAAAATACCATTTTAAAATGTTTTAAAGACTTATTCTTCTATATCTTGCTCATTAATGTCCATGTTTTAAAAATAGTTTTAAGGATTTATTAATATGGACATTAAAGTTTTAAAATTAAAACTCCTTTTAAAAGTTTCAAAGTGGTATGGGACACTTTTATTCAAAAAAAATCTATTTTTAAATGGCTTCTTGACAAATAGTGTGACTTTTAAATGATTTCAAGAAAAGGGGGATATTTCCCTCAAATAGTTTTGATGATTATTTTCATCTATGTCAACATCCATAATTATTCATGATTGAGGTTAATGTGATACAATACAATCTTCCATATTGTATCAAATGAGTTATGTTTGACTGTGGATGTTCTATTTTTATACCATTCATGGTTTGTGGTTAAAGTATTGACATTTCATGTGCTAGTTTTAATACGAATGTTTATTTTATGTTTAAACCTATTCATATGAGGAATGCATTGGACTTAATAAGTGATGGGTGGAGCCCACTATAGCTCCTCGATGCATCGGTAGGTCTCATGAGACAAACTAGTGTCTTGCCACAAGGCCTTGGAAAAATCTTATTTGAAGTCTTGGCACGAGGCCTTGGCTATGTGGTTATGATAGTCTGGCATTATGCATTCCATCATTATGAAAGTGGTTATTGATATTGCATGTGATCATTCGACTAGTAGAATATCCATGTGAGTAAGTAAATGGAATTATTTCATTTTACCTTTTCCATTTTATGCTGAATTTCAAGTTTAAAAGGCTTTTGTTTTAGTTATAAATTTCCTTAAGTGTTTATGCTTATTTATGAAAGCTTCTGCTATAATGTTATCCTTACTGAGCATCTGAGCTCACCCCTTTCAATGTTTTATTTCTTTCCCGGGATTATGAAGAAGTAATTTATGAATGACCTGCAGGGATAGTATGAGGGGATATGAAGACAAGATGTTTTTTTATGATGTAATGTAAAATTTATGGATGTATCTAGTTATTCCAAGGCTACTAAACTAATCGGTCTTTCGAGACTTGATCTTTCTCGTGATCATTCCAATGTTATGTAATAATGAACCGACTCTAGGTAATTAGGGTCGTGGCATTACAGTTGGTATCAGAGAAGGTTTAGTACAAACCTTGGTAGCTAGATTTAGATAAACTCTGATTAGAGCACGTAGACCTAAGATGAAATTTGAGGATTAGTATAAAAGAACTTCCTAGAATTTTGGTATTGTGGAGATTTTGTGAGTTTTCCGAGCAATACATCCCTGTCTGGATACGAGCAGGTAGAGGCGGCTCTGGCACAGATGTACCTAGGGGTAAAACCCGAAAACACTGCTTTGATCTAGACTCGAACGAGAACTGGTGCACGACAACGGGCCTTGCTGCACTCTTGGTTACGACACTCCCGGGGGATATGCTTAGGATAATTTACATTTTCTTTACAAACCAATTTAAGTAATATATACATAATATGAGAGTAAATGACCTTGGTTAATCCTAATATGTTTCAAATTGAGAATATGGTGACATTTTAATATCTAAATGATTTTATGACTACTATTACTCACACAATGCTTTCTGGTTTTAGTCAATGGCTGGATTCCAAGGAAGTCATAGTGACTTAGAGAATGATGTACAAGGTGGGAACGGTGGTGGCAACGAGAAAAAAAATGGAATGTTGATAGGCGTAAAAGATATCATCTTTATGCCAAATCAGTTTTCCAAAAATATGATCAAAAACATATATATTAACCAACTCCCAGACTCAACAAGGAAGAGAAAGGTGATAAATGATAAGATCTCCAGCAATATAGACCATGGAGAAAAGAAACCTCAATTTTCATCATGCAGGAAATGTGGAAAGAGACACCCAGGAAAGTGTCTCAATGGGACAACGAAATGTTTTACGTGCGGGAAGGAAGGACATAAAGTGAAGAATTGTCGAAGAAAAATGAAGAGTACTATGGAAGAAGATAAAAATGGTCCCAAGAGTCCATTTACAGTCATTTTCCGTAAATGTAGGGGACCTGGCCTTTACCTGAGTGAATGTCCTATTCTATAGAATATTTTCATGGTCAAAGAACAAGCTATGTGGAAATAAATGGTTGGAGAAAAATTTAAAAAGTATTAGCACTCCTTGTTGATGGGTTTACTTTGGAATAATTTTCTCTTGTATTTGTAACCCCGCTGTTTTCCATGTGAGAATGATATTTGAGGAAGAATTGTCTCTTCTCTTGTGGATATAGGTATAAATAACCATTTGATTTTATATGATCATTGGGGTTTGAGAAAATGATAAGTTATTATAATTTGGGATGAAAATGCAAAGTATGATATAACATTTGTGGTTAAATTATGTTATTTTGAGGAATTTATCTCATTTTGGTAATATTATAAAATATAGTTTTTGAAAAAGGACAACACGTAGACCGTGTGACAACCCGTCGCGTTGGACAATGCTGTGGGAATCGAACCCACAACCAAAGTGTGATTGGGATTTATCGTCTACCACTGGACTACGTGAAGTCCCTGGTTAGTGTGACTTTTTTTTTGTTAAATGATTTTATTGATCAATAATAAGATTATTTGGGTTCTTATGTCTTATCAAATGAATACCCTTGGTATAGGAAAATGATTTGGTGATTAAGTGATAAATGTTATTTTGGAAGATGTTCATTTTGTTAGGAACACTATATGCCCAAGGAAAATAGAATACAATGAGGTTTCATTTGTAGAGTAATGGTGGATTTTTATCTACGTTTTTATTGTTGATTTATAGTGATTTGGGTTATTTATGGAAATGATTAACCTATAACATAGAATATGTGATGATGTTAATTACTTTTAAGTATGTGACTTTAAGAGTATTTGATGTCATTTGGAGATACAATGTAACATGGGAGACTACATAATCAAATTCTTCTATGTTTTGGGTTTCAATATTAGTTTGGATTATATTAACGGATTTTAAGGACAATTGGTTATTGAATGGTATCTATTTAACTTTGGGGTATTGTTGGTTTAATTTTAGAAATTAAGATTAGTACATATTTATATCAATGAATATCCTTTTGGGGGATCATTAGATCATTCACTAACCGTTTTGGTTTTGATTAATCTTCAAAGACAATGTAAATATATGGTTTATCCTGCATGGATCATGTGATTCTATAGAAGTTTATTCTAGCTCTTCTAATGTGACCAAGTCTTCTTGAATACATATCGTTTAAAAAAAATTGAGTTATCGGTGGAAATTTATTAAAGAATGAAAATATACTTAAAATGTAAGTATATCTCATAATGTTCTTAGTCAATATCATAAATTAATTCCTCTTCCTTATGTAATGTAACTTTAAAAAAAATGTTGTCCTAGATGGTACCTTAAATCATCACTAATTTATGGCTTTGGGATTGTTGGCCTTTTCATAGCCATGTTCTCTACCACTCTCCATCAGATAATTGATGGTTAGATTTCTCTTCCATATCCATATTTTCCTACATGGAACCCTAGTATGTGTTATTTTCGGTAATCTTCATACTTTCCACTCTTTATTTTAAATAGAGGCCTCATTAATTCATTTTTCGATGTGGGATTTCAACTAAGATATTTTGAAACGTCAAAAATGTGTTATCCCAATACCCTATGTTTTGTTGGACCGATGGTATTTCAAATAATCATAGATTGATGAGTTTAAGGACCTCAATTTTATACTTGTTTGTGATTGATGACCTCAATCACTACCTATAAATATTTACGTTTTTCCTCCAATTATATGTCTCTAATTACCTCCAATGTTCTCCTAATCGAGATCATAATTCGAGGATGACCCTTTCATTTCTCTTTTCCTCATATTAAGACTAAATTTTAGTAACCCAATTTCTGATGTGGGTTTTCCCACAAATATATTTTCTATTTTCAACCTTTTATTTTTGAAGAACAATTTAAAATTGCGAGGACTCAATTTATTGAAGGAGGGGAGAATGTAACACCCCAAGATTTCATAGTGTGTTATTTCTTCAAAATAATTCAATAACTTTCACTACACGCAACACCGAGTTCAATCACACCTTGACTTAAAAAAAATCCATTAAAAGAGGTCATGAATAGTATTAACTAAATTTTAATCTTTATACAATCCTTATAATTTTAGAATCCATATTATGAGTTTCTTAGTCATAATGCAAGAACAGATTCATTTTCAGTATTACACTTTTATCAACTTTTAATAGTGAAAACTTTTTAAATACAATATTTTAAACTTTTTGACTAAATGGAGACATCAAAAAAATTTAAAATGAAACATCCTAAGCATCCACGATATGTTTTCCTTTGAATAAAACAGTAGCGTGTGTTCAACGCAACTTCGAGTTTTAACACACACCACAACCGATCAAACTAGCCGTTATGAATAGTAATACCTACTTTTTAAAATTATATATATTTTATATTTCAAAATGGACTTCATTTTTGGATTCGGAATATCTAATTTAGCCTAAGGTAAAATTTTGGTACTTTTCGGATAACTTTCATATTTTGATGAATAGTGAAAATTACTAAATTTTAATTAAAAACAACCTTTTTAATCAAAATCATTAATAGTGATAAATTATGAATTTTAGTAGTTTTAAAGTATATTTAGAATATATTTTTACCATTTAATATAATGTTGTTCATTGGAAATAATTTTACAATTAAACCGAACATAAACAAGTGTCAATCTTTTGATAGTTATTATCTCTTAAAAACACGCTTTTTGTTTTGACAGCGGGAATTAGTTTTAAATTAATTTCTGCCACTTCTGTGTTTTGAATTTAGGAAAATGGATTCCATATTTGGAATCAGGATGTTCAAATTGTGTAAATAGGTAACTTTTATTTTTAGACATTTTGAATAATTACTGCGGTAAATATTTTATTTACCATGGTTAAGGGTAAATCCGGTAAATAAGGGTTAAAAAATAATATTATAATAATACTAAATTACCCTAAAACGTGTCTTAACCCTATTGGTTGATACATGGTCGACCATGTGCATCTTTGGGTCGATTTTGGGACCCCATGGATCCACTTGTAAGTAATAACGACGCTTTATTTTAATTAAGTTAAAATGAATACAAAAATGACACAAGCATATATCTTTTAGAAAAACAATTTTTACATAGGGTAATATATGTTGGATTTTCGATTATAAATATTCATTAGAAAGATAAAAGGATTTCCTAAATAATGTTATTTTATTTATAATTTTTAAACATTATATAATTTATTTTATTTATGACACAATGATGATGCAGTAATTACTATAATAGTGAAAAATTAAAATAATTGATATTATAAATACCCAAATAAATATAATATGAAACTTTTAATGAATTAAACTAATTTTATAGGATAATATGATATATTAGGATTGATTTAACTGACTTTGTTCGAAGTAATCAATCTGTAATGAGTTTCAAAAAAATCAACTATTGAATAGTGTCAAAATTGACATAAAAGAGTTCTTAAAACAAATATTATATTATTAATTGATATTAAATTCCTAAAAATCTAAGGTTCGGACAAGAGACTTATATCATGATAGGTTCATCATTAATGGACCACTTGGGGGTCTCATGTATGTATATAGTAAGTTTATTAACCATATTATATAAAAATACAAAGAGACATTGTAAAAGTGAAACTAATTAACTTAGAGTTAATACTTAAAGATAAGGTTAATATAAGTACCCAAACCTGTCTAAATTATATTTGTTGAGTGTTTTGCGACCTATCCCCACCTTAACCTTTGAATAGTCAACTTTGGAGCCGTTAGAAACTAAATATGAATTTATTATAAATTAATATTTCTAGCTTTTCCAAAGGTGCCCCTCACCCCTATTATAAAAAGGCACCCCTCCTTCTCATTTCTTCACACCTTAAAAGCCTTTTGGTTCGGCCAAATTCTTCCCAAATACTCTCCCAACATCCCTCACTACAACCTAGAGGCCTTATTGTGATCATAAATCCATCCTAAGGAGCCCTTTTGATCAAATCAAAAGGAAGAACCCGAAGAAGAGGTAATGTTTTCACCAGCCCTTTTTAAGTTCCTTTCTTCTTCCACTTCCTCTTTCTTTGTTCTTACCATTATAAAATAATAAATCCAGTATCATATATATACTGTGATGTTATTATAAATATGGTTCAACCATATTCAGTATTCTATCCATCCTTTGAATAACATGTCACCATATGTGCGTACGTACGGCTTACCGTCTCCACGTCGTGGTGTAATTGTTATTCAATATATTATTATTTGGATGGGTATAATAATGATGTGTAACTCATGTAAATAATAAATATAACATGATAATTATTCTGTATATATGATATAAAATCCAATTATATATTATTTCAATATCAAAAGAATGATATTGTCGCTCGTGCCTATGTACGAACTACCGTCTCCACGAACGCGATGAGATTCATTGTCCATCATATCCATTCAAGTATAATTATAATTTGATTATTTAAAAATAGTATCTAAGGACTTGATATAATTTTGGATATGAATAATATACATCCCATTAATAAAGAATATGGCTCACATAACAAAGAATATAAAGTATAATGAACCAGTTAACACCCGAAATAACGATAATTCTAAGATATTATTAACAAATCAATGTTAAAAGATCATATATGATATAATATTAAAGTAAATGATTCTTGTATTATTCAATAACAATTATTTCACCATTATACAAGAGGTAAACCTACCATCAACCAAGGAAAAAGTACAAGTAAGGGATTTTCTTATCTCACTTTCAATTACGTGAGATTTCCATTGTTCACCACTAAATTATTGAAAGTGGTGTATTGTGTACTGACATTTGATATATATTATCATGATTATCTTTATATTAATTTTATTCTGTAAATCATTTGGTGGTTATTAACTTTTGGCCATACGACTCAGTTGATTAACGTGGTAAGGAGTTTCTTATCTCGCTCTTAATTTCGTCAGAATTCCATTGTTCACCACTTAATTATTACATGTGGTGTATGTGTACTGCCAATGATTGTATTCATTGTGTAATATAATTTAATTTATGGGTATTTACATAGTCATGTTATGATCCTTATTTCATGGTTGATCGTTTCTTAAATTACCAAATCGATAAGGGAATTTGAGATTTCAATTTCCACTCATTCAGCTTTACGCATATTTCATTGATTATATTACTCCAAGATTATGTGTGGAATCACTATTCATTTGATTATGTCATAATTTCCACTCCCATTCATGTGGATATACTTTTGATACACATAATCACTCCATTGATAATTCTCAAGTCATTAATATGAATTTGATAAGAGTAATTTTAACTCTTTCACCATTTGTTGAGTTAAACATCCAATTCGTTGGTGTTGTTTCTACAAGAATATGTGTGAATATCCTTTGATTGTTTTACACTGAATATTCAATCATATTTAGTGTATTTATATTTTTTCACAAATAATTATGTCGTTGATTTATCCTTAACCTAATGATACGGCCTTTATGAGAGATTTCATCTCAATTTACATTCAACTGAGACTTCTTTGTTAATATACACCAAATCACTTTTATGTGGTGTATATAATGTACTTTGACATAATATATCATGAATCCCTTTATTCTCATGATATTACAAATTTTTTATTACCTCAAATATTTGTATTCAAGTGTCTCTCTTTTGGTTAGAATCTCTAACCAAAATACCATTTTAAAATGTTTTAAAGACATATTCTTCTATATCTTGCTCATTAATGTCCTTGTTTTAAAAATATTTTTAAGGATTTATTTATATGGACATTAAAGTTTTAAAATTAAAACTCCTTTTAAAAGTTTCAAAGTGTTATGGGACACTTTGATTCAAAAAAATCAATTTTTAAATGGCTTCTTGACAAATAGTGTGACTTTTAATTGATTTCAAGAAAAGGGGGATATTTCCCTCAAATAGTTTTGATGATTATTTTCATCTATGTCAACATACTTCATTATTCATGATTGAGGTTAATGTGATACAATACAATCTTCCATATTGTATCAAATGAGTTATGTTTGACTGTGGATGTTCTATTTTTATACCATTCATGGTTTGTGGTTAAAGTATTGACATTTCATGTGCTAGTTTTAATACGAATGTTTATTTTATGTTTAAACCTATTCATATGAGGAATGCATTGGACTTAATAAGTGACGGGTGGAGCCCGCTATAGCTCCTCGATGCATCGGTAGGTATCATGAGACAAACTAGTGTCTTGGAACAAGGCCTTGGCAAAATCTTATTTGTAGTCTTGGCACGAGGCCTTGGCTATGTGGTTATGATAGTCTGGCATTATGCATTCCATCATTATGAAAGTGGTTATTGATATTGCATGTGATCATTTGACAAGTAGAATATCCATGTGAGTAAGTAAATGGCATTATTTCATTTTACCTTTGCCATTTTATGCTGGAGTTCAAGTTTAAAAGGATTTTGTTTTAGTTATAAATTTCCTTAAGTGTTTATGCTTATTTATGAAAGCTTCTGCTATAATGTTATCCTTACTGAGCATATGATCTCACCCCTTTCAATGTTTTATTTTTTTCCCAGGATTATGAAGAAGTAATTTATGAATGACCTACAGGGATAGTATGAGGGGATATGAAGACAAGATGTTTTTTTTATGATGTAATGTAAAATTTATGGATGTATCTAGTTATTCCAAGGCTACTAAACTAATCGGTCTTTCGAGACTTGATCTTTCTAGTGATCATGCCAATGTTATGTCATAATGCACCGACTCTAGGTAATTAGGGTCGGGGCGTTACACTCTTGGTGGATGTATGGCATGTTTTTCAGGTGGTTCGGTTCGACATGGTTTTTAGTTAACTTCATGGGAAAATCTGTGGTTTTTTCAATGGACTTTGAGGCCAGGGATAATGATATCCTCTTTCTCATCTCATTTCCATTATAGATGAATATTATTTTAGTAATTTTTTTATTCTTTCGAAACATAACATAAGAACCCATCTATCCAACTATGGGAGTCACATTAGTGGAATCTCTCATATCTTTTTTGTGGAGGATATTTTATATTTATTAATGAGAGTAGGATATATCTCTATAGAATATCTTATGATGTGGAAGAATATAGAAAATGCAGTGTCCAATTTATCAATTATGATAAGATTAGTATTTATGTCACAAAATATTTCATGAGCACTGACAACAAATGATTGCATACATACTAAGAATTAATAGAAATCCATTTATGATGGATTACATAGGTGTATCTATTTTTCTAGATGGTTTATGAATCCATCATTGGGGGATCCATGTTCCTCAAATTTATGGTCTCAATAATAATTTGAGGAGAAAATTCCTCTCTTTTTGGGGTTGTAATATGTGGATCAATTGAGTTCATTCATCTATTTCAATTCATGTGATTTTGGACCTAAAATTCCCTATAATTGTTATTAGAAACATCAAAAAAATATTTTCATCATTTATCTAGGATGATCATATGGTTGGTAGATGCCATCGTGAATCTTGGCCAAGAATGGAGAAACCGGTTTAGTCTAGTGGATTGCACTCTGATTCATGGATGAGGAAATGTAAAACGTTCATTCTAAATTGACATGGGATGTACCATAAGGGTTCTTTTTGTGGGGTAGGTTTGTTAGTAGAAACAATGGATATGTTTCTAGTGCAATGAGAGGTAGGTTTCCTCCTTGTGAAAAATGCTGAGAAAACATCTACTGGGTCTTCAACTTCAATCAAGATGGATAGTTAGATGTGGTGAGATTAATTATTAGAATCATAAATAGGATGGTAAATCCATTGTCTTTTTGTGTTACCTAAAACATTGTATTTATTTTTCTGAAGCTTCCTCAGCCACCTTTGATGCTCACTAGTATGATATTTTTGGTATGATTCATCATCCATCTAATACAGGAAATCTTTTCTTCACTAGTATATTGTAGGGGATTTTTTCGGCAAAGGAATACCAACTATCATTTAAAATTAAATCTAATGTGGAAATTTGAATGACACTTTGGTGAAAAAAAAATAATCAAATTAATTTTTTTTGGCGTATCTAGTATTCTGATCTTCCAAAAAATGATTCTATCATGCATAAATGTATCATTATGGTGTAAAATGTTATTTTTTCGTATATATAAAGAGAAATAAATTAAACCCATTTTCATTGAGGGAGATAGTGAAAGAACAATTTTGAATGATATCAGAAACCTTATTGGAATCAACATTCAAGTTAGGGATGATGAATTCATTTACCACTAACTGTTTCATGGTATGGATGGCAACAACTTGGATATAAAGGTGATTTCGTCTTTTATTTCCTCTGGTTTTAAGACCATCTAGAATTCAAGTAATAATGATAATGTGGATAGTCTTTCTAGATCTTGTCTATTAATGAGAGCATTGGTTTAATGTCTTGTGGTGGATCTGGGGGTTCTTTTAAAAGGCTAGAAAAGTTATCAATCCTTAAGAATAGTCCTGAATGGAATAACAAGTTGACACACTTCTATGTAGGGGTCTTTACTAGACCAATGAGTTTGATAGAACCCACTGTATAATTGCTTCATGCTCAATACTGAAATCTCCTCCAATCATGGCATCATGAGTGGTGGAGTCATTGTATGTGACTCATATTGTTTATTGGTTACTTCTTTTAGAAGTTTTTATTTTCAGGGAAACACTGTTATTACATAGGTGAAGGATTTTTTTAATGGGTTGGATATTTGTCTCTCTAAAAATATATCCCTCGTAGATATTGAAATTGACTCTTCACTTACATGAATCTCTCTCCAAGAGAGTTGTGACCCTCTGGTATATCATTTATATTATTCAAATTTTAAAGGAGTTTATTTTTTGTGATAACCTAATGCATACATGGTTGGAAGGAATTTTTTTTGGATAACCATGCCTCAAAGGGGAATCAAAGAAATAGACATACTATTTATTTTAATCTAATCTCTTTTCCCAATGAGTGTGTCAATTTTGTGAGGGATGATACCCTAGGGATTCACTTCTTTCTTCAACCGTATCTTTTTTTGTCTCCCCATGATGATAATAAAAATTCCCACTTTTATGGTGAATGGGGAATAAAAGGAACATGAATAACAAGTCATGATATTTCATTACAATCATAACATGGTAAATGCGGAAAAAAACCTAAAACACTACCGAATAAACATAGGATAAGGATAACTTCCATGAAAGCATGACAAAAAATGTACAATAATGGAATAAGGTTCACTAACTATCAAAAAATGACGTCTTATGCTACTAAATATTAACCAATGCATTTGAGTTCTATATAATTCTATGTATACCCATCACTTTTATTTCTTTCTCATGCTTCAGAGTGCCAAAAAGATCCTAAAACATGGATTAAATCATCATAATATATTATTCCATGATCAAAGAGTGTGAAATAAATACATTTAATCCCAAATTTAAATAATTATATGTTTATAATGGTGAAAAACCATGTTAGGAAATGGTTATGATGTTCACTATACAATTATATTGGCATAAGAAATCATGGTGAAAATCGGCATCATAATGGAATCACTAAAAAATTCATAAAATGAGTTTATGAGAGAGAAAATCTCCTCTTATAATTTTAAATAAAATGGGAAGTAATAGGGACATGTTAATATATATGAAAAAATTATGAATTGAAAATAAAAGGTATAATATAATAAAATAATTTGAATAATGTAGGGAAGTTGATGATCTATTACATTAAGTGTGTGACTCCAATTTCTTGGGAGGGGCTTATTGAGAGATTAGGTGAACCTTGGGATGAAACTATATTTGAGATGTTAGATTGAGTACTTGGTAAAATTATTTTTTGTAAAGATAAGGGGGAGTTTTGGTTGGTTTATATATTAAATGAATGTGGATTTATTTAATACTTCCCAAACATTGGTTTTGGACTCTACATAATAAAATAAACTATAACACTAACCTTTACATTGTTTTTTACCATGGTTTCTACCAAATTTGAGTGGTTTTCATTTTTTTGTATGTAAAAGGGCAGAAATTAATAAAATAATACCCCTGCTTATGTGGAGGTAAGTAATACTCTTAATGAAATAATTTAAAAACATTTGTATTTTAATAGTATTGAAGAATTCACAAAGGGTTTATAAAATTAATCAAATATAAATAAAATAACATTATTTAAAAGGTAAAACATATACTTGGTCGTGGATACCCTTTATAGTATCTATTACATTACTTTTGTGTCGTTATGATTTTATAATACACACTATATATTTATACGGTATATAAGTTTATTCTAAAAATCAACTGTCTCAGAAAATTGTAAAAAATTCATCAATGAATAATTAGAAGATCTATGTCCCAAAATATTATTCATTTTACCAAGAATAATTTTATTAATATGGGTATTTTTACCTTTAAAAAATAATTTATATTTATTGATAAATGATGTGTTTTATTTTTGACAAAAACAGTTTTTGAACATTTATAAAAATTACATATTAATTGATAAAAATTATATTATAATTTATATTTAATAAAAATTATTAAATAGAAATATTCTATTAAAATTTTATTTAAAAATAATATTAATTCATCAAAATAAATTCACTAATTTAATCATAGCATCACCCAAAAAGATAATTTGTGTTTTATTGTATTAAAATAAAAATCATTTATAAAGTAACAATATTAGGATAAAAATATATTCTTTATTCAATAAAAAATAATTTACAAACTCCTATTTATATGGTCTTGTTATATATCCCCTTAATACACTAGAAAACTCACTATGGTTATGGTGTGTGATTATGAGACATTCATGGGGTGGTTTCGGCAAATATGGTTTGGGCCTGGATCATTATGTTCTGAAACACCTCCCGTAATTGGTTTTTCTCGAGATTAAGTTGTTAGATCTCATCTTGGGCTTGGTCAAAGAAAAAACATAGTTATACTATCTCCCCCATAATCTCTAATAAATGGGATTAATAGGGTACAATAATACTGGTTAGTGCAATCACTTCATTTGTCTGTGTCAATTGGATTTGTCAAAACCCTATATTTATACTAATAATAGGATCACAATCCAATGGCTATATTATCAATGATAATGATACATAACTATAATTTAAATCCAATTTGATATAATAAAAGAAAATAATTTCATTTGTTTTCTATAACCACATTACTTAATAATAAATTTAGTTAAATCAATAGGAAATATCATTTATAACATGTGGGTTCATTACAATATTTCCAAATAAATAAATTTTTCCCTATAAATTTTCTTTTCCCATACTAAATATATAAGGGTAAAATTATTTAATCACCTCCTCTAGTTCCCACATTTCATCTTCAAACATTTAGTTTCTCTACAACTCATTGACCAGGTGCATTGTCTTATTTCCAAGAATGTTGTCTCTACGATCTAAGATATTCATTGGCAGCTCTTAATAAGAAATATCATTCTCCAATGGTTCCACATCTATATTGAGTACATGTGAGGGGTATGGCATGTTATTTATCTAGTGGAATACATGGAATACATTATTTTCATGAGATATTTTTGGTGTGAGTTCATGTTTGTCAGCCACTGCTCCGATGTGGCCAAGGATATCAAAGGGGTTGATGTTTTTTGGACTAAGACTTCCCTTCCTCTTGAATATCATCCAATTCTTCCATGGAGATATAAAAAAGAAATTCATTTTCTCCAACATCAATATCTTGGTCTTGTAAATGATTGTCAACATAAATATTCTATCGATTGTAAGCTACCTAATGTGCTTCAAAGTGGTCTTAACCTTTCCCTCCAATTTCATGACCGTTTAAAGACATAATTGTTTTCATTCTTCAATATCATCCTAACTTATTGGTGTTCTACACCTCTTCCCATACGGAGCTTCATATGAATATATTTGGATTCCTCAGTGGAATATTTTATTTTATGAGAACTCTACCAAAGGGATATATTGACCCCATCCCACTTTGAGAACAATTGTGTATGCTCTTAGTATATCTTCAAGTGTCTCGATAGTCTTCTAATATTGGCCATGAGTTATAGAGTGATATTCATTCTAATGTTCAACTCTATTTTCTAGATAATATTGGAGGCTTCTATAGAACTTTTAGGTGAATATTAGATCATTACTAGATAATATAAATAGTGGTACTCCATATAGGCTTACCACTTCAATGATGTATATAAATCTATGTTGATCCAACAAGAAATCCTCTTAAATTTTAATAAATTGAGCTATCATTGAAGGATTATCTACAACAACACATGTAGAATTATTTCCTATGGATGTCTTCTGATATCCGGTGAAAAATTCCATGGTGATGTTTTCTTATTTCCATTTATGTATGGGTAGTGGTTTCATCATCCCCTTATAATTTTTCCATTCCTCCTTCACTTTATAACATACAAGACATCTTTATGTATATTATATAATATTATTCATATTATTGCCTCACCAATAGAGTTCATAGTGATCTCGATACAACATTGTGCTTCCAAGGTGGATAGAGAAGGTTGAGGAATATGGATTATCCAATATCTCTTTATTTAACTCAGGATTTGGTGGTATACATAGTTGTGACCCAAATATCACAACACCTTCTTCATTGACATTGAACTCTAATTTTTTCCCATTTCATATAGTTTCCACATTTTTTTTATTCTATCATTATCTCATTGATCATTATTTACCATCTCCAAAATAGAAGGTTGAGAAATCATTTGTTAAATTATTGATGGTTTTTCTTTTTTATGATTCTCATGTCCATCCTTTCCAAATCTAAGAAGATCAGATCTCTCTCAAATTATCATCAATGTTATAATTGATGGATCCTTTCTACTTAGAGAGTCCCCAACTTTATTCTCTCTACCAGGATAGTTGTGAATTGAGAAATTATATTACATTATCAGTGATAACCATCTTTATTGGTTCATATTAATATCTTTCTATGTGAATATATAATTGAGGCATTGGTGATCCATATAAATTTTAAACTTCACCCCAAAGAGATAATGATACCATATTTTAAAATTAAAGATCATTGTAGATAACTAGAGATCATTCATTGTGTATTTCTATTCGTGAACATTCACCATACTTGAAGAAAAGGCAATGAATTTTTTATTATTCATTATCACATAGCCCAACCCTTACACAAAGCATTACCGAATACCAAAAAATGTTCTCCACTTATGGGTTCAATAAATACAGGTGTAGTGATAAGAAAGATTTTCATCTCCTTAAATATCACTTCATATTCATCATTACAGGAAAACATGACTCCCTTACATGTTATATTGATAATTGGGTTTGACAATTGTGATAAATTTCCCACAAATTAGCGATAACACCCACCCAATCCATGGAATATATGGATATCCATCATAGTTTGTGGCCTCAACCATCCTTCAGTTGCTTTATTTTTTAAATGATTTACAAATATCCCATTGATTATGATGTTATTCCCTAAGAATACAAGATTCTTTAACCATAACTCACATTTGTTGTACTTTTCATAATGATTATCTTTTTGGAAGGTATTTAGCATAGTTCTAAGAAACTCTTCATCCTCCTCATTGGTCTTAGATTATATTAGAATATCATACATAAATACTACCACATACTTTCAAGGTAATATCTAAAGACTCTATTCATAATCATTGTGAAGATTAATAGATAATTATTAAGTTCAAACGACATTAATGTGATCTCATAGTTCATATTCCTAGTATGAAAATTAGTCTTGGGGATATCATCCTTCTTCCCCCTAACTTGGTAACATACCAACTACAGATCCACCTTTGAAATTATTTTTATCCATGTAGCTAATAAAAAAAATCATCAATTCATGGTAGAAGATAATTTTATTATATCATGATCTTGTTGAGCTCACAATAATTGACAAAAAGTCTCATTGAACCATCCTACATCTTCATCAAGAGGACTGGTTTACCTCATGGTGAAGCACTTGGGCATATAAACCCATTATCTAGATTTTCCTGTATTTTTTTCTTCACCTCCTCATGTTCCACAATATCCATTCTATACTGATTCAAGGATAATGAAAATTAACAAGTTATATTCTTGATTTAAAATTTATCCTCATAACTATGAGGAAGACTCGGAAATTTCTCAGGAAACACATCAGCATATTCTCAAACAATGGGCATCTCTTAAATGTTGATTTTTTCCTTATCCACAATCAATTGATCAAGATACACTTTTTATAGGGAGATAATATCCACACATCAAATGTTTGTGATAAATATGACCCATCCTCCACATTTAACTTATACATAATCAGAGGATGATTCACGATACATAGACTAATTTAATTCTTATTGTGATGTCACGACTCGTCCCCTAGGGCCCATGTCGTGACTACCCTAGGCTCGCCTCCCGAGGTCTATGTGATGGTGACTTGCACCGATGGTGAAAAACTGCATGTGGGAGGCATTTTCCTAAGTACCTGTATGCACACACACACCCAACCACATTCCAACACACTAAAAATTGAAAACAAGTACCACTAAAACAAAGTTCAGTTCAAATAAAACTAAAAGTTAGTGGGCCATTATACGAACCTAATAAAATAATTGAAAAAAATAAAAATAAAAATGGAAACTCTCATGGCCATATGAAGTAAACACCACCGCATCATGAGAGTAGTGAAGATACTAGAATCAGAAGTAGTACGTCCTATCCGCCTGGTCCTACAGAGCCCCACCTGGTCCAGGGACACCACATCCACTGTCGAAGTGCCCGTCAGTCCCGTCTCCTTGAGCACCCTTGTAGAAATTTCGGTCGTCTACACAAGACACAACATGTGCATGTGAATACCGTTCATAGGTGAGTAACACATTACTCAGTAGGGACCCCAAAATAAAAATGGAAGAACACACAAAAATTACTCAAAGTAAAGTAAGAAACATAAGACATCTCATACCATTTATATTCTAGGGTAGTAAAAGTAGCATGGTCTGTCACAAACATCGAACTCCCTAGCCGCTGGAGAACTCCTCCTCTATTGAGTATAGTAGGCATGCCGGGTCACACAGAATCGCTTCCCACAAACCTGAAACATATATGGTACTCATTCTTGATGAGTACTGTTGGTATGTTGGGTCATAGAGAGACACTCCCCACTGTGGGCATGTGGGGTCCCATAGAGCTCCTTCCCACCTTGGCTGAAATGAGGTACTCCTCCTATCGAGTACCATGGGTTTTTCGAGGTCACACCGAGCAACTTCATACTGGGCCATCAACGAGCAGTCTTCGAGTATCATCCAACCATAGGGTTCCATATGTAGCATGCTTGGGATAACCACTCCTCAGGGCATTCATTGCATTTGAATATCGATTAATTTCACCAAAAAGAAAACCAAAAGATCCCCCTCCTCAAGAGGGTCCCAACACCAAAAATTACCTATCAACCAGACACACTCTTTGTAAGATATATGCATTTTAGTAAATGGGGGCAGTTGTGATAGGGCCCGATGTAAAACGGTCTGACCGACCCGACTGACCCATCATGGGGGTTCCACATACCCCATTTCATTCTGATGGACCAAAATTGACCTGGTGTGATTCGGGGTCAATCTGGTCTGGCCTAGCCAAGAGGATAGACCCAATAGGCCTTGCTGGACTCGGCCACGTTGTTAAAGGTTCCTACACACCATGTCTACCTACGATACGCTCTAGTATATCCTGTCCCGAAGGGGTGTGGGTCTAGCCTACTATGGTCTTGGCCTGCCAGTAAGGGGATTGACCGAGCGTTTTGTCCTGTGTGAGCCCCTAGGATCCGAAAGCCATCCGCATCCCCTTCGGTCAGAACACATCCTGCAAGTGCAGGTTGAACCTCTTGAGAGGTCCCCTCCTTTTTCTCTGTCCAACTCATACATCAGCGGCTCTTGCCTGCTAGGTGGCCTGGATGTGGGAAACCCCTCCACGCGGCGCCCACCTGGAACCACGTCCTCTTGCGCACTACCTCAGCTGATGAGCCATGACCTCCCGGTGAATGCGGCTTGCTGATGCAGGACACCGCCTCCACACATATGTGTAGGATGATTGCCGCCACTACTCTTTCTACTAGAATCGACATGCCAATAGAATTTTCAGCAGGCCACCAGATGTGCACTGGTAGTCCATTCCTTGCGATGCATGCGTTAATGGTCTCCAATAGAGGATGTCTTTATCACGAAGTCTTCAAACCAACCTTGTCATCATATTGAGAATGCAGCCACCAAGAAAACATGATCAGAGGTACTCTGGCTTTGTTTGTGTAATCCTTGGTCCTCCGTGTTAGAGGTTTTAACAAGGGGAGGCTCAAGTTGGTTTTCATTCAATCATTAATGCCAATTTTTAATCCCAAATAATCCCCTCAATAGAAAATTCACCCTCCCATTATAATGCACGATCCAAGGATCAACTTGTTCATGGGTTGATCTGTGTTGATCATTTTTTAGAAATGGAATGGGGAAGATCTTTTAAAATTAAAAAACCTACCTCTTTGATGTTGGTTTTCACATGTTCATCCTTGAGGGGTTAGGATATCGGGGTCACTTCTCGGCTCCGCTTTTCTAAAGGCATGATGAAGAAGTGGAAGTTCCTCCATCATTCTTCATTCATCGCTATAATGGAAGTCCATCAGATATTCTCCAAAGAATCCTTATAATTTTTAAACAATATTTTCTCAGCACGTGGATCATTAAGTAGGATCGCGTTGAGGAATTCATATTTTGAAGAGACATGTTATCATTAAGTTGTCTTATTTAAGAAACATCGTTTTTGTTACACGTCATTAATGATTTGTTATGCTACATTTTTAATGAGCCACTAATGAGCCTCATTGATGCACATCGTCACTGCCCTGTCACCACCTCGTAGCATCGACATCCGCCACTCAAAAGTGCTAATGAAAAGAAAATAATTATCTTAAATAATTTTATAATTTTTCTCAAAAAAGTCTGCAAAATAAATTTTCTTGTCGGACCTTTCAAGATGATGTGAAGTCATTTTTAGTAGAATCCCAGTATTCTGAATTCATGGTTGCCCTCATATTTTCGATCTAAGCAATATTTCAAATGGTAGAGAATCTTGCTTGCACGTTTACGAAACCTGTCAATAAAAAAGATCAAAAAATTATTAATAGTCACCGTCGACCCTCACCAGTCGAGGTTAAGATATGGGTAAGGAAAACACTCCCCCTCAAATCCAATGGCACTCTCATATATTCAACACAAGATACCATTTATATGTTAAATGATTTAACATTAAAATAATTATTACTAAATAATTTTATTTACGGCCAAGATATAACATCCATTGTTGGCCCGTGCCAGTCAGTTTTAGGGTCCTCCTAGTCGAATCATACCCTCAATAGTTCCATGATGGTCTCATATTTTTAATCGGATTCCCCGTTTCTGAGTTATAAGCATTTGAGAAATAAAATAATTATATTTAATTATTTTATTTACGGTTTTTTCATTTTCAGGTTTTCTCAATGGAGGGATATGTTGACTAAACATAAGACACGCCTAGGGTAAACCTGCCATATTGAACGCAACAGTGTCCTCATATTTCTAATTCAGACAAATGTTTAAGAGTTATTCCATATTTTCAGGAAAAATTCACATACATTCTATTTAAAGCTTTACATTTTTCTATAGATCATTCCGGGTACTCTGGGCCTCGAAATTACATACAGTCAAATTTAAGGGTCTGCAAATAATTCCATATAATATAAAAAATACCAAAATTTTGGGACAATAAATTCTCTTTACCATAGGGCTTTACGTCCCCAAAATTCAAAAAAGTCATAACATGCAAAAATGGGGGTACTGAGCATGAACATGAGCCTCTTTCTCCCTTTTTCTCTCCTGGAGATTCACATGTTGCCACTGAATGTGCACTAGATAAATCAACCGTCCATTAAGGAACCACTCCTGTCGATCCTCTATCAACACGGGGAACTCCACAAATGTTACCCCATCAATAATGCATATCTCTCCACAGTTGATGATGTGCAATGGATCATTAATGTACATCCTCAGCAATGAAATGTGACAAACATCATGGACCCAGTGCATATGTGGGAGAAGAGCTAGGTGGTATGCAACCTCTCAAACTCTACTCAGAAACTGAAGAGATCTGATGATCCTTAGAGATATATTGCCTCTCCATCCAGATATCCAAAATCCCCATTGAGGAGAGACCCAAAGGAAAACATGTTGCCCCTCCACAAACTTCAAGGGTCTCTTTATCCTCTCAGCATAAGACTTATCTATGGATTTTGTAGTCCTCAACCACTCTTGGATGATCCTCACCTTCTTATTGGTTGCTCATACAAGGCCTCAAATGATGTCATGCCGATGATGGAGTGATAGCTATTGCAGTATGCAAACTCCACCAGTGGTAGGTGGTCCTGCCAACTATAAACAAAATCCATTACCTAAGCACAATGCATATCCTTCATGGTTCGTATAGTTCACTACACATGACCATCTTTATAGGGTTAAATTTTGTGCTCAAACATTGTAGAATCTAATTCTCATCTTTCACTTTCTTATCAGCGAGGCAACGTGAAACAAAATCTTCCACTGCATCCTTCATCCCTCACAACTAGTACTAATGTCATAGGACTTGGTACATCTTCTCCACACTAGGATGTACCAGCAAATGGGATGTATTGGATTACCTCAACACCTCATCCCATAACGTCACTAGTACATGGTGCATCCTATAAAAAGGGATGATTTTCTCCCCACCTATCAGAAATCCCTTAGGAGCCTGCCCTGGGGATATCTGAGCACACCAGGACTCGCAATCAACAACCAAAATATGTGCCTCCCGAACTTACTCATGGAGTGGGGGAGAAATAGTCTTAGACTAAAGGTATGTTGTTCCATAACTATCCACAAAGGATATCAGCATCACAACTAGCAACTTGTTCACCTCACCCAGCAGCCCTAAACTAGAGTTTCTTCTCAGCGCTTCTTGTACCACATTCCCCTTCCTAAAAGTGTAGACTATCTCAAAGTCATAGTCCAAGAAGAACTACAACCATCACCATTGTCTCAACTGCTGAAAATTCTATGGGTACCTTTCCATCAACATGAAAGGCCACCCTCTATAACTGATTGATGTTCCCTTAAACCCTTGGTAAGTGAGTACTCGTTCTCCACGACCACTTGGATAAGTTTCTTGTAATCCACACAAAACCTAGAACACTGGGTCTTACTTAGCCCTTCCTCTGCAATCCCAACAACTGTACTCTCACCTCCCAAAACTCTGTGGGAGCCATCCAATATGAAGGTATAGATATCATTTCCATCCTTGGGGAAATGTTAATGAAACATTACCTCTCTTTGTGGGGTGGTAATCCTTGAAACATCTATTGAAAGGATCTTTCCACACTATTACACTACTGTTGGGAATTGAATACTCAAAACACCTAATGCTAGAAGAGTAAGGCTATCTGACTCAAGGGTGATCTGTTGCACCATCCTATGCATGAGTTTATCCTGTTCTACCAGGGTTTCCTTTTTCACCAACCAAGGAAAACCTCCTTCCAATGCTATAGATATACCACATCCCTTTGCCTAAAATAGTCAACTTGAGCATGTACTTTGGACGAACAATCCATACCAAAACTAACATCGTAAGGCCCTGAAACATCTAATAAGTGGATCTAAACTAAACTCTCCCCTCAATTTTCTGATCACACTGACAGTATAAGTGTATCTATTGTGTCTCTTCCCATTGGAATATCCAGGCGTAAGGGTGATGTAAACAGTTAATTCAGAAATCTACGTCATGAACAATATTTGTGACAAGAAGGAATGATTAGTACCTATTTCTATTAATACAATAACATGTACTAGACATAGATAGTATGTTGAATATTTCATAGATCCCTTAGGTCTCACTCTTTGACCACATGCAGCTACTCCCTTCAACTTTCCTCTAGCTCCCTAAGCTTGTTAGGGACCACATTGGGAGGTGGTTGTAAAATGTCAAAATGTATACCACCTATTGCTTCTATGATAGCTTTTATTCTATGTCCTATGCCTTAGAGAGTCATTTATCCCTATAAATTCCTCTTACAAAAACATTTTACCCATCCACGTATTTGAAATTGTTGTCAGTTTTCTACTTTCCCATTACTGAAATTCATTGGATTTATCTACTCATCCAAAGAACATTAAAACTCAAAAAGGTTCTCTCTAGAACCCTAACATAAGTTGGAATGCATATAGGGATAATTATAGCTCATATTTCCCTCAAAACATCTCTCTAAGAGGTGTAAGATCTGAAGCATAGGTCGTATCGTATTAATGAGTACATGGAATGGTCAATAGAAGCTCACGGTAATAGATGCCCCTTAGATTTTTATAGCGATAGACCCCTTTTCTGAAGAAGGTTCTAAAGCTTTGTCTTGGTAAAAGTCACCTCATCATAAGGTCGGGGTTATCTAAACCATGTCATCACCCTTTTGAGCCATATTGAAGGCTCACTACCAGGTCTGATATCTTATCGTATGGTGTCCTGACTAGATGGAAACTCGGTCACAACCTCATGCAAGTCCTTAGCCACCTGTGAGTTGGGATCACCTTAGAACCTGAGGGGTATCTCTGACTAAAACTTGTATAAGGAAACGATCTTATAAGTATGATCTACCATTAGCACTGGTAGTAATTACTGGCCAATGGGAAGTGGTATCACTGGGACACCACCCGAAGGTACCATCCCAAGAAACAGTCCTTGTACTGATGCCTCGCCACTTTGTGTACCATCCTCATGGTCACACAATATAATCCTAGCTAGATGTTTATGTGGAGGAATATTTAATGAGAATCAAGTTGAACCATTATCAATAACTTATACATGGTGAGATGACTCCAAAAGCGATCAATATAAAAATGTTCTCAAAACACATGCAAGTAGTGTTTTCAGGTATCGAGCTGGGAAATAGAACTCAGGATCCTCGTGTATGGATATGTTGGTTGCCAATCCAACACTAGACGCCATATAATGAAATCCAAAATCAAGAAATATAACACTATCTTCCCATTAAAATATAGAAACATAGTTCTTCAAGTAGAACCGATGACTCCTTTATCCCACTTTGTTATGACTCGTCCCCTGGGGCCCGTGCCATTACTACCCAAGCCCGCCTCCTGAAGTCCAGGGTCTAGTGACTACTGCTGAAGTCATCAACATGCATGTTGGAGGTATTGGACTAAGAACAAGTATTCACATGCAAACCAAACCACATATCAAGACACTAAAAAGAGAAAACAAGAACCACTAAAACCATGTTGAGTGAAAATACAACTGAAAGTAACTGAGATAGAATAAAAAACCATCAATGAACTAAAAATAGAATGTAAAAAGGTCAACATTGATGGCCATATGTAGTAAACCACACTTGATCATGAGTGTAGTGAAGCTTATGGATATCGAAGTAGTAGGTCTTGTCCGCCCGATCCTACTAAGCAACGCCTGGTCCAATGCCCCCAAGCCCATCGTCATACTGTCCATTTGTCCCAGCTCCCTGACACCCCTGTCAAAACGTTAGTTGTCGACACTTGATACAACACATGATGGAAAATCCCATGTAGGGGTGTGTAACATAGTACTCAGTAGGGACCCCATAATAGAAATGGAAGAACACACAACAATTCCTCAAAGTAAATTACGAAACACAAGACTACTCACACCATTAATATTCTAGTGTATTATCATTAGAATCATCAGTAAAAAATGTTGAATTCCTCAGCCACTAGAGAAATCCTCCTCTATCGAGTACAGTGGGTTTATTGTGTCACAAAGAGTCGCTTCCCAGTAACCATGAATATTTGTGGTACTCATCCCTCATGAGTACCATGGCTATGCTGGGTCACACAGAGATACTCCCCATCGTGGGTCTATGAGGTCACATAGGGCCGATTCCCATATTGGATGAAATGAGGTACTCATCCTATCGAGTACCATAGGGTTACAAGGTCACATTGAGTCACTCCCCACTGTGGTCTTAATGGGTCACACAAAGATTCTTCACACTGGCCCGTCACCGAGCAGTTTTCAGATCTCATCCAACCGTCAGGTTCTGTACCTAGAGAGCTTTGGAGAACCACTCCTCAATCCATTATTGGAATCTCAAAATACTTGAATGTCTCAAAAAATCATTCAAAAAGATCCTCCTCCTCAAGAGTGTGACAACTCCACAAATGGGCCATCAATCAGAAGCACAATTTGCAAGATACATGTGTTTTAGTAACCCGGAGATAGATTTCAATGGGCCCCAGTCCAACCAACCCGACCAACCCGGATTGGGGTTACCATATACCCATGTTCATTCTGACAGACCTGACTAGACTCGGTGTGGTTCAGGGTCGGTTTGGTCCAGACAGGTTAGTGGTCCAGGCCCAATAGGCATTGCTAGACCCGGCCTAGTCGGTAGAGGTTCGAGACTGCCGGGTCGTCCGACAACCCAGTCTAGTCTAGCCCGGCCCGTCGACGCGTTTCCGACCCACTGGGAAGTGGGACCGGCTCACCCTACTAGGGGATAATCCCACTTGGAAGGGGGCCACCCATGCGGTGCAGCCGATCTGAGCCCATGGGACGTGACATCCATCCACATCTCTTTCAGTCCCAATGTGGTCCACAAGGGCGGGCCGCACCTTCTGCATGGTGCCCTCTTGGGGCCGCGTCTGGCACCTGCTATGACCTATGGGCCACGGTGCCTCCATCCTTTCTGGTGGCCTTGATGTGGGCCACCCCTCCACCCAAAGTACACATGGCACCACTTCCTACCATGCGCCAATATAGTTGAAGAGTCGTAGACTCCCAGTTAATGCAGCCCACAAGTGTAGGCTGCCACCTCCATATAGTCGGTGAGGCCGCATACCACCGCCACCACTGCTTCTAGCACTGTAATAGAAGCAGCATCTTTGGTGGGCCATCGGACACACTCTGGTGGTCTGTTCCTTGTGTTTCTTTCATCAACTATCTCCGGGCAAGAATGTCTTTATTACAAAGCCTTCGAACCGGCCATGTCGTCACTTTTATAATTAGGCCACATTGAACACACAAAAAGAGGTACTCATGCCTTGTTCTTGTCATCCCTAGCACTCTGCGTTAGAGGTTTCAACATGGGGGAGGCTCGTGGAGGTTTGCTTTCAATATTTAATCCCATGGTTTAATCTAGAGTATCCACCAGAAATGAAAACTGACACTCCCATTATAACACATGATACATAGATGAACCTATTCGTGTGTTGATCTTTATTTTTCATTTTTCATATAAAGAATGGGGATGAAATTTTAAAATCAAAAAACCCTTTCTCTATGAAGATCATTTCCGCACATTCATCTTCGAGGGGTTAAGATGTCAGTGTCACATCTCAACTCTGAACTTCAAAAGGCATTACAAAGAAGATGAAGTGTCTCCAGAGAAACCTTCAATTTTTTAATCCATATTTTTCCACTCCTTTGATCTATAAATTGGATTACATCGTATCGTTCCCATTATGATGTGATGTCACATCGTTATGCTGTTTTATTTAAGAAACATCGTCATTGTTATGCGTCCTTAACGATTTGTTAGGTTGAATGTTTAACAAGCCATTAATGAGACTCATTGATGCACATCGTCACCACCATATCATTTTCTTGCACCATTTCCATCTTACACTCATAAGTGAGAAAGAAAATAAAATAATTCATTTAAATTTCTTTTTTCATAATATAATCTAAAAAATAACTTTTCTGCTCAACCCTTGCTAGAAAAAGTTATGTCATTTCAATATCAATCCAAGCATTATGAATTCAACAGTTCCCTCATATTATTGAAACGAATGATGATTCAAAAGATAGAAAATATCGCTTGTACGTTTACCAAACATACCTTCTGAAATGTTCATAAAATTATTAACATTCACCCTTGACCCATGTTGTTCGACGTTAGGCTTTGCCAAAGGGAAGCATTCCCCCCTAGAATCCAATGGTACTCTCAGATTTTCTATCAGAGTTACTGTTTAGAAGTTAAAGTATTTATTAGTAAAATAATTTCTATTAAATTATTTCATTTACTTCCAAAAAATAACTTCCATTTTTGGTCTATGTGGGCCAATTGTAGGGTCTTACTAAGGACACAAATACACTCATGAGTTTAGTGGTGGTCTTAGATTTTTTATTCGAGTCACTGTTCATATGTTATAAGCATTTGAAAAATAAAATAATTTTAATTAAAAATATTTTTACGGTTATTCCATTTTCATGTTTTCTCATGTCAGGAATGGACCAACTAATCTTATGTCACACCAAGAGTAAAACTGCCATCCTGAACGCAATGATGCCCTCAATTTTCTAATTTGGGCACCCTTTTAAGAGTTATTACACTTTTTTATGAAAACATTTAACATGTGTAATTTATGACTTATCATTTTTTGATGGATCATTCCTAGCACTTCGGGCCATGGTATTATGTGTCGCCAAATTTCATAGTCTCGAAATAATTCCATATAAGAAAAACATTCTATAGAAATTATGGGACATTATGAACAATTAATGTTTACTCTATATAGGTAAATCTTATCTATGCTGATTATTGCATAAAATTATCCCAAATAGAGTATGATAAGGTTCACTGGGAATTTCAACTCACAAATTTTGATAGGGGAGGAGTTATATTATTGTGATGAAATAATTTACCCATTTTCCATTTTCACTAATAAATCTAATATCATTATTTGTTATAGTGTTTGAATATTTGTACTAAATTTTCACTATATGAAGGAATGTGTTGATCCAAAATCAAAAAGTATGATTTCTATTATTGAAAGAATAACTAGTATACCTATCACCAATTAATTTTTCAGATCCACCTTGATAGTTGTTATGGAAAGAGCTCACACTTTCTACATTTTAGGTTGTTTTTTACCTCAAAAATCCTTTTCTTAGTGCATTGGTTTTCAACATATCCTGGTTACATTTAGTTAAACAAATGAACAATGCGATCGGGATTTAATGGAGTATTCCATTCCTCCATTGAATTAGTGGGTTTCTCTTTTTAGAAATCTCTATCTAGGCGTCTTTTCTCCCCACACCTAAAGCATTTCCTCACACCCTTAGGCAATTTTCCAGGTGACTCATTCTACAAAAAGGAAAAGTGAGATTTTGAAATTTATGGGCACCATTATATTTCTCCATAGGACCACTAGAATTTAAATCCACATTCCGCTTCTTATCCCCATGATACCCTTGAGATTCACTGATCCCAATTTTGACTTTATTGGAACAATAGAAAATTTTCTCATAGCCATAAATGTCAAGGTTAGTGAGGGATTATTGTAGACTAGGTTTCAACCCCCTAATAAGTGATAAACCATACATTTGGGGGTAACAACAAATCCAATGGAATATCATGCATGTCTTGGGAATTTTTCCTTATCCACCCTGATAGATTCATTGTCTTTTTTCATAGGGTTAATGAAATCAAATTCCATTTTAAATTAGAGAGTGTGAAGAAAATATCTATCAAAAAACATTTTTTGTAATTCCTCCCACCCCATCGCGTTGATATCTTCCTCAGGCTTTGTATTCTCGATAAATGTCCACCACTGATCAGTTCATCTATCAATATGATAATCATCTAGTAGAACCTTCTATTGTTCAAAATATTTAATGATAAATATGATCTTCTTAACGGAGTTGATCCATTATTCCGAAATTATGGGATCAGACAATCTTTTGAAATTATGGGGCCTTTATGGCATAAAGAACTCAATTGAAACTTGTTCATTATAGGGGGATTTGGGTGCTACTCTTGATCCATGATTTTATTCAGAACCTCAGTCATATTAGAGATTATCATCACAAAGTTTGTGATTCCCACTCTCATATGGTTTGGTATCTCGTTGGGGTAGTAATCACATTGCCGTCACATTGATTGTAAACCAGATTTCTCTAGTTTCCATCCATTGGCTAGAATAATTGAAAAATTAAGGATGTTTATTTTTAAACTATTAAATACATAAATGGGAATTTAATTAAATTAAAGGGATAAATTATAACTTATAGTTGTTTCCATAATTTATAAATTTATAGGATTCTATCTATGTTATCTATGATCTATTTTCTAACATATATTATTATGAGATTTTTTATTCCCTTATTTTTTGTTCATAATGAGATTATTATTTTATCAAATCATATCCACTGATAGTGTCAAAAAAAGTGAACATTAAGGCCCGTTATGGTGTACTAGGTTAAACTGAGTCAGACCTGACACACCTTCTCATAGTTGTTACACCTAGGTACATCTTTTAAAGAACCACATACTGTTGTAGTATCTAAATAGGGATTTATTTTGTAACAACCTAGGTACTTATAAATTAATATTTTTTCAATCTAGAAATAAATAGTTAAATTATGTGTAAATGTATAATTAAAAAAGTGTTATTTATAGAAATTATGAAATCTATACATACATAATAGTAACCTAACCTTCAAAAGTATAGATAAAATTTATGTATCTTATAAGTGATAATATGGTATATTTATATAATGTATTGTGTAAATTAATGTTTTGAAGATGATAAATTATGAGTTGGTATTTTTTGTCAAAAAAAATATTTTATTTATAATTTGTTAATTAATATAATAACTTAAAAGAAATTTTATCTCTATAAAATTGATTCAAAAAATTAATATTTTACATTCTTATAATTATAAAATAATTTAATGAATCCTTAATTAATTTTTTAAAGTGTTATAAAATCGTTTATAAAATTAAAATTGGTATTTTTCAAATAAATGATGATTTGAAATAACAATTAAATTTAGAATATTTAGAAATTTATTTTGACAAAATTGAGTTTATTTTTGAATTGTACATCTAAATAAATTGTTTGGGTGATTTTTGGTGATTTTCACGAAATAGTCTAATTTGTTTGATGAATAGTGAAATATGGTAATTTATGGTATATATAAATTATAAGTTAAACACACTATTCCTTGAGTCACCACTGATATAAGCACCAAATATTTAATCATAAATAATTATATTCAATTATTTGGTGATATTTTTTATAGTATTAATTTTCTTGAGCCAAAATAATAATCTAATTAATAAAATATTGAGAAAACACCCCTCTCCTCCACTATAAATGCCACCCTCACCATTGCTTCTCCTCACAACTCAAAGCCATTTATATTGTTTGATTTCATCCCAATTAAAATAAAAATTCTCTTCCCTATCTCTAAGAGCTTCTAGTCTCACCAGAAGGCCAAAACCATGTTCTTTATGGAGGTTCTCAAGGAGAAGAATCCAAAGGGTAAAATCCTCTTTCTTTTTATTTTATTTTATTTATGATTTTTTTTTTATTATTATCTCCTCACATCACCTCTCCATGGTGACATGATAACTATAGTATCTTATATATACTATAATGTTATTATTTTAATGTAATTTCAAAAACCAAACCTCTTCCCTTATCCTATAATTATAAAAAATGAAAACATTTTACGTGATGGGTCAATTTACTGTCAACATGGATGGTGTGTTTTTATTTTATTTTACAACTTTTAGGGATATTCATAAAACCATTATTATGGTTAAATAATATTTTATTATAAATATTGTAATTTATATAATGTTTTGAAACTAATATATAAACATGGAATCAAATAAAATTATATGAGTTCGCGATGGTTGTAAAAACCTTCAAAATAAATTAAATCATTTTAAATAATATTTTATCTAATGAATTGTCCTAATATAATAAAAAATTAAATATGGTACCATTTAAATTTATGGAAACATATTAACACCATATCATTCTTCTTCTAGTGTTTTTTTACATTTTAAAATAAAATCCATAATGAACCAGCCACGAAAACCATGAAATAAATGCACCCGAAACAATGAAAATAAAAAAATATTTTTCATAAATGGCATGAATGATGTTATAAAAATATCATATAATGTATTATAAATATATTTATATATTATATTAGAAAAACTATTTAAAACATTATACAATAATTTTGAACACATTTGAAGTAAGACGATCCCATGGTAAGGGAGTTTCTATTTAAAATCTATTTTAAAATCTATTTTTTGTAAAATTTTTAGGGAATGTTTTTCTGATAAATGTATTAATGTTTTATGATTATGCTCTTGATCATGAGAAATGTTTATTATGAAGTGTGGGGCATATATCTACCTCTAATGAATTGGTTATTTTGTGTTGGACGTTGACTATAAGGGTTATTACAAGTGTTACTATGATGGTTACATTATAAGGTAGCAGCGAGGGTAACATTGTAAGGTATATGTGAGGATTACAAATAATATGGTAGTTGAGAGGGTTATAATATTTAGCAAGTAATTTACCATGATCTCATTATGGATATATTTATGTTTTCTATATTATATAGAAATATTGTATTTTCAAATGTTAAGTATATGGTACATTAAGTGTGAGAAGTATATCTTTGTGAAAAATATTTTTAAACGTTATAATTATTAATGGACTAATTCCTTTATTTTATGTCCCTTATTGAAATTTTTTTTCTCATCCCAAGTTCTAAATTTTTTATCATAAGGTTTATGGTTGGATAAGAGAAAATTATAATCCAAAATGAATATTGTGAATATTTTTCCAAAAAATATTTCATATTTTATTAAAAACTTTTGTATTATAGATGAAATGGATACTGTTTTAGTATTTCCCACTTTGTATTCATGTGGATTTATTTGTATGAATTATTTAATAATTCACTAAAACTCATAAGTAAAAATCTATTTTGGGGATATGTGATAGTTTATTTTAAAATAATATACTAAATTATGAAATGTTTATGTGGGGATCCTTATAGTTGGTATCATAGCACAATTTAGAAAACTTTAGGGATTATGATGATCTAATTAGAATACCATAAATTATTTTTACCTTATAGGTAAGTTAAAATAATTTATAATTTAATGATTATAATGTAACTTAATATGATATATGTCTATTAAGAATGGTTTTCCATAGAACCCCCAGAGATGATGAAATGGTAAGGAACTGAATGTATAATATCATTCCAAAACTGCAACAAGGAATAATGGGAAGTGGAACAAACTAGATTTTGACAATATTGCCACAGTTTACACAATCTATAAATGGAGGTGGAATCCATGGAAGATAACATCAGGATAAAAAAAAGGAACATGATGATTATTGAACATTTTATGAAGAAACATCCTCCATAATTTAGTGGATATTTTGACCCTGTGCTGGATGAAGGTTGGATTAATACCCGTGAAAAGTCATTCAATGTCCTGGGGATTTTTGAATAATCAAAAGTTTAGTCTGGATATTAATCATTTTAAAGGTGCACCTGATTAGTGGTGGTCAATGGTCAATAACACCAGGAATAGAGGGAAGATTAATTCCTTGTAATGAGATGAATTTTAGAATCTTTTTCGTTAAAAATATTTTCTTATGATGGTTCAAATTTGAATAGAAATGATTTTTCATCAATTGAAACAAAAGGATTAAGATTCGGTGGCCTTATATGAAATAAACTTCACTTGTTTGGAATGTTACACTACAAATATTCCAAATCATGATAGTAAAACTAATAATCTTTACTCAGGATTGAAGCCAATATATCAATGGGATTTGGACTCTAATGAATTAAAATATCATAAGAATCTTGTTTGATGTGATGAGAGGGTATAAATAATGTTTTTTGATGATTATGTGTAATTTGAAAATGATTATAATAAGTGTTCTAGATGGATTGAAATGGGTAATAATCAATAAATTAAATATTAAACTCAAAAAACCAAAAAAAATTAAACATTATTTTAAAAATTTCCCTTGGGGATTCCTTTAAAAATCTAGGAAGTGTTTTCATTGTGGTATGTTTGTAAATATGGTCTGAGATTGAAATAAAAATGATCTAATGTTTAATTTTGATAAGAAAACTGAAATGTGTTTTATATTTGGTGAGATGGGGCATTATGAATGTACATACCTAAAGAATTATTTGAATGCTGAAAAGATGATATATTATAAGAATAAAGGTGCGGTGAAATACTTTGTGACTACATCAGCAGATGTTTGGCCATCTGATGAAGTGATATTAGGTAATTTGTTTGTTCAATTAGATTTCACTAGGGTTTTGTTTGATAAAGGTTATATGCTTCCATTTATTTATTAATTATTTTTTGGTAAATTGGAAATTTCACATAACGAAATGAAATCAGAACTTGTGGTAAAAACACTAGGTTAAATATTATGTCCAAAAGGAATTATAATAATTTTTTTATTGTTGTCTGTGTAAAGAAATAACCTAAAAACCTTGTTTTTTTAACTTAGTGGAGTTTTATGTAATTATTGGAATGTATTGGCTTTTTTTACCATTATATGATTTATTATAGAGATAATGAAGTTGTTTTTTAGAATGAGTTTCAGATTATAAGAAAGAATGAACCCGTAACATTGATAATGTATTAGTTTATTATGGAACTACTAAAAGAAGGAAATTAATGTTATATTGGATGTATTTTTGAAAAGAAGGGAACTAATCAGATGAAATATTTTCTAGTGGTAAATTATATGTAAATGATTTTCCTAGTGAGTTCCACATTATAATACCTGACTGAGAAGTTTAATTTACTATATAATTAATTCCTGATACTAAACCAATTTCAAAACCCCATTATTAAATGTATCAACTGGAACTTCTAAAATTGAAAAAGTAATTGCATGAGTTTCTTGAGAATGGTTTTATGCGTCCTAGTACATCAAAATGTGGTGATCATATTTGGTTTTTTAAAAAGTAAATTGGTTTCATGAGACATTTTATTGATTATATATATTTGAATTACATTACTATAAAGAAGAAGTATCATTTTATTCATATCGATGAATTTTCAGATCATCTCTATGGAGATGAATAAAATTCCAAGATTGACTTCAGATATGGGTACTATCAACTAATGGTAAAGGAGGATGAAATTCAAAAAAACAGAGTTCTAATATAGATATATGCATTATGAGTTTGTTTTTATCCCCTTTGGTTTGGAAAATTCTACTACTATATTTATGGATCTTATGAATAAAATATATTTTGAACACTAGGACGAGTTTGATTCAATTTTTATTGATGATATTATGGATCATTGAAAAAGATATAAACATCATGGAATACATTTATGGATTTCATTAAAATTCTCAAAGAAAATAAGTTATATGAAAAATTTATAAAATGTAATTTTTTGCTGAAATAGATTTATTTTCATGGGGAAATTGTATATTAGGATTTCATAATATTTTATCTCACAAAAAAAGTGGTTAATAAATTGACAAGACCTAAAAATGTAATAGATATTCATAATTTTATTGCATTAGATGGATGTAACCAATGGTTTGTTAAAAAAATTTACATGGTTATCTAGCTCTCTAACTAAGACAACATGAAAAATTGTTAAATTTATTTGGACATAAGAATGTAACTTTTTTTATTGAACTGAAAAAAATATTGGTTAATGATCCATTTTTTTCCATACCTTCTAGAAATGGATAATTTTTCATATGAAATGATTCTTCTTTGAAAGGAAATGGTTGTGTTGTGATATAGAATGATCATGAATATTATTACGCTTCAAGAGAAATAAAACTTCACAAGTTTAGTTACCTGACACGAGATCTAGAAATAACGGTTTTTTGTTTCCAATTTAAAAATATGGAGACATCATTTATATAGAGACAAATGTGAAATATATAATATTTATTAAAAATTTAAGTATATATTCAATAATAATGAATTGAACATGATGTAGAAAATATGTCTGGAACTAATTAAATATTATGATTACAAATTCAATTACCATCAAGAAAAATTGAAAAAATTGATGTACGCTTTGAGTCGGAAACATCATCCAACATTAACCATGTTATATTTTTATGATGACCCATTGGATAATGATTTGAAGAATGTTTTCTTGGAAGGTGTTGGTTCCATAAATTACTATGTTTTGTTTCGGGTGTTAGTCAAATCATCTCTCTCATAAAAAATTAAGTAAGTGCAAAAAGAAGGTCATGAATTGTAGAAAATGATATAATTGGTTATGAATGGAGATATTATTGAATTTAACATTGATAAATATTGTGTTTTGTGATTTAGAAATATATTTTGTGTGAATTTTGATTCCCTATTGAGGAATTGATTATTATGTGAAGTTCATATTTCCCCATTGTCTATTAATCCTAGAAGCACTATGATATATAGAGACCTTTAGGAGTATTATTGGCGGGATGGAAAGGAAAGAGATACTATATATTTTAATATGAAACATCTCTCATGTTAATAGGTTGAAGAAGAGGGAAAACTACAAAGGGGAAGCTTTTTCATTTTTAGTACAATAGTGGAAATAGGAAAATATATCGTTGGGCTAAATTGTGGCACTACCAAATACTTCTCAATGTAAAATTTTGATTTGGGTTATTGTTGGTCGAGTGACTAAATCTTCATATTTCCTTTCAATTTGAGAAACTATTTATCTATATTATCATTCTCGACAATACATAAATGATATGTTAAGGTTTCATGGAGTTCCTCTATCTATTATATCTGATTGTAATCCCATGTTCACTTTTAACTTTTGGAAAGGCCTTCATAATTCATGTGTAATTGAATTAAATTTCAGCACAACCTTTCTTCCTCAATCTTATTAATAGACTAAGTGAACTATTCAGGCATTAGAAGAAATTTTATCTAATTGTTAAATGGATTACCATATATTTGGTATTGTCATCTTTCTTTAGTCGATTTTTGTTATAATAATAGTCATCATCCTAGTATAAATAGAGGAAATTTTGAGGGATTTTATGGAATGCAGCATCGAACTCATGCATTTTGGATGAAGTTAGGGAAAGGAAGTAGATGTGACCATAATTAGTAGGGAAATTGGTTGAGAATTGGATGATGATCCCAGAATACATGATGATAGCTTATAGAAAATAGAAAAGTTATATAGATAACAGGAATACTGAATTTCTTTTTGAGGTAGATGATCATGTTTTTCTTAAAATTTTATCTTAGAAATGTGCAATGAATTTTGGTATGAAATGAATTATATGTCCATGATTTATTAGATGGCATAAAATCCTATATAAATTATGAAAAGTAGATTATTGAGTAGCCTTTCCTCTAATTTTATCTTACGTACACAATATTTTTTCATGTTTCGATGTTAAAAACGTATGTTCCAGATTCATCTCATGTTTTGAGCTCAAAATTTGGTCAACAATAAGAGAACATTTTCACATTTGTAAAATACTTTTCAGATTCTTGATTATATAGATCGATTATTTTGGAATAAGGTAATTAAACAGGTTAAAGTTTCGTGGAGAAACCACTTGATTGAAGAAGAAACATGGGAATTTGAAAATTTTATGAGGGAAAAGAATCCACATTTGTTTGATAATAAAATAAAAATTACGAGAAAATAATGTCTATAATGTTTGGATAATGTAACAACCCATGTACTTATAAAATATATTTCTTTTATTCTGGAATTAAATAGTGAAACTCATTATAAATATATTATGAAATAAGTAGTACTTATAGATATTATGGAATCTATAAAAAATCAATAGTAACCTCATGAATGAAAGTAGAAATAAAATTTATGTATCTAATAAGTGAGAATATGATATATTTATATATTGGAATAAATAAATGTTTTGAAAATGAAAAATTTAGAGTTTTTATTTTTGTGACACATAATATTTTATTTACAATTTTAAAATTAATATAATTATTTAAAATATTATTTATTTACATAAAATATATTCATAAATTAATATATTTTTTCTAATGATAATTGGATAGTTTTATGAGACCTTAATTAATCTTTTAAAGTGTTATAAAATATTATAATATTTTTATATTTTTATCTTTCAAGTAAGTGATTATTTTAATTTGAAAATAAATTTATCATATTAAAAAAATTATTTTCATAAAATGGAGTTGATTTGTTAATTATTGAAATCATGTAACAGTTAGATTTTTTTAAATAATTGAATTTTCAGAAATAGTGAAATATGGAAATTTATGGAATATATACATTATAATTTAAATAAAAAAATCCATGATTCGTTGCTAAATTAAGAACCATAAAAATGAACCATCCTTCCTTTTTAATATATTTAATTCTTATTCTCAATTTATTCATAGTCTTGTTCCAAAATAAAAAATTAATGAAAAAAATAATGAGAAATCACCTCTATCATCTACTATAAACACCACCTTGCACAAACTTTTATCCTCCCACCTCAAATACAATTATTTTGTTTAATTTATTACCAATTACATTCACAAGGCTTTTGCCCATGTCAAATATGTACTGGTCTCACCGAATGTCTGAAACCAATTTCTTTATAGAGGTTCTCAAGGAGGAGAATTCAAGAGGTAAAAATAATTCTAATTCATTAATTTTATTTTTAGTTTAATTTATTTTATTATTCTATCATCAAATACCCTAGTCAAAGTGACATGAAAAAAAAATTTATCTTACATATACTGTAATATTATTTCGTTAATGGAATACCCATAATAAAATATGTTCTCATCTACTCTTATTCAAAAAAATAAAAACATTGTCCTTAATGTGTCGATTTTCCGTCATCATGGAAGATGTGTTTTTATTTTCTTTTAACACCTTCATAGCTATTAATAAAAACATTATTGTTGTTAAATAACATTTTATTATAAATATTATAAGTTATATAATGTTCTGGAACTAATATATAACCATGAAACTAAAAAAATTATATGAGTTTGAGACGGTCGTAAAAACCACCAAAATAAATTAAATAATTTTCATTACCATTTTATCAGGTGAGTCACCATAATATTAGAAAAAAATGATATATGGTAACATTTAAAATTATGGAATAAATTTAACAGCATTTTATTCAACATTTGGAGTTTTTCTTTATTTGGAAATGAAAATCCATAATGAACTAAACATGGAAACCATAAAATTAATGCACCTAAAACAATAAAAATATCAAAATATTATTAATAAATGGGAGGAAAGATGTTATAAAATATCATATAAGTAAATATAAATATCTATCATTAATATATTAATAATACTCTTTCTACCCTTATACTGGAGGTTTCAACACATTTGAAGTAAGACAAACCCATGGTAAGAGACTTTCCTTTTAAAATCCTATTTAGTATATATTTCTAAAAAATTAATAATTAATGTTTTTATGATTAAAGTATTCATGTTTTATGATTATGTTATAGTTCTTGGGGATTATTTATGATGATGGTTTTGACCAACATCTCCCTCCAATTCATTGGGTATGTTTTTGTTGGAAGTTGACCATAATAGTTATTCTATTTGTAACTACGATGGTTACACCATAAGGTAGACACAAGGGTTATATTGTAAGGTATATATGAGGGTTACAAACAATATTGTATTCTCATGGGTTACTGTCTTAATTAAGTAATTCCCCATATTACCTATATGGTTTTATTTATGTATTTGGTGTTCTATAGAAATCTCTTGTTTTTATAAGTTAAGTATATGATACTTTATGGGTGAGAAGTATATCTTTGTGAAAATAATTTCATATTTCTATAAGTATTAATGTACTAAAACCATTAATTATTTTATTCCCCTTACCTAGCCTTTTGTTCTCATCCCAATTTTTAAATTTTTTTTCATAGAGTTTTAGGATGTGTAAGAGAAAATGAGAAGCCAACTTGAATGTTTAGATTAGTTTTCATGAAAATATTTCATGTTTATTTAAAAAAATTGTATTATTTATGAAATTGATACTATTTTATAAGTACCAGTTTTTATTTTATGGGTGGATATGTATAAATTATTTCCTAATCTATTAAAACTATAAACAAAATAGATCTTTGGGAATGTGAGAAAGTGAATTCTAAAATAATTAACTAAATTATGTAATTATTATGGAAAAGTCCTTATATATTTGATTGATAGACAACTTAATATATACTTTAAAAAATTTTGTGAAGTTTTATTACACTTGGTATTATCCCTAAGGCTTTCTCTAGCGGTTTCTTATCTTAATCCCCAAAATAACTAAACATTTCTTATAATAATAAATATTAAAACCCAGCTCCTTATTTCAAATTAAAACATGATTTATTACATAAAATTAAATTTAATAAAACTTGGAATATTAATAAGTGCAATGTATTTGGGAATTTTGTATATTACATAATAATTTAAAATTGGAAAAACATCATCTTTAATAATTAATTCCTTAACATGAATACCCTTAAAACTGAATTTGATAACCTGGTGACATACATAATAATGGGGTGAGCTATAAATCCTTATAATGGAATAATCATGTTATAATGTAATACATGTTATATAATAGGCATATCAATGGAGAATAATACGAACATGAATAAAAAGGCAATATTGAACATGATAATCGTTACATGGGAAATGCGTCAACAACATAAAACACTACATTATAAACAAAGGTCAAGGATATATTTTAATAAATCATGATGCAAAAAGTCCCATAATGGAATTAGGTTCAATACCTATCCCAACATGAGGTCTCATGAGAATAAAAATTACCCATTGCATGCGCTATATAATTCTGGGTGCCCGAGTCACATTAATTTCATTCTTATTCTTAAGTGTGCCATATAGATCCTACAACATAATTTCATTCATCATGAAGTATTATTGCATGATAAAAGAGTGTGGAATAAAATCATATAATTACAAATTAAAATAATTAATTTTTTATAATATTGAACACCCCTGATAGAAAATGGGTGTGGTGTTCACTACACAATTGTTTTGGCATGAAAAATCATGGTGAAATTTTGACAGCATTACTATATCACATAAAAATTAATAAAATAGGTTAATGAGATAGAAATGAGTCTAATAATTTTCAACTCAAATTTAATAAAATAGCTACATGTAAAGACATGTAAAAATTGTAGAAATTGGACATATAAGGCATACAAATATAAAGAAACATGAATAAAGACTAGCATGTGAAGATCCCTTAATTGAGTGTGTGTCTCCAAATGCATGGGAAGGGATTATGGAGAGCATTGGGGTCCCTTGGGGGGACTATATATCTAGGAGGTAATATTAATGGAATTATTAAAGAATTTTTAGTGAAAATAAGTGAGATACTGTTTGGGTTTATACAAGAAATGAGTGGGGATTTCATTAATATTTCTCTAACATAGGATTTTAACTCTAAACAATAAAATAAAAAATACCACCAAACATACCAAGGTTTTTCACATAGTTTATGCCAAATGGTAGTATTTTATTAGTTTATAATTTTAATGGACTATCCCAATTATATAATACACTTTCCTATGTGGAGGCGATTCAAACTCTTAAATATAAGATTTAAAAACCATAAAATATATTAATGATTAGGGAAGATTCGCAAGGGATTTATAAAATTAATAAAAAGAATATAAAATCACATTATTTTAAAGGTGATACATATATCTGGTAGTGGATACACATTATAGTGTTTATTACATCGTTTTTGTGTGATTATAATGTCATAAAACACATAGTATATTTATACAGTAATTATAAATTACCCAAAAATTCGACTATCTATTAAAATTATAAAACAGTAAAAATGGGATTATTTAGAAGTTCTGATATCAAAAATATTATTCCCTTTCTCATAATAATTTTATAAATATTTTTATTTCACTTTTTTAAAAAATAATCAATATTTATTGATAAATATTGTTTTTTTTCACAATAATAGTTTTCAAAACATTATAAAAAGTACATTTGACTTCAGAAAAATTATATTATAATTTATATTTAATAAAAAATATTTTAAAAAATATTTTATAAAAATATTATTTTTTTAAAAAAATTTATTAATTAATCAAAATAAATTCCATAATTTAATTTTATAAGTACCCAAAAATACAATTTGTGTTTTATTGTATTAAAATAAAAATCATTTATAATGTAACAATAATAAGATTAAAATAAATTCCTTATAATTGAAAAAATAATGAACATACTCATATTTATGGGGCCTTGATACATATATCTTTAATACACTAAAAAATACATACGGGTAAGGTGTGAGACAGTGAGACTTTCCTGGGTGGTTTCATAAACATGGGGTGGGCTGTGACCACTATTAGATTGAAATTCCCCTATTAATAGTTTTGATCATTCCTATTTTGTTAGATCATAGCTTTTTCATGGTGAAGGGATGATACAAGTAATGTTATCTCCCTCGGAAACTCCGATTAATGGGATTCATAGGGTATGTTCCAATTGGTTGTGGTCATTAGTTACCTTTTCTGTGTCAACAAGATTTTTTAAAATTCTATATTTATTTGAATAATAGGATCACAATTTGATAACTATATTTTCAATGGTTATGATAATTAATGATCATTTAAATGATGTTGGATATAAAAAAAATAAGTGCATGTGTTTTTTATAACCGTATTATATGATATAAAATTTAATTAAATCAAGAAATGGTTTTATATAAAACAGACATGGTTGTTACATACTTATTCCATGAACCCTGGGTATTCAGGGAAGATACTTATATATGATAATTTAAATTTTTATTGGGTGGTCGATGGCCATTTACTGATCACCTGGTGAGCCATTGGGTACCTTGTGGATGGATATAGGTACCTAATAGGGTTGTTCCCCTTTTTATGATGGTTTGATAATAATATTATGAGCAGTTTAACCCCCCTCTTATAAATTAATATAGATTAAAGGTGTCTAGTTTTGTCACACTCTCCCCTATTCCATTCATCCCCTCGGTTCTCCTTTGATCATACCTTGATGTGAGGTTGATCAATATCCATTTATCGTGTATAACTATGTTAATGTTATCTCATCCTCTCATCATTCCTCCTCTTATGTCACAAACCAAAATGGTTTTCTCCATAATGGGGAACCTGAACCAGTTCATGACAGGGCTCTATGTGTATTCCCAATCACCACTAGATTAGAATTATTTCATAGAAAAGAAGGAATACACCTTTTGGGAACAGTTTAACCCATTGAAAAATAATATCACTAAGGCCCAAACAAAAACACGAAATAAACACACCATTCATTAGCGATTCTTGAAATCAATCAGATAATAAGTGTAAATATATCAACAACACAAAATATCAAAAATAATGGAAATAATAAATAACACAACAAAAAAATTTAACAGAACACTAAAATATAAATGAGACCTTATAATGCCAACTATGAATAAGGGGATTGAAAGTGAGTCAATTACACTATTCATGATTAGTATAAACAACTATAAAAAAATTAAATATAATAAAAATTAAATTCTACCCATATCCATGTGACATGGAATCATAATTATACCATGTCACCTCCACATAGATATAATAGTGAACATAAGAAACCACTACCTCCCAGTGGAACCATTCATTTTCCTATATCAAAGAGAACAAGATCTATATACACACATTGGTGTATATATTGCGTGAGAATAAAAATCCTCATAGTATCCCACCACGTTTTCCATAAATAACCATATATTAGAAAGACCAATGCTTTCTAGTTTCAAATAAATCACATAGAAATAGTATTAAAGATTTGTATGTATGGAAAGAAGAATAAATGTTCAAATTTTTTATCAAATGAAACCAAATAATAAAATATAAATATAACAATTTTTAAAACATGCAACAAGGGAATACACCCTATAGTTACTAGGCCCAAGATCACCTAATATAATAACTTTTTATCCCTATAGTTCAAAGGATAAAATAAATTCACTAGAAAGTGTGGGGTTCCATATAATGTACATGACTATTTAGGGAAACCATTTTATATAGTGGTAAGAACATTTTCCATACATGCAGATCCTACCAAAGTTTATGGGCATTCTCATGTGGTTAAAACATATAAGCAGTTTTTCAAAATTAGTACAATTTGAATAGATCATAAAAACCATTTATACCACTTTCCAAAATATTTTAAAATCATTTTTATCTATAAAAATTAAATAAAAATTATACAATTATCACAATTTACATAGAACAATAACCAAAAATCTATTTCGATGTCAAAAATTTCATCAAATAGATAATAAGTATTGTGGAGTCCACTGAAAATAAGTTTTGAAGCAACTTTATGATTTTAAAATGAATAATTTTTTTAAAATTTCCCTTACCATATATAAATAAGGTGTTAAATATATTTTAAACATCCGTGATATTTTTTTGAGAGTTAATTTTTAATGTCAATTATTTAGGTTTTAGATATAAACGGTAGAAAATGAAATCTCTTTCCTTTACTAGTGTAATAAAAATAAATCTAATATAATTCACCAATGTGAATTAGAAATAAAACCAAAATGTAGGAATGTAACCCTAACATAACCCCCCACCCATAAAAATTTTGATTTAAGAACCCTTTTCCACCACGACCATGGGATTAAATAATTTCCATGAAAAAAGGGATATATGGTCTAAGGGAGATAAAAGAAGTCACTTATTTATTTTTTAGAAATTCTATGTTAAATCCCAATAAAAATTAGATGAATATGGGAGTAAGATGATCTTGTTCCTCTTGAGGGATTTTGGTTATATATATATATATATAATAAAGTGATAAAATGGTTTTAATAGGTAAGGGGTAGAATAATAATTTCAATTTTTTATTTTTTGAAAAACTACATAGGGTTACAAAATGATGAATCCCTACTATCCCCAAAGTGTTGTTAAATGATGGAAACCCCTATAATGTATCCCCATGGGATGCACTTGGTGCACCTCTAAGAGGCAGGTCCAGTGTCTTATGGCCCCAAGACTCCAAGGTGTATCCTCTTGAGATATGATGTAATAAACCTGAATAAACGAGGACCTTAGGGCCCAAGCATCCATGGTATTTCCTCTTAGGCTATGGAAATTCAAATCTTTGAGGTCATCCCGAATGCCACAACACATCCCCTACATAGTTTGTGCTGATTAATTTTTATCCTAGGTCTGGTAGTCAAAAAGTATGTCATCCAAAAGGATTAAAATAATAAAAGGATGATAAGAGTTTGAAAACATCAATGCAAATTATTAAATAATATTATCATACCTAAAAATCTTATAATGGTTGTGAAAATTATCCTCACCATATTACCTTTTTCACATAGAAGGTCTGCTAGACTTCCTTTATGGGTAAAATAGTATGTAAAATATAGAACAACCCACATACTTTGAATATAAATACATGTAATAGGTACTCCCCACTAAAATAAAAATATTATTATACTATTAACTTTTCAATTACAAATCATTCATCCAAATAAAAATAACGAAAGTTAAAAAAAATTACCTAAAAAACTAATAATATGAAGCTCGTCTATAAAGATCAGTTAACTACATTATCTAATAAATGATTATAAAACCAAACCATAATTCAACCCAAACATTAATAAATATAAACTATAATGAAAATATTAGAACAAAGAAATTTAACAACAGTGTTACAAAAATCTCCATGAGACAATTCAAATTTGAATATAAAATAACCCAATATCAAAAATGAAAAACCAATACCATAATGAAGTTTCATCATTCCACCCAAAATAATAACCAAGATAAAATTGTGGTAAAAATGTATTAACACACAAATCATCCCCCTTATAAGAACAATTGTGTTAAAATGGAATTAAACATGCAAATAATCATAAAGAAATGAAAAAATAGTAACTAATAATTTAAACGCACAAGAACAAAATCTATATTTTCCAATAATATTTTGAAACATAAAAACATAATTATAAGAGAATCATATGAAGGTGTAGATATCCCAATATTTAGTCATTTTATCAATATAATAACCAAATATAGTGAAAATAATTATTAAAACACTTAAAGATAAAATAAATATAGACTGATTATAAAATAATTAATATAAAATTTTCATGAAAACAAAAATAATTGTATAGTATAAAAATTTAATCAAAATTTAAATCAATAATAAAATCCAAACAAGTAAAAATGAAGATCATTAAATTAAATGAATTAATTTATACTCTTTTTCGAATCCCAACAAGACACTTTGAAAAAATAATTTAGATATTTTCAAATAAGAATATAGAATAACTTGTATGGAACAGAAAGATACTATAACAATATAAATTAAGATATCAAATATATAAGTACATATTTATAATAAATGGGTAAATAAATCAGAATAAAATTAGTAAAATGACCACAATAAAGTAAAAAAATTAAATAATAATTATTATTTAAAACCTTTTATGTATCTATAATTCATATGAATAAGAAAGATAAATTTATCAAAATATTAAAATAAACCAAAAAATCATTTTATTCCAATAAAAGACTCCCTAAAAAAGAAACATAATTAATATATTCAAAAACCCAATCTTCTAACACCCTAAATGTCATTTAATAAGTGTGGTTCTATAAATGCTTCCAAAATCCAAAATTATCAGCCAAAACATTATTAAATTTTAAAACTATAAATTTATAAGAAAAATAATTTTATAATTATAAATACGAAATATTACACATAAAAATTTTCATTCCACTATGAAAATTATATTCCACCACCCAACATTGCGGAAAACATGAATAATAGTCAAAACATGTAAGAAAACAAAAAAAAGTCATTAGAAAAAATCCATCCGATATGGTAGAAAATATACTATTTCAAAGATATTTTTTCTAAAAATTATAGTTTAAGGAACATAAGTTAAATTTAACTAGATATAATTTTAAAACCACCCACCATTCAGAAAATATGTAAACTTTTTCTCAAAAAAACTTTTTAAAATCAAACATAAAGGTCCCTATATTTCCCTTAAAATTATCGATGAATGTAGAAAATGAATCTCGAATTAATCATGTAGACATTTAGTAAATATTGAAGAACCTTGTTTTCAAATAATTAAAGTAATAACAGATAACCAAAAATAATAAAATCACATAAATTTAAAAAATAAAATATCATACATTCATTATTAATAAATAAAACAAAAAATAAATGAAATTAATTGCTTGTTACTTCCAATCAGGATTCCACTAAAATAAATCATTTATTACAAGTGATACAACTTATTTTGTGGAAATTAAATTTATATAAGTCCCATTTTATTTTATATTCTCTTACAAATAAAAAATAACTACAATGGAAAAAATATATAATTGACACATATAAAAAATCACCATGAATAATTCTGTTTATATGAAAAAATTATTAAATAAAAAATATTAATTCATTTAACGGTTTTCTAGATTAGTCAAAATGATATGTATTATCTTTAAATTCATCCCATCCACCCCCTTTTTTACTAATACGCCTATTAAATTATCTTATAAAATAACTTTGATCATTTAAAAACATATCTTAAAATTAAAACAACCGAAATCAACTTTTTACATCATTTTTAATCAAATTCATTAATACTTTTGTTAAAAAGTATTCTTGAAATAGTTTAAAATAATTTAAGGTTTATAAATAGACCTTATAAAATAACAATGATCAACAATTTCAACATAGAAAATCAAAAAAATATTACATAACTTTTATGGTCACTTAATTATAAAACATTGTAATTGTACTAATTAAAATCAATGATATTTTACCTTAAAATACATTCATCCAAACTATAGTGATCCAGGCGTAATAGACATGGATATTACATAAATTTAGATGAATATTTAACCATTAAAAAATTAAATTCCTTAGGATCATAATAGTTTAGTGTATTTGGAAACCTATAACACAATCCTATAACTTGGTTAAATATCTTCAACATATCCCATAAATATCATCCCCTTCATTACTCCTACTGAAAACCATCATTCATAACTTATAGAACTAAAACATAAGAAAGGGTGAGATAAAATTCTTAGTAAGGGTAAAAATACAAGAGTTATGTATGAATAACATGAAAACAAGGCTATGAGAACATAATAATGACATTTAAATATCATACCATGCATTTCGATGATCATATACATAATTCATGACATAAACAATGAGATTGTAGTAATGAACTCATACCACTTTGGTAAATTTGAATAGTAATCCAAATGAATGAATAAAATTAAATGAATATTAAAATTTCATTAAAATTTGTGTATTCATGATATAAAATTTCAAAGGAAAGTATATACACCTCCAAAAATTATGTTGCTACATAACATAACATTTGTCTCAATGAAGACAAATTGAGACAAAATTACCGTACCGATTTGGTAACATATGAATCCTAAAATACATGAAAGAGATATCATAAAAATGATATTTAAATACCCATAAATTAAATTTAATAATCATATAATACATTCATAGATAGTGTATACACAACATAAAAGAATAAAATGGTGAATATGGTATAAGTCGCACACAAATAAAGGTGGGACTATAAATCCACTAACAACTTGACTAAAAATTGAATCATGACCCAAATAAAATAATAAAATAAAATTAAACTATTAATATCATAAAATAAATCAAATTCAAGATATATCATGTCATTTTTTATTATTTATATTACAAAATATAAATGAGTGGTGAATATGGAATGTATCTCATGGATGTAAAAATTGAGATAAAATTCCATTACTTTAATTATTGAACTTCTTCATGCATATTCAAACATCCAGTATGATAAGTATTATTTTATTGTAATTCTATATATTTACTATATTTTTATATATATTAACATATATTATTTTTTTATGAATTTAAATTATTCTTTATTAACAATATGTTGTTGAAGTTACATTTACAGTGATAACCACATTGTTTATCAGATATGTTTTGATATGTAATTCATTGTCCTCTTAAATAGATCATGATTTAATAATTTCAATAATTTAAAAATTGATATAAATAAAATATATATTTATTTTATAGTTATTTATAATAATATATAAAATATAGGAATATGAAAAGAAATGCATCATGTATGGGGGTAGTAGGCCGAACATACATATGAATGATGTTACCATTTTATTATCATATTTTTAAAGATTGAAAAGTAAATGATATATATATTATTAGAAATATAATTATTTTTTAATAAACATCACATATATTTATTAAAACAATAATTTATAAATTCCTTGTAAAGAGTTAATGTATCACTCACTTTGAGGAGGCGGTAGTCCACATATCCGCAAAAAAAGTTATTATATTCCCAAAAAATGAAAATAATGAATGTATGTGTTATATAATAATTATTGAAGAAAAAGTAAACCACAAATATAATATATATGATATACAAAACATAATTATATAAATATTACCAATGTTTATATGTGTTAATTGAAGAACAAACGACATCAATTCTCGTTGTAGTAGTACTCTATACACACAAACCAAGATTTAAAATCCCATTAGATGGAATTTTTTGATGGTATAGGTAATACCAGAATAAAATAAAAAAATATAAGAATATTTAGGATACTGTGGTTATTATATAAACATTATATAAGAAATATTTAAGTAGTGTAAAAAAAAATAAACAAAAGTTTTCTTTGAATAATGTTACCTCTTTTTCAGGTAACTCATTTTGGTTTATATCAAAATACTTCCTTCGTATGATTTATGCCTAAAATTATGATTCTTAGTATGAGTGGATGTATGTTGGGAGATTATTTGCGAATGTATTTTATAAGGATTATATATTCAAAGATGTGATTTAGGTGGTTTAATTTTTTAAGTGGGGGAAAGGACACTCTTGGAATTTGTGAAAATAATTTAATGCTCAAAACATTTTCAAAAATAAATAGGATAAAATAAAAAAAATTAAATTATAAATTTAGGTTTAATGTATAAATATGGAGATAATATGGTCCTATTACAATTTTACGTTCATTTTTATACATTATATTATATGTTTAATCATTATTTAAACTCGTGTTTACCTCAATCACTGTAATTTATTTTAAATTATTTCACTAATCACTTCATCAAGATATTAAATTGGACTTATTAGAAATTCAAAATTATTATTATTTAAAATATTAACTATATTTTTACAAATTCAAATAATATAATTTATATATATTAATTTGAAGTTAATTCTGTAGATAAGATGAAACAAAAGGTTTTTAAAGTAATATGGTAAAATGTTTAAAATGTTTTTATATAAAATATCAATATGAAATTGATTCAAATGACATAAATTGGATTTTAGGAGGTATAATTTTACTAATTGTTCGTTATTTTTTTTTTAAAATATATTCAAACTATATAAATAAGTTATATAAAAATTTAGTTTTCAGTCAAAATCAGTGTCTTTAACTATTCAGCAAAAAATGAAACTTCTCAGACAAGTACCATGTATTTACCCAAAATATATTTTGTTATTATTATTTCAAAAATTAATTTTACTTTTTCAAATAAAAATTATTAAAGTGTCAATAATAAGTCTGAAAACATGTCTACCATTAAAATGCGGTAAAAATGCCTTTTAGAATAATATATCTCTTTATCCCTATAACATTTTTTATTCTAATTTTCATACTATTATACTTATTAGAAGAATGTCAAAATATTTTGATGAATCCATAATATATAAATTTTATTATAATCCCTCAATAATAGTGATTGATTTGATTTATTATGATAATATCCCTTTGTGGTCTAACAAATAGTTATTTCATAAATACACCTCATTATATTAAAATTGTTTTTATTTTAATTAATATCAAAATAATTGAATTTATAAAAATTTATAATCCATATTTTTTATAATTTAGTCAATATTATTCATCTATTCCATTCCAATTTCTAGGTGATAAAAATAATAATATTTTAATAATAATATTTTAGTTTTATAAAAATCAGTTTTGTGGGTAATGAAAGCTATCGAAGGAACTCATCATTGTGTGTAACACAAACCAAACACAGTGTTTCATGTACCAAAAGATAATATATGTGTTTTTTGTAGTGTAATATAATATATTTGGTGTGTATAAAAATTAATAACATGGGGTATCATGCAATGTAATCCATCCTAGAATTTAAATCAACTAAAAAAAATTCATAAAAACTTAGTGTGTTACATTCCACCCCCCTTAAAAAGAATTTCCCCCTTTAAATTCATCTGGCTTATAAAACATTTAATACATAAAAGTACATTTTAGTGAAACAAACATCCAAAAAATGAATATTAAAATATATTTTAAAAAATGAATGTCAGAAACATAATGGTAACTCAAAGTAACTCATAAATAGGTTTAGAAATTTTAGAACTTATGTGTAAAGTGATAACTTGAACCTGGAATAAAAATATAAAAATCAAATTCTAATAGAGAAGGATATAGAACAAGGGTAGGATAATTTTAATGATCATATAGCCTTAAATATTATATGATCTAAGGGACCATTTTATTCCTAAAAAATAAATGTATTAGGATTACATTTTTTTTCTTTTTAAATATCATTTTCATTATGTTGAACAATTATCATGAGAAGATATACTTACTCGATTCCATTTCCTTCTATAAGAATAATATCACCATTTGGTTGTGCCTTCACAAATTCTTACTTTATCTCTTACTCAAATAGATACTGATGAATTTTTATCCTTGAAGCACTAATGGATCATAATACCCAGAGATAGATAGATTTTTCATATCATCAATCATTAGGTATCATTAGAAAAATTCTAGAATATGTTATCTATTATAGATAAATATTCATAGATTAAATTAATGTTTTAATCTCTAAAACTTCATCCAGAGTTCAACTCAAACCATTCAATAAATGGTTATCCTTATAACCATTACAAAATTTAATTCACCCTTTATTCCTTAAATAATATCTTACCTTATACCAAAAATATAAATTTATTTAATATATGGGTTCATCATTGTCCCAATAAAAAACTAAATGTGATTTTACTATTCAATAATCTTTTTATAGGGATATAATCACATGAAAATTCACTAAGGTATGAACAAAAATATTTCCATGGGATCATTGATACAAAATCAAACATGAAATTACCATCTAAGGGTGGAAGATATGTTTTCTATAATTATCATGATTAACTTCATCCATTGTTATTTCAAAAGCCTTCCCTATGTCCTTTTTCTTCAAAAGTTGTTGTGGATTATCATCCATATTATTCCTTGTATTGGGTAATTGCTTCACATAATACACAAACTTCATACACTTGAAACAATATAGTGTGGTTGATGTGTTAGTTTGAATTCAATTATCATCTTTTGAATTAACAATCCCATTAATCATATTTTAATATTCATGGAATTTATGACCTACATTTCCGCATTTAAATATCCTTATAGTTCTATTAAATAAATTACCATGAGGCTTATTACTCTATTTCTAGAACAAAAAAGTCTGTAATTTATTTCCAAAATTTGACTTTTCATGAGACTCAATGTTACATTGCTTATAAAAAACATATGAATAGTGGGAAATATAATTTCCATTTACACAGTTTGTGCACATAAAATCACTTCTTCATAGTTAGTAATGTCTATAATATCCAAAGAAATTCAAAGACATAGATTCATTCCACCAAAGAATATATGTATTTTTCTTTTAGAGATGGTTATTAAACTAGAATAATACATTGAATGTTTGGTAAAATTAGCATCATTGGTACCAATATAATAATCCTTATTTTTCATAATCTCTAGGAATTTCTTTTCTATATTTGTTAATAAAATAAGTAGTTTTTACTTAATAAATATTATCAACATAATATATTTCCATTAGATAGATTAAATTTATTCAAGTTCCCTCATGTTCTTAATAAGAATCCACCACTGATACAATTCACCTTCCAAATGAAAAGTAACGAAAATTTATTTTTCTTTCTCTGAGCACTGAATATTGAAAAATATATTTTCTATTTTAAAAATGCAATTATTAATAACTACTGAATCAATGGAACCACTAAAAGAAGGTAGTTTTTTCCTTATGAAAGAATCCAAATAATAGTTTTCTTCATTTGGTTTTTTGGATGTTCAACATGATTAATATCATGGAATTCATTGGATCATATCAAAAATAATATTAATTATATCTCCCTTAAAATTTTATTCCTTTGGTGGAAATTAATTGCATTGTCTGTTGAATTCATCATTAACATAGTTCCTTTAATATTCATCCATTTAATAAAACCAAATATCATAGTGTGAGAAATAAATGAAATATCAGAAACCATCATAATAATGAAAAATCACTTATAGGATGTCTACATCAGGACAACTTATATTAAATCTACAATACCTTTTCATTATCCAAGTTCATTCATGGTCATATTATATTTAAATCATTCATGGAGTTTCATAAATTGTTTGTTAATATTCATAGCATATCTTTTGAGAGTGTCAACCTAGGTGTATAGCATGACCCATTAGCATGCATCAGTTCCAGATCAAGACTAGATCAATATACATTTTAGAGTTGTTAAAAATTTATACTTATATAAAAAATCCACATCAACTTTTAGTATCTATATAGAGATTTAATTTATTTAAATCCACTCCCTGAATTCTTAACCAAATTTCGACGACAATTTCCTAAACATTGACTAATTATTATAAATATCCTTATTTACATTCACAAACATATCCATAGAAATATCCCTATTGATATAAAAACAATTTATCATCAATTTTTCCAAATAATGACTAAACCATTCCATAGATTCCAACTATAGAAAACCAGTCATAACATACATGGATATTACATCCTTTTAGATAAATATTCGGTACAAGACAATAGTACATTCCTGATGGATGTTATAGTTTACTGTATTTTGAATCATGGATGACATTATTATAATTTTGTTAAGGATATTTGATATCTTCTATAAAGATCATTTCCTTTAGTACTCCTACTTAAAACATTTCTACATAACTTGGGAATGGAAACATAACAAAGGGTGAGATCATATACTCAGTAAGGGTAAAAATAAATTAGAAATGTAAGAATTAAATGTACATAAGTGTGTGAGAACATAATCATATCATTTAAAGATAATACCCTATATATCAAAGAACATATAAAGGAGTCATGGAATATGTATTGGTCATTCATAAGATATGAATCATATGGAAATCAATGAATATTATTCATGAGAGCATTGAATTGACATAAGACATAGACTAGTATAATACACATTATCATATAACATTGTGAACATGTATAAATTAAAATAGGTTCACTCATTAAGTTAAATACAAGAAATCTTGACAAGGAATAATCTTCTTTAAATGAAACTTGGTCTACACATATCATTATGGACATGAAATAAAAGTCCACACATAACATTATGAACAAGTAATCAGGTTCAGGTTCACACATAAAATTTTGAACATGTAATAAGGTTTACTCATAACATTTTGAACATGTAATTAGGTTCACACATACCATTTTTAACATGTATTCAAGTTCATACAACACATTCTATATATTTAGTCAAGTCTACACATAACATCGTGAACATAAAATTATGTTAATAAAAAACATTTTGAACAAATAATAAGGTTACTAATAACATTTTTGAACATGTAATCAGGTTCAAACATAAAATTGTGAAAATGAAATTAGGTTCACACATAATATATATACTCATGAGTTATCAATAGTTACCCAATGCATTATAGGGAGATATAGGTCCCTCCCAACACATAATGAAATCACACATATTTTTTACAAAAGATCATAAATATTCATAATATAATAACCCATGAAATAAAATGGGTATAATAAACACTAAATCCTATCATAAAATGTGGAAAATAGATATACATCATAGTCATTTCCTCATATAATAACCCTTAGAAGGAAGCATATTTCATAAACATCATTCCATCAAAACATAACCCATTCAGAGCAAGGAAATGAATGATATTCATGGATTATATCATAGAAAGGAATATGTAACCCAAATTTTTGTCATATTATATAGACAATATTGTTTTAATTTCCTTTAAAAAAACTAATTTATGAAAAATATCCTTTCAACATTGAAAACCACTTTTTAAAGCATAAATTTTTTGAAAACCATTTTTTAAATAGCTTTACAAACTTAAAGAATATGATTTTAAAATCCTTCAAAAAAAGGTCAATATAAAAAAAATTTAAAATCAATTTCCTTTAATATAAGTTAACAATATCATTTATAAAAATTGAAATTTCTTTTGAAAACAAATTTTTGGAAGGAAAAGTTTTTGTGATTGAAAATATATTTTTTATTAAAACATTTTCATTGAAATATTGAATACATAATGATTGGAAAATTAATGGAGAAAAATTATTCTCAAGAAAAAAATATAATATAAGAAAATTAATTATAAATTATTAGATATTTATTATAATATTTTGTTAATTGTAGCATAATAGTAAACAATCCTGATAAACGAAGAGATTATAGCAATAAATTCAAACCACTTTGGTATATATAAATCATAATAAACATGGATGAATAAAATTTCATGTATCATAAATTATTATTAAAATATGTTTATTCATGATATAACATGTCAAAGGATAGTATATGGACCTCGTAAAAGAATGTAGGTGCATAACATAACATGTGTCTCGAAGAAGGAAAATTGATACAAAATTACCTTACAGATTTGGTAACTTTTGAACCATAAACCGCATGAAAGAGAGATAATAAAATGGATATGTAAATACCCATAAATATAATTTAATGAATCATATAATAAATCCATTTGTATTATAATCACCACACAACAGTTATGAGTGGTGAATATGGAATAAGTCTCATAGAATGAAAAGTGAGAGTAGAAATACTCTTACTAATTGAGTAACTTTTGAATCTTGATACCTGTGAAATAATAACATAAATTGAAACTATTAATTTAATTAAATAAATTATATTCATGATATGAATTTTCATATGTCATTATATCTACCACATAATGTAAATTTTTGGTGAATATTACATGTATCTCACAGATATAAATATTGATATCAAATTCCCATACCAAAAGTTTTGAATTTTTCATACAAATTAAAAAGACAAGTATAAAAAATATAAGTTTATTATAAATATAACAAATAAATATATCCTTATATATCACACTATATATGAATTTATTATGAATTTATATTACAAATTTATTTATAATTTCATGCTAGAGTAACATTTCAGGTAATTTCTACTTTGTTTTTCATATATCATTTGAATTATTATTCTTGACCCTCTTACTGAGATAATGATTTATTTTTTTAAATAATTGAAAACATGATATAAATCCAATATATATTAATTATATACTAATTTATAAAAATCTATAAAATATAGGAATATTAAATGAAACACAGCGTTCATACAGATGGTATGTTGTAATTATACATGAATGATGTTTTTGTTTTCTTATCGTATTTTTTAAGAATGAAAAGTTAGCGATATAAATATATATATATATATATATTTTAGTTTAATTATTATTTCATATATATATATAAAATATTTATTAATCTCTTCTTTAATAAATTCCAAGTAATTTGTTATTGAATCACATCTCATTGAAGAGGCGCTGGTCCACATATCCACAAACAATGTTATACTATTCCCAAAAAATGGAAAGCTTGATGGTATGTGTTATATAAGTTTTTAAGAAAAATATAGACATAATTAATATCAAATATAAATATATATATATATATATAGTAAAATAGTAAATATATCATAATTATCAAATTTTTGAGGTGGTAATGGAAGAACTAACGACATCGGTTCACGAGGTGGTAGTCTACCATACACATGAATGATGAATGCGTTTCCTTTTTTATTGAAGTGAGTAAATTTGTATGACATAAACATAACACAAAAACAAATACGTGTATTTATTATAATGATATTATTATATAATCAAGATATAATAATAATTCAAGGAGTATAGAATGAAATAAAACAAATGTTATCATTGAAAAATGTTACCTCTTTAACGGGAAACTCCTTTTGGTTTATACCAAAATAATTACATGGTTTGATTTATTCACAAAGTAGAATTTTTAAAATCAGAGGATTTTTGTTGGGAGATTAATTTTTAAGAATTTTATTATGAAAAATGGATTAAGATACGTGAATGAATGTCAGAGGTGGTGGCCATATATAAGTTGTGGAAGGGACATACTTGTACTTTTTAAAATGAATTGTGTGATCCACACATTTTTACCAACAAAGAGCCTTCCATGACAAATGAAAATAGAAAAATTAAAGTTTAAGGTCTAAAAATGTATATAAAATTTCCATGTATAGGTTTATGGTCATTTCATTTCTTATATTCTTTGTTTAGTCATTAAGTAAACACATTTTAACCATAATTAGTGTAATTAATTATTACTAATTTCACTAATAACTTTAGTAAAAAATGTGTTGTAATTATTATAAATTATAAATTATAATTATTACAAATATTGAATCCATTTTTCCAAATACAAATCATATAAGTCATAGAAATTAATTTAAAATTAATCTCATAGACATGATGAAATAACAAGTAATTAAAATAAAATGTTCCAATGTATGAAATGATTGTATATCTAATTTCAATGTAATATTGATAAAAATCACCTAAATTGGGTTTAATGATGAATAATTGAACTAATGATTCTTTAAAACTAATTTAATATATATTTTAACTCTACAAATAAATAATAAGAGAATACACTTTTCAATTTATGTTTGTTGTTTTACACTATTAATCAAAAAATGAAACATCTCAGAAAAGTAAAAACATTACCCAATTTAAATTTTGATATTAATATTTTTAAAATTAATTTTTGTTCCAGATAGAAATTATTAAAGTGTCAATTTGTTTATGTAAGTCATCCATTAAAAGTTGGTAAAAATGATTTGTAGAATAATACATCATTTTATGCCTAAAACTAAATTTGTTCTTATTTTTGAATATCAAAATTATTCGCTCAATGTCAGAAAATTTTATTTAATTGATAATATATAAATTTACTTAATATATATCACTTATATAGATTAATTTCATTTATTAAGAAAAATATTATTTTATGTTTATAAAAATAGTTGTTGACCTCATCTATTATGATAATTTCAATTATGTTTCAATATTCATGTTTCAGTATGATTTGATAATCCCAAATGATGTTTATCTAAATATTAATTCTTTTAATATATGAAATCCTATAATTGAGTTGATAAAAAAATCAAAAGGATCATTGAAATATGTTAATAAATGTTTATCTATGTTTATACATACTTTGAAATAATTCTAAATCAATCTAGATATGTTTTGCATAGACCATATAAGTGTTAAGTCCACTAGTATGCATAAGTCCACCAGTATGCACATAGCTACTCATACAGAAAAATAGATACACAACTACTGATAAAGCTAAGTACGCCATAATAATAGTCTACTGATATGGATAATGTCACTGATATGCATAACAACCATCGATAGAAGAACAGCTACTGATAGAATAAGTCTACCTGTTTGGATTAGTTGACTGCTAAAGTCCTATCGGTACATAGTCTACTGATAAGTAAATTTCATTGATAGACCATGATTCATATGACACATGTTCACTGGTACATAGTTACAGATACAAGAAACCAATACAAACAGATAGAGAACTACTGATATGAAGTCCACCATTACAAAGAAAAAGTCTTCTGCTACAAAGCTACCAATATGAATTTGATCAATAAATAAATACAAAGTATACCATTACACAGTCCACTAACATTGATAAATATCATTACAATGAATCTACCGATAAGAGGAGCTACTGATAGAAGGATCTACCTATAGAAGGAGCGACTGATTCAAGCAAGCTACCATTACATATGGTAATAGCTACTGATGGAAACCAGTCATTGTTTCTCTAAACTCTATTTATATTTGTTTATTTAGCAACAGTCATATTTGATGTTTTTAATACACCTTCTATAAATTAATGATATTGGTTGGAATTTGAGGAATCATAACTCGTACATGTAAAAAGGTAATCATTCCAATTACCGGAGCTAAATCTATATAAGGGAACCTCGAACTACTAAAGACGTGTGGTGATCAGTTTGTTTTTCTATGCACATACAAGACAATATTCTAGATATATTTAACTACTCACATACATAGAAGAAGAAAGAATTAATTCATACTGAATCCATGGAACCTGAACATTCAAGGAGAAAAGAGCTTCAATGATTTCACTTGCACTCAAGCTGGTCAGACTGATCAACCTGGACCTGGAAGCCAAACACAAAAACGACACTCTGTTTCTTGACCAAAAACGAGAGAAGGTCTCAATGCCTCATCTGCATCAATTCAGGGAGTGAAAATATTCACTCAAAACACATAGAGCATTCTAAACTCTTCCCCATCTGTTGAGCTATATTGTGTTTCATTTATTTATATTTTGAGAAGTGTGTGTGCTTTGTATTTTTAGACACACACTATCTCCTATGCTAAACTGGTGTATTTCTAAATCCTCACTCAAGTTTCCCTATACTCTTGTTTCCCATTGTGGATAGTGGTAGAGGTCAAGTGTGACATAGATAACCTGTGTGCTATTGTTTTGTTTTTCCCATGAAGAATTGTTGTAGAGGTCGTAGTACCAGGACAATCTATGTACTATTGTTTACCTCGATCTAGGGTGTGGATAAAAAGATTATATAAACAGTTTGATAGGATTAAGTCTCATCTTGAGATAGAACCTCTTAGTTAAACATGTTATTCTTGATTATTATGTTTTAAAGTATATTGAATATTCTATTTATATGTACTATATATATAAATCTATTTTAAAGTAACTTTGATAGTTAAACTAGCAAGTTTTTATAACTTTTGATAGCTAGTAAGTTAATTTCTAAAGTTACATAATTTTCAGATTAAGTTAACTGAGAAATATTCAATCATTGAGAAACTATTTGAAACATTTCAAGCATTATAAATTCACTACAGTTTATATTACTATTTAATTCATGGTATTTTAATAGAAATATTTTTAACAAAATTTTAATTGAAACTCAATTCACACCCCCCCCCCCCACTTGATTATCCACTCCAACCATCATTTGGTATCAGGGGATGTTTGTTATTACAAAATGATGTCCAAACACTATGTTTTTCAGCTATGATTTTAGTTGTATTTTAAAGATCTTAATTTTCTTTTAATTCTAAATTTTATCTCTATAAATATATATGATAAAATCTAATTATGGATAATATATTAGAAGGTGTTTCTTCCAACATGCCACATTTCTTTAATGGTTTTAATTATGCCCAATGGAAACTGAAAATGAAAATTCATTTAGAAAGTATGTGATTTGACATCTGGACTGCTATAAAGACTCAGTATGAGATTCCAGAAACTGAAAGAACTACTTGGAGTGAACCTACTAAAACAACATAAAATATTAAATGTAAATAAATGAATTCCATGTATTTTGATTTAGGAGATGATGAATTTAATCGAAATTTTTCTTGTAAAACTGCTTATGAAATCTAGGAAACTTTGACCATTTCCCATGAAAAACAACCAATATTAAATAAATGAGACTAAACACTTATACTATTAAGTATGATAATTTTAAAATGAATCTTTATGGTGCTATTTTTGACATGTATCTCTCGTTAAAAAAAATTGTAATTGTAATGAGCTCACTTGGAAAAGGTGTTCCAATAAAAGAACAAATCATAAGATTACTTAGATTTCTTCCAGACAGATGGACAGGCACAACACTTTCAATAAGTGAATCGTGTGACATAAGTTCACTTCCATTTAAAGATATCATTGGTAAGTTAATTATTTATGAAGAAGAACTGAAATTAAACAAAGAGGAAGATGATGATCGCAATAAGAATTCAGGGTCATTTAAGTCTACTGCCTCAAATAGCAAGGACAAGGAGAAAGTTCACATTCAAACTGAATGCTCCAAAATTGAAGGTTCAGATTCTGATAGTGATGAAGTGATGGCTTAGATAGCCAAGAGATTTAAGAAGTATTATAGAAAGAAGTATTTTTTAAAAAAATCCAATTATATGGGAATGTATTAAAACAAAGCTAATTGGAATAAAGATTGGAAAAGAACTGATAAAAGTGGTCATATAGTTTGTTATGAATGTTAGAGGAAAAGACATGTGAAATATGACTTCCCAAAATTAAAATTCAAGAAGAAATGGGATTATAAAGACAAAAAATATAAGAATGCCATGAAAAAAACCTGGAGTGCATTAGAAGATAGTTCAAGTGATTTTGATTCCTCTCAGGATGAAAAATCTCAAAAAGCTAAAATGTGTTTCACGACAAACACATCTGTGTTAACATTGGAGACTCATGATTTAAATTTTTATTATTCTACAGATGATTATAATTCTAAAAACATGTCTACTGAAGAGTTATTTGAAAACTGTAATATGTTAGAAGATACCTGCAATAAGCTAAAAGATAAGTACAAGTCATTAAGGAAACAACACGCTTAATCTATCACTGTACAATATGCATTAGAATTTGAAAAGGAAAAGAATGCTCATCTGTTAAAGGAGAATACTGAACATAAATTATCCAATGAGAAACTTATAATAGATTTGGATAAGTTCACTAATAGAAAGAACACTCTAACACAAATTCTAGGAAACCAAGTTGCACTAAATTATACAACTTGTTTAGGCTATCAACCAGGACATAGACCGCTTGTTAAGAATAAATTCATTTATAAATCTTGACAGTATGCTGCTAGTTCTAGTTTTGTAAATTCATATACCTCATCTAAATATTCACATAGTTTTAGATCAAACAATGTTTATCTTTCTAAATCTTTTTTATCTATTGATAATTTAAGACCGATTAAGAAAATCTGAATACCAAAATATTTTCTTGCTAACCTGTCTGGACCCAAGATAATCTAGGTACCAAAATAATTTTCATTTTAAACTTTTTTTGTAGGAGACTTGCTTGAAGAGTTACTATAAGAAGATATTGTACTTGGATAGAAGATGTCCAAGGAATATGACTACATATTACTCATTTTTCAAAAGTTTAATCAAGGTTAATGGATGAAATGTCAACTTTGGTGATAATTCAATAGAAAAAATCATCATCTTAGGCCATATTGGTAACAATGATTCAATTTTAATTTCTAAATTATTATTTTTTGATGGATTGAAATACAAACTGTTAAGAATTTCTCATTTTTTTGATGATGGTTTCAATGTTAAATATGAAAATGATTCATTCCATGTATTTAATTCTAAAAATATTTTTGTATTTTCTGCCCTGAGAAATGAAAATGTTTATGATTTAGATTTAAATTCATTAGTGAAACAAATGGTTACTTGTTTAAATTATTTTCATAAATAATCTTGGTGTTGGAACAGACCATTATGACATTGTAATGTTCATTCACATAGAATACAGACTAAGAAAAATTTAGTTAGTGACATACCTCAACTATAATTCTCATCAGACAATGTTTGTACTCCCGGTAAAATGGGAAAACAACAGAAAGTATCTTTTAAATTAATAAAATAAGTTTCAACTTCTCAACCTCTCGAGTTGGTTTACATGGATTTATTTGGACCTTCTAGATTATCTAGTTTAAATGGGAAGCACTATGTCTATGTATTATTAGATGAATTTTCTAGATACACTTTAGTATACTTTCTTTCTCACAAATGTAAATCTTATTCTTATTTTATTAAATACTCTAAGTATGTAGAGAACCTTAGTGGAATTAAAATTAGGACCCTGAGAAGTGATCATGGCCATGAGTTTTAAAATCAGGAGTTTGAATTTTTGTACTAACACATTGGCTACAATCACAACTTTTCTGCCCCTAGGACACCTCAACAGAATGGATTTGTATAATGAAGGAATAGAACCCTTATGAAAATTTAATGAACCATGATTAATGAGTATGACCTACTTGTTTACATCTGGCCTGAAGCTATGAATACAACATGTTAAATTATAAATAAAGTCTTGATTAGTCCTATTATTTAGAAGACCCCTTATGAGCTATGGAATAATAGGAATCCTAAAGTTATTTACTTCAGAGTTTTTGGTTACAAAGTATTTATTCAAAATACTAAGGATAATCATGACAAGTTAGCTTCAAGAAGTGATGATGGAATCATTTTAAGTTACTCTATAACCAGTAAATCTTATAGAGTCTTTAACAAAAGAACCAAATGTGTGGAAGAATCTATTCACATCAAATTTGATGAAAATGATCCGCATGAACCGAAGTCTTCTCTTTAAAATCATGAAGAAGATCTGTATATTCTAGACCTTCATGATAAAATCAGTGAACTTGTTGCAAAGATAACTAGTTCTGGAAATATTCCAGAATCTGATTCTGGTTAACTCGAACATAGAAAAGAACATGAAATTTCTAATCATACCTTTACCAGATCAACTCGGATTATAATGAATCATATTTTAGATACTGTTGTTGGTAATATTGAAAGAGGGACATAGAATAGATATTATATATGAAATTCGGCTGAACATCACACCTTTCTTTCAATGTTAGTATCAAAAAATATCAATGATGCTATCAATGATAAATTTTGGGTAATGGATTTGAAAAAATAATTAAATCAATTTGAAAGAAACAAAGTCTGGGAATTAGTTGACTGACCTAAGGACACATTGAACATAGGTACTAAATGGGTGTTTATAAATAAATTTGATGAATCATGAAACATTGTTTGAAATACGGAATGGCTAGTTGCACAAGGGTATAGTTAAGAGGATGGAATAGACTATGAGGAAAAATTTAACCTGTAGCTAGATTAAAAGCTATTAGGATTATACTCGACTATGTTGGTCATATGAATATCTAGTTATATGAAATGGATTTTAAAAGTTATCTTCTTAATTGTTTTATAATTGAAGTTTTTTTTGATGAACAACCACCTGGATTTACAAATCAACATTTTCCAAATTGAGTTTTAAGCTCTCTAAAGCTTTATATGGTTTTAAAAAGCCCCATGATTTTGGAATGATCGACTTAGTAAGTTTCTTATTTCCATAGGTTTTTATAAAGGGATTGTTGATCCAACTCTCTTTATTAAATAAATTTCCAATGATGTATTGATAGTGAAAATATATGTTGATTATATTATTTTTGGATCTTCTAAAAATACTTTGTGTATTTATTTTTCACAGAGAATTCAAAATGAATATGAAATGAGTTTAATTGGAGAACTCAAATACTTCCTTGGATTTCAAGTTTTTCAAAATGGAAGTGGTATTATTTTAAATCAAAGTAAATATAAAAAGGATCTTTTAAAACGTCTTGGTTTAGATAGTTTTAAGGAAAGTGATACACCTATGAGTACTAATTGTAAGTTGGATACTAATGAAACTAGATAACCAGTGGATCAAACCAACTACAAAGGTATGATTGAGAGTCTTCTTTATATTACTACTAGTTGACCTGATATTATGTTTAGTGTGTGTCTTTGTGCAAGATTTAAAGCTAATCTAAAAGAGTCACACTTGCTTTCTGTTAAAATAATTTTCAAATATTGTAAACATAATACTAACATAGGATTATTCTATACAAAAGGACAATCATTTGATTTAATAAGTTATCCAGATGATGAATTTTCTAGTTGCAAGTTAGATAAGAAGAGGATATCTAGAACATGTCATATTATATGATAAGACCCTGGAATAATGGTGTAGGAAAATGCAGATCTTTGTTGCATTGTCTACTGTAGAAGCAGAATACATTGCTGCTGGTAGTTTTTGTGCACAAATTCTATGGATGAAACATAAATTATTGGACTAATGATATTAATTTAGGAATGTATCTATAAACTGTTATAACTCTAGTGCTATCAATATCTCTAAGAATCATGTGTCTCACTCTGGGACCAAACACAATGATGTAAGGCACCACTATCTAAGAGATGATTAGCAAAATGGTGATATTACTCTTGAATTTATAGGTAGAGAACATAAATTAGCTGACATTTTCACCAAGCCTTTATGTTTGGATAGGTTAACATACATTAGACATGAGATATGAATGACAGACTTTGTAAGTTATAAACCTCAATGTTAGAAACCTCACTATTATAATCCTCACAATTAGAAACCTCAAATATAGAAACCGCACTATTAGAAACATCACTGTTAGAAACCTCATAGTTAGAAACCTCACCTTTAGAAACCTCACCGATAGAAACCTCAAATATAGAAACTGCACTATTAGAAACATCACTGTTAGAAACCTCATAGTTAGAAACCTCACCTTTAGAAACCTCACCGATAGAAACCTCTCCATTAGAAACCTCAAAGTTAGAAACCTCATCTTTAGAAACATCACCGGTATGAACAAAACAGTTATACCTCACCGGTATCAATATCACCAATATACCTCACTATTAGTGGACCTCACAGATAGAATTACCTCACTGTTAGGAATCCTAATCGGTATGTATTACCGTTAGGATTGGGCTGTTTTTAAAATTATGTATCTTTAGCTGCCAAAATCTGTATCTCTTATATTTTAATTATTATGCATTATTTATTTACTTTTTGATTCCTAAATGATAAAAAATTAGTCTTAACCTTATCTTGATCTACCTCAAACCCTTTACCATTAAGCCTTATCTCCCAAACATTTGTTTCAATAGAAACCTATGCCTCGTGATTCACAGAGTGGAAAGATTGAAGAGACCATCAGTTAGTGAAAAGGATGATGAGCCGAATACCAATAGACTCAAATGAGAGTCTAGTGGTGGAAGTGAAGTGAAGAAAATTGCAAATCCACATCTCGTTCAAAATGAAATAGTAGTTTAGAATGAGCTATGCACGGAATGGTTGATGACTAGTAAATCCTTAGTTATAGAAGTACTAGAGGACCAGAAATTGGTAGAATGCTCCTCGAATAACAATGGTCCTTATTTTCTAGACCTGGTAAAATAATTCTATGAGTTTGTTCGTTTTGAGAAATCAGAAGTTCAGAACATGATGGTTTTAGTTGTGAATGGAATGGAAATATCTTTTTCTTCTATTGAGTGGGATGAATTCTTGAATGTTCCACATGATGGAGAGTTAGGGTATTTCTTGAAATCAGTACATCCTATGAGGGACATATTTGAATATGAAGATGCTTTGGATAAATTAACAGGGGATGGTACACAAATAAAGGTAGCTTCTACAGAAATGGATAGATATCATCAGTTACTATTCATGTTTATTCAACATGTGCTATTTCCAAGAATAGGGGACTTTGCAAATCTGAAATAACAAGATATTTATTTGCTGCATCTGTTAAGACATGGTGTTAAGGTGAACCTGTGTAGACGGTTAATGATTCAAATTGAAGATATGACCAGGCCAAAGTCAAAAACTAATGCTCTATTATTTTCAAAGATGATATCTATGATGATCATGGTAAGAGGTGTCGAAACATCTCAGGATGAGACAGTGGTTATGAAAGAAAAATTTTGTATTACCAAAACGATCTGTAAATACATGAAAATCAACTAGAATCCATAGAGAATATAATGGGTCAGTGATGATGATAAGATATATGATAAGTTTAATAATGTGGATCATCCTTCTAGGTCTATGGATGTGGGGGATCCATATCTAGTACCAGATGAAGAGGAACCTCAGTATAGTGATGAAACTAATGAAGATGATACCTCTATAGCTAATGGAATAGATCCGAACATGCCTCTAATTCCAGTTTCTGAAATTGCGTCATCTGGAATGGAAACAGTGTTGGGAGTAAGAAATTAATAATCCCCTATTGATGAGGAAGACCATCCTGATCCAGATAATGATGAATAAGAAGAATTTAAAACTAAATCATCTACTTCTACTTGCATGAGTCTTAGTCCACTGATTTGCCACTCTTCAATGCCTACTAAGGAAGTTGTTGAAGTCGATAGACATACACCTATTCTTGAGGAGCCTCCTGCTGTTGGAGAAATGGAGATGGTCATGGTGGATTATTCTAAGGAATACTGAGCTACTGAGGTTGTTATTGCAATACATATATAGGAGAATGCACCAGTTGAGGGGGAGCATCCAACTAGACATGGCAATGTTTCTATTGCTAATGGAATTGAAGACTGGGCAGAAGACCCATGTTCTGTAGTTTGTGGGTTGGACTATCCTGATTCTGAAGATGAGACACCCATGACTAGACCACAAGTTAACTATAAAGTATCTTCTGAGTATTTACCTAAGGATATGGTATGAAAAGGTGATCTAGACTAGTTGAAGTTCGATCTTGAGAACTCATTTGTGGAAGAGATAAGATGAATGTAACCTCTTTAATATCATCCATCCATTCTATTATGAATGACTCTATGGAATGTATTGTGATAGAAAGAGAACATGTAGTTGTGCCTAACAATCTAGTTAATATGGAAGATCTTGAGTATTTAAAAGATGAGTTGAAGGAGACTTTGACTTCATCTATTGGAGTTTTAAAGAATTGATTTGTTGAAGAGATAAGAAATATGAAAAAAAATAGAACTCTCTCTCTCTCTCTCAGGTGTATGGTGTCAGGCCCTGTGACATAGATGATGAGTGAGATAAGGGTGTGTCATTATATGATTGAGATATGGAAAAGTGTTGTTGTTCCCTTAAAGCAGTATTTTGCACCTCTAACTACCTTAATTACTTCTCAAGATCAAATTAGTGGTGATATAAATGACATTAAAGGTGTATTAAGGAAATTTTTGGACGTTTTTGTGGAATTTATGAAGTCCATGGAGCATCATGTCAGAACCCAAGACTCTCATTTGAAAAATATAATAAGTGGGATGACTAAATCTTATAAAGAAAGAGAACCCTTTACTGTTACACATCTGAGTTCTACCATGCCTTCTTCGGATATTGACCAGATTCAAGCTGTGATGAGAGAAGATATTGGATAGTCTTCTACCAGTGGCTCTGTAGACTCTGCTGCTTTGACCTAAGTGGTAACTACCAATAGTGATATAATGAAAATTGTTCAGAATTTTATGAGGCCACTACTTCTCAAAAAGAGGTAAAAGTCATAGTGGATTACTAATTCCAAAGGTTCTATACCAAGAATCATCTCAACAACCATTTCAAGATTCTGTTAGAGAACATGAAACTACCCCCTATCACTCAGGCTTTCAAAGAACAAGTAAGAAAACTGAATGAATTGACTCCTTCTCTAGACAATTTTATGGAGAACAAGGATGAATTGATCTCTAATATGGATAGAGGAGGAGGGATCATAATGGACTTTAGGAATCTACTGCTTCCATTTTTTCATCTAGATAATACTCATATCGTTGCACCTCCAGCTCTACCTACCTCTACTTAGTGTGCCTCCATTCCTCAGATGACTCCAGTCCAAGAAATCCAGATCCTCACTCCTATGATCACATAGAGAGCTACCTACTAAAGGCCAGGAACAATCTCTGTTTTTCAACCTTCGGTAGTACATTCTAAAATTCCCAATCCTTATACTGCAGCTACCCAGCCTGAGTCTACCTCTGAACCTAAATCCAAATCCAATGTGGACATTCAAGAGGTGCATTGATTAGTGTCTAGAACCATTAAAAGGAATTACTTGTTTTATTTTTTTAAAATTATGTATTTCTATGTATTTTTGCCTCAAGTAATATATAAATGCTTTCATTCTCGCTCACTTTTTATTCATTTTTTCATATTTTTTTACTTCTTTTTTATAATAAAAAATGGGGAGAAATAATAAAAATGGGAAGGGGTAGAAATAATACTAAGTGGGAGAAACATGAGAATTATGAGAATGATGAGATTAATTTTTATGGGCATAATACATTTACCTCTGGTACATTTGTTTTTTAATTTTACCTCTGATACATTTGTTTTGTATGTCTGGTAAATTATTTTTATTATTACCTTGGATACAATTGCATTTAATACTATATCCTCTTATACATTACTCACACTAATAAATAAGAACCATTGTATTTTATACTGATACATTACTGGTTATTTTGTATTATAATAAAATAATTTATGATTATCAAAAAGGAGGAGATTGTTGACTTCACCTGTTTTGATAATATCAATTATGTTTCAATATGCATGTTTCAATATGATTTGATAATCCCAAATAATGTTTATCTATATACTAATTCATTCAATCTAGGACATCCAGTCATTGAGTTGATAAAAATATCAAAATAATCATTTGAATATGTTAATCAATGTATATCTATGTTTATACTTACTTTGAAAAAATTATAACTCAATCTAGATATGTTTTTCATAGAAAATATAGGTGTTAAGTCCACTGGCATGCATAATTTCACCGGTATGTACATAGCTTCTGATATAGACAAACAGATACATAGCTACGAATAAGGCTAATTACATCGATACATAAGTCTACTGATAAGGATATGGTCACTGATATGAATAATAGCTACTGATAGAAGAAGATCTACTGATAGAATAAGTCTGTTGGTATGCACAATTCGACTGATACAGAACAACTGGTACATAGTCTACCGATAAGTAAAGGTCATTGATAGACTAGGAATCTTGTGACACAAGGTCACTGGTACATAGTTACTGATACAAGCTACCGATACAAACCGACAGACATCTACTAATATGAATTCCACTGATACAAAGACAAAGTCTACCGCTACACAGCTACCAATATGAAATCCACTAATATAGAAATACAAAGTCTACCGTTACACAGTCCACTGAAAAATATGGATACTGTTACAATGAATCTACTGATAAGTGGACCTACATATAGAAGGGTATACGAATAGAAGGAGAGACCGATTCAAGCAAGCTATTGTTACAAGGAGTAACAGTTACTGATGGAATCCAGTCACTCTTTCTCTAAACTCTATTTATTTTTGTTTATTTTATAACTGTCATTTTTTATGTTTTTAATGCACCAACTATTAATTAATGATTGTGGTTGGCATTTTAGGAACCGTACCTTGTACCTGTAATAAGTTAATTATTCCCATTGCTTGAGCTAAATCTATATAAGGGAACCTCGAACTACTAAAGACGTGTGGTGATCGATCAGTTTTTCTATGCACATAGAAGACAATATTATAGAGATATTCAAGGAAATACATACATAGAATAAGATAGAAAAAATCAGATTGAATCCATAGAACCTGATCATTCAAATAGAAAATAGCTTCAATGATTTCACATGCACTCAATCTAATCGGACTAATCAACCTGGACCAGGAAGCCCAATACAAAAATGACACTCTGTTTCTTGTCAAAAAACCAGAGAAGGACTCAAAGCCACATCTACATCAATTCAAGGACTCCAGAGCTTCACTCAAAACACATAGATCATTCTACACTCTTCTCTATCTGTTTAGCTCTATTGTGTTTCATTTTTTTAACATTTTGAGTAGTATGTGTGCTCTATATTTTTAGACACACACTATCTCCTATTCTGAACTAGAGTACATCTAAAGCCTCACTCAATCATTCCTTGTACTCTTGTATCCCATTGTTTATTGTGGTAGAGGTCAAGTTTAAGTTGGATAACATGTGTGTTATTGTGTTGTTTTTCCAACGAAGAACTGTGGTATAAGTATTAGTACATGGACAGTCTCTATAATGTGGTTTACCCTGATCCATGGTGTGGATCAAAAGTTTATATAAATTTTTTGAGAGGACTATGTCTCAGCTTGAGGATGAACCCCTTGGTTAAAACAGTTGTGCTTGTTTATTTTGTTTAAAACTATATTGAATATTACTCTACTATGTACATTAAATACAAATATTTTTTAAAGTAACTATGATAGTTAAACTAGAAAGTGTTTATAACTTTATTTAGCCAGTAAGTTAGTTTCAAAACATAAATAATCATAAGCTTATGTTAACTGAGAAATAATCATTCTTTGAGAAACTAATTGAAACCTTTAATGCTTTATAAATTCACTACAGTTTAGTTTACGATTCAATTTGTGGGATTTTAATAGAAATATTTTTAAAATAAATTTTAATTGGAACTCAATTCACCCACCCTCTTGTGTATCCACTCTGACCAACCATATTTTTTACATAAAACACTTCCTTTATATTCAATTTGTTTTTATTTTAATTGATAACAAAAGAATCAATTTTACACACATGTTTAGATAATAGTTTAATAATTTAGTTAATATTATTCATATATACCATTCCAACAATGAGGTTATAAATATAATAATATTTCATATTAATATTGTAGTTCAGTAATTCTTGGTCTGGTGTGTAATGGAATCTATCAAAGGAACTTGAAATTCTGTATAAAACATGACAAAAATAGTGTTTCATGTAACAAAATATAATCTATGTGGTGCGTGCAGTGAATTATAATATTTTTTTCAGTATAACGGAATCATAATATGGTGTAGCATAAAATTAAATCTATAAAAGTATTTTAATTTAATAAATAAAAATTCATAAATACTCAGGGTGTTAGAAAAACCATCATTGCATTATAAAACATTTAAAACATAGAAAAAAATTACATTTTTCTATAAAATGCAAAATAATTTATTTTTGTTTCCTATTATACACTTATCATGTATATATACACATGAAAATAGATGAAATATTTATTTTATCCCACAGGGAAGAAATTATTTTAATATTATTACATTTATCCAAAAAATTCATTAATCTCAATTTATAAAACATCCCTCCATAAAATTTCACAAAAATAAATTCGAAAAACTCCCACTAATTTCATATCAATGATGATAATCCATTATAAGCCATTATAATAATATTAATCCTTCTAATGGAGCTTATAAAAATCCTATTATGATTAATTTATTCAATGTTTTCAAATAATTAGTCACTAAATAAAACATCATCAAATATGAGACCATATATAGTAAAATAAAAATTTAAATTTATTAAAAAACTCAATTTCAAGGAAGTCAACTTAATCCACCTCATGATTTAAATAAATTATTATAAGGAAATTTTTAGTCCTATAGATATCATTAATTTCAATCTTAATAAAAATGTAAAATTAATAGGTAACATTTCAAATCATTTATGATGAATGAATAAAAAACCCAAATCCTTTCAGAACGTGTGTCTAGGGTGATGAGTCTGTTGTCTCACATCTTTTGCGTTATACTCTTTGGTCCCCATTCCACATGATTTCAAAGATAAAATTACACCTATAAATTATTGTTGAATCAAACTCCAATGTTTAGTGACACATCCATAATATTCTCTCACAACTCATGGTATAGTACTAAAAGTGTTGTCTATGCACTGCTTCGTACATTTTCATTGAGACATAAGATTCATATCTCATGTCTACATGACTTTACAAATAACATAATAAAAATGAGGTTTTGTAATATATTTTTTTCACTCACTAACTTGGAAATTCACTAAACTTGGTATTATATCCTATTTATTTCATGGACATAATGGAATTCATGATCCCCATGGGTCTACAACTAGCTCTAGAGCATCAAGGAATATATCTTTTGGTAATAGTTTTTTGTCATGTAAAAATAATAGTACTAGGCCTCAACCCAAAACCTATCATGACCTCTGCATAAATTGGTTTTTCAGGAACTCAATCGTAGAACATGGAAAAATAGATCAACCACATGGAAAAACATTAATAAAATAAAAATAAAGATCCCAATTGTACATGATAATATTAGAATAAAATATACGAGGAACCTTATAATTATAAAAATGAATAAGGGGATGATAAGTGAGCTGATTATGTGATACATGATCAGTGTAAATAATTATAAAAAAAATCAAAGAATGCCAAAATGTTATAATAACCATCTTTATATTACACAAGCACTATCTTACAACCATGTAACCTCCAGATAATATGAATTATTAACCCAAGAACATGAAAAATACCAATGATACCTTTCCTTTTTTATGTATCAGTTATAATAATGTCTTCATAAAACAATTTTTTTATATAGTGTGTGAGAAAAATGAACCCAATAGTATCCCACCATGATTTTCATTTACAACCCTTTGTTAAAAAATCTAAATCATATTAGTTTCGAAATAATGACATGGAAATAGTTTTTAAAATTTATAAATTAGAAAACAAAAATCAATTATCAATTAATAAGATAATTAACTGTAAATATAACACTTCCTCTGAAGACAATAAACAAATGAATGAACGCTAAGGTTAGTATGGTTTGGATCACCTATTGTAATAACTTTTCCATCCTTATAGGATATAGGATAAAAGAAATTCTTTAACAATGGGGGATGAGTCACCATAAAAATTATTTTACCAGTCTGTTTGACACACATAACTTTTGGTAATGACCTCTTATGTTCTAGGTTCTCCAACCCATGTAGTAAAGGGTTTCCATGAGGGATAAACATATAAAAACTGTTGAAAACAAAATATTCCATATGAGTAGTCTAGAAGTGGAAGAAGGGGATAAATGGTTCTTCATAGGGAATGATGTTCAATAGTTATTTTACTTTTTGATTTTAAATAAAAACTAACTAGATACACACTATTATGTATCTTGACTAGATATATTGTGGTCTCCCTATGTAGGAACTTCTATGATGTAGCCTACAAGGTTTTATCGTGACACAAATCTAGGTGGTAGGGTTATGGTCCCTAACCCTTGGAATTCACAACCCTTCTAGATGTGCTATTTCATGGTTTACCTTGTAGATGTTGGACCTTTGGTCCTAGTAATCCTCAATATAGCCCCCAAACTATGGGGTAGCCCCAACCTAGAGTCTCTTCCCTACACCATAAATCATACCCTCCACGGTATAGTCTTTTTATCTTTTTTCAATGTTCTACAATATAATCTTTCATCCCCTAAAACAATTAAACTACTAAATGAAATAAATGTACTAGAAATTAATATAAAAATTATTTAATAAAATTATCATGTGTAAAAATTATATCACGTGTCTGGAATATTCACCTTTTAAATTAATTTTAGTACATAATGGATAAGTATTTTAAGTAAATCCCCCAATATCATGGTGGAATCATATCAGAATTATTGGGGTTTCTTGTATGTTGTAGATATGTGGATTCTAAAGATATGATTATGTAAATTACACATCATTTATATTGAGGGATTTTACAATGTGTTCATATTTAATTAATTTTTCAACTTATTATCAAATTGGAAAAAGTTTTGAGTAGTATATTTGGTTCTACGGAATGGATTTTTATTGTATTTGAGTATGAAGTGGACTATAAATAATTTTTTTGTTTTAAAATCATTGATCCACCTAGTGAGTTTGGATTCTATTATTTTATTATGGATTTTGGTTTATAAATGGATTATTAATTAATCAATGAGTGATGATTGTTTATATATGTGTTCATAACCTAATTGGGGGTTGGTAAAATCTTAGTTTTGATTATTTTTTATTTGATTAAGTCTGGTGGGATTTATATGATTAAGCCTCATGAACATTTGGTGTTATTATATTTTTATGATATTATTATTTTTAATATTGGTTTAATTTTTTTGAATTTTTGATATTATTTAATAAATATAGATTTGATCCCATCGTTATAATTTTCAAAATGTAGGATATTTCCTCCTAAATGGATCATTTGTGGTCGCTTGGTCGAATAAGTAATAATTAAACTATTTATGGGTTATCTATGGATGAGACATAGCTATTAAAAAAAATGGTTGTACCTTTCTTAATATTTCTTTCAATGTCTTATTAATGATTAATTTTATATAGATATGGTTTTATGAAATGGAGTGGTTTTGAAATGGATTTCAAAATGGATGTCTTGATTAATGAAATGTCTTGGAAATAATATTTCAAAAAAGATATTTTATTTCCAACGAAATTTTATTATTATAAACAAAAAATTAATGGGGAGGGGTCCTACTAGGTTTAACAACGATGGATATGATAATATTATTCCTTGATCATGTTTTGGTAAATTGGAATATGACTCTAATTCAATCATATTATTAAATATCTTATTTATATAGAGTTTATACATAATGTAAAGTGGATTGTTTTGTTAAATTATTTAGGTTGATTTACCTTGTTGATTATCAGACCTATTTTCTAAATTCTTACATTGTTGTGTGGGTTATATATTAAAATTTTCCTAGTTTCTATACCTAATTTCATGATAATTCATGATTATACAAAAACAAAAGGTATGTGAATTTACCAAGGGTGATAGTATTTCATAGTAGTTTTTTAAGATATGGGTTTGGTAGTTTTCATTTTAGGAATTGGTACATAGTAATGTCGGTGGATTTTTTGATTACATGTATATTGACTAACCTTGGATATATAGAGTGTGTTTTGTGTTCTAGTGAGACATTTTTGGGTTATATGTTCACCATTTAACTTTGGGAAATTCATGATTTTCATTACAAGTGTTATGCCTCATTTGTTCTAGTTTGAGTGCTTCCTAAGGGACATCAGTGGTTGAGGTAAGAGTAAGTATCTTTTTTAGTTGATGACATAGGCCATATTCATTAATAGTTGTCCAATCAGGGTGATGATCCTTGGAATGGAATAGATTTGGTATTAGAGATAGTAGTTTCCTCTAGTGTACTATTGATAACAGGAGTGCAGATTCACTCTTAAGTGTTTTTAAATTAATCCACATGAGGTAGAGAAATTGGAAACATACCCTGAGATGTTGTGATATTTATGTGATGAACCAATTGATTATGGTCTGATACCTATGGAAAATGAATTCTGGGATGAAATTAGAGTTTTCTATTCAACCCATTGATCATGTTCATATTACATGTGAGGTTTCATGTATTATTTTATTTACCTAATTTGGTTATAAATCACTATAGATGTTCTCTTCCTTAGGGGATTATAAACCTGAATTGAGTTTTTATGGGGAAATATAAAGGATAGTCATTGAATCTATGGTTTATTTTATTAATTTCATAATATAAAGCTGACTAATTTCCTTATAGTGAGTCACCTATGGTAAGACCATGTAGATGATATACACTTTTTTTGTTAATATTGATAGTGTAGATACATGACCTAAATGATCAGTGTATGCATGAATTATAATAAAAATGTGTAGTGTGAGTGATCCCCAGTGTTGGCATGAGATATAGGTGATCAATACATTGGGTTTTTATTGGTATTATCATAAATAGTTTCTACGAGCGTCAAATAAATGATATGTGATAGGGTCCAAGAGGCGGGATTCTTTATTTTAATATGATCAACCCTATTCATTATATTACTAATTTATTTTACCAATGGATTTTTATTAAGATTTGATTTAGTGGTTTTCACTCTTCTATTTCTAGTTGAGGAATTCATTATGGGGTTGTCTTTTTTCCCAAATATTATAGGTTTTTGGTTTTTTTATTGTTATGTAGTGACTGTTGGGTAAGGTGAGGCATGATGGTGATCCTTAATAGATATAGGAAATACCTTTATATGATCAAAATTAAGTAGAAGAGAGTGAATGTTTGGAATATATTTCTTTGTTATGAGAGTATATGATTCTTCCCCTACAAGTAGATAAGACATATAACATACCAGTATCATTTGAGGCATTGGAGTGCCTGTGTATTCTAGCCATGATCGAATGAAATTATGATTTTCATATGTGTGAATGAATTATTTTTATAGTTGGGTGAGTTATAGTGAGAATATACATGAACTCAGCTCAAAATTTTCTTTAAAATCCACTTATTTTATTTTCCATTTTTTACATATATGTGTGGGGGAATAAAATGAATTCATTGGATTCACCCCAACGATTTTATAAAGAATTAAATTTGATGTATGTTGGTGGTTCTTCAAGTTTCTTATCATTGATAATTATTTCCTTGGAGATAGTTTCTAGGTTCAGGGAGATCTTTTCCTAGTAGGTATGCTATTTAATAGAATTTTGAAGAATATATTGGGCTAAATTAAATTGTATATTTTTTTTCATATTACTCCTATATAATGAAGTTTTACAAATAGTAATTTATATGCACTGTATTATAAATTTGTTAGTGATGATGTATATTTTTCTATTATAGCACTATTATGTTATGGAGGATCCTAGAGACTTCTTAAGTATTTAATATTCTTTATATTGTGATTCCCTACTGGTTTGTAGTTTTATGTCTATATATTCTGTAAATGTATATTATATAGATGATTAATAAAAAAAATTTAGAATATTAATTTATGACCCTTATGATTTATAATTGACATTATAGTGCCTTGATGAGTGTATTTGGTCCTCACCACCACCTGGAAGCCTTTCATGTATAGGGATTCATTCCTAAGATTGTACATAGCCAATAACATGGGCACTATTTTGGTTATATGGGCTTAGAAAATAAAAATTAGTATTAGAACATTATTTTGATTGGGAAAATGATTGTTAGAGCTATAGATTGGATATCTAGGATTATGAGGTATACCGAGAGTATGATGAAATTGAATAGATTTAATTAAAACATACGTTACAAGGTGGTATCCATTATTTAAGATTAGGGTTTCAAGGTTGAGTGTTGTGTTGGAATGAGAAACCTAATGTGGGATGGATGAGATTTGTAATGAGTTAGAAAACATGGTAAGGATCAAGTTCCATTATCCCTCATTAAGACACTAAGATTGATACATGTGCCTTTGAGTCGTGTTTTCTGAGCTTTTTACTCAATGGAATTTATTTTTAATAGAATAAAATTTTAAAAAAGACATATTTTCTCTAATATGTTATAGTTGTTGATTTGATTAATATATATTCCTAGGATACATGTTTAATCTATTTCATTGATTTTATTATACATTAATAATGATATATTGTTATTAGGAATGTTGGTTTCAAGAAATTAAAAGAGTCCATGTGGTTTAGGATGTTTTTATCCTTCAATAGGATAAGTAAAATGATTATTCTATCATATTTGGAATCATATTCTGAAATCAATTTCTATTTTTGAGAATGAATACTAGTAAGGATAATGTTTTTTAGATTTAAATTATTTATTTTAAACTATTTGATACCAAGGGATATTTTGAGGAAAAATAATTGAGGTTGGTTCTTGTGAATTTTTTTGTATAGTTCTCAAAACATGTAAACAGTTCATAGGTGAACTAATATTTCATGGGGTTATGAATTGGATTTTTAGTGACTTGATTACTTTGGATTACATGTTTTGATGACACATTATGAATTTTTTTGGGAGTTTCATGGTATAGTGTTTATGGATGTGTATTATTGTGAGTCTTAGGTTGGCTAATATAATAATGGATCGGTTTTCTAGTTGAACGACTTATGGTGAATTTTCTATGAGTTACATCGATGGTAAAAGGAAAAATTTTATAGAATCAGGATTTATGGGTAAGGTATTATAATGGGGAGATCTATAAGGAGAAATATAGATTGATCATAAGTGTTTTTGGACCAATTGTTTCATTTTATAAACATTTCAATGTTCGTATGGTGTGTGATATGGGTGTTTGGGGGATCTTCAATTTATTTAAAAGGATTTTATGGAAAGATCCTAGAAAAATGATTCTATTTAGGTGATGTTGATCTTCATATGTTTTTTAAAAATTTCATTTAACATATACTAAGGTTTTTAATGAATTTTACAATTTATTGTTGGAGTAAATTAATATATATATGATATAGGATTAATTATATAAGAAGGTTAGTTAGTGATGAATTGACTACTAATATAGGTTGATATTTATGGAAAGATATATAAAAACACAGACTTTTTCCTACATTAAACCATATATTTGGGATTTTTTAAAGGGTTTTTGATTTTTTTTCTTTTTGTGGATGATTTCATAGGAAAAATTTAGATGGTTTGTTCACATTTTATAAAAACCATCTGTTTCACCATGGGAAACAATGCTACTTATTATGGAGGGAAAATAGATGACTGGAAAGTAGATATAAACATGTGACATCCCCTGAAAACCATGTCACTCACCTCGAGTGGAAATTGGAATGAGAATCTCTTGAGGAAGCATCGCCTTGGGTACTCCCTCCCTAGGTAGTCCGGTGGATCAGTAGATGGACTCCACTTTAGGTCCTCAAGGTGTTGACAGTCCTCCAAGATGAGATTTGGCCCCTTACATGCTACTAGAAAACCCCTCGTCCATTAGGAATGCATTTGGTGGACCGTAAGATCTATTCATCTTGAGGAATGGATATAATTTTCTCTCCCTGTCATGCTATATTCCTTTTATACCCTAGCCGTTTCGAGAATATTGATTCCTTTTTCAGTATGGTTCGGAGTTCATTATCACATGTCATGGAGGTTCAATATCAGCTGGTCTTTTCCTCTACCCAATCGTTTGAGGAAGAATATACCAACAAGGAATCACCTATAGTTCTCAATCTAATAAGTGCGCGCTCATATCCTCATTTCAAATATTGGGATCATTGTCTATCCCAATAGGATACACCTAGGGCACAAAGGGGGTCTATCATTCAAAATCATGACCCATTAGTCTCCAGAATATTTTCTAATGCACTATCTTCAAATGGATTTTGTAATAGATTTATGTATATATTTATTATGGAATTCCATCCCTCTCCATATCAGTTGAAAGGTGATAAATAGTTTGGGGACAAATACATGCATCAATGTATTCAATGATCTCGTTTATTGTTTGAAATTCCCATGACCTAGGTTCTTGGGAAAAACCAATTTCATAGCTATATAATTCTGAATGAATAAAGTTTCTCTAGTTATATTTCAAGAACACAAGAAATGGCTCTCAAAACGTTTTGTCCTAACAGAGTAATTGAAAATGTAGGAGTCTTTAAATACACAACATCATAACCCACATATATGGTTATAGATATTTTTTCTTAGTGGGAAAAATTGAATAATCATACAAATATATCATTTCAATTTTCTCTATTGGATATCATGTGTTATTTATAGATTTTGTCTATGGTAGTTGTGAAGATCATACTAGAGTAACTATATAGTAAGGTATTGGATCCTTTGTCTGGGGAGACATGGTATGGATGGTGGCTAGAGATTTTATTGTAGATGCTGATATATCAAAAAATAATGGGCGAGGAAAATTCATGAGGAATGTCAGGGTTGAGTTTCAACAATTTGTGGATCGTAATGGGATTATAGATCAATGTTACATTAGGTATGATTTTATTTCTTTAATAATAGAAAAGGGGGAATTCTCTCCTAGTTCTGGCTGGATATGATGCTTTTAAAAAATCGCCACATATCCACTTATCCAGCCTTTGAGTTTATCAACATAGCCATATCCTATAATATCATTCACTATTATGGGTCTCATTATCTGATAGGCATAAGTAATATAGTCGATTTTCTTGTCCCTCATGTGGACAGAGTATCTGGGATTTCTTCAAGATGATGAGGAGTCGTAGATGACTCCATCAAAGGGGGTGTTCCGGGATTGGGTTTCACAATCATCTAAGAATATGCAAGTATGATCTCCAATTGTGGATCAATAACTAACTGCATATCTTTTAGGAGTTGGATGTGGTGATGGTCGGCGTTGATCATCTAATTCTTAGGTTGGAATGGATCTGGAATGATGAATTGTTCAGATAAATTTCTGACAAGAAGAAAATTTTGGATGATTTAATCCTCATTCCTGAATAGCCAGCTCACAGACAGTCATGAATAAAATGGAAAGATGAAGGTGATAAAAACATGGATTTATTCTTCTATTTGTTAAGGAAAAATGTTATTTCATCTACCCAAATATTTTCATCAAGGATGGATCTTATATTGTGGACAATGATGTGGTTGGTTGAATGTATAAGTCCCATTTCAAGGTGATTTTGGATAGTCCAAATTCTCTCTTTTCGAATGGATACACAAGGATATTTGGTGGAATCTTGGAAGTCATTCCTCATATAGTCTCTTAATTTGATAATGTTTCATTTGAGGCTAAGCCTAAAGAGTTATATATTTTTGAGTTGATGAAAAGCCTTAATACTGACAGTTCTCCAAGACTTGATTGCTTCCTAGGTTATTTATATTCGGTGTGCTCGTCACTGATTAGGAGTGACTTAGTAAAGGCTATGTAAGACTTCTTTAGGGGTATAATCCTCCCCTAGGTATCCCGTTCCACTACGCTTATTATCATCCCCAAAATGAAGGACCCCTTTAAAATTCATCATTACAAGAATATATGGATGTAAACCATTTTTTATAAATTATTGGCTAATATTAAAAATATAATTCTATCCATTCGCCTTCCTCAATGAATATCTGATGAGAAACATGGGTTTGTCAAGGGTTCTTCAATTCAAGGAGCAATTTCCTTGTCTTAAAAAGTGGTAAGTGATATTAATCTCATGTTTCATGGATCCAACTTGTCTATCAAGCTTGATATGGATAAGGCATTTGAAAGAGTTGAGTGTAACATTATTATCAAGAATCTTTCTAGAATAGGTTTCTCATCTTGTTATACAGAACTCATCTTCTAGTGTGTTAGTTCTTCATGGATGAAAATTAATTTCATGGGAAAAAATCATGGATTCATCAATATATGTTGAGGACTAATATATGATGACATTATTTCTCCTTGAATCATCATTCTTACCCATGATGTTATCAACAAACTCATCAATAAGAGCATCATGAAAGGAACAATCATTTATTCTAGGTAATGAATGAGCTCTTATTTGCATCTCTCATCGCATGTAGGTAGATGATACTTTTATCTATATAAATTCTAGTAAAAGAACATTTTGTGGTATTAATAAATTCCACTAATACTAGTTCACCAAGAGTGAAAAATTTATTAGTCTTGGGAAATGAAAATTCTATGTATCCAATATGTGTTGATACAATTGGGTGAATGCTCTCAATATCATCACGAACATACATATATGGGGATTCCCTATGGAGTAATTGGGTGATCCCATGTCATTAAAGAGGCTACAAATTCGCCATTTGGATCACATTACTGGGAGGAACACATATAATATTTTAAACATAAAAAATAGACACCTCTTATTTTAAGGATGTATTTTTTGGTGAGTATAGTTCTTTCATCCATCTAGATCAATACACTCTTGACAATCAAGGTACCAAAACAGGTTATCTCCAACATTGAAAGCATCATGGAATCCATCATCTGCAAAAAAAATTAGGATTGTATACATCATTGTGAATCATGGAAAATGATGGATAAGCCTATGATGGAGGGAGGTATCAAGGGGAGGAACTTCTTATACATGTTAAGGTGTTTTCATAGAATGGTGGAATGGGAGGTTATTAAGGATTATACTATTTGTGGGAGGTTTATGGATGCTATGAATAAATGAGAGTTGGGAGCTGCAAGATGGATCTCCTCCTCTATTTGTTCCATGATTATCCCTCACATTCAGATTATCTATAACAACAATCTCTATGTTTCTTTGAGGGAAAAAATTCAATTATCTCCCTAAAATTGGGTGGGATCCATGATTGGATTTCCTAGAATCATAACCCATGATATTACATTAATAAAAGGCTTATTTCACCAAAGATTCATTAATGTTGTTCTAGACTAAAACCAGCATTATTTTTTTGATCTATTTGAATCTAATTTAGAATTAGGTAAATAAATTTTTATAGGAACCTCATAAAGAAGCTTCTTGTATTTGGAATATCATAGGGTTACTACTATTTCAAGGAATGTGTATATATGGGAACAGGTCTTCATGTGTAATGATATCCAATCAAAATATAAATTTATTTTTTGAAGAATCATTAACAAGACATTACATTCTAATGTGAATGTCAAACGAATAAGTATCTTGCGCTTCTCTAGATGTTTTTATAGTAGGAGACACTGAGAAGAGATTACATACTACCTTTATTTGAAATGGAAAGGGCCTAATCTTCCAGGATCTAACTTGTTTCTTTTACAAGATCCTCTATCGATTCATCATACCTTCCTATTACTGAATGATAGATTTTGGGTCTATGAAAAGATATTAATAAGAAGAAATATAGATCCATAGTCTTTTTCACATGTTTTTGGTGAATCTTGTATGTATGCAACACTACAAGATTTTAAGAGTCTTCTTGTTTTGAGTATAATATTTTTATTCACACTAGAAACCTTCTGGGGGACATGATCAGGTTACTTAGTGATTGGGAACTAGATCTTACTCTTAGAACACTCATGGTTAGAAACTACTCCCTCTATTGATATCCTATAGAAGCTCATAGAAATTTTGTTTGATGGAATACTCACACCTTGGGAAAATTATCAATACCAATAGATCATGTTGCATGGAATTCATTCATGGAGGAGTTGTGGTTTGTGATAACAAGTTCTTGGTTATATTGTCATATACATCCTACTTTCTCTTTTAAAATTCCTCCCATGAAGAATCTATAGCCATGCTTAATCGTCTTATTCTTAGTAATATTTTGAGGATTATATTGGATGTAATGGAAATTGACTTTTAAACCCTTTATGAATCTTTTGTTGTTTTTGGTAACACTCCCTTGTATATATCATATATTTTTATAAGTTTCAGAGTCAATACCTATCATCAAATGAATTTACATATTACATAGAATGAGGGTAAAATGGTGGTTTTTTATCTTTCTTATATGGAGGCACAAGAGAATTTCATTACTTATTTCTATATCATGGAATCCATACCTTCATAAAGGATGATACTAGTGAGAGGTGAATCCTTGAACTTCAATGCTTCCATCCCCCTTAATTTTTTTCCCAATGAAAAATGTTTTATCCTTAATTATTATTTTTTTGCACTTACTAACATAATAAAATGATGATGATGATGCAGGAATGACCCATGAGAGAGTCGGGTCATGATGACCTTGTATCCTGACCCAAGGCTTGTTAGAAATGTGGATGGAATGAGATATATTATAGCCTTTATGTCCAACACATGATCACAACATTTTTTCTAACATTCATTCAAATAAATATCCAAAGTAGGTACGACTGATGGTTATGGTGGGTTTGTTTGTGTTTGAGTTCTTGATACACGATTTATTTATTCTGAAATGGTAATTTATTTTTTATCATGTCATACACCTCTTATGAATGTGAACATATGTTAATGAAACATTTGTGGTGTCATAATGGGTTTATAGTTGCACCCTACAGAAATATTGTAGTGACCTTTATGATTTCATGATTAATGGGTAGGGGATCTATAATAGGTTACTCAAGAGGTGGAGTGTGGTGACCAAGCTGATGGAGTTATAGAATCTAAATAATTTCCATGTTTTAATTATTTTTTATGTGTTATTATATTGGTTTGGCCTGTCTCATTGTATATTGTTGGTTTATTAAAATGTATAAATCTATATTACATGATATTCCATCAGATATAACAATGGTTATTATTTAGTTCTGATATATATTTTTGGGTTATTATTATTTTCCTTTTATAAATCTCACTTAAGGATATTTCAATATGTATTTTGAGTTTTTTATTTTCTCCCCACAACACCATTTAAATCATCAATGTAATTGAATAATATCATTAGTATGTGGAGGTGTATATGAGGCTATGAAACTCATTAGCCTAAACCTAATGATTCATATTGGGTTGTTATAAATTAGTTTTAAAACATGGATTTTTATTTCATTTTCTTCTTGTACATTTTTTTAGAACATGGTAGAAACGATTTAGGATATTTGGAACTCAATTAGGTGAGTTTAATTTATGTGATTCAAGATCATGTGTAATGAACATATGAGTTTCCAGTGATGAGGATTTTATTATAGTTTTATATTTACAGTTTCATGTTGATCCTGAGTATATTTTTTTCTTATAATTTATTTTATTTGGGTACGATCATGCATCATGATTAGGCATATATGAACTTGTCATATATACTAGGGGTTTTCTATGTATGTCATTTTATTTTATTAAATATATTTGGGATAGGCCTCTATGATATCCAAAGATAACATTTTGATATATTTAACTTGAGCATGATTGTATTATAATTGTATTTATATAACCACTAATAACATATAATTACATAGAACTAATTTTAAACCTTGGGTAGTGTTATGAGGGTTATACCATAACATTATGGACAACCTTCTATGATATGTCTCCTATATAAATACCTTAAGAATTCTTATAAATTTTTTATGTTTTTTTCTTATGTAAACTATTATAGGTGATCAATTTATGTGTTTGGAATTTTAGATATTCTTCCTAGAATTCTTTTGAAGGCAATGCCTAGCGAATAATGATAGATTTCTCTTTTGTGGGAGAATTCCCCTATTCAACAACTAGACGTCTGAGATATTGCAACTAAAAATTATTTTATTCCAATATAGTCCATTTTTTAGATGAACCACTCCACCCTATGGTTTTTTCATTGGGGTTGGTCAAGGAAGAGAAGTTCCCTATACAATGGTTGATAGTGCCTCAGACTTCCAGCTCCAACATCCACCATCAATCGAGGGAATTTGTGGCATGTAAGATGTTCAGGAATAGATTCACTTTTTTATGGGATCATTTATCTTTTAAATACTCCATAGGAAAGATGAGTAAAGATAATTACCTTTATTATTCATGGACATTTAATGAGATTCATGAAAAATGAAGGTAGGTCTGAGGGTCTAATATGTATGGTCATTAACTTCATATTATTTGAGGATTTGTTCATATACATGGTAAATATGGATCATGCATGAGAGTTTATAGAGATTTAGCTGGGGATGATGTTAGTGTATGCCAACTCTGATGATTTCATTGATTTAATTTTCTTTACTACCCTTTTGTCTAGGAATGAGGCATAAAACGAAATAAATTTTGAGATTGAACATAATCCAAAATTGAGGAATCTGATTAGGATAATGTACTTGATAAAAAATCTAGAGATTCCTTAAATGGAATTAATGACCGAAAAAGGTCGGGAAAATTAAATATCTCTTCCATTCTTAAAATTCTTTTTTTATTAACAAGAAGAAATCCCAATGTTTTAGTGGGTGACACTTTTAGTATCATGAACAGTAAGGTTATAGATTTTTAGTAGGGAAGGGGTCGGAAATCATTTTAGAGTAAGGTTTCTTAAACTCCCTATATAGTAATAGTAATTCCACAATTTTTCAACTATAGATACTGTGGGTACTATAATAAATTTTCCACAGCGCCTATGAATAAGTGTCATTAATGTGAAAAGATGGTGAATCGTAAGCTATTCAGTTTGAGAGTGTTATGAAATGGCTCTCGTATGGGTATCGGGCAGACATGGATGACCATGTAGAGTTATTGAATTTTAAATTATGGCTATGGAGGTAAACAAAGAAGAGATTATGTAGTATAATAGGTCCCTGCTGATTGTAGAGAGGGACCATAAATTTTTTTGAGGTACAATATTGATGACATTTATTAATCTTATACCTTGTTTGATATATGAGCTTAACATTCATTCAAATCAACTCATGTTATTGGACTGATTTATTTTTCAATCAATTATTATTCATAGTTTTTATATTTTTTAACAGAAGTTGCTATAAAAGTGTATCATCACTATTGATTTCCAAAATTTCCCGTACATGTGTTTGGCTATGGAAATCTATGGGATTTCTTGATTTTTGAGTTAAGTGGCTTCAAATTGATATTTCCCATGGACATGGTTACTAATTATGAGGATCACATATTTTTCTATAGGATATGTGTATCAATTTCCTCACCAAATATTTATAAGTTCATTATATCTAGAGAATGGGTTGTTGTAGTAGAAAAATGGGTCTATACCTAAGTCAAATTTGGTATATAATAGGCATATTAGAAGCCATAGTTCACATAGTGGATCAAAAAGTATCTCCCTACTCTTTTCCTCATGTACTGGGCCTATATCTATATGCCTTCCCTGATGACTTCTCTAAGTTTCCTCTTATTCAGAAAATATAGTTTTATTTAGAAATAATAATATGGGAAGAACCTATATATTTTACTCTTTATTTTATGCTGATGAAATATTTAAGGTAACAAAATATGATACTCAGTGATTTGAAGGCAAAGGATTTTATCTAATTGAGAAAATCTCCTCGGGGTTCTCTTGTGTTGTCCGTAGAGAAGGAATATAGAATTATTTAGTAATGTTTGGACTATAGGAAGCTAGACTAGGGTCCCAAAAATAATAGATAGCTATTACATAGGATAAATGACGTGTCTAATAAATTTTGGGGAGCCCGATGGATCTCCAAAATAGATCAACAATCAAGCTACAACCAGCTTCGAGTATGAGATGATGATATTTTGAAGACAACATTTTAGAGTAGATATAGACTGTATGTGTACTTACAATTTCATTTGGGTTAAAAAATGCACCATTGGTGTTCATGTATCACATGAATATGATATTTAAGCCATATATTTACTTCTTCATTATGGTGTTTGTCAATGATGTCCCTATATACTAACAGACCATTAGGATGAAATCAACACACCGAAATATTATGTTGATATCACTTTGAGAATATATTATATATTCCATTTTAAATTGTAACATATGGATCATGGATTTATGTTTTATGTAGGGAGTAATCGTTGAGGCCTAGTTTTTTGTTGACCAAACGATAGTGGAGGCTATGATGTATTGGTAGCACCCAAGAAATTTGATCAAGATATAGAGTATTCTTAGGTTGGAAGGATACAAGAAATGGTTCAGTAATGAATTCTATAACCTCAAAACTCCTATGACCAAGATTACAATGAAGTAGACGAGTTTTAATGGTCTAATTAGTGTGATTCATCCATCATAGCGATAAAGATGAGATTTTTGACAACTCTAGTCCTGATATTACTAGATCCTTGGATATGCGGTTTACTATGATGTTTTTGAAGTTTGTTCCCTAGAACCAAATTATCTATACGTTATGATTACAAGTATTTATATATTTTGAATATTAATAAACTATTTATCACATTATGATTGTTATTATATGTAAAATAGTATTGGATAATGTTATTAAAGTAGCTAACACACTAAATGGTCTTAACTATTTCCTGCTATGATGAGAACTCGAATATGCTATGACACTATTCATAAATATGTGTTCTATAACTGGATGATATAATTTGAGAGAGAAAATAAAATAGAAAATTAGGGGTGGATACACATTGGATTTTGGGGAACCTTATCGGGGTTTACACCCTCAGTAATATCCATTTCAGGATATTACGAGAACAAGACACGCTAGTAATAAATCCACATGTATAAATATAATTGGATGTTCATATATATAGAAATGTGTATTGATCTTTAGACAGTAAGATTATTATTAATTAGTATCATGAGTTGCGTACTTTGATTTATTAATGAAAACTGTGATGGTAAATTTTTGAGGATATAATGGATACGTTGGGTATTTCACAATTAATACTATATTAGTGAATAATGTGCGAAAGGATTTGTCCATTCTATTTTTTAAAATAATTTAATGTCTCAGTAACGGTGATGGAAATGGTACATACTACATAAATCCTTGGAAATGGTGTCTTATAGGAATGTTTGATTTTTTGTATGTCAATGAAAGGGAAATCAATCTTATAGGTTGACAACAACAACATACAACCAGCTTGATTAGAGATATCATGTAAAATGGATTATTTTACAGAGTAATAATCAATATGAGGTATTATGTTATTGTATAATTAACTTCATTATCTAAGGGTTCCGTGGAGTGTTCCTAGATTCTATCCTTGGACAATAGGTTTATTCACCTAATTCCACTGAGAAAGAGGCATATAGGGCCACAAACTGTGTGTATCCAGAATCTCAGATAAATAATATATTATTAATAATTATTTAAAAATTTGAATAAATATTATTCCCAGATTTGGTTTAATAATTATTCCTTTTTACTTGATCGCATACATACCATCACAAGTTATTATAGAGAATATAACGAGAGATGAATAAGTTATTAATATTTATTTTATATTTAGTGATTATAATATTTATTTACTTATTGTAAAATAATGTAGTGATATTTATTTAATAAATAAATAGTCTTTATTCAAAGATTAATAAATATTATTTATAAATGGAGGATTTATTTTAATGGTATAGTGATAAATAATAAATAATAAATATTATTTGTTTAAATAATATTTAAATTAATTTTCATGTTAAGAAAATGTTGAGAAATAATGATATTATTGTTATATGACATGGTTATCAACATGAATTAAATATATAATGAAGGTAACTAGTGAAATAATTTTATTTTATCCCTAGTCGTAAATAAACCCAAATATATTATTTTATAATAGATCCAATTCACTTATTTGTGTTGTGAACAATGAATTTGGATAATCCTCTCAAATCATAGAGAGCTCCCTTCTCCATTAACAATCCCAGTAATGGAGTCTGGCCTTCTAACAACTCCCGCTCTCATGTCTAGAGTGATTAAAGAGAATTCTTTGGAATTAGTTCATATGGAGATCAACGAAGGAGGGAAAAAGCGATGGTATCTAATGTGCTAGTACCAGAAGATTTATATGATGATGTTAGAGTATTTTTGGAACATGTGTGGGTCACCGCTTTAGGGAATTTTATTTTGATTCATACAACATAATGACGATTCAACACAGATCTGTTGTCATATCCAGTAATAAAGAAATAATTCATACAAGTTAATTCATTAGTTAATTAAATTGATTATAATTAATATTTCATGATCCTCTGTCTAGTTCTGACATTTTATCCCTTTTATATATTATTCGATTTAATTCTATTGATCATGATGTTTATCATTGTGTAAAATCGCAGATTAATCGTCAATAATTAAAAATTGAAACGTTTGGGACGACCCATTGCATGATTTTGTTGAACCTAGGACATAAAAGAGGTATTAGAGAGGTCATATAATTATTTAAAATTATTGAAATATATTTGATTGATTTATTCATTTTTAATTTATATTTTAATTCTTGTTTTATCATTATTTTAATCTGAATTGTTAGATCTTCTTCTTCCTCCTTCGTTTCACCTAGGTCTAATCCAAATGATTAATTTTATGAAGGAAATAAAATAAAATAACGCTTTTAGAGGATCTAAGGATTCATGTTGGATAACAAAGAAGTACACACCATGTAACTAGATTTACACAAAGTGTACTTTTATTCAATACATTAGGAATTAATTCAGAAATTAATTCAAACTGCAAGAATTGATGAAATGTGTTGCATTTTTTTCTTATACCACATGTTAATCAGTTTTTCCAGAAAAATCATCACCTAGAGGACACACTGTGTAGCCCATTTGCATAGCATACAGTCTATTTGAGTCATTGATAGGCTATGTATTTCCATTCCTGGACAACCTAACAAATTAATGAGCCACTAAGAGACCACCCACCATGTACTAACTTATACACTCCATGTACTCCAATTTTTCAGGGCATAATTTACATGTTACATCCCAATTCATGTGTCTCAGATTAAATATGATTTATATACACATCATGTAGCCGGTATGTACATGTCATTTACATGTACTAAATTACGTAGATTTATAGTTCATTTATTATAATATGTAAACCTTATCGAAATTTTCATGCATGTGTTAATTGTGTTGATAGGACATGCCATGTGATGAGTTGTTAATATATATATATATATATATATATAAATGTTTAATTTATATTTTCATATTATTTAACTATGTATCTTATGTATGAGTCGTATTAAATTTTTTACTCTACACGCATCGAATCATAACATTTGACCAAAAAAATCATGTATTTTTTGTAATAATTAACCTGATAGTATGTGTCATGAAAGTACATGATAAGTCATGTATTCCATATGTCACAAGCGTAAATAATATACAAATATAATACACATTGGGTATATTTGGATAGGTATTCACCTTGTTTCCTCTATGTACCATTTATGTACACATTTACTTTTAAATAAATTTATTTAATTTGTTTAAAATTATGATGGGTAAAAAACACACAGAAATTTGGATAATAATTTTGATAAAATAAATTCTTAATTAAAGAAGATAATTAATTGATTTAAGAATGATTTATCTTAAATGATAATGATTAACAATTTTCTTTTATATTTCTTAATTGCGTAATTCATTACTTGTATGTGTATGATCATGAGAATAGACTAAACCTTTATATGTGACTAGTTTCATTTAATTTATTACTAAAATTAAAATGTTGGTTTTAATACCTCTCTCCTTTTATTATGTAAGGTCCTGTGTTCCCATGGTTTATTTTTGGTAAACCCATTATTTCCCTCAATTTTGTGTGAGTAAATCAATATATAATAGATGGAGCTCCCATTCTTGTTGTTGTAGTTCATTTTTGGAGTTGAGGAAAAACCAATCCAATAGAGATACATAGGTGAAAAGGTGGAATGTTGTAACAAAAGTTTTAATTGGTTCAAGTTGTTTTTACCCATGGTCAATGGTTAGTTTATCAAACTGTTAGACAAACTGAAAATTAATTAAATCTCATGATCATACTACTTAATTATTTTATTTCTATCATGTTTCATGGTTAATTCATTACGGATGTGTTATCGTGATCACATGAACTGATGAAATTAAAAAACATGCAAGATAGAACTAAAATAAATTGGATTGAGTATAAATATTATCTAAGACCTAGTTAACCACTTATGTAACCCACTAAATACAAACAAGAATGAGATAAAGATAATAATTTAAAATTCACGCATAAATGGATTAATTCCCTTAATTATATATTTTAATTCGGTATAGCCTTCCACTACCTCTGTTAAAATCGAACCATATTTTAATGTTCTTGACCAACTAATATTGGGGAGATTTAAATTATTATGGAATTATAACTTGATTTGTTGGGCAGAATTAATTTATTTCACATCATGGTTTGGCTACCAATATTGGACTTGTTGTAACTAAGAGGCAAGATTTTAGGAAATACAATATAAGGATTTTAGGATTTGGGAGTCCATTCAATAGATTGAGGAAATGTGAATTAATACAATTGTAATTATGAATTCCTAGCTAAAACCATTCATGTTACTTGATCAGGAAAAATTTGGAATAATTGGAAGGGTAATATGGATCATTTCCATTATAATATCCAAGTAATAGGATATTCCAAATCCAATAGAGAGGGATATTGGGTTTTGATACAAGAGTGGGAGACTAAAAAATATAATATTGATTTATTTTCCTAAATTTTATCAAATAATGAACCAAAATTATTCTCATCTTATTTGTAGAAATTACATTATAATGAATTCAAACATATCACTATAATCAATACCTGAAGAGGATAAAAAAATCTATAACACCCTGAGATTTTGATAATTTTTTTCGAATTTATTTTTCTTTTCAATATTTTTCATTTCTCATGACACTGGATAGAGATATATATATATATATATATATTAAAACAGTAATTCAAACTTCATTTCACAGATAATACTAACTGGGCTAATTCCACTCACAATACCAACTTGGCTTGTACTACAAACTATTCCAATTTGGCGTACGATGCACGCAACACTAAGTGTCTATGAAGTATCCCTTTTTATATATTAATTATTTATATAATTTAATCATAAACTAGCAATTAAACATATAAATAAATAATTTTTATATATTTTGGTTTATATAAATATTGAATTTTAATAATCAAACGTAATATTTTTAGTAAAGCCCTTTTTTTGTTTAAAACCATCATTTTATAGAATGAACTAATTCTAATAGTGAAAGTAATTTTAGACACATTTATAAATTGAATTTTTAAAATAAACATCATTTTTTAATTTATAATGTTCAAATTATCTTAGGGTGAATATTTGTAATTTTTCTAAGAAAATATATTTTTTGATAAATAGTAAAAAAATAATAATTTTTTTGTTAAAAACTATTGTTTTTCCTAGTTATTTATTAATTATAAATCACATTATAAATATTATTTATGGTAAAAATATATGAATTTAAATATATTAATACTTTTTAGTTCATTAGAATAAATATCACTTTAAAACTAAATATAAAATCTTAACAAAATTTTGATCATTTTTCCATCATTGAAACCCCGTTATTTCGTCCCGTATGTGGTATTAACACTAATCTTAATTTTTACTCTTCTATGAGAGGAATTTCAAAAAACTAATGTAAACCATTTTATTTAGTCTAATATTTAGATTCTAATTAGACAATGTTAATTTTTGACCAAAATGATTAGTAAAAGTTATTAAAATTAATCAAAGTAGTTAAGGCCAAATTATTCTTAATTGGGAACTAAACCTTAAAATTTATAGCCAAAATGTCCTAGAAACATGTCCAAAAACAATTTTATATCCATATATAGATCATACACCTTTCATTATTGAGTTTGGTTGGTTTGGAAAGACATTTTTTTTCGGTGGGAACATGTGCACACCAAATTTGTTTCTATGAATTCCTTGTGTGTCCTTTTCCTTCCCATTAAAAGCCACCACCTCTACCCATTCCTCACACATATCAAAAATTTTATGTTCGTACAGGATCTACCCAATTATCCTTCCAATACTCCTCACTTCAACTTTGAATCCTCCCTTTTGGAATAAAACCCTCTCATGGAAACCTTTTGGCATAAACAAAAATGATTTGCCCGATTTATAGGTAACATCTTATTTCAAGATCCTTTCATTTATTTCCACTCCTCACCAATCCACTGAATATATTACCTTTTTGAATGAAAAAACTAGTATCTGTAATATACTAGGATGTTTTTATTCAATGTTTCATATATACACTATCACACACCTCCGTCTAAATGATGTTGAACATACTGTTTCTGTTCATGGTGAATACTACATCACAAAACGACTATTGTTCATTTCTACTTTACCACCAATCATAGTGGCCATTATGATGGAAAATCTATTCATATATATATAATATTATATTTATTATTTCTTTAATCATATTTATTCCTTTTCTAACACACATATTTTTACCTTTTATTTGCTGTTAATATGATAATCTCATTTGAGGAAGTGTGTAAAACCGCCCCTTCAAAGCGATGTGATTCGTTCACACACCACATGGAATGTTTTAAGGATGGGTTTAATTAACTTATATGATATATATGATGTACTACTGCTAAGATAATAATGAAATATATATAAATATATATTTATATATACATATTTTATTTACATACTATGTTTCAATACTATAATAAAAACAAAAACATCTTTCATGAGTACGTACGACATACCGTCTCCAAGGATGGTGTATTGTATTTCATACGTCTATATACAATAAATTTTTATCATATGAATATAATTTATATACCATATATTTATATCACGATCATCATTATGGAGTCATGATATATGTTTAAGAACCAACAATATAACAAATTAAGACACTTGTGAAGAACAAAGAGACTATTACCCAAAGTGAAACTTTATTATAGGATCATTAACAAGTGAGTAATAAATGGTTATAATAAATACCATATATGGTAATTCATATAATAATATTTTTATATAAAATATTTATAATAAATTTATATTTATTATTATGTATCCTTGTATAAGTTAGGAGAGAGTCAAGACATAAGGTAAGGGGATTTCATCTCACATTTAATTTATCTAAGATTCAAGCTACGTTCACCACTTTTTCCTTTTTTGGGGTGTATGAAATACCTATGATTTTATTATTTGTATCCTGTAATTAAATTTATGGGATGTAAAATTCCCATTTTATGACCATTATTTAATGGGGGTTATGTTTAATATGTTTCCAAATTGGTACAAATGTTTTTGTGTCAAATTTCATGCTTTGAGACTCATGTTTTGTTATGCCCCCAAACTCGTTTTCAGGGTTCATATACTTTCATTTTATATTACATATTATTAATCTCAATATTTTTATTATACTATATGCTTCATGGAATTAATTTTCCTTACACTTAGAACAGGGTCCCAATATAACAAGTTATAAGACTTTACTGAGGCAATATAATTACTTTTTGATATTTTTTATGTTTATGCTTCCTTTTATGAAATTCTTTTATCCATCTCTCACGAATATTCATAAAATTCATTATAATCTATTATTTCATGATATACTCATGTATTTTTACCATTTTCTACTATTTGTATCAAAATATAGTTATGAAAGTTTTTCTAGGAAATCCTGACTTTACCCTCTCTTCGGTCGGAAATCAATATTTTGTAAAACTATTTCCAAGAATATTATACAATTACCCTATAATATATAAAATAAATTTTTACCATTATTCAATTTAATATAATATATTAAATGGAAACCTATTTTTTATTTCTGAATAAGGAACTTTTCTATCCTTTTTACCTTGAAAAAGGAATGTTCTTTTGTCCTCGTACGACATGTACAAATTTACATGTCTTCATTTCTCTAATACTCCCTTTGCATTTTTTAAAATATTAATAAATATGAAATAGTTTATAAAAGTATTTTTCAAGAAAATTTATTTTAAAACTTATTTTACACGTTTTCAATGAAAATTATTTTCAATATGTTTTGAATCTTTATTTAAAAATTTTCATAGTGTTTTCAAAGAAGTAGTTTTCAATACATTTTAATGTTTTCAATGAAATATTTTACTAAAAAATTTTAAATATTTATTTATATTATTTAAAAATATTTCCAAATAAATGATGTTCAAAAAGTATTCAATCATTATTTATATGTTTTCAAGGAAAACTATTTTCAAAAAAAATTTAATTATTCATTATTTGATTTCAATTTATTTTCAACGAAATGGTTTTTAAAACAATTTCATGATTTAAGTAAATATTTAGAAGTATTTTCAAAGAAAAATGATTTAAAAATGATTTTAATGTTAATTTAAATTTTTCTAGGAAACATATCTCATAATTTTTTCATGTCTTATTTTAATTTTTTCAATGTATTTTCTATGAAAATTATTTTCAAATGGATTACGTATTAAAAAGAATTTTTTAAATAAGAAAACGAATTTTACTCATGATATTTTTTTGAGTATATTTGAAAATTATTTTCCACCAATGATGACATATATTTATTTTACTGAATACTTTCTAGGAAATGATCTAAGGTTTCTATTCCTATCCATTCTATTAATGACAATGATTAATGACATGGTCTTTATGAAACCAATTTCTCTTTCATGGGTAATATTTTTATGAAACCCATTTCTATTTTATGGGTTATATTACTTTGAAACCCACTTATTTTGATGGGTTATGTTTATGATGAAATAATTATGAAACTTATCTCTTCCCACAGGTTATTATGTGTTTACATGTTTTGGATACCCATTTCACTTCATGGGTTATGATATGTTATTTTTGAACTTCTGGAACATGTATGTGTGATTTGATTATGTGACATGTGCGACTAATATCTCACTCCAATGAATTGGTTAAAGATTTATATCTAATGATAATTACATGAATGGAATTAGGGTTTATTCTATATATTAATACAATACTAGAAGTAAGGTTTACTCAGTTTAGTACTGTAGGGATGGAATGAGGGTTTACATATTTCAGTAAATCAGGGCTGGAATGAGGGTTCACCTATTTTAGTAAAGGAATTTTTTCAACTAAGATGTAATTTTCATTGATGCCTTGGATACTATTGAAATCTTTATATTCTTATGTGTTGTGAAATGTTTTTGTCTTACTATTATGTTATGATTTCATGTCTTCTTTCATTAACTTTTTTTATTAATGTATTATGAAAAACCAAGCTTTATGCCATGATTCTTGTATATGATCTTTGATATGTAGGGTATAATCTTAAATTATTATGATCATGTTCTTATACCCTTATTTTCATGTTTATTCTTACATGTATACATTTTTTTCCTGTAATGATCAATTTATCTCACCCCATTTTATGTTACCTTCCCCATGTTATGAAGATATGTATTATAATCAATGTGACTAAGAAGGATGATATTCACGAAGAACCTAGTGGGAGATAATATTGCTCAAATATTTACTAGTTTTTATTTTCCTTGTTTCCAAAGGAACTATACCTACTACGGTATTTGGGTATCTATTTGTATAATGTTTAAGTATTCTACATTTTTTATGAAATGTTAATGTATGAAAAGTGAGGGTCGATATAGTTGGTATCGGAGTATAGTTATTATTATCATTTGGAAACATGGATGAGAAAACCATAATGATATCCCTAGGTATATCTCTAAGTATATGCCTAGGAATATATCTAAGGATATGTATAAGGATGAGTTAACATTTTATAAAATGTTGTAGAATTTTGGTAAAGGATTGATTGATTAGTTTCCAATAAATACATACATGTCTTCATACTAAAATTGGATGTGGATCTGGAATAAATGTACCTAGGGAAAACAACTATGACAAGATGTTCTAGGATTAACTCAGGTTAATATGGTATATTACAACGAGCCTTTCTACACACATAGTTTGAAATTCCATGGGTATTTTCTTTTGGAATTCAAAAACTCTTCATGAACAATAATTAAGGATTTAGATATAACTTAGCTATTAATAACCTAGGATAAACCCATGGTTTCATAGATTATAGAGTTTTTTATGATTTATAAAACCTATTAGTAATTCTTTTCATTATTATGTGGTTTTCTACTAGCATAAGTAATTATCACACAATACTTCTAGTTTATGACATTGGAGGGAACCATAATGAATGGTATTAATGTTGAATGTGATGGAATATTTTTTTATGAGAAGCCACATGGGATGATCACTCGAGTGAAGGATTTTGTGATCCTGCCTAATCAGTATTCAATGAACATGATTAAAAATGGTTACCTTAAACATCTCTTGGACTCACCATGGAAGAGAATGAATGAGTTCTTTCCGCATTCAGGTAATAGAGACGATGAAGGAAATAATATTTGGTCTCCTATGTTTCGAGAATGAGGAACGAATCACCTGAGTGAATGTCTAATAGGCACAAGAAAGTGATTTTACTATAAAAAAGAAAGACACAAAGAAAGTCACTAAAATAGAAAAAATAATATTTCGGTTAATGAAATGGATGGTTATTTTTCCTCCATAAGTTATCAATAATATTTAAGTGTTTTATGTGTTGAGAAAATGGTCATTATGCAACTTAGTGCCCTAAGAGAAATGTTACTGGAGAGAATCAACAAGCTGGTGCATGTAATGGTCAAATTACTGATTATGAAGAGACTAAAGATGAAATGTGATCGAAAAAATGTTTTGTGTAATTGGGTTAGGTAACATTGTTAATGGATTAAGGATGAAGTAATCAATGCATTTATATATTTGTATTCAAAAGTTATTGATGGTGAAATAGAAAATTATTGTTCTACTTATTTTTTCACACATTATTTTCATGTTTATGTAGAATGTTCCCAATGGACTAGTGAAGTGATTTAATTACTTGGTGATATTTTTACTAATGTAAGGTAGCCCTAAATATGTTCTTTATGATATGATAATGTTGGATGGATAAAGATACTTGGGGTATGAATAAGAAAATTGAATAGTATTGATTACCTTGGAACTAAGTAAGGGCTTGTTTATTGGTGGTTTATGCTACCCATAATCTGGTTTACAGTAGTTTGGGATTTATTTCGTAAATCCAATTTTCTTTGGAATGAAAAAGCACACATTTTTTTCAAAAGTATTAATGTTAATTCATATTGGTACCATGTTTCAAGAGAATATATGATAAGGTTATTCACATTCTTGGAATATGAAAACTAATAGAGGCTTTGTGTTATACAGGGGAATCAATGTTAATATTATTTTGTGACGTTGTTTCTATGGTCTTGGATTTTCATCTTCCTGAAGGTTCATAAGGTTACCTGTTCGTGAAAAGTTTATGTCCGAATTTGGAGGAAGTATTTATGCACATAGTTTGTGTTGAACGCCTTGGTTAATAGTATAATCAGTTATTAACCTTTTTTCAAGGATTTACATCACATATATTTTATTAGTTCAATATTAAAAAAGGATATCATATATGTCGGGTGACAACCATTCATGTCCGGAAAGGTTGAGAGTATTAAACCCATGATTAAAGAATGATAAGGGTTTCATGCCTACCCCTATCCTATGTGATCTAATGATTATTGTGTATTTATTTATAATGATTAAATATTTATGATGAACTATTAGGGTTAATTTTTATAGATTAATGCGTGTAGTTTTTTTATTGTTTATGGGCATTATGAAATGTTAAAAAAAAGTTTAGTTAAATATTCATCAAAGTTAATTTCTGGACATTTATTTCATGTGGTAATGGATGTGTTATATGTTTTTCAAAATATTACCCAATAATGAAATTTTTTTATATAAATTTATCATGAATTACTCTATATTTTGGAAGTGATCAGGAAAATTATTATTGTCCTCATACCTTAATTTTCATTGAGATATCGGTAATTTAAATAATAAATTATTGTCGACTTTGAGGCCCATAACATTCCTTTGATCATTAACTTGTTTGTTATTAATGAACTCAATTACTCCAAAAAAATATTTATGATTTTCATCTATATCCAATCATCAATACCAACATTTGTTCTAAAATTTGGAAACATAGTTAAATGTTACTTTGGGTAATCGTTATGGTTCCAAATTTCTATTTTAAATGGAGTTTTAGTGTACATTTTTACAATTTGGGTTTATATGAATGAAACAATAAAGTATTAAATATTTTATAACCTATAAAAATTTAGAGGATGAAATTTCTTTTTACAGGGGGAAGAATGTAACACCTAGAGATTTTGAGAAATTTTTTGTATTAATTTTTCATTTAAATATTTTTCATTTCACATGGAATTGGAAATAGTTATATATATATATATATAAATACTAAGTCAAAAATTCATTTAGAATGAAATAACAAATTTTATTTCAATAAACACAATACCAACTTGTCTTTCAATGCACGTAATACCAACTTGTCTTGCGCTACAAGCTACACCGACCTGGCGTACGATACACGCAACACTGTGTTTCTATGGAACAAAAATTGTTATTGTCTTACTTATTTAAGTAAAATAGTTATAATATATACATTAAACTGAGTGATATATTTTTTAAATATTTCCTTTTTATATAAATAAAACACAATGATAATGAAAGATAATATTTTTGGTAAATTGATTTTTTTTGTTTAAAAACATTGTTTTCTTGAATAAAATACTTCTAATAATGAAGTTATTTTTAGTTTAATTTTGAAATTAAATTTTATAAATTAAATATCATTTTTAATTCATAATTTCATAATTATCGTATGGTGAATTTTTGGAATTTTTCGGAGAAAATTATTTTTTGATTAATAGTGAAAATACAGCTTTTTAGTTAAAATCCGTCTTTTTGTCTAATTAATTATTAATGATATATCATATTATAAATATGTTTTAAGGTCTCGTTATATAGATATTAGATATATTAATATAATTTAATTCATTTTAAAAAAATTTACTTTGAAACTCAATATAAAGTCTTAAAAATCATTTGAACGTTTTCCTACTTTAAGACACTGTTATTTTGTCCCTTTTGTGTGATTAGCACTAATATTAATTTTCCCGATTCTATGACTGGAATTTCATAAATACGACATAAAACATTTCAATCATTTTACTATTTAGATTTAAATAGTACCATGTTAATTTTCAACCAAAATGATTAGTAAAAATGATATAAGTTAATCACAGCGGTTAACACCAAATTAATCTCAATTTGGGAATAAAACAAAAATTTAAGAGATGAAATGACCTGTAAAATTATTCACAACCCATTTTATGTCAATATTTATGCCATACTACTTCCATTCATGAGATATTTTTGTTGGATAAGACTTTTTTAGGAAACAACATTTCCACACCAAATTTGATTCAAAAAATTCTTTGTGAGTCATTTCCCTTCCCTATAAATGGCCACCACCTCTACCCATTCATCACACCTCACAACCATTTTATGTCTATAATGGATCACTCCATGTATCCTACCATCATTAAACCCCTATAATTTTAATCCTCCGATTGGAAAAAATACCCTTTTAAAGAAACCACTTGGCACAAACCAAAAGGAGTTGCCCAATTTAGAGGTAACGTCTACTTTCAAGCTCATTTTATTTATTTCCTTTATTCACCCAGTAAATATATTTATTCCATTATTGTATTATAAAAATATTATCCTATATATACTATTATGTTTTTATTAATGTGTTATTACCTACACATACACACACCTCCATCTAATGGATGTTGAACATACTATTTCAGTGTATGAGGAACTACTGCCTCATAAAATGATGGTTGTTCATTTCTGTTTTACCACTAATAATGGTGGTCATTATTATGGATAATATATTTATATAAATAATATATTATATTTATTATAAATTTAAAACATATTATACTTTTTTAAAATACATCTTTCTGACTTTCATTTAGTGTTAATAAGATAATCGCGTTTGAGGATTGTGGACTACCGCCCCCTCAAAGTGATGTGATTCGTCCACACACCACATGGAATATATTAATGATGGGTTGAATGAACATTTATGATGTATATGATATAGAAATTATTAATTAATAATGATATATTTCTATACATACATATATATACATATCTCTTTTACATACTTTCTTTCAAAAGGACAATAAAAACAGAAACAACATTTATTCTTATGTACGACTTACGATCTCCAAGAACAGTGTATTACATTTCCAACTTCTATATGATATAAATTATTTAAATATTCATATAATTAATATAAATTATATTTATATCATAATATTCATTTTGGAAGCATGATACAGGCATAAAGAGAAACAATATAACAAATTAAGACACATGTGAAGAACAATGTGAATATTACCTGAAGTGGAACATTAATATGGGACCATTAACTAGCGGGTAATATAAAGTTATAAAAAAACCCAATATAGTATTATATATATGAATTTTACTATTTAAAATATGTATAATAAAATTATATTAATTATACATGAATATTTTATGAGTACAGAGTGAGTTAAGATAGCGGGTAATGGGCTTTCATCTCACTTTTAATTTTTTTCAGATACAAGCTATTTTCACAAATCATCCCTTTTGTATGTTGTATTTACTACAAAATATTTTATTCATTTTATGTTGTAATTAAATATATTTTATTCAAATTCCCATTTGATAATCCTTATTAAATGGGGTTTAAGTTATGAATGTTACCAAATTAGATAAAATGTTTTTTTCTTAATATGCCTTCTTTGAGAGTCATGTTTGTTATCCATCTAAAATCTTTTACAAGGTGCATATAATTCCATTTTACATGACATATCATGAATCAAAATAATTTCAGGATATTATATGCTTCATTTAAATAATTTATCTTACATGGAGAGAATGATCCCAAGATACCATGTTATTAGATTATATTGAGGAAATCTCATTGCCTTTTGAGATTGTTTGTTTTTTTATTACATTGATGAAATATTTTTATCAATATCTAAATAATATTAATGAGTTTTTTTATCCTCTATTATTTCATATTGTACTTTGTATTTGGTACTACTTTCTACATTTTGGTACAAATGATAGTTAAGAATGTGTTTTTAGGAAAGCCCGACTTTACCCTCTCTTTAGTCAAAAAAAACTATGTTTTCTAAAAAGTGATTCCTATAATATTATACCATTTACCTTTAAAACCTAAAAGAAATTTTTAAACTTTTTTTACGAATCTGTTTAAGGTAATATTATTTTCACTTTCTGAAAAATTCACTTTTCTATCCTTTATAATATCCAAATGGAACGTTCTGTTGACCTCATATGACATTTATGGATTTACCAGGCGTCATTTATAAGAAGCTCCCATAAATTTTATAAAAGGTTAATCTTTATGAAAATGTTTTTTAAAATAATTTTTCAAGAAAAATTTCTTATAAAATGTTTTCAAACTTCTTTTACATGTTTTCAAGTATAATTTTTCTCTAAATTTTTTAAAAACTTATTTAAATAGTTTGAAAGGGTTTTTAATGAAATGGTTTTCAAAAATGTTTTATGTTTTCAAGGAAAATAATTTTAAAAATGTTTTCATGATTATTTATATGTTTTCATAATATTTATAATGAAATGTTTTTCAAAAAGTTTTAAAGAGAAATTTCAATTTTTTAGAGAAAAATTATTTCCAAAATGTTTTCAAAATTTCATTATTTGTAATCAAATTATTTTTAACAAAATGTGTTTCCAATAATTTTCAAGATATTGTTAATATTTTTCATGTGTTTTTAAATAGAATGGTTTTTAAAATGTTATGATGATTAATTTAAATGTATTCAAGGAAAAGGGTTTTCAAAATGATTTCATGTCTTCATTATTAGTTTTCATGGTATTTTTAAGGAAAATTATTTTCAATTGGTTTTATGTATTAAAATTAAATTTTCAAACAAGGAAAAATATTTTCATCCAAATATTGTTTTATAGTAATTTTCAAAATTATTTTCCATCTTAGATGGAGTTTATTGTTGTTAATCATGCCTTTCTATTTTATTACCTAAATGTTCTAATAATATCCTTTCTATGAATGAATTATGATTAGTTCCATTGTCTTTATGAAATCAATTTCTCATTCATTGGTAATATGTTTATGAAACCTATTTATCGTTCATGACTTATATGCTTTTGAAACCCTATTCTTTTGATGGGTTATGTTTATGATAGAATGATTATGAATCATGTCTCTATTCAGTGGTTATTATATATTTACATGTTTATGATACCCATTTTATTTCATGGGTTATGATATGTTATTTATGATATTGTGAAACAGGTTGGAAATATTTCTTTACGTGATTGGGGGGACCTATATCTCCTGCCAATGCATTAGGTAAACTTTAATATCTCATGAGAAAGACAGGGCATGAATGATGTTTTACTCTGTTTCCAATATACGGCTAGAATGAAGATTTACTCAATTTTCAAAAATAGGGCTGGAATGAGGGTTTACTCAATTCAGTAATACATGCCTGGAATGAGGGTTCACCTTGTTTAGTAAATTAATTTTTCCAGTAAGATGGTTTGGAGTAGATGCCTTGGATACTATGGAATTTAGTATATGATTATACAATTCCACAATTTCATGTCATACTTTTATGTTATGCTTTAATGGATTATGTTTTTTACATCCTTTTGATTCTTGTCTTATTTATCAAGAAGATTTATTACATGATTCATGTATTTAATCTTTGATATGCAGGGCATGATATTCTATTTTCATGATCATATTCTCATACCTTTATGATAATGCTTATTCTTACATGTCTCCCTTGTTTACCCTTTCTGAACTTTTGATCTCACCCCTTTTTATGTTTCCTTCCCTGGGATAAGAAGATATGTATTATATTTTATGCATCTAAATAGGGTGGTAGTTGCGAAGAACCTAGTAGGATATATTATTGTTCACATATATAATAGTTTTATGTTTCATGTGTCCAAAGGAACTGTACCAAATACATTATTTGGGCATCTATTTGTATAATGTTTATGTATTCCATAAATGCAATGAAATGTCAATTTTTGAAAAGCGAGGGATGTTATATTCTCACTGACTCAAATTTCCATGAATGGAAAAGGTGTCTACATGTTATCCTTTTCCATGAAAGGAAATTAAATGTTCTAGAATAACCCATTCTTAATGCACTGTATAATGAGGCTAGTGATAAAGAATTATCTCTTCATGGTAAATATCTAGATAAAGCTACATATATTTAGTGTTTCACTATATCATTAATGATGAATTAGATTTTTAAGAAACATAATGGAAATGATGTGTATAACATGATGTCTCACCTTCAAGATCTCTATCATAAAAAGGTATGAAAATAGTGATACTAGATCTCCAATGATATTTTCAAAACAACTCATGGAGAGTCTGCACCAGCTGGGCCACATTAAGTTAATCATATTGGCTCTATTGAATGCTTATAAATATTTGGGATAAAATTACCAGATGATTTTCACAAAAAATTTATAATTTCATTCCATCACAATACCTTCTCCAATTTTAATATAAATCACAATATAAGTAATAATTAGACGAGACCTTTGGACAATCTTATTTTGATTTTCCAAGTGGATAAGGAAATGGTGTCTGATAAAGCCATGGTCTTTATGGTCAATAAGAAAAGTAAGAATATAAAATGGACTCAATACTCTTGACAAGTCTAAGCCTCCCAAGTAATGTCCTTCAAAGAATAATAATATCTGGAGACAAGTCAAGGAAAAAGAGTTAAAATGTATTGTAGGTGGAAAGCTAGGACAATGGAAGAGGAACCACACCAAGATGAAAGTGGCTACTAAAGTTGTGTTTGTTATCTAGTGTAATCTTTAAATATATACACATTGTGTATTAGATATATCTTGTAGTTCTCAAATTTGTATCCATATGTAGGAACCAAGTATATTTTGAAATATTTCTAGAGGAGAGGTGGATATGTGAGCTATCAATTGTGTGATGCTTTCTTCTATAGCCATTAATGACTATCACCTTTTATTACCGATGAGAATGATTTTGGTTTTAAATATTTTTATTATATACCTATTATAACAAAGAACATAATTTCTATATCATTGATAGATGCAGATGAGTTTACTACCATGTTTGGAAGTAAAATTTGTTGAATTTATAAAGACAACATATGTTATGGTATGGAACATTTAAATAATGGAATTTATATATTAAATTATAATTAAAAAGTGTTTTTAATTAATATAGAATCATGTTCACATGACTCCTATAACATCCAACTCTAGCATCACCAACCTAGTCATTTTAATGAGAATCCTTTTACAAATACCTATCAATATTGTTATTTATATTCTTTGGAGCTAAACCCACTGAAAATATTTTATTCATTTTTACATGTAAAAATTATCAAACCACCATTTGGTGGACAAGAGATCTTCTCTAATTTGTACACACTAATGTGTGTGGACCATTTCTAGTAGAATATACAGCTATATATTCTTACTTCATAATTTTTTCTGATGAATTGAGTTGATATGGATATATATACTCGAAGTGGTATATGCCCGATTAATTTAATAAATTAATGGAATTCTAGAATTAAGTATATAATCAACTTGGTAAGAAGATAAAGAATCTTTGATTTTGTGAATATCTTTACCAATAATTCACTGACATTATTTAAGAGTTTTGGATTCTATATCAACTCACTCCACCGTATACACCATAGTGGAATGGTGTCAGTGAAAGAGGGAATCATACCTTGTTAGACATGGTATCATAAATGATGAGTCATGTAGACCATACATTATCCTTTTGGGGATATGAATAACAAAATGTGGCATACATATTAAATGAAGTTCCAACTAAAGTGGAAAATAAAATTCCCTTCGAATTATGGAGTGTAAAAAAACTTTTTTTATTGCATACAAATGTTTGGGGGTGTGAGGAGTATTGTAAGGCCTTGTTAGGAAACAAAATATCCCCTATGAAGAAAGTGCATCTTTATAGGGAATCCTAAGGAAACTATTGGGTAATATTTATACAACCCTTAGAGAAAAAATTGAATGTTTCTTGGAAATTCATCTTTATTGAGAGGGAGGACTTCCTCAAAAAGGATAGTTAGAAAAATATTTACTTTTATGAAGGATATTCTCCATATATTTATGAGTTAGTACATGAAAATATCCTATAAGTCCCCATAGAAGAGGTAGTTCTTGAAAAAAACACTATATAGGCGGATTATATTGCTAAGAGAACTAGGTAGATATGGGTTTCTATACATAAAAAATGGTGGCTCATTATTTGTTGACAATGATTAACATATATCCTAAATATAGGAATTAGAGAGCTCATAAGATACAAAATGGAATGAAGCCACGAATTCTAAATTAAGTTATATGTACTAGAACCATATTTGTGTTCAGTTTGATGTGGCAGATTATGTAAATCCATTTGGGTAAAAATGGGTATTCAAGAGAAAATTGGACATGGAAGGTAATTTAAGTACCTATAAAGTAAAGATAATGGATAAAGAGTTTAATCAATGTAATGTAATTCACTTTGATGAGACCTTTTCACTATTTTCCATGTTTAATTCCATCATAATTCTACAAGATATAATATCTTACCATGACTATGAAAATTGGTAGATAGAGGTAAAAACTACATTCCATAATGGGAACCATTAGGATATGTTTATATTAAAACACCAGAAGGGTTTGTGACTCAAGGTGGTGCCAAAAGGATTTTCAAGATTAAGAGATCAATTTATGTATTGAAGAAAGAATCCAGGTCATGGAACATTTGATTCGATGAATCCATAAAGGAATTTGGTTTCATTAAGAATGAATGTGATCTATATGTTTACAAGAGGTTTAGTGTAAATGAGGTCATTATCCTAGTAGTATATATTGATGAAAAAATACTTATTATAAATAACATACCATTATTACAATCGATGTGGCTTCTTGGAATAAGTAAAACTACATATGTTTACTCAATAATAAAGAGATTTAGTATTGAACAATCCAACAATGGATTGGTTCTAATGACCATGGATTATATCATTTTTAGAAAACATGAAATCAAATAGAACAAGAGAAATAAATAATGAGTATGATCCTATAAACTTCCGTGATATGATCAGTCAATTATGACATGTTATGTACAAGACATGATGTTTCCAATTCATTATGTATGGTATAAGATATTAAGAAGATCCAGGAGAACAAATTTGGTATGATGTAATGGATATCCTCAAGTATCTAAGAAGAACTAAAGATATGTTTATAGAGTATAGAGGAGATGAGGATCAGGTCATTAGGGGTTATTCCAATGATAGTTTTTTGATAGATCATAATGATCTGAAGTCGTAGTCCATAAATGTTTTCTATCTTAATAAAAGAGATGGGAGATGGAGGAGTTCAAATCAGCTAGTTTTTGCTAATTCTATAGTGGAATTTGAGTATATTGAGGTTTATGATGTAGGCATGTATTCCTTTTGGATACACAAATTTATGAATAATCATGATGTGGTACCTAAAATTTAGGACCCAATATTGTTTTATTGTGATAAAACTACAAAATTGGATCTTGAAAGAGATTCAGGGTCACACGAACAGATGATGAATATACACCATAAGTATCACCTCTTGAGGTATTTTCATCAGAGGGGTGAAGATGTAGTAAGAAGAGTACCCTTGATATAGAATTTGGTAGAACACATCACTAATGGCCAATCTCAGTATAATCATTAGTATCATATGAGAGATAGAAGGATAAAGGTTCTTACTAGTTGGCTCTAGTGAAACTGGGAGTCTGTTGGAGTTTTTTCCCTAGAACCAAATTTTGTCTAAAATATGATAACCGATATTTGTTGTTTTTTTATTTTAAAAAACTAATTACCACATCATGATTATTCGATTTCATAACATGGAATTTGATAATGTCCTAGGAGTTGTTGTCCCACTAACAGTTCGTAGTAGTTCCCCGCAATGATAAAAATTCTGAAGATCTATGACACTATTCTTCAATATATGATATATATCCTGAAGATATAATATTACGGACACAAATGATACATAATATTAGGGGTGGGTACTCATAGGATTATGAGTCAACTTATCATTATGTACATCCTTGGTAATTTATAGTGTAGGATATTATGAGAACGATAATTTTCTGTAGGATATCCATGTTTATATGTGTCATTAGATGACCCTATCTATATTTTTTTTTATTGATCCTTAATACTAGTATTAATAAGTATTATGAGTTGCATAATTTGATGCATTGCTGTAAATCATGATGAAATATATTCATGGTTTTGTATGATACATTGGGTATGTCACGATTAATTTTACATTAATGAATAATAGGAGGAAAGATTTTACCATATATTGTTTAATAGAAGTTGATATCTCAGACCCATTTATGGAAATGATACAACCTAAATAAATCAAATTCCATTATTTCTTTCAGGAATGTTCAATTTTCAGGAACATAAATAAAGAGTTATTGAGCACATCGGTTGATGGGAGTAGCATGCATCATGCTTGATTAGAGATGTCATGATAAAGAGATTATATTATATATTAATAATTCATATGAGTTATTATGTTGATGAAGCATCAAATTCTTCCTCTATGGGTTCCTTGGCGTGTTGCTAGATGCTAACCTTGGAATTTAGGATGCTTCACCTAATTCCACTTAAAGAAGGCATATTGGGTCACACACTATGTGTATCCTAAATCTGAGTTAAATAATATATTTTTATTTATTATTTAATAAGTTTAATTAATATTATTCCAAACTGTGGTTTAATAATTATACTTGAATTATTTGATTACATATATTTAGTAACCAGTTATTCGGTAGTATATAATGTGATAAAAATATTTAATAAATATTTATTTTTTTATTGAATATAATATTTATGTATTTACAATTGAATAATGAATTTATATTTATTTAATAAATAAATCATCATTATTAAAGGACATATAAATATTATGGAGGATTGAAAGACTGAGTTCAATGGTCTGGTGAGAAATAATAAATATTGAATATTATTCGATTAAATAATTTTTAATTTAATTCAATAGTTATGTGAATGTAAATAAATATTATTATTATTATTATTATTTTCCATGGGGTTCTGTAGGGATTATATAATCAATAAGTATCACTAGTGCAAGTATTTAATTGTATCCCTAGTAGTATATAAATCCAATTATATTATTTTCTAAGAGAGACAAATAATATTTGTTGGATATAAACAATGAGTTTGGAGAATCTTCTCAATCCATAGAGAGATACCTTCTCCAATAATTCTCTATAGAATAGAGTGTGATCCTCCCCGACCTCCCACTGTCATGTCTAGAGGGATGAATAAGATCACTTTGGAAGTGGTTCCCAAGGTGATCAACAATGGATGATGTATGCAATATGATATTTTGTTCTAGAGCCTAAAGATTTATATTATGACATTTTAATATTTGAAAAACACATGTGGATCACCACTATTGGTAATATTCATTTGATTCCAATAACAAAACTATGACCTAACAAAGATATATTATCGTATTTGTTAAAGAAGACAAAATTATAACAAGGTAATTCATTAATTAGTTAAATTGTTTATAAATAATATGTGATGATTATATCTCTGATTCTAGAGTTTTTCAACATATATATATATATATATTTTGATTCAATTTAATTTGATCACAAAATTAAATTTTATGTAAAATCCTGAATTAATCATAGATCATAACAGAATGTAATGTTGGGCATGACCCATCGCATGTTTCCACTGTGACTAGAACATATAGATGCCTCATTTATTTTATTTATAATATATTTTAATGAATAGATATAATATTTTTTCTTATACTTATGGACAAAAATGGCCTCATTAGTGGGAATTTTCTATACATGAATTGTATTTGGTTGTAGTGGTACATTCCATATTGTTTTGGTTCTATAATCTCCTCGATATGGGATTTATTATCTACAAATATTACAAGAGCTTTTGGTTTGTCTTATGTTAGTGAGATATAAATTATCGATATAGATTTTGGGTAAAATATACTTAGCCTTTTCATTTTATATATTTCATACTCTCTTATAAGGGTAATGTGGTAGTAGGTCCTCATATTAGAAAGGTACAGGATCATGGAGAGAAGCCTTTAGAAGAGGGACAAAGGTTGAAAATAATTTTAGATGAATGGTTTGTGGGTGAATTTGAGGATCATGGAATGATTACATTTACCCCATTGGTTAATATGTATTCCTTTTTGGACAGGATGAATGAAAAATTGGATTCGTATTTTTGAATTCATAGTGATGCAAGAACATTTAAAAAGGAATGGACCGGTTATAAGATACTATATTGATGGATATGATGTGATATAAATTCAAGGGATTGTTTAGTTCATGGTTCTATGCAATATGATATGATAAGATACTTTATTTATTTGAAGTTGATGGTGATCCTAGGATTGATGAATATTTACTGTGAAATAAAACAAAGGTTCTCATGGAAATGTATAAGGAGGGAAATATATAGTTTTTCATGCTTTTTTCTTACCTATAAGAGTATTAATGCCATGTATCAATGATTATGGGTATTTCATCATACTATTCTTATTATCATGTTTATTTTAGATGTGGTGATGAAGGAAATTTATACAGGGCTTCCTAGGACCATGAGAGGTATATATGTTGTGTGGGTAGTGGTTGATCCACTGATGAAGGTATCACATTTCATACTAACCTGTGACACTCACTCTATAGAATAGTTGGAAATGATTTTTGTTCTATAGATTATATAACTACACGGTAGGAATTATAGTATCATATATTATATATATAAATGTATTTTATGATTAAATTTTAGTATAGCATGAAGAATTCTATAAAGACTCAATTAAATTTGAGTCTAATATATCATCTATTGATAGAAGGATGGTAATTAAGGGAGATGGTGATTTTTGAGGATAAACTTTGGATATGTTTTTTAGATTTTGGTTTAGAAAGGAATGATCATTTAGCCTATGTGGAGTTCACGTAAAATAACAATTTATTGGAATCCATTTAAAAGGTACAATTTGTGGATCAATATGGGAATCTACGATCGTTTGACCTTTTTAGAGTTCACGTAAAATTACAATATATAGGCTTCCATTCAGAAGGAATAATGTGTGGCTCTGTATGGGAATCTATTTCGGTCAACACTAAATTAGAATATAGTGGATGAGGAATCAATTATTGGGATTAGTTGGGTGAATGATAACACTAAGAGGGTGTAATTGGTCAGAAAGTAGTTGATTACCACTTTATGTAGTCTAAGATAAGATTATAACCAAAGGATAAGACAATCGGAGTTTTTTTGGGTGACCTAGTTTTCTTATGAGTGTTTCCTCGGTTGAGAAATCACTGATTAAGGAAGAAAGGGATGTTGAAACCATGTCTTGTGGGAGTATTTGAGATCCATGAGTACAAAACCCCATTATTATTTTTAGGTACTTCCATTTTTAGTCTTTGTTTATCATCCTTGTTTGGGTGTGTTTGTTGCCTTTTTAGCGATATAGATACTTTTTTGTTGAAAATGACCTAATGTTTAGGGATGTATGTTTTTTTAATGTAGTCCAAATATAAATGTATCAAAGACTTAGCAGGGTACTTCCCATGTTCATAAAATTACCATTGTAGGGTTTTGGAGTCTTTCTTATTAAACCTAATGTTTTTGCAGTTTTTTGGGGGTTTACAAACCTCCAAACAGGGTTAGAAGATGTGTATTCCGTTACAGATAGATTCCATGAACCGATACATGGCATGAAATATTTACTTATTGTTTAATAGGTACACGACATGTAATTATAAAAAACTGTGTTTTAATGAGAATTCAACTCAATTTTCAATGTTTTCAGTATTCAGAGATAATACGATGTGTAATGGTATTACACACCATGTAATTCTCATGAGATGTGGTTTTTCGAGTTTTATATGATTGATTATCATTTCATTCAACTGTGTGTCCTCCTTATCTCAAAATAGAGCTCAACTTAGGAAATATTGGAGATCTCTAGATCATTTGTTCAGGGATCAATAATATGGTCTGTTGTGGTGCTCCTCTCTAGGTAATAATTCCTTATGGGTTTTATTTACTTTGGTTGTTATTATTATGTTTGTTTTGAATAGGTTATAGATTTCTTTTGGATAGTTTTTTACATTAATCATTTTATGTTTCTTATCTCACCTTTTCTTTGGAAGGATGATGTGATTGTTTCCAACCACCTTTTTCAAAAGAAGCTAGGTATATAACATTTTGAGGTAGGTTTTTCTATAGAATGAGTTGATAATATTTATTTATTATAATTCCTACTAAATAATTTAATGTTATCCATTAATTTAATGAGATATGTGGTTTTATTGTTTTTTCTGGAAAGGAAATGTTTTAATATGTGGTTTTATTAAAAAATATTTTCTTGTATGGAAATGGGGTTTAAAGCATTGAATAATATCTAATAGGTTTTGAAAACATTTTATTAAATTTTGATCAATGTTTTAAAATTTTATATTCACAATTAGCACATTTGGAACGTTGGGTTCGTTGAGAAATGGATATTGTTAGATTTAGTGTGTGTGGAACCACTAGGAAGAAAACCTTGGAATATCGATTGACTATGAACATAATCAATATCGGTTTTATGCAATGTAATACATATTTAGGACCTTGAGTGACTAGTATGCATTGCCCCATAGGATAGGGGAAAATACAAGTTGCATTTTAATTTTTAGTAATTTATTGCATGATGTTATTTATCATAGATTGTTTCTAACAGGTTTTTATATGACGCTTTAGCATATATCATTGCATGACAGGTTACTTCATGAATATGTGTTTACATACTTACCTCTTTAGGCATGGATACAATTTTTTCATTAATCACATATACTGTTCATATTTCTAGTTTGAGAATATGAAATTCCTTTTTAAAATAATGAAATGGAAAATGTATTTAAAATGAATTGGATTTGTTAAAATTTATTGTAAAATTGTTTTTGTTTTAAAATATAGAACAATTACATTATTAATATTATACCATAAAAAGATTAAATGTGGTATCCTATCAAGATTTTTTATCACACCCTAATTTTTCCCATGTGGAGTTGTATATGTGGTATTCCATTATACATTGAATGGGAAGAGAATGTTATATCATGTTGGCTTCTCCATTTCTAAATGAATTTTGATTGGGTTGGTTTAGTGGAGACTATTGGTTACATGAAGACTTGTTGGTATTGTGTGTTTCATAATTTTGTGTTCATATGGTCATTATTTAATTGAATGGATCTGGTTTTGTACTTTTCTTATACATATTACTCTCGTTGTATGCCTTATTTTTTTTATAAAAAATGTTTGTTCTGTTTTATTTCTTCACCTCACCATGGGATGGATAAATGTAGTTTTGTTTTGGTGGACCCAGTTTGGTCAATTAAAAATTTTTATTAGAAAGAAATCTTAGATTAATATGTGTTAACACTTCTTGAGTTTTTCTCTATGTCTTGGGTAGACAAGATTTTGGATTGTCTGAATTTGAATAGTAATCATGGAAAATGGGCATTTCCAACTCACTCGTATGCCTAAACACGAGTTACCAAGGGTGGTTAGGGAATTTTACCAATTTTTGATTTGGGGGTTGGGATCATTTGAATGAAATGTTTGGTAAGTTAATATAAATTGACATATTATTTTTTTGGAAATTTCTTTTATTGATATGGATTCTTAATTGCATTAAATTCTTATTGTTTTAATGCACTGATTTTAATTCTGAAAGTGGTCCTATGATTTTTGGAATGTCATCAGGATATAAGTGGTTATTTTGTTTTATTTATTATATATTTCCTATGCTAAGAGATCTTGAAAATCTGAGGGAGGAATTTATACAGATGTTTTTGCAGGTAGATCCTCCAGTGGACACTTCCTTGTGTGAAGTAATAATTCTCACCCTTCAGACTCTAGGTCATGTGGGTGCTGAGAACCTATGATTTGTGGTGGATCATGTCTTACAGTATAATAACAAGTATCCACCGATATTAAATGGTGGAAATGGACTGTAGAAATATGAGGGGTGTCTTTATTGGATTAATAGGATCGTTAATTTAATGATGACACCTATATACATAATGGTGGGTTTTTTCAAATTCATTCTCAATGGACTGTGAAGGATATGGTGGGACTCTATTATGAAATATAAGTTGAATGAGGAATTTACATGTGATTTGTTCCTGAAAAAATTTAATCAGTAGTTTTATTGTTGTATGTTACATGCAACAAATACCAAGGAGTTTCTGAACATGGAGTAAGGGGTGCATACTATTTTAGAGTACTCTACCCATTTTTCATAGTTGGTGTATCTGGCACCAAAGATTGTAAGTAATGCATACCTCAAAGATAAAATGATTGATTTATGAATGTGGCCTAATATTATACCTATTATGAATCTCATGTGACTTCTGATGTTTTTGGATTTAGTTGAAAACAAAAATTTGGTCCAAGAAAAAATATAAGTGAATACAGATCTAGGTAGATCTTTAGTTGGTAAGTTGTTTGGCTGGGTGAATATTCTCACTAGAAAAGGAATCATATGGTTGGTCAGTTATCTTCAAGACCAAATTCAGGGGATTTTTTAGGATATTAACATGTTATTTTCAATCAATATGGTGTTCTATTCATGATATACATAACTGTATAGAGGTTCATAGGACTTGTGATTATTATGGAATATTGGTCCATCTGAAGAATTTTTGTGAAACAATATCATATGTAAGTATATTCGGATCCAATTTCACTAAGGGTTCACTGGTTTATTCCAATGATTCAAAGGGTGGTGGGTCAAATCCTTAGGACAAGAGGGATGTTCTTGTGTCTAATACCAAACATATTTATGCGACTGAGTATATGAAATAGGAATATGAATAAGGGCCAACTAAAATTAGAGTTATAGTGTTCATTTCATCTTCTATGGAACTTGCTTGGTTTGATATAGGTGCTACTACACATCCATTATATTATTATTGATAGTTTATATGTTAATCCAACAATCAAAAAATATTTCATACTTATTAGATATTTCCACACCTTTGGGAAAGTGGTCTGAACAAGTTTATAAGTGTCCCACATGTCGGGTGATCATAACTGACATTGAGGATGAATGGGACTGCATGGTTCTTGATCTCAAAATCTTTGAAACTATTATCATCATGGACTAAATGATCAGTTTTAACTCCCATATAGACTTTTATCACTAGTGAGTACAGTTCTTATTTACCAATAGGGTCACTCATATATTTCTTGGTGAGTGGGACTCTATATTTGGAAGACAAGAGATTGTTTTTCCTTATGTTTGGGTAATTTCATGTTACTTTTTAGATATGTTTTATCATGTAGTTATCCCTCTTTTGTGTGGTCATATTCATACAGTGGATAATGTGTACATCAAGGAATTAATGGATGTTTTTCGGTTTATCTCCCCAGAGAGAGGTCTCGTTTTCTATTGACATACTCACTAGTATGATCTCTATTTCTATGTCGTCATATAAAATAGAACCTATTGAGTTGGTGGAACTTATTATCTGGATTGAGGATCTTGAGGCTAAAGGATTTATTCATCCTACTATGTCGCCATGTGCTTCACCTCTCCTCTTTGCTAAAAATGTTTACAAGAGTCTTATATTTTATATTAATTATTGGATTTCATGTTGAGTGTCGTTAATATAAAATACCCTTATATTTGGATTGATTATCATTTTGAGAACCTTATAAAGGCATGTTGTTTTTTAATATTGACCTATGTGTAGGGTCCCACCAGTTGAGGGTATGAGAAGAGTAAGCACCTAAAACATTGATGATGATTTAGTATGGTCTTTTTTAGTTTCTGGTTAGTCCATTAAATCTAAATAACACTCCTAAGAAGTTTATGGATTTGATGGACTAGATATTTCCTCACTTCTTAGAAACATTTATTATTGTGTTCATGGATGATATTTTTGGTGTACTCTATGTCAGAGGATATGCACATAGACCATTTGGATATCATTCATTAAACAATTAAGGAACATTATAACTATTTTAATAATTCCAAATGCGAATTTTGGATTAAGGAAGTTAAATTTATCAGGAATGTAATATTTAAGAGGTGCATCTTAGTGGATCCTAAAAAGATAGAGGGTTTGATGTCCTAAGTGTAGCTTAAAACTATGTTTCAAATATGAAGGTTCTTGGGTTTGGCTAGTTACTATAGGCATGTTTCTTAGTATTTATCTATGATTTAATATTTTATGACTTCATAAACATATAATGCTATAATTTTTGAATGAAATTATAAATATTAAATATATTTTGAGTATCTAATGATGAGGTTGACTTAAACACCAATTTTGATTCTTGCAAAATTTGGTTTGGGGTATGATGTTTTCTATGATTCTTCTTGTATGGGTATAGTATCTGTCATGATGAAGGGGAAATAGGTGGTGGAATATGGCTCATTCTAGTTACTCCCACAAGATAAGAACTACCATACCCACGATTTTGAGTTTGTAGTGATTAAACATGAACTCAAAATGAGGTGAAAATACTTCTTGAAGGAGTGATGTACATTGTATTACGATCAAAGGAGCCAAAAATAAATTTTTTACTCAAAGGGATATGAAAATTAGATAGAGACTTTGGGTAAAGTATATTCATATTTTTTATATTTAATAATTTCCTGGGAAAATAAATGTAGTTTCTAATTCATCGAGTAGAAAATTACCTACAAAATATGTGAATAAATCAGTTGAGGAGTGGGAACTAATGAGTTTTTTTTTCAAGATGATCTTGGGAGTGGTAGAGGGTAATGTATATGTGTTATTGGATTCAATTAAATATGAATCATATTTCTATGAGAAATTTTAGATTGAAAAGGAGAGATACATAGAGATAAAATGCATTAGTGAATGAATTTATAATAGAGAGATCTCTTATGAGTGGTTATGGTCTCCTAGTGGGGATTTTTTCTCTGGTGATAGGTTTGTTGTTCTATTTTCTCTAATGTAGGAGTTTATGGATAATGGAAAATGGTATTTTTGATCCATGAACCCTAGGGAAACAAATATGTATCGTGACTTGAGAAATTTCTATTTGTGTTTGGGGATGTGGTAATTGATTATGGATTTAGATTCATAGTGTGTTACTTGTTAGATAATTAAAGAGAAACATAACAAACCAACTTGTTTGATGTATCCGTTACCCATTTTGATGTGGATGTTGGATAATATTTCCATGGATTTCATAATTGGTTTTCCAGATACCACTATGGGAAAGGATGCGATTTGTGTGAGCATTGATCGAATCATGAAATCCACCCATTTCCTCTATATTGAGGGGATTATGAAGGCAGAACAACATGGGAATTCTAATTCTGAGAGATTATGAGTCTTCATGGGGTTCCCTCTATAGTTGTATCTTAAAGGGACTCATGGGTCACATCCATGTTCTAGAATGGTTTAATGAAGTTGATCGGTTCCTATATTATATTTATCATGGATTATCATATGCAGAAAGATTGATATATAGAGAGGACTACATTTATTCTCGGTGGTATACTATGGGTTTTTGTGATTGATTTTGGAGGATCATGGAAAAATTATTTGTATCCAGTAATATTTTAAAATAAAAATGGATTAAATGACTTGATAAGGATAATGTCATTTGATTCTTTGTATGGACAACCATGTAGATATCCCTTGTATTGGACAGATTTGGGAGAGATTTCCTTGGTTGGGCAATGAAATTTTCATGTGATGATGGAGATGGTGAAGTTGATATAGAGGAAATTGATCACTCAAAAGAGCTGCCAGAATTCTTATGTGGATCATTATTATTGGCCTATGGAGTTTGAGACAACAGAACAAGATTTTTCTAGAGTCTCAACCTGCATAGGAGATCATTAGTTGTGTATATTTTTTAAGATGGATCTAAGGTTTTTGGGACTCTTATAGACTATTTGATGACATGAAAAGGTGGACTATCGATTAGACATGTTGCATGATTTTTAATCTATCCACAATGTGTTTCATGTTTCCCATATGGGGAGATATACAGTATATCCATCCCATGTGATTGGATGGGAGGGTGTTGATCTGGAGTCCAACACAACTTTGGTTGAGAATTTAGTTCAAATTGCGGATCCTTGAGAGAAGGAATTTCATGGTAAAACAATTCCTCTAGTCTAGGTACTCTGGATATGTGGATGTGATATCCATGAGACCTGGGAGAGGGAATTGTTAATGAGGCAAAAGTTACATTCCATTTTTTGATTCCAATAATATGACTTCTTTCTAGGGGTAGAAATATTTTATTGTGGAGAGATTTTAACCCCCCTTTATTCCATTTATGTACTCCATTATTTATTATTTATTTATCATTTCTGTTTGGATGCATTTTCAGGATTTTCGGGGACCAAGAACTTTTTATGGGGAATATGACCTAAATTTTGGGGATGTATGTTTTTTTTATGTAATATTTTATAGGAATAAATGTATCAAAGACTTAGAAGGGTTCTTCCATGGTTTCAAGAATGATCAGTGTTTTTGGATTGAGGTTTTCTTCTTAACCCTATAGTTAATGTAGTCTGATGTGGGTTTACATCCTTAGTAAGGGGGTTACACAACATATATTCATCACCTGGTAGATGCTGTGAACTGATGATTGGAATGAAATAATTACATGGCACGTAATAGGTTCATAGAATTTAATTGTAAAAAATCTCGTTTTAATAAAAATGTAACATATGATCCAGCATTTACAGTGTTCATAAATTAGAAGATGTGTAATGGGATTACATGCCATGTGATTCGTGCAAGATTCAGTTTTTTAGGGTGACGTATTAGTTATTTTGTTTTAATTCATCTATAATTCCACCATCTATCAACCCAGAGCTAACCATTTTTGATTTTGGACTTCTCGTCTCCTTTCGTATCATTCACTCAGTGATCATTCAATAGTGTTGTTGTGGTGCTCATATCTAGTTAACTGTTCCTTTTGGTTCTTCATTCCGTTGGATGGGGATATTATGTTGGTTGTGGTTAGGTTTAAGATATGTGATTGGATAGTGTTGTCTATCAATCCTATATAGTTTCTTATAAGGCCTTGTCTTTCAATGGTCGATCTCATGGTCTAGAATAACCATTATGGATGGAAGATTGATTTAAACCATGTTGAAGTATGTTTTTGTATACAATAGGTTAATGTAATTAATTTTTTATCATTCTTGTTAAATTTATTTTTTTTGTTCATTAATTTCAAGTGAAATGTGGTTTTAATGGGGTTTTTCGTATGCAAAATGTTTTTAAATGGGTTTTTATTAAAATTAATTTGCTTAATTTTGAATTGGTTTTTTAAATTATAAAGATAATTTGCTTAAATTTTAGTTTTTTTATAAAATTGTGGGCATGGTTTTATAAATTTCTTTTGAAAATTAGTACATTGAGAGCCTTGGGTTCTCACGAAATGGACACATGTAGACTTAATGTGTGTGGAACCACTAAGATCAAACTCTTTGGATATCAATTGAATATGGAAGAAATTGATATTGGTTGGATCTGAAGTTATTCATATTTAGGCCATTGACTATCTAGTATGGATTTTCTCATAGGATAGGGCCCAATATGAGGTTCTTTGTTATTTATGGTTATCTATTGCATGGTTTTTCAATCACTTATTATTTCTCTTAAGTTTTATATGAGGTTGTATCGCATAGATTCACACGATTGTTTACTTCATGGATATGTGTTTATGTGATTGCCTCTTGATGTGTAAACATGCCTTCATAGTTTATCACTTCTACTTGTCATATTTTTTCTTTGATAAAATTAATTAATTTTACAGAAATCCAAATAAAAAATGATTTAAAAATGAATTGTATTCGGGAATATTATATATAAAACTATGTTTGTTTTAAAATATATAATTGTTGAATTTTTTATATTAAAACTTTTATAGATATTTGGTGGTATCAAAATGATCTTATTGATCACAAAATACTTTTTTTAGATAGTTTTGGAAGTTGTCTTATAGGATATAGTTATTTGGTAGGGAATATTATTGAATGTAAGCTTCTCCTTTAGAATATGCCTTAAATTTTTTTTGGTTTTGGAGTTGAATAATGGTTACCTAAAGACTTGTCATTGTTGTTTGATACATCATGTTTAATTAGTATTTCTTGGATTTTATGGATTTGGTTGTATATTTTCCTTCCAAATAGTACTATGATTGTATGTATTGAATATGCATACAGAAAAAATATTTTTTTACTTGATTCACCTCACCATGTGATAGCCAACATAGGTGTTTGGTTTTGTTAAGCTGGTTTGGTCTATTACATCAAGTGTATTGGGATAATGAAGTACTGATGGGACCAACCTATATGCTATCAAGGTATTCATATCATATTATGTGGGTCATTTCTTAAAAGGTATGATCCGGATAATACACATCTGTTCTATAATGAGGACATTGGGTTGGAACTATATGCATTGTTTGGGGAGTGAATGTTACAGATTGTGGATTTCTGTGATAAAAATATAAAGAGAAAGTAGAAACAACATATTGATGTTTTTTGGAAGCATAGTTGAATCCATGAGGAGGAATGGGATCTATAATCAGTTGTAGCTGATCAATGTAGAACATTATATGTGTTTTAACCCTACAGACCCTTCTCGAGGACTATAAGTATCTAGATTGGGATTTTTTTAATGGCCTAAAATTTTAAGATACATTTTTCATTGTTTCATTTCTTTTATATTTTTTTATTTACACTTTTTGTGGGATAATTCATTGGTTTATTTTGGAAGTTTTTATAGGATTTTAAAAGATTTTATGAGAGTTTTAATTATGAGAACCTTATAGTAAAATTGTGTAGTTATCCCCAAGAAATTGTGTGACTTATTAGAGAGTGGTTGTAGATGGAATACTGTTAGATTTAAACATGTGACATCACCCAGAATATTGTCCATATTGGAATAGAGTTGAAAGAATTGTTGGTTCATGGTCTACCAAACCATTCAGAAAAACCTTGTTGGTGCCATGAAGAGGTAGTGATATTTACACATTTTTCATATGATTTGGTAAATTGTGTCATTAAACCATGTATTGAAAATTAGTTAATTGTTAAAATAGGATTTTAACTTGAAACCTCTATGAAACCCCTCATTTTTAATCCTGCTCCGAATGTTCACAAAAGCTGGGATTCCAAATTATTATAATTGAAATAAACCACCGTACTAACTCTAATTTCTGTGGATGTAGAGGATTTATCTCAATAGAATTTAAAGTATGAGTTCTCTCCCCCTCTAGTCTTCACATTTCTTCTAGATTTCATCTCTTCTTGAATCATTGGTCTAGGATATTATGGATAGAAATTTGAATTATATTTTTACCTAATAAGGATTCCCAATTTATCAATAGATATATTCTTGGATCCAGAGAAGTGTAATCATTACATTATTGATTCTAGACCTGTTGGCTATAGTGATTCTTATTTAATAATACTATTGTAATTTATGAAATTATCATATTATTATATTGGGATCAAAATTATAGAATCCTCACTTGAATAATTAGGGATGGTTCTATGAATAATTGGAACATATTATTGATCATGGTAGAATTTCATAGAAATTTACATTGAAACACATGAGGTGGGAAATTACTAACCATATTAGGACCATATATAACATTTTTTTGGTTATATTGATCACATGCGTGTGTGTCTTTGTATCTATAAGACTCATTTTTTGTATTTTTTGAATGTGTGAGAATGTGTATCCTATGATACCTATGAATAATCATGATCCCATTTGTGTGTGAATGGATGAGGACGCACCTGTTTGATATTCTATGTTTGTTTCCAGAAGTCTTATACCATGTTGTGTACGAATGTATATCATGTGGTGGTTTTTCTTCTAGTATAATGTGTTAGGTGAACCATTATGGTTTGGTAAGTTCATATAGGGGGGACACTTCTGCAGTGTAATGATGATGATGATGATGTGTCTAGACCATGTTCGGGGTATGATGGAATTATGGCTAGACCTGAGGCAGTGACACGATAAGTGAAAATTGTGTCCTAACCCATGGTAGAAATGTGATATAATGGACTTTTGGCCTGAACCATGATACATACAGGTCATGATGTCCTTATTTTAAATATTAAGGATTTATGGAAACTTTTAAACTCAAATATATATGGTTTTCTTCATTTCAAACTGTGATCGTGGCTTTTGTTATAATTTAACTCATGGAATAGATCCTAAAATGGTACATATTGTGTTTGTGGTGGATTGGTTGGTGTAATATTTCTCAAACCTGATTTATTGTTTATTTATTTTTCATTTACTTATTACAATGGAATAACCCCCTTATGAATGTTTACTAATGTTAATGATGCATTGGTAGTGTCCTATTAGTTTTACAATCACACTCCACATGGGTAACCAAGTGTATGCATAGATTTTATGACCAGGGATCAATGGAAGGGAAAGGGGAAAATTGAAGGTCGGTGAGGAGGTGGAATATGGTGATAAAGATAATGATGGGATAGACTATAAATAGTTACTACAACATTTATTCATTTTTTATTGTATTATTACATTGGTTTAACCTCCTACATTGAGGGTGTTGGATTATTACATTATATTAATCTATGATTTCTGACACCCCAACTGATATAGAAATTGTTATTATATGGTTTCAATATACATTTTTTATTGTCATTATTTTGTTATTACGATTCTGGTATATGACTAGTGGTACCAAGGGTATAGTCTCCCCACAACAATGTTTAAACCCTCCCTGCTAGTTAAAAATATCTTAAATATGAAGATATATGGATGATTTCATGTATTAATTCAAACATGACTGGATGATTGATCTTGTGGTGTTATTGGGTATTCAATTAAGATTCTCAAGTACAATAAGTGTTATGGTGGGTATTATATAATGACATTATAATTTTAGTTCAATTAAACTATTTTAAGTGTCACTTTCCTATTCGTTTGGTAGATGTATTAATTTAATTTTTTTATTTACTTCTATATATTTAAGTGTTAGACATGTTTCAAATGTTCTATAAGATGTTTTGGAGGTAAATATTTTGTGGATAAATTCCTGGAAGAATTTACTAAGTGGTTAGTGGTAAAAAATTGAAGAGGGGTGGATGTTGTTTTCTGTTGTGTACCCTCTCTAGAACCATTACATACATGATGGAGTAACCCATGGGGTATATCAATTGGTATGGCTAGTGGGTTTCTAATAGATTTCTGTCAAGTACACAAAGAGCAACTAGAAACCTAATAGAGTGAAACTAGGTATGTGGCTTGGTTTAGCCCATTTTTTTATGGGTTTAGGTTAATCGTTTTATGTTCAATGACCTGCCCTATTATATGAAAATTTATCATATGGATGTTCATATTGTCTAGGCTCTCCTCCTTTATTTCATTCCTCTAGTACACCTTAGGTTCTTGTTTATTGAGTTATTGGTTTTGGTATATTTTTATTGGTCAATCTAGGTAAGATGATATCGTTATCACCTTATTCCTTTTATTTATTAATTCAATGATTTCAGCTTGGCATTACTGAACTTTTAGACATATTATAGTGATTTATAGAGGAATAATATTAGAATCGCGGGGTTTTCTTATTAGTACATAGATGAGGCCCCATGATATCTAACTATGGCAGTCACATATCAATTATATTGAAATATGCCACTATATACCTTTATTTAAGGATTTTGGAATTTTAGAATTAAATTGACAATCATTTAATGTGTTATATTTAGGTATTTCTTGTTTATTTTGTTTATTTTCAAGATAATATTAAACAACACATCATTATTTGTTGTTTGAAAATCACAGATTCAACTGGTGAGGTTATTATCAGTTATAAAATTAATAATCATTATTTTTTTTGATTAATTTATGATTTTTTATAGTTGTTATAGGTTTATATTTCTTCTTTGGTCATTGGAACAATATTTATTTTATTATGGATCATGTGATAGATATAAGTGGCTTTTACATTATTGAGTATATTGATCATTTGTTATAATTATTTCTTTCTCCATTTATTATTATTATTTTGTGCATGATTGTGTGACATGGTATGATATCCCAACATAAATTAGGAAGAGATCACATTGAAAAATAAATAAAAGTGATCTTTATAGATTTCAAAATGATTTATTTGTTGACAATTTCCTAAATAATCCCTGATTATCCATTTGATGAATTGTTTGGTGGTGTGAATTATCACGTGAAAAAATGGATTTTCATTTTAATAGTGATTTAAAATAGTGGATTAATTAAAATTAAAATTTCAATAGAAAATGGTATAATAAGTGGAAAATATTTTGCATGAAATGTCAAAATGGATGTTTTGATATGTATATATATTCTAAATTTATATTTGATTTTTTTTGGGTTTCCAAATAGAAATTTTTGTTCCTCATAATGTATTGGGGATTTTGTAATTTATTTTACAATTAGTAATTTATTTTATTTATCATAGTATATAGTGTAGTAATCCAATATAGAATTCCAATTCAAAGTTATTTTAAAAACATGAATTGGATTAATTTTAGAAAGAAAGAAAAAAGGTGGTTTTCAAAAAAATGATTGAGTTAATATGACCTCATAAAGGCAATGTCATATTTTTACAATGTTTTTATTATTGTGTGGTTTATTATTCATGGAAACCTTATTATTAACTCTTATGGTGTAATGATGAATTGTAGAATAATAACCATAGTTATAGGACCTTACCTTTGTTGATAATTAAGATATATGATTATTATGTTTTTTTGGGAATTGGCATATAGGTCCATGAAGGTATCATGGAGATGAGTTGAGTATAGGACCACTGATTTACCCTAACTACTCAGAGTGTGTCATGGTTCCCATACAAAAATTTTATGTGAGCTTTTCACTATTGAAATTTTGATAAATCGTGATAATATTGGTAAGTGATATACCTCCTTATTTCTTGCTGGAGTTCTTTTTGTTGGAATTCAATGGTAAAAACTAGTGTAAGTCCCTATGTTATTTGATTCATGTTTTAGGATAGATTCCTAAATAGTGTTCCCCACATTGTTTCGACCATTAGAATTGATATATAAATTTAATAAGAGATAGGAAATACCACTCTTGTACTATTAAAGTAGAGAAACTAGAAAAATATTCATATAAGTAAAAATACATGTATAATAAACATATTTATTGAGTTTTTCTATTTATCAGAGGTTAAATCTTAGGACACCACTAAGTGTGATGTTTAACTCTTGTAGAATGGGTGTTTTACTTTTGAGTTTATGTATTTTTTTTTGTTTAACCGGTTTTGGTATGAATCACCCTCGATGTGCTCTTCCCCATGTGAGTTCAAATATAGAGTGATAGATGAAGGGGAAATATTTAGTATGGTTCTAGTCATAGAGAATGATATTGTTAGTTACATAATATATATCATACAAGTGTTCTTTCCGGTACCAAAATAGAAAATTACCATGGCCACTGTGCACACATGTTTCTTGATGATGATGGTTGTGATTTTAAATCCTTGTGATCATTGGATGGAGAGTGTGATATACCAGTATAGAGTGGGAACATGCCCCTATATAGACATTCTATATATTGTATTGATCCATTGGTTCTATATGTCTAGTAGGATAAAGAATCCATATGTCGTCCATTGATACGTGACATGATAGTTTGAGAGAGTTTAGATTTGATGTTTATTATGGCCAGGAACTATTTTATATATTGGTCATTTTTATCATGGTATTTTTTTGGATATGATTTTAGGGTTGAGAACTATTTGTTTTACATTTGAGACCCCAAACCCTAGTAGCCTAAAACTGTTGTTTTCTTTATTATATTGTCATAAGATACAAGGAATTGTATCTTGAAAGACCTAATAGTATATTAGACTTGGTAAATTAGATATTAATTGAAATTCAAATTGAATTTTAAAACATACAAAACACAACTAACGTCATTTTTTTATTCCATTATTACCATTAGTGTATCCATACATATCAATCAAAAAATACTTCTTCATATAATAGGGAAAATAATAAATAAGAAATCCATGAACTTAGATGCTCTTTAAGGGTAAGTGTATAATGAATGTTATGAATAAATAAGGCACAATCAATCTAGAAAAATAAATTACTGAAATAGATTCCATTTTATCAATAATTTGAGCATAATATAGAAATAATAAATTATGAAATTATAATTATATATATATTACCAATTGGAAATAAACATAACCATGGATACTTTACCTAATTAAATATTAACATGGAAGATCAATAAAAAATCCATAATGATGGAATGCATAATTATGGACACCTAAAACATATTGTTGATTCTATGAATCACCCGCACATGTCATTGAATTCAAATGGCTTGAGATCATATTATCATTTATAGTCCCAAACTATACAGACTACTTGGGTTTAGTAATGTGGCAGTGTGGGGTTGATCCCCTCAGGACTAATAGTAGGCCAGTAGCCAATTGAACAAAACCATTGGATAGAGTCCTCACTTGCACTATTCATAGTTGGGTTTAACTATGACTATGTAGATTGATTCTATTGATGATATTAAGATAATGGATTTGGGTCAATTTTATCGATCTTGAAAAAATATGATCCCATATTTAACATTAAATGTCCTATGGATAAGGGTGTGAAGTGGTGAAAAAGTCACCAACATGTTTTGGTCAAACCAATTGGATAGAGCAATATTGAAACCATCACATGTCTAGGGTATATCCAAAAACCTAAATGCATTACACTTGGATTCTATGTAGAAAGTGTCACAATATAATATTCATATTCCTTCTCAACTCTAATTCGGTTATGTTTTTTGGAGCCCACCTCACATAGTCAAGGATTTGTTAAAAAATGTAATAAAAAATTATTATGTACCAAATTACAAGACATAGGGTTACCAAGATTTAATCTAATGATTCATTAGGTTTTCAAACATCACTACTATCAACCCCTAACCCAATGTGGATTATTCATGAATGGTAGTGATGATCAAAAGTAAGGAAATATTAATCATGCAGATCATAATCATAAAATAGTTTCAAAAGAGACAATCTAGTTTTAAACTATAATGAATAATCATTTTAAAAACATAAAGAAATTTGATTATAATAAAAACTTTCTTCACAAGATGAAACCATGAAAAATAATAAATCCAAATTCAGAAAATTAAGAAAAAACCTCTAACATAATGTGAATGAAAAAAGGATGAAGAACCGTTTATGTGACAATGAATAATTGAAGATGGTGATGAAAAAAACATTTAAAAATAATGTGGGATTGAAACGATGAATAGTTTTCCTTTAAAGATTCAAATGTAACAAAAATTAAATAAAAAAATAAAGTAATAAAATCAATATTTTTCTATGTTAAAATGGATAAAAAAATAGAAGAAAAATTAAATAAAACAAGATAGAAAAAATAAAAGTAAAATTAACTCTGGTGTGGTGGAGATATGGAAATATTAATAGGCCAAATAAGTATATAGCGTGAATGTCATGGAAATTTTGTAATGCATTAAGTGACATGGGTCCTGATATGTTCATGTCATGTAATTTGGATGAACAATGTGTAATTGAGATCCTCATTTCCCACCAAATAATTAGTTCATATCTTTGACCGATCGACGCTTTGAAACATTAACATCCTGAAATCAATGCACATTGTAATGTCCCGATTCAAGGTGCTACCCAGCGGTGCCCCATACCAAGTCACATTCACTCAACTGAATTTCCCCGAACACCAGAGGCTGCTGACTAGTAGTGAAGGCCTTGGGTGTGATAGAGGGGAAACTATGCCCTCATGGGTAGAGTAATGTAGCAGAATTAAACCGATTACAATAACTGAAGGAATAATAATACCATAAAATATTAAATAAGGGAATACTAAAAGTAATACAAAACTGGAGAACATATATAAATAATGCATGTCACATAAGTCTAGGAAAGTGACCAAACAAGTCACAATGCTTGAATACTGTATTGAACCAATTTACAAAGAAAACAAATAAACGTCTTTAGCATCGTAATCCTCAGCTTGACTCATACTCTCTAGCTTCACCACAATCAAGTACCTAAAGTAGAAGGGGACTTTCCCTTATCTATATCGGCAGCAAAATAATCTGTTTGGGCATAAAAAAACATGACCAAAATAGGGTGTGAGATGAATCCCAATAGGAAACCACCCAAAACTATGTTCTTAATAGTCAGCGAATACATATGGAATGAAATAATAAAAATGAAGCTTTTTACAAGGAAGTACTCCAAAGTAAACCATCCTATAGTTTCAATTGTATTCATTTTAATATATCAAGTGATTATTTAATCAAAAACAAGTGACCCTTTGGAAAGTACTGACAGCCTATCCCCTTTGGTTCAACCAATCAACAACATGAAACCTTGTTGGAAGAACTCATAGTATAACCACTCTGGGTCAGCTTTAGCAAAGAAACTATATGGAAGAAATCACTATCAATACCCCTTGTGCTCTCATATTGATAACTATAGACACATAGGGTAAGCACTCAACATCCAATTCCCCATGTGGGATCGCAAAGTGAAACTAAAAACACATTTAGGGAGTACAAATTGAATCCCCCCTATAGTCTCACAACGTAATATTAAACAGACACTCTGGGGAAGCTCTCATCATACATTCCTCATAAGGTCTACTAAAATAGGTCCCTACGGCCCTGTGTAAGACAGTTGTTCTCAACGATGTTCAAAAACCAAATTAAACCTTAATAAATACTTGTCTAATAGATTTCATGAACTACTTGGCTAAATAACAACCAGCATATAACAACATCAGATAAAATCACTCCATCCTAATAACACTAGGCAAGGAAAACATACAACTTAACAGGAAAATATTCACCAAATGGTCAATATCAAATAAAACATGGGAAACACAACCATAAAATGGAAAATAACCCTATTAAAAATCAAATAACCTCTAATCAGACACACTAGGAATAAGATGCATTAACAGAGCTAAAATCCCTAAACATGCAATACCCTGCTCTAGGGTATTGGGAAATTTTGCCGATAATATTCATGACTAAGAATGAAAAGGCACAATCCTCCTACCTTGGCATTATACTATTGATATATTCCAGCATCATCCATTGAATCTATCAAAAAGTGTTAGTACTATAAAAACATTGAAACGGTTCAGCAAAGGATATCTCACGAGAGAGGAGAAATCAAGATATGAGGCTCTAGAAGAAGGAAGAACTCATCGATGTGATTCCAATGCAACTGAAGGAGTTAAATTTAGAGAATGGATACTGAGTCAGATCCCTAGAGAGGATTTGTTAGTATTCATCTCTCCTAGATTAGACATAACTCGAAGAAGAGGTTTTTCTCAATTTGACGCGACCCCAGTTGGACATAACAATTAAAAAGAATAGTACACAGTGTGTTCTATAAAAGTACATGATGTGTACATTCCACAACTAGCCTCTGTATTAGGTGGTCTCTAGGTCACCCCACACGTCCATATACTTGACTATTAAACGGATAGTACATGGTCACTCGTGGCATCCAGGTACATGACGTGTACTTAAAAGTACACATAATGTAATCCTTATATTTCCCAAAACACCCATTTTCATTAAAAAACCTGAAATAAATATTTATACCTGAAAGGAAGATCCGGGTTCTTAAAAACATACTCCCTTAATAAAATTCGTCCCAAATTTTCCTAGAAAGTCGGCATTGAAGAATAATCCTTAAATATATTTGGCCACTACGCCCGTACATCAGCCTCCCTCTCTAAAGTCTCATCTTATAATCGCAGATACTGCCATAGCAATAATACCAAAGGAACCAACCTGCCACAAATAACCCTTATAATAAGTTCCAAAATCTAGATATAATGCTCCATGAACAGTGTGTCCACCTCGAACTCAACCTCCTCGTGTTGAAAGACATGATATGGGTCAGAGAAGTAACGTCATAGCTGAGAAATATTGAAGACGTCATGCGTAGTCTGGTACCTCTGAGGTAACTTCAAATGATAGAAACTGACAGAAGCACTGAAGATGACCCATCTTACCGTAGGATCGGCTGACCAATGGGTCTCTCGAGAAATGTGGCATCGTATTCCCACTCTTCCTACACTGGTATCACACCACCTGGATACCATAATAAGTATCCTACTTCCTCGTATCCCCATTTTTAAACTCCCAGTGGTGCTTCCTACTATCAGTAGGAGGGATAACAACTATGGATGTCGAGCCTCCTTAGTTCACAACTCCAAAATCCCTCATATTTGGAACAGTAATCTGCTCATGGTTAAATATAGATGTGATGGAAGTCAACCAGAAGATGTTCACTTGAGATCATATGTCATCCATGATATCATCCTCAAACATTCTCTCTATGAAAAAATCATCACCTCCTAGGATGGGTGTAAAGAGTTGTAGCTCTATGATGCGAGAAGTGTACTCAATTATGGAAAGATTACCCTTTTGCGGACTCATGAACTTTTGGGCTCGATTGGCCCTCAATGTATCCAGGAATAACTAATCATTGATGGCACACTATAAATCATCCCATGTCATAACCTACTGGCATCCCACCTATGAGATCACATCCCACTATCTCATGGAGGAATCATGTAGCATGTACATAGAATGCTTCACCATCCTCTATGGAGGCATATCCAGATGCTTAATAATTTTTATCATGGCTTCCAACCATGACTCAGCTACCTAAGGTCCTCCATCCCATGAAAAAGTGGGAGGATACTATTGCTGAAAGACCTGTGTCAACTGTACCATAGACGGGGAAATATGTAGTACTTTTTGAAAGGTCTACATGAACATCGTAAATCCCTCACAAAACCATGCATCGACACCTATATCTAGGATAATGTATGGTTCCCATATGGGAACAACTAGAAGATCTTATGGTTGTCCCAGATCAGCCAAGTCTGGTGTCTGATCATTTCCCTGTATATGGCATACCACCAAAGGATGCCTTGGTGGCATGCCTCTTCAAGATCGATCGCACACCATAGTTCATGATTATCAAGGATTGAATCATAGAAGTGCGTGAAAGCAATATGAGATGGAAATAATTTATGTTTTTCAAAACTGGTATACATGATGTGTATGAACCCTACATGCATTGTCTCTTTAAGACTTCACATGGGTGTGTACTCCTGCCAACCCTAGTTATGTAACACCCCATACGGATGATGTGTTCTCCAAAGACATGGAATATTCCTGAATCAATTTTCCCTACACATGTTCTTATACATTACTAACACATATGGTTCTCCTAAAAAAGGACTCCATAGCACGTTCTCCTTAAACAAGACATGTACTACCTATGGTTCAGCCACCCATGTCATTAGACACAAGATCAAAGACACAACTGACTCTACATACCATGCTTGTGCCAGACAAAGTGTGTACAAGAAATAACAACATTGAACTATGTCATTGGTCACATGTTCTATAAACACGACATGTACGTCTAGTTCATGGCATGTTCCACCAATGATTTCCCAACCCTGTGTCTCTACCCACACAGCAAGTGATGCGGTTAGAGACTACAAGGCGTGTAAATAAAATACACGGCGTGTACTTAAGAAAAACAGTTCCTTCCCAAACAAAAGCATACATGGCGTGTATTGGCAATACATATTGTATATTATGGGATTTTTCAGATAGTAAGCCTCAGAAACAACTTCGGAACCCCGAAAAACACTGAAACGAAATATAACGTGCCAAATTTCAATCTGTGAGGGCCAATACTCCCCACAAATCAAATCATGGCATCTTATATATGTTATAATTAAGCATAATAGTGTAATGATCCACCAAATTCTAATCCATGAGGTCCCTTGACACCTCAAGAACCGAAGTTTGGAATTCATTGAAAAAAAAACATTACAAAATCGAATACCCTATTAAATAGTAGGTATTTTTTCAAGGAATCTTTCACATAAACATCCATATCTAGCAAAATATATATAACAACAGCATGCAATCAGTAACACGCAATAAATGGAATGGCGGGAATGCATGAAAAGTGATCTCTAAAAAGTTATTATATGATGCATGACATAGAATACCCTCATCTCCTAAGGTTGCAATAGAAATAGAACCTCAATGATATCAATGATAACTGCACAAAACATTTCCATCACCCAATGGTGAAATAAAATCATCTTTAAAAATTTCAAAACTAGAAAAATTTCAATAATTGATGTAAATCAACTCTTCCCTTTACCCGAGTAAGCTACTCCCATGAAGTGCTTATTACCAACAAAAAATTCAGTCATATCCTTGACAACTGGTTCCAAACAGTAAGTCGAGAAGAAAATAACTAATTTGATAGCACATTGCAATGTCCCGGTTCCAGGTGCCACCTAGAGGTGCCCAATACCTGGTTGGTCACATAGCCTCAACCATATTTCCCCAAATGCCAGCGGCTACCAACTAGAAGCGAGGTCCTTGAGTGTGGTAGTGGGGAAACACTGCCCTCGTTTTCTGAGTAATTTAGTGGTGACAACATATAACAATAAAGGCATCAATAATAATACCATACAACTGTAAACAGTGGAAGACTGAAAGTAATAAAAAATGGAGCACATATAAAAATTATGAATGTCCCATATGTCTATGAAATCATCCAAATAGGACACAGTACTGGAATATAGTACTAATCCGAAGTAAAAATGAAAAAAACACCAGCAACATCGCAAGCCTCATCTTGGTCCCATTCTGTTCAACTTCACAGCAATCATGTACCTAAAGTAGAAGGGTGGTTTCCATTATCTATACCTGCAACAATATAATATGTTTGGGCCCAAAAAACATTACCCAAACAGGGTGTGAGATGAGTCCTAGTAAGAAACAAAACAATGATCTATGCCTAATAGTCAATGAATATATATGGCAGACAATAAGCAAAATGAAGCAGTAAAAAAGGAAGTACTCAATATTATCCAATCGTACAGTTTCAATTGTATTCATTTTCTTATATGAATTGAGAAAATAAAAAAACAAGTAACCCTCTAGGATGTACTCATAGCCTAACCCCTTTGGTTCCACCAATCAAACACAATAAACCCTCTGGGAATCACTTATAGTATAACCCCTCTAGTACAGCTTTAGAAAAGACTCTCTGATTACGCACTCACAATCAATTCTCCATGTGGACCAATATCTGTAACTATAGATACTCTGGGGAAGCACTCAACATCCAATTACCCATGTGATCTATCAATGAGGTGAAAAAAAACTCTTAGGGAGCACAAAGTACATCCCTCGCTATGTTCTCACAACATAAAAGTAAAAAAACATTATGGGGAAGCCCTCAGTATCCATTCACCCTATGGTCTACTACATGAGGTTCCAATAACCCTATGTAAGTCAATCATTCTCAACATTGTTCAAAAACAAAATTAAACAAGAATAAATACATTGATAAAAGATTTCTTAAACTAATTGGCTAAATAGCTATAATAATATAACAACATCAGATAAAATCACTACCTCTTATGAACATTTGGCATGGAAAACAAGAAGCAGAACATGAAAAGCTAGACCAAACGATCAATATCAAAAAAAATAGTGTAAACATATCCATAACCTGGAAAATGACCCTATTCACAATAAAACAACCTCAAATCAAGAACACAAGGCATATGTAGAAATTAATAGGCTAAAATCCCTAAAAATGCAATACCCCGTCTAGGGATATTAGGATACTTTGCACATAATATTAAAAGACTAACTACGAAAAGGCACAGACCACCTACCTAGGTATTTTATTATAAATATACACTGGTGTCATCACTTGAATTGATATATAATGTGGTATATCTACAAAAATGTAAAAAACGTTCAGCCATTGATATCTCACAAGAGAGGAGAAATAAAGATATGGGGATCTAAAAGAAGGAAGAACTGACCCATGTGATACCAATGCACCTGACGTAATTTGATTTGAAGAACAGAAGACGAGTAGAAGGCCTACAGAATATTTTTGGGTATCCATCGCTCGTGGATGAAATGGACCTAGAAGAATTGGTTTGTGTCAATTAGATGTGACCTAGGTCTGACATAACAACCAAAAAGAAAAGTAGATAGCATGTTCTTTAAATGTACACGACGTGTACATTCCATAACCAGCCCCCGATTTAGGTGGTCTTCAGGTCACCCCACATGAACTTTTACTTGGCCATTACATGTTCACCCACAGAAACTAGGTACACAGTATGTACTTCAAAGTAAATGGCCTGTACTCCTTAAATTTCCAAAAAACTCACATTTTCCTCTATAACACTAAAAAACAAGATTCAAACCTGAAAGAAAAATCCGAGTTATTACAAACCTCCCCCTTAAAAAATTTTGTCCCCAAATTTCTCTAGCATGGAAGCATATAATATAAATCCTTGAACAGCTCCGGTAACTGAAATCATACATCGGCCTCCCTCTCCCATGTCTCATCCTATACTTTCATGTGCTACCATAGCACTTGTACCCAAGGAATAGAAAGACCACAGAGAACCCTTGCACTGCAATCAATAATCTGGATAGGATGCTCCTTGAATGATGTTTCCACCTCTAACTCAACCTCCTCTTGTTGAAAGAACTAAGATGGGTATGAGAAGTAACATCGTATTTAAGAAACATGGAAGACGTCGTGTATAGCCTGGTACCTATTATGTAACTACAACCGATAGGTAACTTGCCCGACTCTCTCTAAAACCTCAAATGGTCCAACATATCTCAACAATATATATCCCTATCTCATAATCCTCATATGTCCCAACCTTAGTGTGACACATAGAAAAACATGATCTCCGACCTCAAACTCCATAGGTCATCTCTGTCGATCATCATAAGACTTCTATCGTGACTGTGTAGTAGTCATCCTCTACCAAATCAACTCCACCTTCTCTATGGTCTCCTAGAAAAGATGAGCTCCCAGCATAGCAGCCTATCCTACATCTTGGAAACATAGGGGTGATCGGCATCGCCTACCGTACAAAGACTCATTTGGTTCCATCTAAATAGTTTCTTCAAAACTGTTATTGTAGGAAAACACTATACGGGGTCCGTGCTTCTCCCAAGAGCTTCCAAAATCTAAGACACATGCATGTAGCATATCCTTTAGCACAAGAATTGTATGCTTAGACTATCCATCTACCTGGGGATGATAAGTTATACTCAAATTTACTTGTGTACACAACATCGTTTAAAGTCCTTGAAAGACACGAGATGTTAAACGTGAATCCAGGTCTAAAACAATGGAGTGTGGAAAAACAAGTAGACGTATAATCTATCAGATAGACAACTTTACAAACTCATAAAAATTTAATGTCTCATTGATCTGCAATAAGTGAGAAACCATCATGAGTTTGAAATGACAACCCATACTACATCATTCCCTTGAGGCGACCTTGGAAAACCTGTCACGAATTCCATCGTGACATCGTTCCACTTCAACTCAGGAATGGGTAACTACTGCAAAAACCATGGTGGTCTCTAATGCTCTTCATTCACCTGCTAGCAGGTTGAACACCTCATCACAAAACCAGAAACATCCCTCTTCATTCTTGGCCACCAATACTGATAGTGTAGATCACGATACATCTTGGTGACACTAGAATGAACTACCCAAATTGAGGAATGAAAGTCCCACCTCAGCTCCCCGCGTGTGTCTGCTGAGAATAATATGTGCCCATGAAAACACAAGATCTTATCCTCACCTACGGTTCATCAAGGAATAGGGTCCTCTCCTAACACACTCTCCCATAGAACTTGTCCTTTAGAATATGATATTTTCCTCATTTTCAATCTTTCAAAAAGAGTATAGGTAACAGCTACAGAAGAAAGAAACATCTAATCCCTGTCCGTCGTGCACATCCAAATGAATCTTAGAGAATATTTCCATAAATATCCACTCACTACTGGCCTCCTAAACTGTATGTATATGAGTCATCCAGCTCAACACATCAGCTACTACATTACCTTTCCTAAGAGAATAGGCAAGCTCCAAATCAAAAGATGGAACGTACTCAACCCACCTTCGCTATCACAAATTTAGATGACACTATGTAAATATATATTTTAGACTTTTTTGATCGGTGAAAAGCACCAAACTCCCTCCAAGAAGATAATTTCTCCAACAATGTAAGGCATTAACAACTGCAGCCAAATCAAGATCGTGTCTCGGGTAATTCATCACGTGTAGCCTCAACCGCCGAGACCCGCACGTAATGACTCCTTCTCCCTGTATGAGAACTTCTCTCAGCCTGATACCTGATATGTCATAGTAAATAGTATATCTCTTGACCGGCTTTAGAAATACTAGTATCGATGATGAATTCAACCTCCCCTTCAACTCCTAAAAGGCTCACTCAAAAGAATATAACCACATGAACTCCTCATCCTTCATAGTCAGGCCCATCAGTGGAAATTCTAAGAATGAAACATCCTATATGAAAGGACTATACTAACCCGCAATCCCTAGAAAACACCATACCTCAAATGTTTTTTTTGGGTGTTACCAGGAAACTACTAATCTCACTTTCAATGGGACTATCGATAGCCTTTGTCTTAGAAAGAATGACTGTAGAAGTGAATCTGGTCCATACAAAAGTGGTGTTTTGAGAACATATCATATAACTGATTCTCTCTCGATATACTCAAAATGATATCAATATGTGTCGCAAGGTCATGTCGACTGTGAGAGTACACCAAGATACCATCCATGAAGACTACCATGAAAAAATCCAAGTATGTATGGATCACTCAGTTCAACAGTTCCATGAAAACTACAGGCATGTTCATGAGACCAAACAACATAACCACATACTCATATAGACCATACCTACATCTAAAGGATAAAAGAGGTATATATAAGGCATAACATGCAAATGATTATTAGTTGATCATAAGTCATTCTTTGAGAATGCCAGGGCTCCTCAAGGAAGATTAAAGAGATTATCAATCCTCAGTAAGGGATATCAGTTTTTGACCATCTACGAGTCCAGCTTTAGATAATCAACACAAAGCCTGAGGTTATTTTCTGCCTTTTTTCACAAACAGGACAAGAAAACCCCAAGGAGAAGTAATGGGTTAGAAGAAACCATTTGCCTGAAACTCCTCCAACTAGTTCTTGAGGTCTTGTAACGCTTGTGTAGCCATCCTATAAGGAGGAATGGACAAAAATGCTTCTCTAAGACCAAGCTCAATAGATAAGTCCACCTCTTTCTTCGGAGGTAAACCTAAAAAGTCCAATAGAAATACATCCCTGAAATGATCCACCTCTAGAGAAAAGTCTAACCATTTAGTCTGTTTGTAATCCAGATACATACTAGCAAACTGAGATGTAACTCCTCCGAACCCATGATGTTCGGGTCCTGGTCTGCTCTCCTATACATCCCATTCATCTTATGAAGAAACATTCATCCCTCTGGTGATGTGAAACACACCCTACAATGATATTAATCCACCACAGCCGTGAAGGGAACTATCCAGTCCATGCTGAGAATGAAATCATTGCCTGTCGTCTCTTAAACATAATGGCCCCATGAAAATTGACACTATCCAACCTCAAGAGGTCACTCCTTGCACTAACATACATTATCCATTTGTGACCCCAATGAAGTGTCCAACGTCATGATATAAGCAGATGTAAATATACAGAGCCCAAGGGTATCTGCAACAACAACAGATATGAATCTATGTGAAGCCCTTGAATCGAAAAGTGTAGAAGCTAAAACTGTGGCAAACAGGATCGTAACTCAAAATGTAGAGGTTCTGGGATCCTTCTCCTGCTGGGTCTGCTCCATTTCAAAAATATGGCTTGTACTATGGCCATGTGTCCCTGCCTGACCACCCAAATCGGATCCACCATATTATCACTGTATGCCTACTGACTGGGTACCACGAACGCGACCTCCACCTCAGCCTGAATAGCAGGAAGAACTCATGTTTATAGACTGGCTACCACGGACGAGACGTCCACTTCGAGCTGCCCACGATCAGAAGTCTAGAATCCCTCAGACTACACTCCATGATCTGCTACTAGTTGACAATAGAAGTGATGAAAGTAAAACTGAAGATGTTCAATCGAGATCAGATGTTGTGCCTAAAACATTCCTCAAACTTCCTCACTAGGAATAAATCATCACCTACTAGGATGGGTGTGAAACATTGCAGCTATGAGTAGCGATAAGAGTAATCGATGATGAAAAGTGTGCCATATTCCAGACTCATGAACTCTCAGAATCGATCATCCCTCAATGTCTTCAGGTAGAAGTAACCATAAAAGGAACATTGGAAATCATCCCAAGCCATAACCTATTGGCATCCCACATGTGATATCACATCCCATCATCTCTTTTCGGAATCCTATAGCATGTACATATTTAGATTCTACATCATCTCTAAAGGCATCTACAGATGCTCAAAAATAGATAGCATGGCTTCCAACCATGACTTAGCATCTTGAGGTCCTCCACCCCCTAAGAAAGTGGGAGGATGTTGCGATTGAAATATCAGCATAAACTCTACCATAGATGGGGTAGGATGTGGTAGTCTTCGTAAGGTCTATATGAACCTCATAAATCCCTCTTAGAACACATCATAAACCCTTTTATCTCGGATAACAACTTGTGCAAAGACGGGCACAACTAGGGGATCTTCTGGTAGTCAATGGTCATCCATGTCCGGTGTCAGATCACTATACTATATTTCGCATAAAACAGGAGGACATCATGGTGGCATGACATGGAAATTTCAAGAACACACCTTAGTTCAAGATTATCAAGGACTGAATCATATAATTCCATGAAAGGAATAGGATAGGAAATGAAATCCTGTTTTTCAAAATAGGGGTACATGGTGTGTATGCACCCAAAAAAGTCTGTTCTTTTAAGCCTTAACATGGGAGTGTACTCCTGCCAACCCTAGTCATGTAACACCCCATACACAAAATGTTTCACTGAAGACACGGTCTGTACTTCAATCATTTTCCACTTCCTGAGTTCTTCTACACAACTATCCTACACAGTTCTACAAAAACAGAACTACACCACATTTTCTCTTAAAACATGATGTGTATTACCTATGTTTCATCCACCCATTTCGTTAGACACATGGTTGGAGACATGGTTGACTCTACAAGGCGTGTTTTTGTTGTAAACTGTGTGTGCTAGAATTAACTTCACCGACCGTTTTTTTTGTCACACATCTTGGCACATGGTCTATACAAACAGCGTGTAAATATAATACACGACGTGTTCCACAAAATATTTCCCAACCCTGTGTATCTGCCCACATATCCAGTGAAACAGTTAGAGACTTCATGATGTGTGAATACAATACACGATGTGTACTTAATAAAAATAGTTACTTCCCAAATAGAAGGATATATGGCGTGTATTAGCAATAAACACCATGTATTCTGGGGTTTTTGGGGTTGTAATCCTATGAAACTACCCCATAACCAAGAAAAACCCTAAAACTAACATTAAAGGGTCAAATTATGATTCCAAAGGTCCCATACTCCCCATGAATCAAAACATGGCATCTTTTACATGTCATAAATAAGCATAACAATATAATGATCCCCCAAATTCTGATCCATGAGGGACCATAACACCTCATGAACAAAATTTTGGATTTCATTAAAAAGAAACCATGAACAATCTAATACCGTATTAAATAGTAGTTATTTTATCAAGGAATAAATCATAACAGCATGAATATATAGAACAACATCTATCACAACAACATGCAGTCAACAATGCACTGTAAACTATATAGGAAAAATGCATGACATTTGATCTCTAGAAAGTTCATAAATGATTCATGAGATGGAATACCCTCATCTCATTGGGTTAAAACAGAAATAGAATCTCAATTATAACAATGATAACAACATAAAACATGTGAATCACCCAACAGTGAAATCAAATCAACTGTAGTAATTGAAAATCCTGAAAAAAATACAACAATCAAGGGAAATCAACTTTTCCCTGTACAAGATCTTTCTTATCTCAGACACAACTGATTACAAACTACCTATTATGTAGAGACCCGAAGCCTGACGTACATGGAAATTACATTACATTTGCGGAATATTTAGTACATAACAAAAACACACACACAAGGATCGTAATAGTTTAGTGTCTTTGGAAACTCAGAATATAATCTTCTAATCGTGGTGAATGATCTTCAACATCTCCCATAAAGATCTTCCTTTTTTACCTAAAACCATTATTTAGATCCTAGGGAAAAGAAACCATAAAAGTGTGAGATCAAATGCTCAGTAAGGGTAAACAAAAGAAATATCAATAACATCATTTTCATAAGAACATAACATTTTGGAAATCTTAACCTGTAAAAGAGAGCATAATTTCATAACATGGCATAAATCATAGTAGTGAAATGAAAATCCCAATAATCATAACATTAAAAATGAAACTTTTTGGCATACAAAAAAAATCATAGAGAATCATATCTTATTAGTCAAGACTCATTGCCAAGACTATCTTGGTGGACAAAGTCCATTTCTGAACCGAGTCACCCTCATTTCAGTCATGTTTCACTGAACCGGTATAACCTACCATTCCAGCCATGTATATCTCAAGAGATATAAATTCTTTACCCAATTCATTGGAGTAAGATATAGTTCCCACCCATCTCATAATGAAACCATTCTTATGTGTGCCACAAAATCCTAAATCATACATCATTGGCATAAACCCATGTAATAAAAATGGGAATATTAAACATCATGACATCATAATACAATTCATATAAGATAAAGGAATTCATATAAATATTTCCATCACAACATAATCAAATAAATGTAATAATAGGGATGAAAACATAAACCTTTATTATCTTAGATGGAAAATAATTTCGATAAAACACTTGAACTCCATTCTTGAGTAAAATATCCTTTCTGGTTCAAAAACATTTTCCTTCCTTAATATGTCATACAATTTTAAAACTAAAAGAAGTTTATTAAAAATAAACTTGAAAACTTGTAAAGGATGCTTCTTGGAAATAATGTTTTAAAAATACATTCATTCCGTATAAGTTAAAAAAACATTCTTCTCGTACTTTTTGTCGGAAAAGTCGAAAACTACCTCGTACGAAAAAACGACAAAAGAATCCTTTCATATCTTTTACTAAAAACTAAATGAAGGGTAAAATTGGATTTAAACAATTGTAGGTGGATGGAAATAATATTACATATTGAGGAAACATGGATAATGGATGATAAAATACACCCCAGTAAATACCAAAGTATAAACAATCTTAGATAAAAATGATATTGTGATATTTCCCTTACCTTAGGTCCGATTTTCATTGTAAGTGTCTGAACCTCCTGTATAATGATTTAAATAATGTCATTGACTTATTACAGAATCATAATCATTATTATGATATCATATATGGTTCACTTATGACATTATATTACCCGTTCATTTGTAAATTCCATGTTAAAGAGCATTTTGGGTAAAATTGTTTCATTTGTCGTCCGTGCTTTGACTTGTAATTATTCATATGATTACTTAGATCATGATTACATAATTCCTGAATATAAAACATGATTTATATATAATATATATTCAGAATATACATATATATAATAAATCAGTAAATGGAAATAAATACACCGTTCATGGAGACGGTAGGCCGTACGTACGCATGAACGCTGTTTTCGTTTCCTTATTGAGTTGAATGAAATTAAGTAGATGACATACATATATATACAGATAAATAAAGTATCATTATTATGTCATATATTTCATTATTACTTATTATATTTACATTATAATCATTCATTAATGGTTAAAAGTGGAGAATGAATCTCATCACGTCGTGGAGACGGTAGTCCGTAACGTATGCACGAGTGATGATATCGTTCTTCATGATCGTGAACTTGTGTTTAAGTGTATGTTATACTATTTCAGTATCAATATCACTTTATAATATTCATATATAGTTACTCATTACACCATTATACCCATCCAATTAAGGTGGTGGCGGAAAATAGATTACACCACGACGTGGAGACGGTATTCCGTACGTACGCACGCGCGGTGATTTCCTTTTTTCGTAGGATGGATAGAAGGTTAATTAGAGTTGGTTAATATTTATAATAACATATAAGTATATAATAAATACTGATGTCATTACATTATCATGAAACAACTAAATAAGAAGAAGTTGAAGAAGAATGAAATTGAAAAAGATTGGTAATGGATATTACCTCTTTTTGACGCGCCTTTTCTTAACCTCCACTTAATGAACTAAGGATGCTCTTTTAAAAAGACCAAGACCTCTAGGATGATATAAGGAAGTGGATAAGAGATTTTCTCAGGGGTTGGCCGAGCTTGAAGGCTCAAAGTGGGTGTGAGGAAGAGTGGGAGGCGGTGCCCTTTAATAAGGGAGGAGAGGGGGCACCTTAGGAAAATCTCAAAATATTATTTTATATTAAGGTAAAATTCCGTTTATAATGGTTCAAAAGGGTATTATTTCGAAGATAAAGTTGGAATGGGTCTAAAGCATCTCATCCAATAGGAGTTATACAAGTTTAGGTTATTATTTTAACCTTATCAATTAGATTTAACTCTAAGTTAAATAATTTTAACTTTTAACCGTGTCTTTTTGTTTTCTTACACTATATGGTTAATAAAAATACCATAACAAGACAAACGAACCCCAAGTTTTTTATTATTAATATATATATCCCTTATCTAAGTAATTTGGCTGAACCGTAGATTTTTAGGAATTAAATGACAATTAATAATATAATATTTGTTTTAAAAACTAATTTATGTCAATTTTTGACACTATTTGGTACATGATTTTTATGAAATTCATAACAGAACGATAAGTTTGAACGAAGTTACTTATATAAACAATAACATGTCATATTAACCTAGAAAATTAATTTAAGTAATAAAAAGTCTCAAACTACATTTATTTGGGCATTTATAACATCAATTATGTCAATATTTCATTAATAAGACAATTACTGCATCATCTTTGTGTCATAATAAATGATAATTATTTAATCTCTAAAAATTCTAAATAAATTCCTATGATGTAGATAATTGTATTATCTTTATGGAGATTTTTCTTGTTCGAAGTTTCATGAAGTTTTTCACTAAATTAAAATTATTATACTTATATGATTTTATGAAAGTGACATGTTGTCACATTCTTTGGTTTTAATAATAATTAAATTATTTTCATGGACAAAAAGTCCATAAAATGAATCTTGTCAGGACCCTTAGGTTATATGGGTCTACATTTAGCCATCCAATATGATTTTTACAAGTGTTAGGGTAATTTTATAATCTTATATTTACCCTTAATTACCCGATTTACCTTTAACTATAGTAAATAAAATTTACCGTAGTTACTATTCACAATGCCCAAAAATAAAAAGTAGCTTATTAACATAATTTTGACCCACTGATTCCAAATATGGAATCCATTTTTACAAATTCAATACACAGAAGATGCAGAAATTAAATTAAAAGTAATCCCGTTGTAGAAAAATATGGGTTTTTCTTTAAAACATTGCAAAAGATTGAATTGATTTAACCTACGAATTCAAGGTAAAATCAATGCTAATGACATACATTATATTAAATTGTAAAAATATATTCTATTTATAATTTAAAACCATTCAATATTATAATTTAACCACATAAGATATTACGATAAAAAAGTTGTTTTTAATTGAAATATACCGTGTTTTTACAATTCATTAAAATATGAAAAAAGTTATCGGAAAAATATCAAAACATTATCTAATGTAAATTTTTATATCCTGATTCAAAATTAGAATTTTATTTCGTAAAATTGAACATATAAACATGTCAAAAACTAGTTTAAAGTTGGTTCTCCATCAAAAGTTGACAAAACTGCATTTTTTTAAAAAATACTTATTTTACACGAAAAATTTATTTTGTTCTTATACCATGTTATAGAAAATGTGTAAGATGAATAATAATGATATAAAATTCAAAATTTAGTTAATATTGTTCATAAAGTCTAGTTAATGACAATATTATAATAATATATCGTTGTTTATTAAAACCCGGTATTGCGTACAACACACGCTATCGAGGAAGGTCGCGATTGCGTGTAATGCAAGCCAAGTCAGGGTTATGTGTTGTGAAAGAATCCTTCGTTGTTTCTTATAACAGAATCCAACCATATTACATTTATACATTTAATATATATATATATATATACCAAATGTTTCATAGAATAACTATTATCAAAATTGTGTGTAACACGATCCAAGAATAGTGTTGCGTATACTGCAAGCTAATACGGTGTTGCGTATAGCGCAAGGTAATATTCGTGTAGAATACAACACAAGACATTAATGAAATTAAAAAAATATATTTCATAAAATCTTGGGGTGTTACATATTACATTCTATCCCTAACTATAGACTCCATACCACAAGTAAAGAAGTAAATAACTCCTTTGATACCACTTAGTAATGTCTCAGTTCTAGGTTCATCCCAAAAGTTTCTCGTACTCAGTTGGTCATATGGCGTATAACACATTTCCTCAAACGCCATAGTTTCTCGACTAACAGTGAGGGCCTTGGGTTTGATATTGGGGAAATTATTCCTTCATTTGAATCATAATGCAGTGGAATTAAACAAATAACAATAAAAACATAAATAATAACACCATACAACAGTAAATAGAGGATTACTGAAAGTAATAAACAACTATTTCACATATATAAATGATGAATGTCACATACGTCTAGGAAAACATCCAAAAAAGTTACAATACAGGAATATAGAACTAAAAAAAGTACAAAGAAAAAAAATACACTCCAGCAACATCACAATCCTAAACATGGTCCCATGCACATTAGCCACACAGTAATCAAGTACTTTATGTAGAAGGGAACTTTCCCTTATCTATACCTGTAACAATATAATCAGTTTGAGCCCAAAAAACATGAACCAAATAGGGTGTGAGATGAATCCCAGTAGGCAACCCCCAATGATATATGCGTAATAGTTAGTGGATATATATGGAAGGCAATAAGAAAAATGAAGCAGTAAACAAGGAAGTACTCAAAAGTAAACAAAACTACATTTTCAATTGTATTCATTTTAAAATATCATCTGAGAATCTAATAAAAAACATGTAACACTATAAGAATTACTCACATACTAATACCTCTAATTCAACCAATCAAACAGAAGAAACCCTCTAGGAAGCACTCATAGTCTAACCCCTCCAGTTTAGCATTATAAAAAACTCTCTATGGAAGAACTCACCGTCATTTCCCCATGTAGTCTCGTTTCAGTAACTATAGACACTCTAGGGAAGCACTCAACAACCAATGTTCCATGTGGTATCAATACATGGAACTAAAAAAACTCTTAGAGATCACAATTTAAATCCCTCACATAGTCTCACAAAGTAAAAGTAAACATACACTCTGGGGAATACCTCAACATCCATTCCTCTTTTGGTCAACTACACTAGGATCCTTGAGCACTGTGTAAGTCAAAAATGCTCAACGATGTTCAATAGAAAAATTAAACCTTACGAACTAATTGGATAACATCTTTCAAGAACAACTTGGCTAAAAAAATACATGAATATAATAACATCCGATTAAATCACTCCATCCATACAACACCAGGCATGGAAAACAAGCATCATAACACGAAAAGCTAGACCAAATGATCAATATCAAAACAAACAAGAAAAACACATCAATAACATGTAATATAACCCTTTTAACAATAGAACGACCTCTACTTTGGAAGAGAAGTAATAAAAGTAATTAATAGGGATAAAATCCTTAAAAACACATTCCATGATGTAGGTTATTTTGCACTTTTTCAGATTATATTAAATGGCTAACTACGGAAAGACACACACCACCTACCTCAGCATTGTATGATTGATATACGTCAGCATCAACACTTGAATATATCTATAACATTGTAGATCTACAAAAATGTCAAAAACATTCTGCTACGGAGATCTCACGAGAGAGGATAAATCAACAGAAGAGGCTCTTGAATAAAGATGAACTCACTAATATGATTACAACACAATAGATAATGTTCGATTTGGATAATGGATGGAGAGTCAGAGGCCCAAAGAATATTCATCAGTTTTAATAGCTCATGGATGAGACATACCTAGAAGAAGATGTTTTTGTTGATTAGATGTGACTTTGATCTAAAATTACATTAAAAAAGAAAATTACATAACATGTTATTTAAATGTATATGGCGTGTACATGCCTTAACCGACCTCCACTTTAGGTGGTCTCTAGGTCACCTCACGTGGCCTTGTACTCAACCATTAATCGACCTATACATAGTCACCCATGTAAACTAGTTACACAATGTTTATTTGAAAGTACATAGTGTGTACTAGTTAAAATTCAAAAAACTCCCCTTCTCTTGTAAAACACTAGAAAACAAGATTCATACCTGAAAGGATGATTCGGGTTCTTACACACATCATGTATTCATTTCACATTTGGAGAGATCTTGTTTTTTTAATGTTTCACACCATGTAATATATTTAAATGGTTTGTATTGTCTTCACATCAAGAATATGCTTCATGAGTAAGTTTACCGCCATTTAGGTATGCTATGAATTAGGTCTACACATCTCTCATATGATACATGTCCGGTAAAAAAATGTAGAACCCTTTTAGTATTTGTTCCTTCAAGTGAAGAATTAGTAATTCCTAAAAAACCAAAAATCCAATGCGTTATTGAATAAATCATGAAAAACTATAACTAAATGCATCCAAAATTTATATATGATTTAATTCAATTAAATTCCCCTACATTGAAACAATTTATTGTCCTCTATAAAAAATGAATCTCAATAGGTATTCCAAAACAAACAATTTCTAAAACAGGAAACACCTAATGCAACTAAGAAAATAAAACTAAGTTGAAGTATAAAAAGATTTTCCTCTAGAATTGACTCTATAGAGAAAGTGATTCATGCCTCATAGTATAGTTATTTATTTATATCGTATAGTCTTGTAATTAGAATTTCTTATCATTTTCATAAATCCTATACCAATTTTTTTATTTATCTCATCGTAATTGTTTTTCACTAGTCATGGTAAAGAATATTTGTAGTTATGCTCATACCCTAAATAAAAGTTCCAAACCATTGTCTAGAATTGGTTATATCATCTCCACTTTGTAAAGGAAAATAAAAAATCAATCATGAGGGATTCTAAAAAAGGATTCAAATGATTTATTCCTAAGGGAAGGTGGGTAGAAAGTGAAAATAAATCTCAACGTGAGGCCAATTACTAATGTAAAATGCATGATAAATATAAAAAGTGCAGTGCAGTTACTACTCCATGATCAAATGGTTTCTACACTCTAATCATCTCATAGTAGATCAATGAATATATCAATTTTGTAAAAAAGCACAATATTCCTTTTTTATTTTTTTATTTATTTTCTTGAATGTCATGTTCTTGCCAGATATCACATCCATCGCATAACCACATATGATACATTAGAGGATTCATTAGTATTGAAATAGTGATTTTTTCCTTCAGAATTCACAACCCAATATCTTTTTCTTTTTCATTCATTTTATAATTTTCTCAATAGATCATGGTAGGTGTTAAATTCTAAGAGTAATCATGGATCAAATCATATCAGCAGTGGAAGTTATTATCCAAAAATGTTTATTTATGGATACAATGGGTTATAGAAAGAAAACTTTATGGTTAGTATTAGCAAAAACTGGCTCAACAATGATTTCCTCAATATTAATGAAAATTATTATTTTTGTCATAGCCTAAATAAGATATCAACACATGCTATAATATGATTATATGCCCCAGGTGTCTCTCAAAAAATATTACTAGAAACAAACATAAAATTATGGGTATGAAATTCTCTAAGGAATGTGAATAAATAAAATAAACCAGAAATCACTAAGGGTATAAAATCAAGTGATAAGTCAATCAAAAAAATTTCTAATTTTTTGAATTTGAATTATGATTCTAAACAGAAAAATTATGCTAAAAATCTAGACTAGGGTAAAACATTGAATTCATGAGTTACTAACCTACCTTTTTATAATGGCTGTAATGGGTTTTTTTGTTTGAAATCATTCTTTTAATAATAATGACTCCTAGATAAATGGAACCCAAAAAAAAACCAACTGTATCGACAATAAAGCTCAATAATGACTCCATGATACATAAAATGAGACTGTGTACTCAATATCTTGGAAATATCATGGACTCAATAGCACACATATAGCATAGATAAAAATGAAATTGAAACATTGAAATTTATTTTAAGGAATTGAGAGCTCCCGGTAATGTGTATCATGCCATGGAGAAGCTTGGTGGATAATGAGTGAAAACTAGGCTACCTGCATAATGTCTTAGAAATAAAAACATGTATTGGATAAAAAAATATTTGAAATTGATTAAACATAATTAAATTAGTGAAGTGGAAAGGTGAAATCAGTGAAAAGTAATGAAAAATATCTCACTCACATGAAAATATGTGGGTACCGTTATGTTCTATGAAATCCTACAAACAAAAATGATAGTAAGTAAAAATAGAAATCCAAAGTAATAGCCTGAAAAACAATGACATAAAAATATTGGTTGCCTCCCATAAATTGATAACAATGATGTCATCATCTAGATAAACAGAAAAAATTATTAGGCAGTGTCCCCCATCTACTCAAAAGTCCACAGACTCCTACAAGAATTGGTAGTTCTGTTATAGATCCTTCATGGATTCTTGGTGGGGTTATTTACCTAAGGGGGGTATAGAGGACCAATCTCATGTGATAAGAAAAGATTATGTGCCCTTCATGGTGGTGCCCTTTTCTAAACATTTAACCTTTGTGAGAGATCCAAAAGGTGGCAATCGATGACATCCAGATGCCAATTCATATGATGTTTTAGTGTAGATAGTGGAAGAATTGGTGTATCAATGACCGTGGATGAGTTATAAGATTGAGACATGTATAATGTAAAACTATAATGAAATTTAATTAAGCTATGAATTACTAAATTATATTTTTTTATCCTATGTATATATAGAGTAATGATACATTTGTGAGTAATGGAATACAAGATGTATAAAAAATGATCACACAAAAAGTACAAAAGTAGAGGAGGTGTACTAATTACACTAAGAATTGAAATCAAAATCATCAATGTCTTCAACAAGATTCATCTCATGAGCAGTGGGTGATTACAGATCTCATGATTTTTACATTCCATGAATTTCTTACATGACATGTATGTCTTCATTTTATGCCTTTTTTGGATCAGGACTACTTTAAAAACTTCTAAAATCCCTCTAAACCACTATAAAGAATAAACTACCATACCCTATTCTATTGATTCTACCTATGGTTTCCTCTCTATTTTAACATTATTTATTTCTTAGATCTAGAAATTATTGTAATAATAAAACATTAACTTTGAGTTGATTTTGATTTTTTAATGATGATTGACAATAGAGGGGATGAAAGGTGGGATGTACTCCCTTCTTAGAGGTGAAGTGAAATTTGGAATCTTGTGAAAACTAGATTCCTTATCAATAGGAGGTGGTATCGTATTTTCATTCTTAGTTTTTGCATGACAATTTTTATTATTAGAAAGATAATTTTTTTTGAAAAATTAAAGACATTCCAATTTTATTAGTGACATTGTCCACATTGAACACAAAATACTCTTCACCAAATATAAAAATCTATCTCCTAGGTTCAAATTAATAATCTACTTCCTAGTGCTGAGAAATGATCTTCTATGAATGAGGGGGATGACACTTTCCTCATTTATATCAATAATAATTAAATCAATGGGGAAAAATAATTTTTCGATTTTTACTAGCATGTCTTCAATAATTCTCTGAGAGTGCTTAACTGAGAGGTGAACAAGTTGGAGTACCACCCTAGTTAGATACAATTATCATAGACTCGGAATCATATAAACACATATTACTAATGTATTAATACTTTTCCTATATCACAAAATTAATTTGAAATTTTTCATGTCCTAACAGTGCATGGAATTGAAAAAAATAAGAGGAATCTCATTTTCATGTTTGTCTCCATTGAAAAACTAATGTGAATTCTCTATTTAAAGAGATGAATCGTAAGGGTTCAATTTTAATTTTTTACTAAAGATAAAGTCATTAAATTGTCATTTATATGATGTTACTTATACAATATCTTATGTAAAGGTGATATTTATGTGGAATGTTTTTAAAAATTTCTCCGAATTCGTTATACTACGCTTTAATTTTTCCTTGTTGCATCCATTCAGGAAAGGGGAGAGATGGCTTGAATATTGATGGTGCTACATAGTCATCATCCTTTTCAAGCATTTTCTCAACTGGAGATTCCTCAAATGGATCTATATTTTGATTTTTCTCATGAATTACTTTATATGATTCAGTTAACTACATTTCTTTATCTCCACGTGGTTGATGAAAACACCTCACATTTTCACTTTTCACCATTATTGGTTTATCCCCTCCCTAGTATAAACTCTAATATTACCAAGAAAAGTAATGGGTAGCCGATTTAATATAGTATTTGAAAATATTACCATTTGATGATATAGTTTTTGTAGTGAAACACTATGGTTTCTCATATATATTTTTTTGGGTTTTAGTGCATTGGTAAAATTTATGAATGAATATAGTGAGTAGGTTTTCATGATTTGGTTAGAGAGGTTGGTCTTTTTGTTGTTGTCTTGGTGGAGTTTATTTGATTTTATACTATGGTGTCGATGGATACTGCTAAGCTCTAGAAAAAAATGTAGGAATTGTTATTATATATGAGGATATAGAACCTGTGGTGGGTACCCATGTGGTCTTTGATTTCATTATATGACATTTCCACCCCTCTACTGAAAATTACATTGATTTTCAAACTTCTACTGAGTTGTCCTCAGTTTGTAGTTTGGATGAAGTTCATATTGTTGTGGCTACTATTAATTATAATGTTTTTGATTGTAATTTATTAAATTTTAATCTTTAGTTTGGGTTTATTCTGTTACTTATTTGAAATATTAGCAAGAATAAATGTCTTTATACATCTTGAGGGATTATATTTCTATTATTGGAGAAGGATGGGGTGGTGGAGTAGTTGGTAACTAAAATGATTCAATCTTCATTTCAAGAACCTCTACGTGATTAGTGAGTTTAGTAGTTTCTCCAAACTGATTAATTCCATGATGGTGGGGGCCTCAATCACTTTTTTATAGACTATTATTGTGTGAGAGTTCATCTAAAATTTCGCATATAACTTTTGGAATCATGTGCATTAATCTTACATCAGTGGTAACATCTACCAATTTTTTTTTCGTAGGATGAAATTAGTGATAAAATTTATGTAACTAAAGATACATATCTAGTATATGATGTTATAATTTTCAGGTCATCTCCTTTAATCTATCCCATGTTTCCCATGTTGATTTTCCATCTGTATAGATGAAGGTTTGAATTTTGTCTGGAAGCATCTTACTCTAGATTAGTGCGATGTATTTATAATGAAATGACATTTTTAATTTGTCCCAAGTCATTATTTATAAAAGGGATTGACATTTTAACCACTCCATGTCTTAGTAATGCAAGTAGAAATGAGTGACTCATAGTTGAATTGCATTTGAAGAGATGCATTGGATGTACAAGTTATCAGAGAGCTCTTAGAATTTGGATATGTTCCTATGGTGGGAATCCTATTTAATCCAACTAAATTTCCCAATATTATGTACCATTTGAACAATTATAGGTTAAATTTCAATCTTGTGTGCTTAAATATGTGGGTGGACAATGCTGGTCATATCAACACTAAGGGAAAAAATTGTAGTCTAAAATGGTGTGCCCTGGTAGTGTTGGTCACTCACCCCGATTGGTAGTTAGAACATATGGGTGGTCTTGAAGGTTTGGATATCTATGTTTGTAATGATCAACTATTAATAAGAGTCATCATGTTTTATCGACATTAGGATCAAAAAGAATTTGTTCTTATATATCCTACTTCTTGAGCGAGTAAAGTTTCCTAGGTGCATGCACTATCATATAGGATAAGAAAAAGGGAGAGAAAGATATAGAGAGAGAAATGATGTAGGTGTGCCTGAAGAGGAAAAATGTAAGATGAAAAATGGAAGGAAATGAATAAATGGAGGGTGGGGTAATCCAGGGTTTAATTCAAAGCTCACTATGACTGAGAAATTGTTTTCCCTGACAATGATACCAAAATTTGACTCACTAGTACATGTCATTGAATCCAAATGGATTGAGATAAGATTATAATATATATGGTTCCATATTATAACTAATACTTTGAAATATTAAAGGGTCAGTGAAGTGTTGATACCATGATAATAAATGGATGGTCAATACCCAATCGATCAAAAACAATATAAGGATAACTTTATTTCACTCTTAATATGTTGGTTTAACATTGACTATGTTGTTTCAATTTAAGGGTAGAAAATTAATGGAAGGGGTCATGGTCAATTTTAGGGCTCCTGAAAAAAAATCCTAGATTTATGTTGGAATGGTTTATGGCTTATGTTTCAAAGTAGTGAAAATATCACCTTTATATTTTTGTCAAACCAATTAGATCTATATATTTTTGGGAATATACTATAGTCAGGGTATATCTAACAATAATAATGCATTAGTATTGAAATATATATATATAATGTTTCACAGGCTAATGATCATATTCCGACTCAAATCCAATTAGGTTTTGGTTGTTCAATCATACATTCCGTAGTCAAGGTTGTGCGAGAAAATGTGAGGACCCATTATTATTATACTAATTTCTGGCCATAGGGTTTCCAATGTTCAATAAAAAACATGAATTAGGTCTAAAAAGACCCATACTCTCAGCACCAACTCCTTGGTGGATTAACTGCGCATGGATATGATGAGAAAAAAAGAAAGTACATATTAAGATGATTGTGCATAATCATTAAAATGTTGCAAAAGAAACAATTCACGATTAAACTAGAAAGAAACAACATTTAAATAATTTCATTTAATTTGAATAAAATAAAAAATTAACTTTCCTCAAAGAAACAATTTAGAAAAAGAAATCCAGTATAAAAAATAAAAAACGAGCACAAAATTACATAAAATGATTAAATGATGATGAGGTGTGTAGGAATCGATAAAGAATGACCATGCAATGATAAAAATGAACATTATAAAATAAAAATGATTAAACAGAAAATAACAGATGTAGAAGGATTAAAAACTAACAATATTCAATAAAAATTGATATGATGAAATAAATGTTGTTTAGAATGAAAAAATTGAATAATTAAGAGGAATTGTGGATGAAAATTAGAGAGAAAAATAAAATTGCAAAGCTCTCTAGCATGATAGAGAAATGGAAATATTAATAGGCTCGACTAGTATATATTGTGTATGTTGTGCACATCATGTAATGGATTAAGCAGATTGGGTCCTGATATTTGAATGTCTTGTAAGTTAGTTTTATTCCCTGTAATTGAGATCAATTTTCCCATAAAATTAATCTATTCATATCTTTTACAGCCAATTCTTTAAAACATTCACATCATGCCAGCTCTATACGTTGTGTATTCATTTCAATTTTTGGTGGGATTCTGATTTTTGAGAGTTTCACATCATGTAATAGGTTTAAAAAACATTTATTATCTTCAAAAAATTTAGAAGCTTCCTAGGATAGTATACATCCTTGAATTTATGATGTGAACGGGGACTATACATCATGTATATGATAGATAATCTGTAAATTCAAAATTTTGTGAACCTTTCAACATTTGATAACTTAAGTATAAAATTCCTAATTACCTGTTGAAAACAAAATATATCCCAGTGCATTGTGAGATAAATCATGAAAAAAACTTCTACTAAATGTATCAAAAATGTATTTATGAATTCATAGAATTATTTTGTGTGCCAAGCCATCTAATACCATCAATTACTTGTGGTAAACCATCTATATAAATTGATATGGTCTCATCCAAAACCTTATATAGTTGGTTTCAATATACCTACCGATGCATCAATGGATTAAAGAGAGAGTCTCCCATTACATAAAAAGTACAATGAATTACTCATATTAAATTCGTTAAACATAATCAATATGAAATTCATATTAAAAACTAGAGTACAAAATGTCAATAAATTTTCTAGTCAATAGACATAATTATAAACAATCTAGTGTAATATGGATAATGGTAATGAAATCATAATTTATTAATCAGACTAATCATAAACCATCCAATGAATGAATAATGATTATATCAGTATGTCATAACCCAATTGGATAATAATTTCAATAAAGGGTAGATGTTGTTGATGATTATAAATAAAAAAAATGATAATTAATAAATTTTGGAGGAAAATTATGTTTTCAATTTGAAAATATTTTTAAAACTATATCTTCACAAAATAATTTGAAAAATATTTTATGGGAAAATGATATAAGAACTCGTCCATAAAACACTACATAATCTTGAATTAAGATAATAATTCACATTCAGGATCTTTTCATGTTTATATATTTAGAGAATTCGGTCATAACATATACATAACAAATTTTATATTACATGTAGACACATCTACCTAGTTTCCATTTTTTCACGAAATAAAAACACTTAAAAATAAACTTGTTTAGTGCCAAGTTTTAGACTACATGAATTTTCCTTGATCCCATCCTTGACCCTATTCCTCTTTATGTCCTGTGATAAACATTTCAAAAACATGGGATGATCATGAAAAGCTCAGTAAGGGATAAAAAAATAAGTAAAACTATTAGTTTTTCAAAACAACAAGTAAACACTGAATACATTATCATTAGTAATACATTTCACTTTTTCAAGTAGTAAATACTATTCTTAGAATAAAATAAAATTTCATACCCTTTTTTAAACCAAGGATTTCTATAAAACACATATAATGATCACATAACATATAAAGGTAACTTGGGAGTAAAACATACTTAAATAAAACAACCACACGGTTGACTTCAACACATGTCACTAAATGAAATAGCTATATGGCCTACATACATACCCATTTCATTGGAGGTTATAACATAATCACCCATCATAGTTTATCAAGGAAGCACCCATCAATTGTTTTATCATGTAACCACCCATCAAATGTCCATGTACCATTATAAAATCATAACACATACAACAAATATAAAGGAAAAAAAAACTTGTCTACATTTCAATCATAATATATCACATAAATATATTGACATAAAAAATCCATTATAAAAACCATTTTCAATACCAAAATACATATATGAGGATATGGTATTCATTTTCTTTTTAAAAACATTATGACTTGATAAGGAATCCAAAGATCAAATAATACTAGTGGAGGTAGAAAGGTCATTGTCACCACTCATGTGAAAAGAAACATTCTTTTTTGTCGTTTAGTAAAATGCTTCATTGAAAAAGACTCCCTTTGAATTTAATTCATATCAAAAAGGGTTTATATATCATATAAAAGAAATTTATATATTAAAACAAAATATGCCTCAATGAAAGGAGTTTGAGGCGAAGTCCCTTACCTCATGTCTGACATGACCCATCCATTATTTAATCTTTTCAATAATAAACTAAAGATAAATTTCTTCTTAAGAAACTTTTTCAGGTTTATTATTCCTTTATAACAATTATTACCATGTTATAATCATTATGTAATCATTTATGTTTATAGTGGTCATTTTGTCAATATTTGGTACTAGAGTCAAAAATAGACTTCTTATAATTACAAGTTGTTTGTGTAGTAAAAATTTCATTATATACATAATGATATTAATGATTTAGATATCATATATATAATATATATTCAGTATATACATGTACATAAAAAAGTACATAACCTTTGGATATAAGAAATGAAATGCAATGTTCTTGGAGACGGTAAGCCGTACATATGCATGAATGCTACTTCCATTTATAGTTTGTATTGTAATGGAATTAAACATTAATGATACATACATAAATTATAATTCTATTATAATATAATATATATTATCATTAAATCTATCCTTTATTCATTCGACAAAATTCATGAATGATTCATATCACTTTGATGGGGTCGTAGTCTGCACTCTCTCAAATGATACTATCGTATTTACCTACTATGGAAACCGTAAATGTATCCACTAAATGAAAAGTTCAGAAGCATAGAAACAATATAAATATAATAAATATAATATATAAATAAATTTTCATCATAATTCCCACCATGAGAGGTGGTTGGTGATATTTGAACAATCCTCGTTTCGTGAGGCAGTAGTTCGCCGTCCACAGAAACAATATGTTCTTTAACCATTAGACGGAGGTGTGTGTATGTGCAGTTTGAATCCTTCTCTGAAAAACATACTAGTATATTTAGGATACTGGTGTGGTTATAAAATAAATGAATAAAAATAGTTATGGGGTTTGAGAAGTAAAATAACACACACAAAAAACATAAGAGAAGGCAATACTTTTAATTATGGTAACTCCCATTGGTGTGAACCAAAAGGGTTTCTTGAAGTGCCTTCTACCTAAGGTAAGGATTATAGGTGAAAGAGAGGGATCCTTAAAGCTTATTTGGGTAGGTTTTTGACGATACAAGGGGATTTTGATGTGTGAGTAATGTGATAGAAGTGATGTCCTTTTATAAGGGAGAGGATGGTCTCTTTAAGAAAGTTTGAAACAAATATTTTATTATAAACATATATTTGGTTTAAAAATGTCCAAAAATATGTATAGTAGGAGATAGGATGAATAATGGTAGAAATAAAATCATCCAACAATAATTTTATAGGTTTTGGTTATTATTTTAATCATTATAATCTTATTTATTTAAATCATTTATTAATTACGTAAACACCTGCATAATTACGGTGTCATAAATATTTTAATTTATTTGATGTATAAAAATAAAAAAATCACCATATTGTAGGAAATAATTTTATATTTCTAATTAATATATGTAGTCTAAAAAATAACATATATAACCCAACATAAAAAATAATTTACTAAAAGATATTTGTTTATGTCATTTTTGTCTTTACAATATGTTAATTAAAATAAAGTGTCATTATCATTCTCAAGTGGACCATGAGGTCCCAAAATTGACCCAAATATGACCTTGGTCAGATACATATCAAAAAAATAGATTAGGGTAAATTTTAGGGTAATTACATATTATTGAAGTAATATTTGATTACCCTTATTTACCAGATTTCCCGTTTAACCCTGGTAAATAATATATTTATGGAAGTAAACATTTATAATGTATAAAAATAAAAGATACATATTTACACAATTTGGACCTCCTTATACCAAATATGGAATTCATTTTCAAAATACAAAACATATACCTGCCATAAATTAATTTAATATTTATTCCCATTGTCAAAACAAGATGTGTGTTTTTTTCGAAATATTAACTATCTGATGATTGACACTTATTTATGTCCAATTTCATTGAGAAATTACATCAAATAACCAAAATTGGATTAAATAGTAAAAACATAAACTAATTACACTTCAAAACCAAATAAAAAGATAATATAACTATATAAATTAATTAGATTAAAAGGCAATTTTGTATTAAAAACAATATTTCTTCAATATTCGTTGGAAATGCATTTTATCAAAAAAATACCAAAATTTCATCGAATGTAAATTTTGATGTCCCAATTATAAAGAATAATTTTATTTAGTCAAATAGAACATAAAAAAGTGACCAAAACTATATTTTAAGAGGGTTTGTCATCAAATGGCAGTAAATCATTCTTTTAATGAATATTTGAGTATTTATGCTTAAAATCAGATTATTTCTTATTTTTAAAATCGTATATTTATTGGATAAATGTAAAAATATTTAACAAAAATGTATAATAATTTTATATTTATTTCTATTCACTCCATCTAATACAACATCTAGGTGTTAAATACCATTTAAAATAATTATATAATATTATTAGTGTTCAATGTAAGATTTCAATGAAACCCATTATTGTGTGTCGGGTACACCATCAAACATAGCAGCCCCCTTTAAAGTACAATTAATATTTAATTCACAAATATTAAAATATATGAAAATTTCATATTTCATTATTTACCTGGGATGTTATATCCTTCCCCCCTTTTAGAAATTTAGTACTCACAATTTTATTCACTTATCAAATAAATTGGGGTATTTATCCCTCTTAGAATTTTCAGATTCCCACGTTGACTCTTCAACCATATGGATTTCCCACAAAACCGTTACCTGGAAAATTACCTTATTTCCCAACACTTTTTCTCTTCGTTCATGAATTTGTACTGGTTGTTCCTCATAAGAGTGATTCTCTTCCAACTGAACTACCTTTGGGCTCAAAAAATGAGAGGGATTGGGCACATACATTCTCAATACTGAAACATGAAAAACATTGTGTACCTGAGACAAACATGGAGGTAAAGCCAATATATAAGAAAAAAATCCCACTTTCTATTGTATTTAATATGGTCCAATAATCCTCTGACTCAACATTCCTTTCTTACCAAAACGCTTCACACATTTCCCTAAATAATCACTGAGAAAGACTTGATCACCCAACTTGAAAGAGAGATACTTCCTCCGGTTATCTGCATAAATTTTCTACCTACTCTGAGTTATTCTCATGTGATTTTGAATCGAATAAAATGTTTCATCCATCTCTTCTACCAATTCTGGTCCCATCAGCTACATTTCACTTACTTCATCCCAAAAAGCTAGAGTTCAACAATGATTTCTATATAATCCCTCAAAATAGGCCATCTATATAGTGGAATAAAAGCTGTTATTATATGAAAATTCAACCAATGAAATATGTTGGTCCCAACAACCCTGGTAATCTATCCAGAAAGAATGTAACATATCCTCCATGTTCTGGATTGTTCATTCTGAATGCCCATCTGTTTGTTAGTGAAAATCTATACTAAAATTTAATTCAGTACCCAATGACTTATGAAGGCCTTTCGAAAAGATAGAAGTAAATCTAGGGTCACGATCAGATACAATGGAGAGGGGAACACCATGCAAACTCACTATCTCATTGACATAAAACTATGAATGCTGATCTAGAGAAAATGTTTCTTGAATATGAAGGTAATGAGAAAATTTAGTAAATTCATCAACAATAAACCAAATTTCTTTTTTACCTTGAGGTTTCATTAGTTATCCCACTACAAAATCCATGGATATATTTTCCCATTTCCACTCTAGCACCGGTAAAGAATGAAGCATCCCGTTCGATAACATCCACTATACCTTAACTTGCTGACAAGTCAAACACTTCATAGTAAAACCAACAATATATCTTTTCATTCAATCCCACCATTAATACTTCTGAAGATCTATGTACATCTTAGTACTACCAGGATCAAATTAAAACAGGGAACTATGAGATTCACATAATAACTCATTCATCAACTATGAATCACAAGGCACACAAAAATATTTTTCCAAATCTCAAAAAAAATCACTATCAAAGTTAAAATCCGGAAACGTACCATTTAGACCCTACTCTACCATTTCTTGAAACTCACTATCTTTCTTCTGTGCTTTCATAATTCTGTTTGATAGAGATGATCTCACTGACACCTGAAAAAAATAGAGGAATTTCCAGCACCAACAACATCAATTACAAGGTTTATCAAATCCAAAACCAAAGGACTTCATTCTAAACGTATCATGGTTAATGAAACATTACTTTTTGGACTGAATGCATAAACCACTTTGTTTGATTTTAACAGATGGTAAAGGATTGTGAAATCATAATCGTTGATTAATTCCGAACATTTCCTCTATTATATGTTTAATTCATTATGAGGTAATATATACATCAATATTTTGTGGTCAGTATGTTTTTCAAATTTTACTTAATAAAAATGATGCCTCCAAATTATTGAATAAATAGCAACAATAGCTAATTCCAAATCTTGTGTAGGGTAACATAACTAATGAGGTTTCAACTGATGTGAAGCATAACCAATTACAAGATCATTATACATAACGAAAAATACAATTCCTTTTAATGAAGAATCACTTTAAATAACAAACTCACCATTTCTGGAAGGCAGTTCCAAAACTAAAGCATTTAAAAATCATCTTTTCAATCCCTGAAAGGAATCATCAACTTCTTTTTTCCAAATTAACTTGACACCTTTTCATGTTAACTTAGTCATTGGACTAGAAAACCGTGAAATGTTTTCAACAAACCTCCAGTAATAACCTGGAAAACCAAGAAAGCTACAGGTCTCAGTTATATTTGGGGGACTTGTCCATTATTCAAAAACTTTTATTTTAGCATGATCAACTGTTATGTCATTTTTTGAAACAATGTGACCAAGGAAAGGAAATTGATATAACAAAAACTCTCACCAGTTGAATTTCCCAAATAGTTTCTTTTAATTTAAGGTTTGTAGGACAACTATTAAATGACTTTAAATATCATCTTTAATTTTAGAATAAATCAAAATATCATCAATAAACACAACCACCATTTACCACCTGAGTAAACTAATCCATCACAGCAACAAACTGTTAAGTTCCGATTCTGACCACCCCAGGCTGCTAATTTTGAAGGCTATTTCCCTCTGTATGTCTTCCAATTACAACCTCCCTATTTCCTCTATGAAAAAAATTCTTTACACATAAATATCTTAGTAGAAGAAACATGGTAATCTGTAATTGCTATATCATTTCAATATTCCCATAAATTACTTTATGGATATTATTTTAGCAATACCCTAACTCCTAATGTTATCTAATCAGACCTCTAATACCAAGTATAAGGAACCTGCCTTAAAACATTACAAAATCTGGAATTAAGTTAATAATTCACATTGAAGATCTTTTCAGGTTTTTATATTTAGTGAATTAGGTTATAACATATATATAACAACACGAATATTACTTGTAGACACATCTACATAGTTTCCATTTTTTCAAAAAATAAAAACTCTTAAAAAGAATCATGTCTGGTTTCATGTTTTAGAAAGCATGTAATTTTCTTGATCCTCTCCTTGACCCTATTTTGCTTTATATCATGTGAATTTTTTTTCAAAAACATGGGATGAGCATAAAAAGCTCAGTAAAGAATACACAAAGAAGGAAAATTATTTTTTTTCAAAATAACAAGTAAACCATCAATACAATATCATATGTAATAATTTTCACATTTATGAAGTAGTAAATACTCTTCACTAAATAAAATATTATTGCTTACCCGTTTTCAATCCAAATATTACCATAAAAACCATATAATGAACACATAACATATAAAGGTAACATGGGACATCGACATAATTAAATGAAATAACCATATAATCGACTACCACACATATGAAAAAATGGAATTTCCATGCAAATGACATACATTCCCAATGCATTAGATGTTATAATTTAACCACCTATCCTGGTTTATGAATACACCACCCCTCACTTGGTTTATCACTTAACAACCCATCAAATTTCGATGTACCATTATAAAATCATAACATACAACAAATATAAATGAAAGAAAACATTTCCACATTTCAAACACAATATATCACATAAATATATTGTCGTAAAAAATACACTATAAAAACAGTTTTCAACACCAATATACATAAAAGTATATATGTTATTTATGATCCTTTTAAAAACATTACAGCATGATAAGGAAGCCAAATATAAAATAATACCCACAACTGTAGAAATGTCGTTGTCATCGCTTATGTTAAAGGAAACATTCCTTTTTTTAGTAAAACTCTTCATAGAAAAAGATTCCATATGAATGTAATGAAAATTCAAAAGTGTTTATACATTTTATAAAAGAAATTAGTTTATTAAAACGAAATATGCCTCAATGAAAGGAGATTTAGATGAAGTCCCTTACCTCATGTCTAACATGACACGTCCGTTCAACAATCTCATGAATAATAATAAAAAGTTAAATTCGATATTATTAAAAAAATCCTTTTCATGTTTATTATTACTTTTATATCAATTATTACCTTGTTATAAACATTATTTAATCATTTATGTTAATAATGTTCATTTTGTTGATATTTGGTACTTGAGTCATAAATGGACTTCTTATAATTACAAGTTGTTCATGTGGTCAAATGTTCATTATATAAATAATGATATTAATTATTTAGATATCATATATATCACATATGTATCAAGTATATACTTGTATTTATAATAGTACATAACATTTGGAGATAAGAAATGAAATGCACGGTGCATGGGGACGGTATGCAGTACGTACACATGAACGCTACTTCCATTTCTATTTCGTATTGTAATGGAATGAAAACATAATGATAAATAAGAATATTATAATTCAAGAATTATATAATATACATTATCATTAAATATATCCTTTATATTTTTCACAAAGGGCATGGACGAGTCATATCACTTTGAGGGAGCGGTAGTCTGCACTTCCTCAAATGATATTATCATATTTACCCACTATGAAAATTATAATGGAATACTATAAATAAAAAATACAGAAAAATAAAAACAATATAAATATAATATATATCATATATAAATATATTTCCATCATAATGGAAATCATGTAAGGCTGTTAGAGATATTTTAACAATCCTCATTCCATGAGGCAGAAGTTCTCCGTCAATAGAAATACTATGTTCTTTACCTATTAGATAGAGGTGTGTGTATGTGTAGTTTAAATACATATCATAAAATATCCTAGTATATCTAGTATACTAGTGTTGTTATAAAATAAAGGAATAAAAAAATTTAAGGGGTTTTAGAAGTAAAATAAAAGAAAAAAAAACTTAAGATAAGGGGACACCTTTAATTTGGCTAACTCCCTTTTGTGTAAACCAAAAGAGATTGTTGAAGTGCCTTCGGCCTAAGGTATGTATTATACGTGGAAAAGAGGGATCTTGGGAGCCTATATGTGAAGGGTTTTGATGATACAAGGTGCTTGAGATGTGTGATAAATGGGTTAGAAGTGGTGTCCTTTTATAAGGGAGAGGAGGGGCTCTTTAGGAATGTTTGAAACAATTGTTTTATTATAAACTTATATTTGGTTTAAAAAGGACAAAAAATCATTAAAGTATAATATAATATGACACTTGGTGGAAATAAAATTTTCCAATATTAATTGTATAGGTTCTGGATATTATTTTAATCTTTTTAAAATTATTTATCTAAATCATTTATTAATGAGGTAAATACTACATCAATATTTTTTTATTAATAAATTAATTTATTTGATGTCTAAAAATTATAAAAAAATACAATAATGTAGGAAATAATTTTAGATTTATAATTAATATATATTATCTATGATATAACATATATAACCCCATGTAAATATTAATTTACTAAAAGATATTTTCTTATACCATTTTTGTCATTAATTTATGTTAATTAAAATAAAGTGTCCTTATCACTCCCATCTGGCCTCATGATGTCCCAAAAACGACCCAAAGATGCCAATGGTCAGATATGTATCAAAAAATAGTGTTGGAACAAATTTTAGGGTAATTTCATATTATTATAGTATTATTTTGTCAACTTTATTTACCAGATTTACCCTTTAACTATGGTAAATATAATATTGACTAATGTAAATATTCATAATGTATAAAAACAAAAGTTACTTATTTAAACAATTTTAACCTCCTAATTACAAATATGTAATAAATTTTTTCAAATACAAAAAACTGAAATGGAAGAAATTGAATTAATATTTACTCCCAATGTCAAAACAAAAAGCGTTTTTTTAATAAATATTAACTATCAAATGATTTCCACTTATTTATATCCAATATCATAGTGAAATTATTTCCAATGACCAAAATTAGATTAAATAGTAAAAAAATAAACTAATTAAACTTTAAAACAAATTAAAAGGATAATCTAACCTTATAAATATATTATATTAAAAGGCAGTTTTGAATTTAAATACAATATTTTTCATTATTGATTAAAAATAAATTTTATCAGAAAAAACCAAAATTTCTTCCCATGTATATTTTGATGACCAAATTCTAAAGAATAATTTTATTTAATCAAATAGAAAATATGAATGTGAAAAATACTATATTTAAAGAGGGATCACCATCAAAAGGTCGTAAATCGACCTTTTAATGAATAATTGAGTCTTTATGCATAAAATCAGATTCAATCATATTTTAAGCCTCTAATTTTTATGGGATAAATGTAAAAAAATTTAAAAAACATGTATAATATTATGTTAGTTAGGTATATTCATTCCAACCATTACGGTGACAAGGCGTTAACTACTTTTTAAATTAATAATGATATATTATTACTGTGAAATATAAGATTTTAAAAAAAACTCATTGTTGCATATCCTATACACCATCAAACATATCATTTCCTTTTAAAGTAAAATTAATATTTAATTCAAAGATATTTATAAATAAAAAATTTCTTATTTCTTTATTTACCTGGGATGTTACAAATGACCTTTGAAATTTTTGAAAATAATCCTTTTAAAATTTATTGATCAGGACATTGGAAAATTCTATTAATATATCCACTTTATACCAACAATTCAATCTACATTTTTTGGAAAATACAAAAGAGACTTTTTTTCATATTACATGAGGTTTCCTTTAAAAACACATTGGAGAAATTAAAATGGAAATTTATTTTTCTAATAAATCATTTATAAAGGGTTAAAAACATTTTTTAAAAAATTTTACCAAACATTTATTTTGATGAAAAATGATTTCAGATCAAAGAGGGAAATAAATTTGGATTTACCTTAAAATATTTCCATAATAATTTTAAGTAAAAAAGTGTGTAAAATATGTAATAAGATTTGAATAATATTGTTGATTACTAGAGTAGAATAAAATATATTTATTTTAATATATAAATATCAAATAATTGCCCTTAGGGAGTCTTAAACAAAAAACAATCCAAAATGATGATGAGAGTGTTTAATAAACCCATACAACGTTGGTAACTTTTGAATAATAATACCAATGAAATAAATAAACATAAATGAAACTTCAAATACCATATATACAAATTAATTCATAATATGACTTATAAAAATGGTGGTATAAACACCACATAACAGAAATAAGTGGTTAATACAAATTATATCTCACGAAAGTAAAAGTGATATGAGAAACCCTTACATTGAGTCTAAATCATCATGTACATTCATTATATTACTGAATAAAAAACTTGTGATAATTATTTACATGGTTAAGAAAAATTTGAATTTTATTATTCTTTTATTTTACTTATTACCATGTTATATATCAGTACATAATCAACAATGTTTATGTTAGATGTTTTGACGATATTTGGATTATGTGTGAAAAATGACTTTAGAAGGTTGGCTATGGTCAAAAAGGTCAAAATATTGTTATATCCAGAATAATAATACTAACATAAGTATTATATTTATATATAAATTATTATTTTTAAACGAATTAGTAAATATTTTTACGAAAAATGATCAATGGTACAATAATGGAGACGACAGGTAGTCCACACGCAAGTGTAACATTTCCACTATTCAATGAACATTTATAAAAATAAGGTAATTATTATTTTATATTTCCATAAATATGAATATAACATTTATACTATATCATTTCTTTAAATATACTATTATATATCATCTATATGGTGTGGTGAAGGAAATATAGCCACATTGCTTCATGAAGGCGGTAATCCACACATACATGAACGACGTTATAATTTTCCCAATCTGTGAAAGGAAATTATATATTATCTTTTATGAATGATAAATATTTCATAAAAATTACAATTATTTCATTTATACCACATGAATTCATTAAATTTTTTCTTTATTACCTTCCATGTAAATCATTAGTGATAAACGAATCACATCACTTCATGAGGTGTTTGTCCATTGTACACACAAGAGACATTATCGTATCCACTATGGAATGGAATGTAAAAAAGGTATATATATTATAATGAATATTGAGGTATAATTATGTTATAAATATTAAATATATACTTTTTATACATCATCATACCAAACCATTATAGGTTGTAACTGAAAAAAGGAATGACATCGAATCGTGTAGCAACAATCCACCGCACACATAAATGATGATTTCATAACCCATTTGATGGAAATGGGGACGGGTTTATGTCATGAACATTATATAAAATCATATATGATTATTTATTGTATATAATATATTATATTACAATTTTTTAATAATAATTTATCGGTGTGAAGTGAGAAATAAAATAAAAACACATGTTGAGTAACATTACCTCTTCTTTAGGTATCCTATTTAGGTTTTCACCAAAAGGCATCCTAGATTTTATTTATATGTAAAAGGATTTTATGTTTATTAGAGGGAATTTATGATTATTTTTTTCAGGTATTTTCTGAACCAAAATTTTTTGATGGTGTTAAGAAGGGAGGAGAGGGGGTAGGCTTAGATAGGAGTGGTGAGCGATAGACATGTAATTTTTGTAAATAAAATGGTTTACCCATATTTTAACATTGAAAAATGGTAAAATTTTGTAATCTGTAAAATAAGACATTATAGTTTCTAAATATTTCATTAACATATTTTTTTTTTGGAAATTTTATTTTTTATTTTAACCCTTATCTTATAAGTTTAACCATGTGTATATCTATTTTACCATAACTGTGGTATCTAATTTTTAATCTTTTTAAAATTATTTTTTATTAAATATTATGTAGTAATTTTTAGATAATATAAATTATTATTTTAAAAAATATGTTATCCATTGTACCAAATTCAATTATCAAATGTGGATAATTTTAATTTCAAATTAATCCAACATTCACGATGAGAAAGCGGGTTTTCAATGAGAAAATGTTCTAAAGATTACAAATTTTTTATATAACAATTAAATATGAAAATGACTCAAATAAAATAAATTTTATTAAATGAAAAATAAATTAACTAATGTTACTTTAAAACCAATATAAAATATAATTTATCTTTATGAATAATTTAAATGAATATAGATTTTTCAAATAAAATATATTAATTTTCACAATAAATCATGAAACAAATTTTTTTAGAAAAATCACCAAAAATATCCCAAAGAAAATTTTTATATAATGATTTCAAAAATTAATTTTATTTTTGAAGTAAATTTTCAAAAATTAGTAAATCAAAATTTAAAGTACGTTCACAATACAATACTAATCCCCCTTTTAGAAAAAGACAATTTTAAAAAAAAATCATTCTCTTTCAAATTGTTCTTATTTTATTTATAATCAAAATATAACCATTGAATTTATTTTATCAATTTGTATAAAATAAAATTTTCATAATTTTTTTATTATTTTCACAACAAAGGATATTTATATTAATTTTGAAAGATAGATTACTACACCCACCATTAATCGTTGATATTTTTCCTTTTCCACAACACTCAATACAATGGAATGATATTTACTCCAAAAAACATTTCTTTTTTGAAAAAAATTGCACTAGTTTTTCAAATAAAGTCATGTATTATTATGAATATACCATTTTACAATAAAAATCATAGGATTGATCATATATATATTTCATTAATAGAGATTGATGAAATACATTCTCAACCATTTCATAACATTTCCGCCACACTAACTTATATGACACATCACTAATACATTTAGAAATACCAATCATGCCCATATATCATGTTGAAAAAACTCACATGCCTTCTAAGTCATCAATTTAAAAATTGATGAGCCAATAATAAAATTATATGAAAAAAAGTAAAATCCCTGGTTCATTTACTTTGACGAATATATGATTTTTCACATGTTTTCACTATTGTCATTGGATTCTGAATTTCATTAATCTAGTATGTTATTAGTTAAAAAATGATTGGTCCAATGAGTGGTTTTTATCAATATACGACCCAAAATATCAATGATTTATATGTACTTCCTCATCATAATGGTTCTATAAGTAATTAAACCTGGTGAAAGATTTTATAAAAAAATTCCACCATTTACAAATGATAACCCCATGATCTCTCAAAATTCATGAATAAATTATCAAAGCATATTCTAAAAATAAAAATAATATCTTCACATCCATCCATTTATATAGGTACCCCTGATATTGAAAATTATAAGTATGATATATATTGATATTTTCTATTATTAAAATTATCAGTTTAATAAAATGATGTTATAACGTGTTTGGTAGGAGATGGATAAGAGACTAATAGAAAAATAATAATGAGGATATCATCATAGTATTATTTGGTGGTTCTCAAGAACTTGATTTATAAATGTAAGGGATATTAGGGAACTCAATAACGTAATATCCTTCCCCATAAGAGTTTTAATGACAAAAATTATAAGTATATATATTTACATATACTAACATTCATAATCAATGTGATTAATGATGTTTATGGGCACATTAATAGTAATGTCCCTGACTCGGAAGCCACTAATCATGTGCGTCGAGTCAGGTCACCAAATGACCTCAATAGAGCCTCCCCGTATTCCAGAGGTTTCCGACTAGCATTGGGGGTATAATATATCATGTGCGGAGACTATACCCTTCTTACAACAGTAAGACGCAACATATATCATATTAAATATTGTAACAATAAAAAAACCTAGAAACATGCATTAATAACCATTTCTCAAATATGGTAATAGACCCAACGAACAATAATTATGTCATGTAATTATAATAGTACTAAAAGTGAAGTGAAACCCAAAATAACAACCAATAGATGAATCCCCAATATTGGACTTGACTACAAGTTTTTATCCTCAACCATTCACATCCCAAACCCAACTCAACTATCTACTATTGGGTATTTACCCTTTTCTAGAACATAAACCATGAAATCTACTTTATTACCAAAAGGCATCCTTAGTAGGGTGTGAGTACAAATTAGTAGACATCACCAATTTCATCTACAAAACACTTATTCTAAATTGATAGAGTATGAATGTACTAAATAGAATACAAGATAAACAAAAGGATACTCAAGTAACATTGCATAAAAATATTCTATTTAAACATTTACAATGTTTACACAATGACCTAACCAAGTCAATTACCATGCATAAAAGAATAATTCTTGTTCCATATCTCATTAGGGATAGACATTTCGTAAACAATTACACCACTCTAACGTTGAAACCTCAGTCTAGTTAGTCTCATTAAATGTTTCATTAGGGATAGAGAGCCAGATTCCCCTTCCCTAACCCATACATTATGTGGTGGGGTTTAAATCCTTAGTCTAACTCGACCCATGGGTGTAGATTCTCAATTCCAATACACCACAACATTAAAGGAATGTTCACATGCCTATTTATCCATTTACCACATAAACCATATCAAAAACGATACATAATCGATAAAATAGTATTAACATATCAAAATTATTCAATATGAGAATTCACATCAATAATTAACCCTTTATCACATTTTCCTATCACATTAAATAACCCATTCAACCCATTTGCCTTTATCATGCTCTATCCCATTATCATAATTAACAATTACCTTACCTTATCCCATTAGCATAATCAAAAATTCCATTACCTAACCCAATTTGAAATACTCATATATTCCAATACGTTAACCTATTAAACACTTTTATCAATTAAAAATCATTTAACCACTATTTATTTTCATAATTTAACATGCAATAACTCACTTATACAATTCATGAACAATTCATAAGTCACATATCAAAATCGAATTATTACAATACATTCATTTCAGATTATGCCAACCATTCCCTTATAACATTATCAAAGTCTAGGAACATCTATCCATAATAAATTTCTCATATCAAATTACATATCAACATGTTCATCACATGATATACATTATGAAAAATCAATTTAATTTTTATCATTAAAATATCTATGTTTGGAAATTTTTGTGCACCCTATGGGAGGCTGTAAATCATTGTAATACTTCTCAATGCATCATGTGGGTTTCAAGAGGGGTTTAATTCATATTTTATCCAACTATTTTAAGAAATATTACAAAATTCCTTAAATTCACTATAAGATGGCAGAAAACCTACAACCATGTTTTCAAAAATCGTCATCAAGACTATGGGTTGTAAATAGTAGTCCACCTACCCCAAATATGTAGACAAATGCTTGATTCATATAAGAATTAGATCCAGATTGAAGAACCTTTTGAATAACCAACGTAAAATCCCCTTGAAATGATGGTTTTAGGGATTTTGAAGAATAATAATGAAACCACAATCCCTAATCCCAAAAAGAGAAGCAAGGGAAGCATTAGACTCACTCAAATATTTTATCCACACCCAACAACACTCCAAATAGACGAGAATCGAATAAAATCCACCATTTAGAGGGTTTGTACTTTTTTTATTTACAGTAGTGATGGATGGGGAATAATTTGGAAGAAAATATTTTTAGAACTTTAATCTACTGAGGGGGGGATAATAATTTTCTACTTTTAATGAGGCATGTTTTTTGACCATATGTTCTTCCAAATTGTGTGACAACGGTGCACTAGTCTATGTCCAAGAGGGGTCCATGTTGCATGGATATACTGGGATCCCACAAAACATTGAAAAACATACACCAATAGTGTGAAATGTATCTGTCAAAGGTCACATGTCATGGGATCCACCTTCAACTGGTTACCTAAAACCATTTTCTAACCATGCAACATGCACTGGATGGCCCGATTTCCACTTTATTCATGTCTCGAATCCATGAAAAACCCCAAAGATTCCTCTTATACCTATTTAATATTTAATTAGCCAACTTTTTAGGATTTATACAAAAATTTATATAAGAACGTACCTCCATTAAGTCCACGATCTTACAACCTAATATCCTTATAATGGATCATCCATGAGGTTCTCATCTGATAATCATTGGCCTTCCGAGGAAAACAGAATTGTCCATTATACCCACACATCTGACTCCCATTCACAAGTTTCTTCATGAAATTTACCATGCTAACACAACACTCGATTCAAGGGAACAGTCTTTCCTCACAAGCCCTTCTCACTATGAACCACAGTATGAACCAGATTCTCCTCGAAGGATATATTAGCCTCAAACTCAACATCAAAAACACAAATCTTATAAGATAGCTCATGGTGGTATTGGTGAAGTTGTGACACATGAAAAAATTCACACTTGACATTTTACCACTGTGGGAGATCCTATTAGTATGCCACTGGTCCAATCCTATCCACAATCTAAAAGGACCCCAAATACCAAGGATCTAACATACCATATTTCTGAATCCAATAGTGACCCATCCTTGGAGACACCTAAAGTAACACACAGTTTCCCACCATAAACTCAAGAGGTTGATGAAGCCTATCCACGTATGACTTCTTCCTACCCTAATCCATAACCATACATTTCTAAATAAACTGAATCTCTTCTAACATCTCTTACACAATACTCGATCCCAAAAAATCTGATTCCTCTTCCTCCATCCAACACAATGCAGACCAACACGGTCTCCCATTGAGCTCCTCCAAAATAAATACATGAATCAAAGCCTGGTAACTATTTTTGTGGGGTGACTCGACTAGTGAAAGCTGATTTTTTCATGTTACACATATTTCTAGGACACATACCTTTAACTTGTCCTCTAACACCTGAATAGTCTTCTATAACTACCTGTCCGTATGTTAATGAAAACATGTACTAAAAAACAACTGGTTACTAAAACCTTTTATAATACCTTCTAGAAACTTGATGTAAAATATGGATCACAATACAAAATAATCATTCATGGTACCCCATGTAATGACACTATCTCTTAATAATGTAGTTCACCCCACTAATCCACACAAAAGGTCTCTCGAATTTGAAATAAATGACCACCTTAAACAAATGATCCCCAACTACCCAGATGACATCCTTCTTCCAAGGAATACTTGATAGACCTACCTAAAAATATATCATCACATAATCCTTTTACTATTTAGTAATGAGAGATGCATATGGAAATCCACCTGGTCACTGATGCTCAGCCTTCACCTACTGATAGGTATGGCATTGCACCATGATACCTGAAACCTCTTTTTTTTCTCTATCCACCAACAATATCTATAAAGATCATGATACATTTTGGTCAAACTAGAATGGGATGAACACTTTGATTCATGAAACTCATGCAAAAACTCTTATTACATACATAATGGAACAAAAATATGGCCTCGAATAAAAATGATACCATCTTCCCCAATGGTTCAACTAGAAGTTGAATCCCCACTTTTATGACTTTCCCTCAAATCCAAACATACATGATCCTCACTCTTCCTCTCTAAATCCATGCTCAAAATTTTGGAATCAACTACCATGTATTCAAGGTTCATCTACCCTTAGCCATCCTACACCTCCAGATGCATCTCATCCAACAACTCCATCATTCTCCATTCGGAGATGGACTCATAAGCCACTTGATATTGATTCCTTAGCCTCAATGAATATAAACCAATGTTCCCATTTCCTAGTGTGTAGAGTAGTTTTAAATAGAAGTACAACATGTACTCATACCATCTTCACTGTCAAATTTTTAGATAACATTGAGAGATGATGTACTTATGGATTTTATGATTGGTATACATGGTAAACCTCTCACCGAACAAGTTGTTTCGCCAACACTTCAAGGTGTAGACCACTATCAACAATTCAAGATCCTGTGTAGGGTAATTTATTTCATGATTCCTCAACTATCATGACCCATATGATACAACCTTATAATTTTCATCAATACTACACGATGTCCACCACCATGATCATTACAATAAAACGGTATGATCCTTACCCAGCTCGAATCAGATTAGAATCGTTGTGGTTTCCATCGCACTCTTTAACTTTTGGAAAGAATCCTCACATACCCAATACCATTCAAACATGATTCCCTTTTTGGTCAAACATGAAAGTGGCACTGGAAAACAAGAAAAGCCATTGATGAACCTCTGGTAATATCCCACCCAGACTAGAAAACTATGCAAATCAAAAACATTATGGGGATTTTCCCAAGACTCAACTGTCTACAATTTCTCTATGTCCACTAACATGCCTTCCTCTAAGATGATTTGACCCATGAAATGTACCTTGTTGATCCATAAATAACACTTATATATCTTGGTGTATAGCCAATTCTTGTTTACTGTACTCAGGATGATTTCGTGATGTTTAGAATGATTGATATGAGTATTAGATTACACCATTATGTGATTGATGCAGGAAATAATAAATTTATCTCAGTAAGGATGAAGTATTTAGTTTATTAATTCCATAAATACTGCCGACACATTTGTTAACCTGAAAGACATGAAAAAAAACTCGTACAACCCATACCTACATCTGAAGGTATTTCATGGTACATTGAAATGTATCTCCCTTATATTATGATACCTTAATCTCATATAAATATTAAATAAAATAGAATCACCACATAGCTGGATAATGATATCATCGATTTGAGGAAGTTGGTATCATTTCATACCCTTCATCACATTCATCTACCTATAATTGAGGCATAATCATAAGGATTTATTCACATTCTTAAAATAATGCACAAGATATCTCTAAGTTGACATACTAGGTTGAATTAAACCCTTATTATCCAACTCTTAAATCTATGTTTTAAGCTCCTAGAGTTTTACTGGTGTCATTCTATATAGCATCATGGAAACTGGTTTAGCTCATGGAAGAAACTCTATTCTGAACTCAACATCTCTCTTAGGAAACAGCCTTGAGAATCCCTCAGGAAATTCATCCTAAAAATGATCCAATATAGGAGGATAGAAAATCTGGTATAATCCCCCATCATCAAGCATAAGACCAACCACTTGGGTTGTCAGTTCAACCAACTACCAATGATGTATCCCTACACGGCCTACCTTAATATCCCATTCACCACAATGGATATACATTATTCCCTCAAGAGAAGTGAAATATACCCTTTAATGGTAATAGTAAATATGGTCTCAATAAAACAATATCTAGTCCATACCCAGAATCATATCAAAACATGGAATATAAAGCATAAACAAGTCCCACAAGAAATTGTACCCAAAACCCTCAAGATAAAATTCACTATATGTATGAATATTTGAATCTTGTTCCCAAAATGGTGTATTAATTTTCATAACCCCACTCAAATGTTCATCTTCTAGAGCCAACACATCAAACAATTGTGCAAACATAAATGAATTGGAGGTGCATGTGTCAAATAAATCACTAGGAAGCATAGAATCTACAAGTAACATACCATTAAGAGTCAATGGTCCTACCTCACCTACTGTAGGTGTAGAATTAATTTCATGAAGATGAATTTCCCCTATACCCTGGTATTTGGTATAATTTCCTAGAATTTCAATGCCTTGATGATATAGATGTTCTTTCCCAAGAGTACCATATACACCACCTCAATGGGTATGGACCATCGATCTCTAACAACGTACATGATAAGTGTTATCTAATCCCCTATCTGAGCTATGTATCTTCATTAATCACCCATATATGCCTGATTATTGAGGGTTCAATCTAATCCTCTTCACAATCCCCACTCTGTAGAATGATCTAAACTAAACTGGTGGTTGGGGATATTGACCTTGCATGTGCCCTGACCTACCACACTAATAGAAAAAAACTATTTCCCCACTCCGAGTGTTCGGTGCCCTCTTTTGACAACTCCACAAACAACTACCCTAGTGAAGATTTTTTAAATAACACTTCACGCCCTCTAAAGTTGCACCACATGTCAATCCAATCGAAACCACCAACCCACTTCTTAAAGTATCCCTTAAGGGTCTTGTTGATATATGGGTTTAATCAACTACTTCTATAAAACTCTTTAAATGAACAATGACTACCTTGGCCATAATCTAATGTCCAATTCCATACAAAAAAACAACTTCTTGTAGTGGCCTCATCCTAATACATTGGTGGGAAGAAATGATGAAAATCCCTGAAGCAGCCTGCATAATCCATCAATGACTTATGTAGAAATTCTCTAGAAAATGTTTCATATCAGTATTTCTATAGAATACCATCATTCTACATGGTCTGTAACAATATGTCCTACCAGTAATTCTCTAGCCCACACAACATATATTTTTCCGACATTAATCTATACTATATGAAACACTTCATGTTATCCAAATTCATCTGGATAGACATGATCTATAACTCTATAGCCTTAGGTCCATCTTCTATTGAAAAAATTAGGGGGTGCTACAACTGAAACACTCTACACAACTTACCCTAGGACTTCCTATATTTTGGATAGAATAAGTAATGTTCTCATATAACTTCTTATCTCCCCTATTATCTTGGACCAATGGTTTTTTTAACTACCATAGATAGATCATTCATGGTGATATCCCTTTTTTACCCCATTAACACACATAATTGTGGTGTCATTCCTCTATAATGTCAAACATGTCAGCAAGAACACTTAACATAAACCTTATAAAATTGACAACAAATAAGGATCTTACTAGACATAAACATCTCATTTCATATACAATATTCCGACAAATATCATCACACATAAAAAAATGCACTCAAAAATCCCTACCATGGGTCATGGTCAACATGGGGTAAACCAACCAACATAGTCACAATTAATTCTTTAGTCCCCATTTTTAATAATTTCCATATCCACAATGTATAATTTTTACTATTAGGTACATTTCCCATTTCACAACGCATCATAACCAATATTTTTAGGTCCTTTATATTCCTTCATTATTAAAAATTCATTAACCATTCCATCAAATTATATTCATTTACTCATTTACATAATTTTATAAGAAAATATTAACAATATATTTATTTAGAAAAATAAAATTGATTTTACACTTCATGTCCCATACACTCATCCTGTGTGTTCCTATCATGAAGCATGCCACCAATATCCCTAGGCTCCTATATTGATGCATTAATGGATATGCTCATTCCATTCCAACTGTGAGTAAAATATTATAAAATAGTCACATCACACAACAAGTGCATCACCCAATGGTGAAATATCATTCAACTATAACAACACACATCAAGAAAAAAAATTCCCACCCGGGGTATTTGGGTTTTCCCTCATACATTGGTTAGATACTCCCATGCATGACCTAATTTACAAGGCCATAAACTTACCTTTCTCTATTATAACATTTATAAATATTAATATAGAGAAAAGGACTACTCTGATAACACCTTGTAACATACCCAACCTGAAAGCCACTAAATTGGTGCCTCATGTCGGGTCACCACAAGACCTGAAGATTGACACCTCATTTGATAAAGGTTATCAATTTGTAGAAAGGATCTATTAGATAACATGGGGAGAAAATACTCTACAAACCAGGGTAAACCATAGTAGATAAAAGATAAAATAAAGGAAGAAATTACCATCATCCCAAAAACATGCATTATTAACCTTTTACCAAACAGGTTACAAGACACAACCAACAATAACTATGGATTGTCATGATAATAGCGACAAAAGTGAATGAAAATCCAAAATAATTAAAAACAAGTGAATCCTGAAAACGGATCATGACTCCAAGTCTAGATCCTCATTCATTCATGTCCCAAACCCAACTCAATTCCATAGTACATGGCTTTTACCCTGGTCCGGACCAATAACCATTAAATATGCTCAGGTTCCCAATGGTGGCCGAAGCAGGGTGTGATTAAAACTCATTAGGTCACTACCAATGGTGTCTATAAAATATCTAGTCTAAATAGATAGTCCATGCAATTAATAAATAAAATTCAACATTAAAAAAGTAACTCCGGTTCCATTGGTTAACAATATTCACTCCATCCTTTACCATAATTTCACAAAATCCGATTCCATTCAATTACCATGCATAAGGGAATAAGTTTAATTACATATCTCATCAGTAATAAAAAATTCATAAATAAGTACATCACACTTACGTTGGAACCTCAATCTAGGTAGTCTCATCAAATGCAGTCATTATGGGTATAGATCCCCACGTCGCTTCTCTAACCAATGAGTTATGGGGTGGCGTTTAGAGCCTCAGTTTAATCTATCCATTGGGTATAGATCCTCATGTACAACACCAGAAAACTACAAAGAAATTCCCAATTATAATTTATCCATTTAAAACTTAAACCATATAAAAAATCACACACAATCGATAAAAACAACATTCACATCTCATAATTATTCAATATTTGAATTAACATCAATCTTTATCCCATTAGTATATTTACAAATTTGATAATGATTCGAGATGGCGGCTCAAGGGGATTCAGGGATATGCATGAAGCATGGATCTACTAATAACTCCTCATAGAATTTCTGAGGAGATGTTGCAGCTATAGTAAATGGATAATATGTTGTCCACAAGGAATTGTTTACACTTTCCATGAAGGATAGGAATATCCCCTCTCACTATGGTATAGAAGGTGAGCAGAAGAATTTTGCAGATGTTGTAAAGAGCGCATCTAGAACATAATATCCAGACCTTGAACACCCACCACTTTGATGTGTTAATAAGAATGGATTGGTTTCTCATGTCTCGTCCAATCAGGAAGCTGTTGAAGAGAGAGTCAACCTGTGGCGGCATTCGATTATTGCTCGGGTTCTCACCCCCAAGGTGGCGCGACTTTGGAAATTCAACGAATTGACGAAAAATATCTCATATTTCTGGGGATTTGATGATTGGAGGATGATATCAATGGGAATGTTATACTACCATGTTGTCTTCCCCAATGATGAGAGCAAGAAGAGGGCATGGAGAAAAGGTGCTTTATCATTGAACCCTGGATTCTTATGTATCCAGGAATGGGATAGGAATTTTGATCACATTACAGTTTGATGCACATACACCCAACTATGGATTAGGATCTATAAGATTAATTGGATTTATTGTCATCCACGTATCCTATGGGACATTGTCTCAGGTGTTGGTAATCCAATTCATATGGATAGACAAACAGATAATACCAGATATGGGTATTATGCCCATGTATAGGTTGAAGTTGACTTGTCTAGCACTTTAGTGGAATATGTTCTCCTCACAACAAGGGATGATAGCATGAAATCTGAAATCCATTATGAAAGGAGGCCCAAATTTCGTATAAACTGTTTAATATTTGGTCACCTGACCTCTGAGTGCAGGAGGGATAAAATTTTCTTATTGTGTAATAAAAAAGGTCATGATGATACCATCTGTAATAAAAGAAAGGTAAAGGCAGCGACCTTTCCTTTACAGGGTGATGGTTGTTCTAAATAGATGACATTACATGATGGGGGGAGCCTCAGGATGGAAAAGGCCCTCTGGTTGAAGGGGCGGATCCTCATGCAATTGGAACTGCTTCTGGAAATGAAGTCACATCTGGACGTCCGGTTGCATTGCCTGCTGCTGTGCGGACTGAACTGGAATAGGATACGAATAATGCCATAGAGCTTCATGAATGTGAGAAAGGATTAAGTTCTGAATAGAGGATCTCCTATAATGTAAATGTTTTGGGGAAAGATGGAATTCTGGTTGCATTACTTACTGCTGTGCGGGCTGAACTGAAACAAGATGAAAATAATGCCTTGGCACTCCATGAATGTGAGAAATGATTAGGGTTTGAGCATAGGATCTCACAGAATGTTAATTTTTCGGGGTAGGGGGTCTCTCTGGGGGTACCTGATGAATGAAACTCGCATATTGTGAATGAAAAGGATCCTTTGGCAATGTCTATGCAGGTGGCTGATCAAAACACCACCACCAATGCAGCTGGGGGTGGGGAAAGTAGTGGGGAACATGTTGCTGTCTACACGATACCTACCTGTGAGGATAATATTACAGGAGGAACATCGAGGCCTAAGAAGGGTGAAATTCTAGGCAATGGAAAGAATCGGTGTGGTCTAGGCACTTCTCATCCAGCTGAATCTGACGCAGGTGGAGTCTTTGTCCATGTTTCTTCTTCCAATTTGGCTAGGAAGAAAAAGGAAATTAACATTGATCCTTCCCTCCTCAATGGTAAGAACATGTTCACTCCTTTGAGTGGGAAATTATGGTCTAATTAAATGGAAGTGGTTTATGTCGAAAGGACGACTGGTCCTGAGGTTGTTTCTAATGGGGATGATGCTACAAGGAATAATCAAGCTGGTGTGAATGATGTCAGTAAAGATAATGATAGCAGTGAGGTTGTCCAACATTGTGAGGAATCCAAATCCACCTCTAAGGGAACCAAGAAAGGTAAAGGCAATAAAGGTAAAACTCAATGTGATACTGAGAGAATAGTGGGCCCCCAGAAAAGGGGTAGGTCGCAGTGTTAATGAGGATTTTATACTGGAATTGTCAAGGACTGGGAAATAACAGTATGGTCAGAGCCCTTCGACATTATATCATGACCTATAAATCGACGATTGTCAGTATTGCAGAGCCAAATCTTCTCTTTGGAAATTGGAAATGATTCAAATAGAGTTCTATTAGAGTAAATATGATATCCAGAAATTAGAATAGCATGAAAATGGACCACTTTTGGGTCTTGATACATGACAACATTCATATTAACTCCTTTGTAAATGGACCTCAGAATATTCTTCTTAGCTGTAACAGTGCTGGACAAAATATTTCTATTTCTTTTGTCTATGCCTCCACTTCTTACTTGTGGAGAAGGTAACTCTGGGGGGATCATAAAGCTACATTACTAAGGATGGATCAAATGTGGATGCTTTTTGGTGACTTAAACATTGTTTTGACGCCTGAGGAAAAAACTGGGACAAATTTTAATGGGGCTGCAACCTATGATTTTTCTGAGTGTATTGATTCCTGTAATTGAATTCAGATCCCTCTTGCTGGAATTGACTTCACATGTTCTAGATACACAAGGGAAGGAAAGAAAACCAGTAAACTCGACAGATTCCTTGTGCAAATTGATGAACAAAATGACATACATGGGGTCTTTGGGTTTACCCTTCGCAAGTATCAATATGATCATAATCCAATCATTGTTGATGTAAATTACCAGAGGATGAGGTCAATCCCCACACCCATTCTGATTAATAATACTTGTCTTGTCATTCCAGGGTACAGGGAAATTTTCTTGGAGGCTTGGAGGCATGAGCCCATTGGGAGTCCTCTATACAGAATTGTTGTCAAACTGATGAATCTAAACGGATTGCTAAAGGAATGGAGTAGGAAATATTTTTCTAAAATTCATGTGGACATTAAAAATGTTGAGAATGATCTTGGAAAGATTCAGATTGATTATGAGCATCATCCCACCTTTTCTAGGGAGGAGATTATAGCGCTAACTAATCTTGATGAACTTATCATGCTAATGGATAGGCTGGACAGGAATCAACTGAATGAGATGTGGCTTAAGGATGTTGACAGAAACACTAATATATTAAATAGAATGCATAAGGAGAAGATAGAGCGTGCAGGAAACAATGTGATCAGAATGGGTAATCATATTTATTCTGATGATAATGGGATTGCATCAGCAGATGTAGATTATTTTAATGGTTTATACTCTGACAATTGAAAGCATTGCCCCACTAACCAGGTGGACGACATAAGCCCCAATGTTGATGAGTAGATGAATCCGTCTCTTACAGCCCCTCCATCTAAGGAGGAAATCATATCTGCTCTCCTCTCTCTTAATTTTGAGAGTACTTCAGGTCCAGATGGCTTCACTAATAAATTTTTTATGTTCTACTAGGATATTGTGCAGGATGATATTAAGCATGCCAAAAATGATTTCTTCTCCCATTCTTATATGCCCCATGGGATGAATTTGTGCTTTATTGCACTCATTCCAATGATGTAAAATGATCTTGATATTAATGACTTGAGACCTGTTGCTCTTGGGAATGCAATACCTAAACTCATCAGTAAGATCATTATGTACAGGATGCGTGGAATTGTTGGAGTAATGATTACTGCGATTTAATTTGGATTTCTCTCTGGAAGGAAGATACCAAAATTCCTTTTCATGGCCTCTGAGTGTGTTAACCACATGCGAATGAAGTCAAAGGAATGGAACATTTCCCTTAATATTGACATATCTAAGTCTTTTTATCGCCTTAAATGGAGCTTTCTATTTGAGATAATTCACAGGAATGGGTTCTCGAATTGCTTTCTGAACATGATTATAACTATTCATGGATCCTCACGGATGTCAATTCTCGTGAATGGTGCACCGTGAGGATTATTTTCTTGATCAAGAGGCATTCAGAAAGGTGACCCACTATCGGGTATTCTGTTTTACATTGGAGAGTATTATCTAAGCCGATGCACCAATGAGATAGATCAGATGGGTATGTATAAGAGGATGAGGTCTGGTATTAATGATCAGGCCCCATCCCATATTCTCTATTCTGATGATATCGTATTTTTGGGGAAATCCCCAAGGGGAACCATATCCAATATTCAGGATCTTTTCACTCTATATGAGGATGTGGCTGGACGGGCTATAAGCTGGGACAAGTCCTCAATTGTTTTTGGCAATGGAATTCCTACTGGAAATAAGAATAGGATCACCCATTTTCTTGTGGTGAAGCGGGGATGCCTGTCCTTTCAGTATCTTGGGGTGGCTCTTTTCTGGGGAAGGGTGAAATGACGATATCTTGAAGGCATTTATGCTGGCATTACTCATCATCTTGCCAGTTGGAATGGGAAATCTATGTCCATGGTTGGGAGGGTTTTCTTGTGAACTCAGTGATTACATCCAAATTCATTTACTCATTCTCTCTCTACAAATGGATGCGATGATTGATTAAGGAACTTCAAAGCTTGGTGAGAAATTTTATATTGGCATGATCAATCTTTGATAGGATGTTGGTCAAAGTGAATTGGAAGGAATGCATAAAACATGTGGAAATGGTTCCATTCAGAGTTAAGGATCATCGTACATTTAATGATGGTCTGATTGGAAATTTCACTTGGAGGCTGATATCAAATGAGGTTGATGTTGAATTCCTATTGGGAAGGTTCACAATGCAGCTAGTTAATGGATATAAATACCACCTCCAATCTTCGGTTTGGGATTCCCATATGTAGTCCTATGCAATGATTATGCATGATTCAAAATGTCTAGTCAGCAGGGATTCCAATCTTAGCTATTGGAGCACCTTTCGGCTAGATCGGCCCTTGAAAATCATGAATGTCACACCTGAAGTTGCTTCTTAATCAATCTCGGACTTTCTCTCATATCAATCTCTACAGGAGAAGATTATTTCTTATTATGTGTTGTATCAAATTAAGGGTTATGATTTTATGTATTGTGACAAACTGATTTTGCTACACAGCAGGAATGGGATTGTTGTGACCAAAGAATTCTACAAGAGTGTATGTGGTGGGAATTACCACGCCCCAAACTGGCTGATGAAATTTATATCTCCATTCATTCGGCCAACCTGGTTTATCATACTTTGGAGGATCTATAAAAACCAACTCCCCACTTCTGAACACTAAAATCTTGATGGATTTCAGATGGCATCTAGGTGTGCTATTTGCAGGTATGGGTATGACACTACACATCATGTGTTCATGGAGTGTGATCATGCCCGTCAACCCTAGAATTATTTGGGTGTACTATTTGGACTCGCGGTGGATTCCAGAAATCATATTATTGATCTACTGTCTGGGTTGATGCCGGTGCGCTGCAGTGAGAAGATTTTTAACTTCTTTACTAATTATATTGCAGCAGTTTTTGAAGATTTGTGGGACTTGAGGAACAGGGCTCTGTTTGATGGTGTGGTTGATGATGTCCGGAAGGGAATGAGCTCCATCCACTGGGACGTGTACCCAGTGTCTGTGATCCAAGATGGTGTAATGTCTAACACCATTTCTGACCTCCAAACTCTCAGGCTGCTTGGTGTTTTAGGCCATCCACTCACACCTCAGATGCATATACATATCATACGGATACCACCGATAACACAGTTGCCCAATGTAAATGGTGATGGAGCCGCATCATGTGTGTCAGGTCCAGTTGGATGCGGAGGAGTCTTCCGCACGTTTCATGGGTTTGGTAGGGGATGATTTTATCACTACCATGTCCATGGCACTGCATTTTAATCTGTGCTATGTTCCATGATTCATGAGATAAGATATGCAATCCAATTTAACCACAAATGGATTTGGAATTAATCTGACTCAATGATTGTTGTTCATGCTCTACTCACTAGAACACGAAATGTGTCGTGTTGTGTGCTGCCTTAGTGGGTTGAATGTATCCATCAAATCAATCAATTAAAGATGGTTATCCATCATGTGTATCAGGAGGCTAATCATGTTGCTGATACACTAGACAAAAAGGATATATAGGACCTTGATATGATGTGGTCTTTCACGGCCCCAGATTATTGTGATCCAATGGTGGAGACAGATTGAGGTGGTGTCCGGCACACTCGCTTATATAATATCCCCTTGTATGCCTTACACTTTTTTTATTATATATTATTTTTGAGTACCAGATCATCCTGAATCCTGATCTTCATGATATATTTACCAATTACATTTCATATCCCATTTAGCCTCTTTCGCTTGCATATGCTTTAATCCATTAGAATATTTAACAATTCCCTAACCGTCTCCCATTATCATAATCAAAAATTCCCTTAACATATCCCATTTGTTATAATCATTTATTCCCATTATGATAACCCATTTAACACTTTTATCAACTTAAAAGAATTTACCCCATAATCATGTTAATCATTTCACATCCATTAACCCAGTAATTCATTTCAATTACAATTCATAATTCACCTAGCACACTCACATTATTATATTAAAACCTTTTCATATTAATCCAAACGATCCCTTATTTCATTGTAAAAGTCTAGGAATATTTATGAATAATCCATTTTCAACTCAACTAACATATCAACATGTTCATCATTGGATATAATTTATCACAAATAAATTTCAATCTTAACATTAAAATTTCCCATGTTTGAAAATTTTGGTGCACCACATGGGTGGCCCTATATTGGTCTAATCAACCTCAACTCATACCACAGGGATCATAAAGTGTTTAATTCAACTTTTATCCAACTACTTTCCCAAATATTACAAGATGTCTGAAATTCACAACAAGAGGAGTGAACATGCACATCCACGCATGTACAAATCAACATCAACTCCTTATGATATAAATTACAGACCGCGTTCCTAGAATTTGTAGACAAACACTCACTTAAACTTATCCTTAGATCCAAATTTAGTCTCCCTATGAACACCCAACCTAAAATACACAATAAAATAGGGTTTTATGGATTCAAAAGAAGAAGAATGAAAACCAAATCCATACTATGGAATATATAAGTAAGATAAATTTTAGAATAATTTGGATCGTCTAACTACACCGAGCAATACTCCAAATGACCTATAATTAAAGGGGATAAACCATTGGGGTGGTTTGGGTGTTTCTTTCATCACTAGGATTGGAAAAGATATAATTTGGAAGAAAATTGGATGATAACCTTAAAATCCCAGATGGAAGAAATAGTAAATTCCAACTTTTAATGAGGAATAGGTTTTGGAAACACAATTTTCCAAACCATGCACCAACCATGTCCCAGCCTCCTCCAAGAGGATTCCAAGATACATGGTTACCTAGGAATCCCAAATGGTTTGACAAAACATGTTCCAAACATGTAAAATATCTCTATCTAAGGTTTTATGATTTGGCCTCCCACTTCACATGGTTACCTCTAACTATGCACCAACTATTCAATAAGAATAAGACATACATATTTCCTCTTTTTATATCCTAACCCTTTGAAACACCACTGAGAATCCTTATACATTCAGTAAACATTTAATTATCCTAATTTAAGGTATTAAATGCAAAATGTAATCATGAATTCCCCTCCCTGATGTCCAGGATCTAAAATCCATTTTGAACTAGTTAATTTAATTTGTAGATAGGTAGTTTCCCACCATTATGGACTCTGAGCATGGATCGAAAATGTTTTAGATCCTCCGAGAGACATAAGAGATATATTTTTTAATATTTTTCTATATTTTATACTTTTTTTGTCTCATCCATGTATTTTTATACTTATGGAATTTATAAATTAATTTTTATGTAAATTCTATAAACACATTCACAAAAATACACATATTTTTTAGTTATTGGAGGTTTTGTATTTTTATGGGACCTAAAAAGTCTTAATTTTCACACCTTTTACAAGTAATATTATTAACATATGGTTACACTCTTATTATTTCCTAAAAAAGATAAATAGATAATATTTTTTATTATTTATGAGTTGGATTGATGTTGGTGTCACATATCCATTATATGTTGGATCATGGGAGTATTTTACTGAAAAAATGTGTCCATGGTATTTAACCACATCTATTTTTTTCCTTGATTTAATATTTTTTGTTATATTATTTTGGTTGTATATTTTATAATTTAATTCCTAGAATATATATTTATTAATATATGTACACATACATATGGTTTATTTGAGAATATTATATTGGTTAGATATGTAAATATTTGATTTACATATTATTTTTCCTACTTTATAAGTCCTTATTTTATTTAATGAAATATATAATATATGAACATACCATGTATAATTATGGAATAATGTTGTATCAAAATATTTTTCAATCTAACAAGGTAAAAAACACAAAAAAAAAATTAACTAGGACTATTATTTTTTGTCATTATCCCCTATATATTAGAGAACACCCTTAGAGTATATTATGGTGTTATTAATCCCAATAGGGGAAATGATTAGGCCATTACATGTTTTATCAAAGGAGTGTTTGGGTTTTATGGGATGTTTAGAATTATAGTTAATATAATAGGGTTTTTTAGGTACAATATCAATATTTCTAGATAAATTATTATTAATGCTCCATTCTGTCACAGAGTATAACGACTGAAAAATGGGAATACCTTATGATAAATAGATTCATCCATTGTGGAAACATAAAAATTTGACAAAGGAATTAACAAGGATTTCATTAAGAAAGGGATGAACAAGTTTCCTCATAGTCGCACAAGTATAATTGCGCTCCACATATTGGGAGCGCATGTGACTTTCATTCCATATTTTATTTTCACCCAAGGTCTTCTGTAGACTATAAATACCCCTTGTGGGCCCCCAATTTCAAGGACGGAAAATTCCAAAAAGTTAGATTGAAGCTCACAATGCCCTAGTCTCTACTTGATGTCTTCTGAACACTTATAAGGTAATTTCTTATCTAGAATGGAAGATCTAAAGAGAGGAAACAAGTACTAAGTATGGAAATTCACCAAAACTTGTGCGCCTAAGTGTATATCCTTTAAGAGAAATGAAGAAACTTGCGTGCCACCATATTCCTTAACCAGAACTTTTGTGCCACCCTTTTGGAAGCCTTTAGGGGTAATACTAAGGGAATGAGCCAAGCCTCTCCCAAGTATTACCTTATGGGTTAACCGTCGCATAAGTGCACATGTGTAATGCAAGTATACTTGCCCGACCAGTACTTGCGCGCCCCAACATGACTTTCCTTCCTACCACTTTTTGGGTTCCCCTACTGCTCATTCAACTAATTTCTTCAAATCCACCTCTCCTCATCAAGATCTATCTTTAAAAACCCTCTTCAAATCCTTTCTTGGAATGGTTCCTTTGTTGGATTCCTTATCTAAATGGAAATCAATGGAACATCTCTCAAAACCTAGTGATTTATATCTTTATGTCAATAAGGTTAGATATTTCATCAATTCAACCTCATCCTTTAAGATGAGAAAATCTTTAAATATGGGCCTCCTTTTCAAGAGTAAGACTTAATCCATGTTCCCTTTAACCTGGGCCTCTATTTCAGGAATAATCTCTAGTTAAAATTCCCTTAATATGGGAATCCTCATTAGGAGTAAGCTCCATGTTCCCTAATATGGGAATCCTCCATAGAAGTAAGCCCCAGTCCTAATTCCCCTAAACATGGGCCTCCATTTCAGGAATATGCCCAAGTTCAAATTACCTTTAACTTGGGCCTCCTTTTCATGAATAAGCCCCAGTTCTCAAGTTCCTTTAACATGGGCCTCCTTTTGAAGAATAATCCCCAGTCATAATTTCTCTTAACTAGTCTTAATTTCTTTTGATTTGGGCATATTTCTCAGAAATAAAACTCAATCACAAGTCCCCTCCTAATTTGGGCATCTTCCTCAAGAGTAAGCCCCAAGATAGTGTATCCAAATATCCATAAATCACATATAACTTTATGGACCTTATTTTCGGGCTACTTCTCTAAATTAAGTCCTAATATTTATCTATTTGGGCAGTGATACAGATATAAGCCCCATATCATTCCTTGTGACCGCATATTTCATGGCACAAATCGTCAGGTTTACTGATACCTCTTTTGTCTCACACCGAGCATGACTCACGTGAGCTTAGAGTGTAAATGTAACCAGGACACATATATTTGGGCCGTTAATCTTATGTAATCCCCCACAATTCATAATCGAACTATGTTGACTTTTATCTCTACCTTAAAAATAGTGTTCGTAGGAGGAATATCTAATGGTTCAATCCTATCACTCATTAATTCTCATATATCCCCTATGATGTTAAACTATATCTTAACTCTCTAACTACACAGGTTCTGATTCCTTTTCTAAACAAGGATAGGTAGGTAGCCCATCTACGGGTATGATCCCAACTCTGAAATAATCCATGTCCTTTTGAACAAAAATAAGCTTCATGTGCCCTGCTGAGTGGCTTTAAAACCATTATGTTTATCATAATGACCAAGATATCTCTATACAATTTATTGAAGGATACCATTGACTAAGAATATCCAACAAATACATATGATTCTCTATCAATGAAGAACCTCAAATATATATAAAAGATTTTCTATGTCATATAAATTCTAATCATTGATTGTCAGATCTAAAGGAAAGCTCATCTTCATAAATGGTAATGCAATAAGGATTCACGAACATAACTCAAATCTATAAGAGAGCCCCATAGAAGACAATAATTCCCCCCAAAAGAGGTGTGATGTGTCTGACCTCACATCCTATCAACCAATGAAAATTCTTAAGCCTCATCGGTACCCAACTAATTAGAACGTACCTTTGGAATGTAGGTCCAAATGGATGTAGAATCAATGTATGTTTTTGGTTCTACGAACAAATCCGTTAGAACCTGATTTGCATGTTTTAACCTTGAACAAACAAGGACATACCCATTTCTAGAGGAAACATAAAATGATGAACTCAACATGAATCCTTAACCAAGTTAAAATGATGTTTTACTTATTTGTTAGGCCCCTATTTAAACTGAATGAGTGGGAGAAAAAAACAATCAATAACATATGTCCTCATCCAAAAGATGTAGTGGATGAACTTATCTTGATTATGTCAGTTATACCAAACATGCACTCATTTCCATGATCTCCCTACGTTACAAAAAATGGCTGCGCTAAAGTTCACACCTGTGAATGCATCTTCTGCTACTCTAGCTGGATCATCGTCTGCTCTGAGGATGACATCACATACTCAGCGTCTTCAACATTGGGTCATAAATGCACTGATTAATGAATACCATCAACATGGTACCATTCCGACTCTAGAGGCCGCTCTAAAACCCTCCAAGTCAATAATTCACCCTTGTTGTATTGACATCGATGACCAGTGATCAAGAAGCAGGTGGTGCCAACCACCATCTCCAACCATTTAGGGTCATTATCCTCGGAACACAATCACCTGTCCACCCATATTATTTGGAGGTGAATGAGAAGGTCACTCAGGTCCTTAATTCAAGGAGATAGGAGTCCTTTATTGAGGTCTCCCATAAAAAATCACCACCAGACTCCTGCGGCAGTGCACCCTCAACATGATGATGGTATCGCCTTTAGGGGTTCAGCACAAGTTCCTCAGACTAGAGTCAGCAACACAATCCGCCAAAGGCAAAATATGGTAAAAATGGAGTAGGTTATAACTTATGCCCCCTCTGAATAATTCCATCAATCCAACTCGATGGCAAGCAACGAGTGGGCACAAACACCCATCCATCCTGATGTTACTGCCTAGCAGACTTGTTTGGCAGCTACAAACCAATCTCGCCAGGCAATTCCAGCAGTGTATTATAGGCAGGATTATACACCTATTTATAACTCATCAATTAGTCAGCAATATCGTATTACTACAACCAAAGAAGCTCACCAATCTGATATGGTGCAAAATGAATAGTAGGAACATACACCTGTTTATAATTGACAATTCTGTCAGTAGTCTCGTCTTCCAGTATTGAACGAAACTCGTCAACCATGCTTGATGAAGAATAAACAGCAGGCACATACACCATCCAATGTTAATCAAGCCTACCAAAAGTATTGTTTTGTAGCACTCAGAGAAGTCAGTCGGAAAGATCCAAAGGAAAATTTGGAGCAGAATCAACTCTCTATACCCATACATGAGTCATATTCGAATTCATTGTCAGGAAAAGAAGGACAGTAGCAAGAATATACACCTACTGCAAGCATAGAATGGATGTATATTCCCGTTCTGGTAGATGAAGTCACCCTGAACATTCTGACGATGGTGAAAGAGCATAAGAAAATCCCTACTCATATTCTGGATGCCTGTCAGAATATTATAATAATTTCAGTAGCATCATAAGGAATAAAATGAAAATCTATCCCTACCATTGGAGTGACACATCAACATATCACTCTGGAATAGATACTCACCTCTATTCCAATCCAGGAGGGTTGTGGGGCATACTCCCCCATGTCATACGAACAATCAAGTTGGCCACATACACCTGATTTGAATGGAGATAATCATCCTAACCAGAATATTTCCCTTGAGAAATCACAAACACCTGACCATAATAACCACTTTTTTCAAAAAGTGGTTCCCAATGTGAGTAAGAAGGCGTCTATGAAAAATACCCATCCAGCAGAATCATGAAATCAAGAGACAATCTATAATAAGGCCTTGCTCGATGCAGGAATTCTTGATGCACTCAGACAATTATCTATTTCAACTCAATATTATACTCTCTCATTTCCCAGTAGTAAGAACATTAATTCTGAAGGTCTTCATCAGAAACTTCCCCATGAAGGCTTTCTTCATGATAGTTCTGTCGATCTCAAAGTACCATCTTTAGATAAGATCCACGATAACCCTCTGCATGGCCAGAAGATCAAGGAGAAAAAGGTTTCATCTTTGGTTGTAACCCACCATGGTGGTAATCCCCATGATGATGAATTTAGCTATGAATGTTCTCTCCACAGTCGTAATTTGCATTTCCTGGAAAATTATTCAAAGGACAATGTCGTGACGAGAAATCCCTCATATATTGAGGCACTTGAAAATGTGAATACAGTCATGTCTGATGCTCTACCGCTAGCAGGAAAATTACTTTCTCAATCAGAAGATAGCTCGGGATATAGTTCATTCTCCGAATGACCCCTGGTCCATTCATCTTCTAGTTTGATAAATGAATTATCTAACAATATTTTTTAATCTGATGAATCAACAAGGAAGAACAATCCTTGGTCTAATCAGGTAGAATAATATTCATCAAATTATAAAGATGAAATGCTGAATATGAAGAAACAACTGACAAATGTTGAAATACGAGTCATGTTTTGACCTTTGGCTGACTCTTAGTATAACATTATAGAAATGTTGACAGAAGATGTTATTCAAGATATTCATTCCAACATGTAGAAAACTCATTTTCAATTGAAAAAGAAAATATTATATTATGATGAATATGAAAATCATGTCAAGATAATAGAAGGGCTATAATGCAAAATTTATTTGGAATATCTCTCAGTTTCTCAATATCCGCAGGCTGAAAAGAAACAGAGAGCCCTTCATCGTTCAGGCCTTGGCGCACTAAAAAGATTATGCCAATTAATTTCCAATGACCCATCTGGTATTCATATTAGTGGATGTGGTGTCCATGGAGCACTACATTTCACTTGACTCTCCAGCCAACAAAGCCCACCAAAAATGGTCCCATGCAATGTTATTTCCAATGGCCAGCCATAGCCAATTGGCTTTGTTTGTAGTCAATTGATCGTTCAATAACATGCCTCAACTAATTCTTCTCAAAGACAGGCATACAGAGAACAAATTGTGGGATTACTCTTGCATCAAGAAAATGAGAATATTGAACATGCCTTTCATTTAGTGTGTGCACATCATAAAGTGACATAAGTGTCAGAAATCATCCAACGGTCTTTTGAGCCAGCTTGTTTGAGTGGATGTAGGTTGATGCATCCATCCAATTTATGGACTAACGTCTACAAGATCAAGATAACTTTTAAGAAATTCTCAGATATAACAGCTCAAGAACCACCCCCGCTTGCTAGACTGGGTCAATTTTAGCATAACGCTCAGAATCAACATATAGGATTCGAGGAGTTGAGAGGGAACAGCAGGAACATCCCCAGTCCAAAGGACAGGGGAATTTTTAAAATCCTCAATATCTCCCACAGAGAAATTCAATATTCTCTTGATTAGGGAAGAATCCATAAGAGGAACGATGAGACGAATTATCAGGAGATTCCCTCCAAATTATGGTTCGTCAAGAAGTTCCTAGGGGATCAACTCAACAGAAGGTAGTGTCTAATCAGGGACATGGGAAAAGAAAGTGTCAAAGAAAGTGTCAATAAAAGATATGCAATGATTTATGCATCAATAAATGTCATTAATGTAGTTATTTCTAATCTTCCAAAACATGAGGCTCACTCAGAGGGATCAGATGAGGATGTTCATGCTCAGGAGACTGTGAACATAGAGGAAAATGAAGAAAGTGTGCGTACACAAAATCAAAGGCTACCAAGAATCTTGGTATTCTTTCAAGTAACCAACATCCCCCTCTCCGAAAGGCATATAACATGGGGAAAGGAAAAAAGTCATGTTACATTCCACCCATCCACTGGAGAAGTCCAATCACTCTCACTAGAGAAAATATTCACGCAACAAGAGGAAGAAATGAAGGAATTAAAGAGGTTGAATGCAGAACTAATTCAAGGTAGTCTTCCTCCTAAGTGTGATGGAGTCAGTCAACCAAGGGAATTTGTAGAAGATACTAAGATAGATCAAGAAAATCCTCCTCTAACAGAACACCCTCACATGTCTAATCTTATGGGTCATGCACACCAAAAGTCGGTGGTGTTACCATCAGTTGCAGTACCGATCACCACACCTGTCCAGGATCCAGTTATTGCAACTACTCATGTCCAAGATTAACTGGATGTTTCACAAAAGTTAATAACTATCATTGAGTCCTTAACAGCTCGGTTGGAAGATATAGAGGGAATGTGCGCACAGATTCAACCAGAAAAAAGACTTTACAGTGAATGGGTTGGTGCAATTCCTCCCCCATCAAATTTTGAAAGTACCACATTCCCAATATTTAATGGTTCGAGAGACCCATAACAACACTTAACACATTTTGTTTCTCGTTGTGATCATATGATGGGAACTCCTCAAGAACACGAATCATTTAATCTCAAGTGTTTTGTACAGTCATTAAAAGGGCCTTCTTTTGTCTGGTATACAAGCTTTCAATCCCAGTCCATTACCGGGTGGGAGGATCTCCATCAATGATTCCTTCTTCAATTCAGCTCAACATTTCCAAAAGACAACAGTTTTTCATCTTACGAAATGTATGCAATGGTAGAATGAATGAGTTTCATATTTCATTGCTCACAAGAAGGGATTAACATATATTCTATTCTTAGCACTCCCTCAAGATGAGTTGTTGCCAATCTGTGTGGAAAACTTGCATGATGAATTACACACACCGTTGATCCCTGTGAAATACACAAGAGGGTTTCAAGACCTTACTTCAATCGCTCAACAGATCAAATAATCTCTTACAAAGACTAAGGAAAAAACTCATGTAATTCAATCATCTCCAGGAAGGAGTGTGGGTAAAGCAGAGACTACTATAGTTATGCTTAAACAAGCACCTATACCTGCTTCTACTTCAAAACCTTCATCATATCGAAGGTCTCCACCTCTTAACCGTCAACAATAGAGGACTTATTGTCAATATGATCAAAGAGATCAAAGACGAAAAAAATTGGGGAGTTTAAGAGCAATGTTGATTCTTTCCAAAATTAACAAGTTCCTAGTTACTTCATTTCAGATCTGGAAAATATTTTCGTTCAGTTGCTGAGGCCCAAAAGGCCAAACATGGAAGGAGATGAAGACCGTCCCAACTATTTCCCATTTCATCAGATGTTGGGTCATCCCATTCTGGAGTGTTTTGTCTTCAACGTCCTCATATAAAATATTGTGGACTTGGGACAAGTAAAACTAAAAGGTTCCTCAACTCATGTAGCATGTGTTACATACACAAATCCAGAGGAAGAAGGCAAGTGGAAAGAAGTCTAAATAAAAAATTCATAGAAATATGACAAGTGGATGTTTAGAAAAATGATCAACCAAACTCGTGCCATTTTATGAATGCAATTGAAGAAACTAATTGTGTATTCTGCTATGAATTCCACTGAAAAACTCTCTTCATCAGAGGGAAAATCATCGAATAAATGGCGTAATTAAAAGAAAGAGGAACAATCAGATAAAGATGAGATTGTGTCAAAGCCCAATTTGTCTTTGACTCGGGCAAATTTTATTCCATCTACTTCAAATCCACATGCACCACACCAATAAACAAAACATCTTAAACTGGCTAATCAGGAAGATTCTTCATCATATGAATATTTGATCATTGGTTCTGTTATCATGATTCACCTAAAATATCTTTATACCAGTCACAATTTCAAACATGATGAGCTTGGGTTCCCTATACCAAACAAGGGAATTAAAGGGAGTTCCAGAAGTCAAGGATACAGAGGAAGACATGGATATCCCAGAAGCTACTATTTCAATCTTACACATGTTAGAACTATATATGCAGAAGAAACACGTGGAATATCCCTTCAACGGGCTCAACAAGAATTAAAAAGTTCTTCCACACATGGTAGATTTAGGCCTTGAACAGTTATTCCGGAGGATTGGTTAGAGGATCCAAATTCTTCCTCTCAGCAAGAAAATAGACCAATTCGGTCTAATCTTCCAATGCCAGGAATATTTCCAAATCTTACCATGATACAAGAAGCATCTACTTCCTAATCATTAACCTCTAATGTACCTATGAAACCACATGTTCGTGTTGGAAAACGCGAACCTTTGGATCAAAAATATGATGTCATGTCAAATTTGGCCTATGTACCATCCATGTTATCAATTTTGGATGCATTTATTCTATAAAAAGATCTTTGGGAGGCACTAATTTAGGCTTTCTCATGTCCTTAAGAATTTGAAACTGAAATTGTTGCTGTTGAAGTCTACCATGTAGAGAATAATCATGCGGAATGCCATGCAATGATATCCTTCATAGATGAAGATGAAGATGATGTTTTGAATGGACATATTAGACCGTTCCATTTATCTAGAAAGTTCATTGATGTAGAAATATGAAGATCATTCATTGATAATGGTTTAGGATTCAACCTCATCCCCATTCGTACACTTCATCGATTGGTCCTCGTCGAATCTGATTTATCTCTTTCTACATTGATTTTGCAAGGATATGATAAAAAGGAAAAACAACATCTGGGTGAGATCACTCTCAGAACTTAGTTTGGAGATCTAGTATCCAATTTAGATTTCATGGTTGTTTGACATGACACAGCCTTTAATATTTTTCTTGGAAGATCTTGGCTACAACAACATGCATCTATCCCTCCATCAAACCATCGATTTCTCAAATATCGTTTCAATGGTCAAATTGGGACATTGTATTGTGATAAGGCCCCATTAAAAACATGTGAATCTTAATACATTGAGGCGTAATTCTATCACATGGATGGAAAGGAGAAATCCACAACATGGGAGGTTACCAATGTAAATGATCTATATGGTTTGGCAAGGATTCTAGTAAACCCATTCATAAATGTGAGTACAGATTATGTGTTTCCAATCAGTCAAATTGACAGGAGAGACACAAATCCAAATACTCTTAATGAAACTTCCATAATGTCAGTAATGGCAATGAAGCTAGACATTATGGGAGAAATTAGTGACTCACCAAGAAATGATGAAAAATAAAATGGTGATTTATTCATTTCATCTACTGAAATCCAACAATTATAAAATTTTCAAACCAGGCCAGAAAAAGTTATAGCAATGTCAGATATAAACAATGATGTCGATTCTCAATCCATCATATCCTCTTCATTACCCAAGGAAGACCCTTCATCATCAATAGGGTCAGAAATGGTAGCTTCTTCTTCAAGATGTTCAAATTTTAACATTTATCCTGATCATGAAAATTATGCTTCATCATCTACTATGAAAGTGGATGTAGAAGAGATAACACATGTTGAAGAAGAAAAGGAAGATATCATAGATGCTCCTCCATCATTTGAAAAGGGTGCCTCTACCACTATGAATGAACTCAAAAAAATGAATCTGGGATCAAAAGAAGATCCACGCCCCACGTTAATTAGTGTGGCCATGACCTTTGAAGATCAGGAAATTTATATATCATTTTTGAAGCAAAATCGAGTTATATTTTCTGAGAACTATACAGAAATTCCATGGCTTGATCTTGATGTTGTTACTCATCATTTGGGTTTTCCATAAGAACATTGAGGATTTAAGCAAGCCGCAATAAGAACACACCCAACTTATGCTTCCAAATATGAATTTGAAGTGGATAAGCTTATCAAAGCTAACTTCATCAAATAATTTCAATATCCCATGTGGTTGGGTAATATTGTCCCTGTGAAAAAGAATAATGGACAAATTAGAGTTTTTATTGATTTCAGATATCTTAAGGGGAACTGTCCTAAGGGTGATTTTCCAGTTCTGATCATAGAACACTTAATTGATGCAACAGATGGATATGAAGCACATTCCTTCATGGATGGATATTCTTGGTATAATCAAATCAGAATTGATCCAAAAGATGAAGAATATACAGCTTTTAGAGCCCCTCAGGGTTTGTTTTGCTATCGGGTAATGCCTTTTGGCCTGTATAATGCAGGTGCATCCTATCAGCATGCCATGCACAGTGTCTTCAAACTCATTTTAGGGAAATTTATTGAATGTTATGTGGGAGATTTTGTGTTTAAATTCAAACAACATTCTAATCACTTGGCTGATTTGGAAGTCATATTCCACAAACTTCGAGAACACAATTTGAAGATGAACCCCTTGAATTGTGTTTTTGGGGTAACCTCAGGAAAAGTTCATGGCTTTGTTGTACGCCATCATTGTATCAAAATCAATCTTAAGAAGAAAAATCCAATCCTTGGTATGTCACATCCTCGAAATTTGAATGAATTGAGAGGACTTCAAGGACACTTGGCCTATATTCAGCGTTTCATCACCAATTTGGCAGAAAAAAGTTAACATTTCACTAAATTTATGATGACGGGAGTCACTTACCTGTGGACTGAAGAATGTCAAGAAGCATTCAATATTATCAAGAAATATCTCCTGAGTCCATCGGTATTAATGACACTTGTTAAAGGAAGACAACTTATTCTTTATGTGACAGCTATTGAGTTGTCATCGGGTGCCTTCCTTGCCCAAATGAATGATGCTGGGAATGGAAACCGCCATTACTATCTCAGGCGGACTAGGCATGAAGCCAAAAACTGATATTCAAGTACTGAAAAGTGTTTCCTAACATTAATCATTGTAGTTCAGAAGTTGATACACTACCTGAAACATCATGAGGTCCATTTTTATCTCACAATAACATGCTCAAATTCATTCGTAATCGTCCAATTCTTACAGGACGTCTGGCAAGGTGGACAGTTATTTTGCCGCAATTTGATATTCAGTATGTGTCTCAAAAGTCAATAAAGGGCCAAGCTCTGTCTGATTTCCTTATTGAACATCATTCAATATAAGATACATCTTTAGAGACTAAACTTCCTGATTAAGAAGACTTCTCTATTAAAGATACTCTTCAAACATGGGAAATTTACTTTGATGGTGCTTCTAGAAGTCCAACAGGGATGAAAATGGAAGATCCTAAAATCAACAAAGATGGTTTAGTAATTGTGCTTATTTCCCTAAAAAAGGCATTTCTACACAATTCCTTCTTATTTCAGGAAGGTGGTACAAATAATGAACCAGATTATCAAGCTCTTATCGTAGGATTAGAGTTGGTGCTTCAGGCACAAGTGAATCACCTAAAGGTGAAAGGTGATTCAGACATGGTAATCAAATAGGTCAATGGGTATTATTCTATCAAAAAAGAAGAGTGAATAACTTTGTATAATTATGTAAGGGATTTAATGGAAAAATCTCCTTCAGAACTGACATTTTCTTATGTCCCGTGACCAAAAAATTCCCAAGCTGATGCATTGGATAATATAGCCACACCTCTGGCAGATCCATATTGGGACAAGACAATCATCAATATTTCCCGCCATTTTACAATTTCACCTTATGTTAAAATCATAACAGAGGAAATCAATGAAATTAGTCCCATTCCTGAACCATATGGACATACTACATGATGGATGACACCTATTAAGGAATAACTTCAAAAGGGAACACTCCCACATGATAGTGTCGGGAAAGAACAGGTATGGTGACATGTGGTCAATTTTACTCTTTATTATAGCCCTGATCACCAAGAAAAAATTCTCTACAAAATAGGTTTTGATGGATTTTCTTCAGATGAATTGATGGTGAAGAGACAATGGCTGTCATGAAAGAAGTACAAGCAGGAGTCTGTGGTGCCCACCAGTCTCGACATAGACTATCTAATCAAATTCTAAGGCTTGGATACTTTTGGCCATCAATGATACAAGATTGTATTGAATTTAAAAAGATGTGTCATTTATTCCAAGTATGGTCCAACATTATTCATCATCCCCTATAGTTTCTTCATAAAACTATATACTAATTTAAATTTGTCACATGGGGTATGGATGTAGTGGGACCTTACCCTTCGGCTACATCCAAGCAGTTTAATTATATTTTTACTGCTACTATCTTCTTTTCCAAATGGGTAGAGGCAATAACTCTCAACGAAGTTTGTTATCAAAGTATTTTTAGCTTCATCAAGTCTAGCATCATTACTAGATTTGGTGTCCCTAATACTATATTGATGGAAAATGGAACCATCTTCTGTTCATCCGAGGTAAAGAAGTTGTTTCATGAATACAACATCAAATCCAACCATTCATCATAGTATCATGTGTGGCCCATGGCCGAATAAAATCCTTCAATAAGAATATTTCAAATATACTGCAAAAGATGTTGGATAATGATAATAAATCATGTCCCGATAAACTCTTTAATGTTTTATGTGATTATCGATCCACCACCCGCACTACTACACGGTCGACTCCATTTTCATTATTATATGGAATAGAAGCATTATTTCCCATTGAAGTTCAATAACCTTCAATCAGTGTTGCCATTTTCGACCATTCATCTATAGATGAACAATCTTAGAAGCTATTGTGTGAATTGGAACGATTAGTTTAAAAAATATTGTGCACCATGCACCATTTGGAAGTCTATCCGAATCGAATAGCACATGCTTTAAACAAAAAAGTTCATCTTCATTCATTATTTAAAGTAGAATTGGTATTGGTTCTCAGAACTCCAATGATACCAGAAAAGAATCCTCCAAAGCATGAGCCAATGTTGGAAGGACCTTACTCAATACATAAGGTCTACTATAATGGAGCTTATTCATTAATCTCAATGGATGGGGAAATCATCACGACTCCAACCAATGCCAAATTTTTGAAGAAGTATTTTGTGTAAAAAAAATACTTTCACATCCAACATGATGTTAAACTATGATGTCCTAGCTAGACGACGCTAAACTGTGTAGCATCGGTCCATGCATATGACCTTAAACTGTTCACACTTTTGTCCTACATGATGTTAAACTGTAAATGTCCCTTTCTTCGTCCTATGTGATGTTAAACTAAGAAAAATTCACATAATACATCATACATGACATTAAACTATATTTTTCCCCTACTACATGACACTAAACTAGGCCGCACCATTAGTCCCCACTACAAGACTTTAAACTGCATAGTCCCCCCTCCTAAGTCCTTACTGAATGACTTTAAACTGCTCGATCCATCTTTCAACCAATATGAAGTTAAACTGTGTCTTTTCCCTTATGTCCTACATGACATTAATCTAGGCATCGTTAGGGTTGTTGATACCTCTTGTTTCTCACACTGAGTATGACTCACATGAGCTTAGAGTAAAATTCAACCATAACACCCTCTTTTTGCTGCTAATCGCGTGTAAGTCCCAACACCATCTTCAGGTTGTCCTCAACTCCCACTTGATTACTAATTCATTATTAATCAAACTACACGAACTTTGATCCTTGCCTTCTCTGCTGGGTACGTCAGCAACCTCTTGAGGTTCAAGGCCAAAAACAACTTATTCAAATCGGTTCACCACCATCTCATATATTGTTGATCCGTGAAGCATCGCCATAACATATATTTTTTACATTGTTTCACCATCGTCCTCGTAATATGATGTTAAAATATTCACACATTTTTCCTGTATGACAATAAACTACATAATTCTTTGACATCGTCACCTAAGAGGGAATCATTATTTACATTGATCTCCAATCATGTTATATTCCAAAGACTACGTTCATACCTAGAAATGCCTGATCCTTTAATCTTAGGTCAAACCACCATTGCGCTAAAGTCCCCTTTCACCCTTCACTTGTTCGAACCAAATCTTTACAGAGGGTATTTAAAGAACTACGTGTGACTTGATTCCCATACTTATGGGATATGTAGGAACGTTCAAGCATCCCTCGAATCCAGCCCCAACTCTTTGGGCCTATCCCCAAATTCCACTTTCGATCCCATAGCTGAAAAGTACCCCTGTGAAAACATGAATGTGGTATGAAAACCCTGGTCTTCATTCACATCAGGATTAACAAAAAAACATTGTGTATTCCTCATTATGGTCCAAGCTATATGGAACTAAACTAAGATATCCTACAATCTCATCCCACAAGACGTTAAACTATATTTCAAGAAATACGTATGGCTTGATTACCATTATTTTGGGATACGTAGTGATGTCAAGCACCCCAATTCAGGACTCATCCACAACATGATTATGGTCATCATTGGTATGTGTATCTGTACATGCATTGGAAAATGACCATTTTGATGTATCATACTCATAATCTTAAATATATTCAGATATCCATAACCATTTTCATGACATCTGGTCACAAAAGGTCTGATACCCGAGAGTTCTTTTGTGTCACCATGCAGTATGTTCCCTTAGGCAGCCATGTATAAGTAGTCTACATAACGGACCTTTCATCCAAAAGATGATATTATTTGACTATGAATCCAATGCCCTTATGTGTCCCTACATAATTCAACCCCCTAAAAGAGTTTTTAAATAGTGGTAACTTCATTCATGGGAGGAAAACCTCTTATTTCTTTATTCGTCTTAATGAAAATATGTAGGGATCCGCAAAAATTGTCATCCTTAACATATTTGTCCCATACTCTTTTTCATGATTTGAATGTATTCAAGTCTATGGTTTATATTTCCCTTCCCTATGTTTGGGTAAAACCTTCACAGGAGTGAAATTCATCACATTCTTAGACAATCTTGATTCAAAATATCCTCTCCATATCCAAGTACCTCTTTCCATACATCAAACTCTATGATTTGGAAATTTTGAGTCTCCATAAACTTCCACTGGCTTTTTAGAAATAGAAATGTAAAAAATCTGTGAGTTCTTTTACCTAACTATGCAGCTCATGCCCTTAGGAGGCATTTCATAAATAGTCTACATAACGGACCTGTCAGCCAAAAGATGATATTATTTGACTATGAAGCCAATGCACTTAAGTGACCCTGCATATTTCCACCCCTTAACGGGTCTATTAAATACTGGTAACTTAATTATTGGGAAATAATTATTCTAATGCATTTCATCCCTTTTTTCATATCATTCCTCATATTCAAAAATTCTTAAGTCATAGTTTACATATTTTTCCCCATACTTGAATATGGAAATACGTTTTCAGAAAATTTTCAAGGAATTGAGTCAATTTTAATCCATGCGGTCAAAGCTATTTCGACATTAATCATTACCCTTTTTATGTCTGATGTGCATGACTTTAAAACTCCCACAAAAGACAATGGAACTATGAATAAAAGTCAACTAACAACTCACTAAACATACATTTTGTATGATTTATTCAATGTTTGTAGCGTTATTTTTAAAATCCTTGAAAAAATCAAACTATGCTTACTATGCTCATTGGTTTAGGTGAAAATTTTAAGCAGGTAGCAAAAGAATTCAAGCATAAATGATTTAAGATGAATGTGTTTTTCATTTGATGCACAAATTTTATAAGGACATCCATAGACTGAAGTATATTCTCTTTTTTTAGGAGTTACAAGATACTTTCAACTTAAGTCTTCATTAGATTTAAAGCATCCCGAGCTTCAACAGCAGCCACTTGCAGTTAATGCACTCGACCAGCTTCACTCTTTTCAGCTTGAGGGAGTGATTTCATGGATTCAGTGATGGATTTCATACCATTTGATTGAACCCCATCCATTAAATTGTTAAGCTGGTCAAGTTCTCCAGTAACAACATCTAACTATTGCTGATGGTGCATCTACTTCAGCGCATAAGTCAAACTGCCTCTGCAGAAGCGTGATATGAACAGAAGTAATGAAACTACAGAAAAGAAGTATACTTGCACGAGGAGAGAAACCAACACAGAAAGAGCTTATAAGTGTTCAATGTTGGGTGCTTTTTGTGAGAATGGGGCACATATTTATAGGCCAGGCCGCACCCCTACACGCCGAAGCCTGCACGACTCTCACCTACGCGATGCTTCCTGCATGCTCAAAACTTCCGTGCCACCCTTCCTTGATTTTCTCCTTTACCTAAGACTCAAATACTCCTTCCATTCGGATCCAACTCTGAGGGGGGACTTTTTTTCACGCTCCTTTCCGTCATAGAGTATAATGACTGAAAAAGGGGAATACCATAGCATAAAGTGATTCATCCTTTGAAGAAACATCAAAAAATGACAAAGGCATGAACATAGATTCCTTTAAGCATGGTATGCTAAAGTGTCATCATGGTCGCACAAGTATAATTGAGCACCACATATTGGGTTCTCAGGTGATTGTGTGCCCTATTTGATTTTCTCCCAAGGTCTACAGTAGCCTATAAATTCCACTTGTGGGCCCCCCATTTCGAGGACGGAAAATTCCAAAATTCATATTGAATCTCTCAGTACTCAAGTCTCTACTGGAAGTCTTCTGAACACTTGTAAGGTAATTTTTTACCTAGAATGGAAGATCAAAAATGGAGGAACAATGCGTAGGTGTTGAAATTCACAACACATGTGCGCCTAAGTGTCTAAACCTTAAGGGAAATGAAGACACTTGGGAACCACACTATCCCTTAACCAAATATTTCGCACCACCCTTTTGGATGACTTTAGGTATAATTATAAGGGCTTGAGCCAAGCCTCGCCCATGTATGACCTTATGGGTGAACCGTCGTGCAAGTGCACATGTGTCGTGCAAGTATACTTTCATGACCAGTACATGCATGCCCAAACAAGACTTGCGTGCCTACCACTTTTTGGGTTCCCATCCTGCTTATTCAACTCATTTATTCAAATCAACCTCTCCTCTTCAAGATCGAGCCTTCAAAACCCTCTTCAAAGTCATTCATGGAATGGTTCCTTTGTTGTCTTCCTTATCTGAAAGGAATTCGGTGGGACATCTCTCAAAACCTAGTGATTTATCTCTTTATGTCACTAAGGATAGAGATTTAATTCATTCAACTTCATCCTTTAAGATGATAGACCTTTAAATATGGGCCTCCTTTTTAGGAGTAATCCCTAGTCCATATTCCCCTTAACATGGTCATCCTTTTCCTGAATAATCCCCAGTTCAAATTCCATTAATATGGGAACCCTCCTTAGGAGTAAGACCCAATATCTCTAATTTGTGCATCCTCTATAGGAGTAAGCCCCATTCATAATGCCCATTAACCTGGTCCTCCTTTTCAGGAATAAGCCCCAGTTCAAATTCCCCTTAACCTGGGCCTCCATTACAAGAATAATCCCCAGTTATCAAGTCCCTTTAACCTGGGCCTCCTTCTCTGGAATAATCCCCAGTCATAATTTCACTTAACCAGTCTTAATTTTTATTATTTGGGCTTCCTTCTCAGAAATAAAACTCAATCACAAGTCCCCTCATAATTTGTGCATCTTCCTCAGTAGTAAGCCCCAAGTTAGAGTATCCAAATCCCCCAAAAGCACATATAACATTATGGACCTTGTTCCCAAGAATCTTCTCTAAACTATGTCTTGATATTTATCGATTTTGGAAAACGTACATACATAAGTCCCATATCATTCCTTGTGACTGCATCTTTCGTGGCACAAATCATCAGGGTTACTAATACCACTTTTTTCTCAAACCGAGCATGGCTCACGTGAGCTTAGAGTGTAAAAGTAACCACGAATCATCTCTTTGGGCCATTAATCATACATAAGCACCAACAATTCTTAATCTATCTACGTGGACTTTGATCACTACCTTAAAAGTAAAGTGTGTAGGAAGCCTTTCTAAAGGTTCAGGCTTATCACTCATTAATTATCATCTGTACCATATGACGTTAAACTATATCTTATTTCTCAAACTACATGGGTTCTGATTACATTTCTAAATAAGGATACATTGGTAGCCCATCTGCGGGTGTGACCCAAACTCTGAAATAATCCATGTCCTTCTGAACGACAATAAATTTCATTATTCCCACTGAGTGTCTTTAAAACTAGTATGGTTATCATAATGACCAAGAGATCTCTATACAATGTATTGAAGGATACAATTGAATAAGAATATTTAACAAATATAGATGATTCTCTATCAATGAAGAACCTCAAATAATAATAAAATATTCTCTAAATCTTATACATATTAATCATTGATTGTCAGATCTAAAGGAAAGATCATTTTCATACTGGGTAATGTAATAAGGATTCACAAACATATACAAATATATAAATAGTGTCTCAGAGTAGACAATAATTCCCCCCAAAAAAGGTGTGATTAGTCGGGCCTCCCATCCTCTCGACCAATGAAAATTCATAAGCCTCATCGGTCTACAACTCATGATCAACTAACTTTGGAATGTAGGTCCAAATGGATATAGAATCATTTGGTGTTTCTGGTTCTACGAAGAAACCCGTTAGAAACTGATTTGAATGTTTTAACCTTAATGAAACAAGGTCATCCCCATTTCCGTATGAAAAAATTATATATAGTATAAAATTATGCGACTGGGGATATCAATGTTATATACTATAGGAATTATTGAGTATTTGTTTATGTTTTAATTGTCTAAAATGGGGAATACAAAGGAACATTTATAGGGTTTTACTATGAGCCTTTTTTTATTTTTTATATGTTATCTATGTAATGGAATACATGGAATATTCATATATTTTTTTATAATTATTATATATAAAAGAACTAGTTACTAATAAGAAACAACTACAGAAATCAGAGTTTTCATAAAGATCGTATTAGGGTTAATGTAATTAATTAAATTACCCCACCAGTTTTTATATATTACTCATAATGACATATTATTTTCATAGTAATTTCCTACAACCAATGTTATAGAGAATTGATGGTTTGTATTTTTTAACTTTTATGTATTTTTAAATAAATGTAAATGTTTTTGAAATGTTTTATTTTAAATAATTAATTTTTTGAATGGTGTTTACAATTTTAAAATAGTAAATTCATCCATGTAAAGAAATATGATATTTTTTTTGACCAAATTTATATTTATAATGTGAATAAGAGTTGTGAATCTGTATATTGTGTGGCTAAAATTGTAATTAAGCTATTATTTTCAAACTAAGAGTTAAAATTAATGTGAATTTGATTATTTAGATATAAATTTTTTAGTAAAAATTATTTTTTTAGTAGGAGAAAAATTGGCTATCCATAAGCGATTCCTGTAGTGGATAGCACCATAAGGTTTTTATCAGATGGATTGTATGTTTTTTAAGAGATAAGAGTGTTGTAACATGTAATTTTTGTATTTTTTTCCTTATTTATTCGATGGAGTGTTTTTATTTTTAATGTAAAACTTAAGAATCTTGTCTATTGTTTGGGGATAGAAATTGTTGTCATTGTTGTGATTGGAAATTTGTAATTAGTAAATATTTTTAAAAAGTGGCTCATTTTTCATATTTGGGGAAAAATTATTGAGGGGAGTTTATTATAACTCTACACTTGATTTAAAAAATCACAATTTTAGTAAGGATTAATATTAAGAGTTTAAAAAGTGAAAACCTAGTAGTGTTAATTTTATTTTGAGTCTAACAAATATTTTGGTCATTTATTGTAATTTAGAATACAAAATATATTGGTTAGTGATGTAAATACTGTTAAAAGACCCTAAATATGATAGTTTATGAGTTCTTAAGTTTATGTTATTTAAATGGTGGAACGTTATGGCCATCATAATCGTATTGATAGTCACAAATGTCGTATTATAATTTTATGGGACATAAGAAGTAACAAAATGAGGATAATGGGGTAAACAAGGATATGGGTGGTCCCCATTTTAGACAAGTGAAAGAATAAAGCATCTATTAGAGTCTATTGATGTTTATTTTAATACGATATATAATGTTCATTTCCCTTTATTTATATTAAACCCCCCAATTAGGGTCCTTCGGGAATATATTTCTATAGATGCATGAATAAGAGGGAGAGAAATATATTTTATCACTTATTTCCCTCATATATTCTACTTTTATCCATGAAATATAATGTTGTTATAGATTATTGTATCATGTTTCCTTTTTCCATTATATTCACTCTCCTTATCTTATTTCTTATTATTTCTTCGTATTTAATTTCTATTTGGTGTGCTAGGGATTCTTGTTTTTGATTCCTACAATGAAATATGGAATCACTTTATAATGATATATATTTTTATTTACTACTTAATATATGTTAAATATTTTATTATATAAAAATTATTTTTGAATTTGTATTTGGAAATATTTTGGTGGATTTTATTTGGGAGTTATTGATATTGGGTTGAAATTATGAATTATCAATGATAAGGGATCTTAGGATTTTGGTTTATCTATCAAGATTAATTTTCAGTTATCTATAAAAATTTAACATAGATTTTTAGTTTATATTTATATTCTTAATATGGATTTATATTTTATTATTTCTTAACATTAGTTTAACATTTTTAGTATACTATATTGGTTTTAGTTGTACAAAGAAGATATCCCAAGTGGGTGGTTATAGTTGGAGGATTATACTCTCCATGTTTCATTATATGGTTTATATATGGAATCTATATGATAACTGATTTGATAACTCCAATAATGTTCAAATATTAATTTTGGATATTTTAATGGATAGTTTTCATAAATACTTTTATACATTTTATAAAATTCTTTTACGGAAAAAGTACATCAATTTTTTATATAATGTTTTATAAACCATGGGTTTCCCCACCTTTACAAGTTTTTATAAATACTTTTCATTATTAGTGGATACCTTTTTATTTGATCCAATTTTAAAAACCATTATAATGTATAGTTAATTTATTTTTACTGATGTAGATATCATTTTAATTTTTTCCTGAATTAGACATTTTTTTAATTTAAAATTTCTATAAATTTTAAACTTTTCCATATGAAATATGATTCTTTCATTACGTTTCTTTTAATATGTGTTATTACATTAATTAATTTTGAAATTACCCATTAATTACTAGATATAAAAACATAATTTCATTTAATCTATTTATGGTTATTCCATTTGGTCTACCTTCGGTTATATATGTTGTTTTACACATGTTTATGGGGTTAAAAAAATAAATTTTCATTTTATAAATTTTTCATGCCCCTCTTGTTTTCATTAAATAATATATTTATTAATACAATACATTTTATTAGTAGATTAAATGGGTTATATGTCAATGAAAAATAATTTGGAGGTTGTATTGGTGTCAATGAAATGGTTTATCTTGATACAATGAGAAATGATTGTTCATTACATTCACATTTTTGATGGTGTGTAATTGTAGTCAAATTTTCTCTTCGTGTGAATAGAATGATTATATTGATTTTTATATACTATATATGCACATAACAATGATAATTATAAGATATCTATGCACTATATTTCCATTGTTTATAGTTATTATACTTTCTATTATGAGTATTACTATTATAATGTATTTATAAGGTAATTAATAAATAATTGATAGAAATTTATTGATAAAGTTGTTTTTAGTATACTACATAGGGGATCATAGGAACTAGTTATGTTTATTTGGGGGAACCCAATGAAATTGAAAAGTTATCCCCCTTCCCAATTAGTTTTTATACAGAAACGTAACTATTTTACCTCATTACCTATACATTCATGCCTTTTATACATGATTAATGTTTTTTCTTAGTACTCTAATGGGTCATAGAGAATTTAAATTATGGAATAGGTATTATCCTATCCACATATATTCCAATAATGGAACAAATCATATTTGGATCCTTCTATGGTTGTACGAGTTTTCCTTTATTAATATTTTTATATTATTTATTCTTTAGTTTATATATAGAATAATTTGTTTTTTGTCTATGAAATTGATAAATTAATATACATTTAATTGATTGAGAATTATTCATGTCAATAAAACTGAATTTTACTTATGGTGGTTGAGTTCCTTTGATGGAACATATGAAATATTTATATTTATACCCTTCATGTGAACTCTAGTGGATGTGAAATTCAATTATTCTTATTTCTGGTATAATTAGATACATTGAAAACTATTTTTATTATTCATGAGTTTAAATGTGGTGATGTCATATGTATATAAGTTATTGAAACATATAGGGATTCACTTATAAAAGGGGACTATTTAATTCTTCTACTTTAATTTAATTATAAGATTTTAGTTTGTTAGTTATATAATATAATTGGTTTATTATTAAATTTCAACTTTTTTAATTTTCATTATGTTTTGATGCATACATATATATTTTTCATTTTATACTGTTATATATATTGGACTGAAAACTCATTTGAATACCTGTTCTTTTTATGTCATATAAGTCCATATTTTATTTGGTGAAACAACTAATATAAATATAGGCCATGATTGTTTTTTAGTTAAATGTAGTATTTTTTCCCAAAATATGGTGATGCAAATAGATGGTGTGGGGGTGATTTTTTAATCTCACATGAATAAATGGTAAACATTATTTTTGGAATATGCTAGACTAAGAGTATAAAAAAATAAAATACATATAATTATTTATAGTGAGTTTAATGACAATATGTTGAATTGTAAAAAATGATGACTCTTACAATATAACTATTTCTACCTAGAGAGAAAAAACTCATTGTTTTTAAAAGGTTCAGATAGTATTTTTCCAGAGCATACCCAAGCAATAATTTTGAATGTGTTGTCCAATTTTTTTTTAATGGGCACTTATTGCACATGGAATTTTAAATTTTTATCATTAATCCTAATTTTTTTTCGAGTTTTAAGAGTAACAATCGATTCCATTTTCTGGAAGATGGAGGATATTGTGCTAGATTATGGGGTAAGTAATAAAAAATATACACTTAATATTTTAAAGGAATTATTACCCCTTGAAAGAGGAACTAGTGAAAGACATTATAGTGATGAAAAAATTAGAAAAATAAATGGAAAAATGTAATCCACATTAATATTATCAATATAGTTTCAACAATTTAGAATAGGTAATGCATCAGACCTCTTTGATGTAAATAATGAAGTAGAGACCAAATAGAAAAGTAAGTGTCCCATAATGATGTTTTCCACCTATAGTACATCATTTTATCAAAATAATAAATCTCCTTGTGATTTCCACATTAGATGACACTTCTTTGATTTTTCCTCTTTATATATAATAAATATCCAAAAATATATTTCTTTTGATCACACTCTCTGAGGCTTTAAAAAATTTGAGAAATATTATTCACAGGGACTATCTATTAAAATGTTTTGTTGTTCTATATAATAATATATAAATAATATCTAATTAAAATAATAAATGGTTAATACTCACTAATAATTATCATATAATTACTTATTATATTCCCCATTAATCAATGCATATTAATTCTTTATAAATTCTATAAATTTTCAAATAAATATTTCAATTCCCATTTTATCAGTCGAAATTACTATTAAATATATATATATAAAATTAATTTTTACTTCATATGTAATATATTTGAGTTATAATGTATACATATAATAATTTTATAATTAACATTATTACATATCTTAAATAATTAGTAATGTGATTTACTTGATAAAAATATGATTTGAAATATACTATAATTAAAAGAAGTAATTTGAATAAAAATTTATTGTTTAACATTTTTTAAATAAAAAACTAATTTTAAAAATTAATTCTATTAAAAATTTAAAATTATAAAACTCATAGACCATTTTTCATAAGGATGATATTTTATATATGGATAAATTTTTAATAAAGATCAATATCTATGAAAATAATGTTTTCTCAATGAAAATATTATTTTCTCATTGATGAACGTTTATATGAATAATAATTTTCAACTTTATAAGGGTCAATCCTGACTTTTTAGATATTATTATATACATTGTATGGATGATTTTAAAACATTATAAGGATAATAATCAATGTTTAAAGTTGTTTCTAAAAACCATATGTATAATTTTAAAATGATTAAGCATAGATTCCTTTAAGAGATAGAAAAATTTGAGAAAACTAATATTTCATAACATGTTTAGAATGATCGTAAAAAATTCTTCTATTTTCAAAAATATAATTTTTACGCATCAAATTAAATAACAAAAGGATAATAAAAAAATTAATATTTTTAAAAAAAATCATAAAATCAATTTCACACCAATTGTTACCAGAGTAAATTATTAATAAATTATTGATAAAAAATATGGAATAATTAATTATAAAATTAATAAATAATTTATACTGGATTGAAAGGATTACAACAAACTAACATGTACATGATTTTCTTCAATAAGAATTGAATGATTCAAATATAGGATCTTTTTATTTTGAGGGATACAATTATCAAAATAAAGTGAACTACATTCTTAAACTATTGAATTGTAATTATAAATAAAATGATGTGGAAAAATACACTCAATAATCTCCCCAATTTTGAAAATTAAAAAACTAAACGTAATTTAAAAATTATCCCTTTTTCTAATTGATCAAATATATATAAATTTACCGTATTATTAAAATGAACAAAGTTCCCAAAAAAATAAATATATCTATTCAAAAATAAATTTTATAAAAACACAAAACATCTCTCTATTCTAAAATTAATCAAAATACATAACTCATATAAAAATAATGAGACAGAAATAGAGTATTCAGAAGTTGTAATAATATTAAAAACATCATATATAATAGAATATTCATAATAATATAGAAAATTTATAAAAACAAAAGATTTCAACATTTTTAAGATGAACTAGATGTCAACAGGTTTAGAGATAAAGATCCAAATATATTTACTCATTCTACTAATAAAAACTAATTTATATGGAATTACATAAAGATATAAAATATACCCCAAAATTCATTCTTCCTTCTCAGGGAGAAGACTACTATTTTATAATATTTAAACTTTTGTTGTATAAAATAACGAGACCTATTTTAGAAATTAAATGAATTAAATTATAAAAATACTCAAAAAATGGGTTAAATGATCTTCAATTAATTCATAAATGATTTTTAGTAAATAAAATTTTAACTAATAGAATAATCACCAAATAAAATACCAAAAAAATACATGCTTATTGGCTAGAATAAAAAATATTTTTTTTAATTCCAACCTACAGATTGATTGTAAATAGAAGGGTTTGTGTGATGGAAATAAAATTTAATAATACATTATTCTATAATCAAGGAATGTTTTATTCTAATAGGATTAGAATATAAACTAATAGGATCAAATGTTGTTGATGTTTTGGATAGATTGTCCTTTAATAGAGACTATGATAAAAAAGAATTATTATAATAAAGATATTAAAGAAACCATAATGAACATTCAGATGCATAATGACTAAGAAAAACATTCACATCATTAAAATATACTCAAATATATCAGAATGGGTTTAAAAAAAATATAAATCATTATAAGTATATCCCATGAAACTGTCAAAATAGGTGCACAGTAAGGCCCATTTTTATATTTTAGGTAACTATCAATTCAATCCTGATTTGCGATTTTTAGAGTTATTACACCTAGATATCTCTATTCTTGAATCACATCGACTTTTAGTATAATATAGGGATTAATATATTGAAAAAGGACACATAATATCTACCATAATAAATATTTAAGATGTCCATATATACTTATACTCAATGCTTATCAAAGGGTTATATTACATAAAATATGTATTCTTAAATCTAGTTACCATGGTTTCTAATAAAAATCCTCTGATACCAACTATAATGACCCCAAAATCAGTAACCTAGAGTAAAAAATTACTTTATTACATTGGGATAAGATATAAAAAATAAAATATTCAGATACTGTATAATTTTGTAGTCATTGTAAACTATAAAAATACATCAAATTTCTATTACAATTGAATATATAAAACAAACCAAGTGTTTTCTTTGAGATAACCATTTTGTCTATTATAATATTCTTAAATATCAATCAGAAAATACTTATTATTATTCGGGAGAAAATATAATATTAGAAAAGGGAAATCTCAGATGATCAGTAAGGGAATTCATACAACAGAATCCACTAGGGATAAATAAGAACAATCAATATAGAATGGTAAATAACTAAAACACTTTCCATTTAAATAATTTTTAGAGAATAATATTGATGTAATAAATAATGATCAAATAATCACATAATCTTGATAAATTATCAATTGATATTATATCCAATTAAATAATCACATAGACATGAATATCTGACCCATATTGATGGAATGCGTAATTACAGATATCTGAAACAATCAAGACTTTTCACTATGATGTTTAAATTTGTGGGAGGAAACCATTATAATTTAGCAAATTGATTTTACTCATGGGACCTATTGATGAATCAACGGTAAATCTATAAAAAAGACCCACCCATCACTTGCTAAGTCGAATGCATCAATCAAAAGAAAAGGGTGAAATATAATCAAAATAAATGTTCATATTGAAAAAATAACATATGAAATTTTAATAATCACAAAATTAAAATAATCATAATCAAAAAAAAATCTAGAATAATATATTGAAAAGTAATAAAATTGTATATCCTCAATCATACTAATCCAAAAAAATATAAATAAAGGATAACGATGATAACAATACAATATATCCTCAATGTATTATAAGTAAAATAAAATATTTATGTTGTCGATGAATATAAATACCATAAAATTGTCAATAAAGAAGTTATTTAAGAAAATATCTTTTTCACTTTGTAAATAAACTTTTAAAAAACGTTTAAAGAATATTTTGAAAATAATATAATTTTATTTTTTACAAAACATTGAAATAATATATTGAACACTATGTGTCTATGATGGATGAAAATTTCATTTATTCCATAGATTTTAAAATAAGGATTTCTACAACATTTTAGTAAAAGAAAAATAAGCCTTGTTTTAAAAAAGATATGATTATTTCATTATTTTTTTAAAAAAAGTTAAAATTTTAAAAATTTATTTAATAAATTATTTGGAAAATGGTTAAAAATATATTTGAAAACATTTTTGGAATTCCTGAATTTTTAGGAAAAAGGATTTTTGAGTGAAGATAAAAATAATGTCTGATTTCATAAAAACATTTTATCAATCATTTTAGGCACCAATGTGCTTAAAATAGCAATATTACTTGAAACATATCATGAATAATTATATAAGATGAAAATATACTGGATTTGATATAGTAATACCAAATAATTCCCCCATGGGATACATACTCCAAAATAATCACAAATAATGATGAAATTGTTAAATAAACCCTTACCACTTTGATAACTTTTGAATCATGTGACCAAAAGACATAAAATTATAATTTAAATATAAATAATATAAATATATTCATGATATAATATATCAATGGAGATATATATACACCACAATTATGAAATAATCTGTGAGTATATATTATGTCTCATAGAAGTAAAAGTGAGATAAGAAACTCTTTCCTCAGTTTCTTCATCCATTGTATGTGTCTGGGTTTAATTTATAATAAATATAGATTTATTATAAATATATTCAAAACCATAATCAAATATATCCTACACTATATGATTTAAATATAATATTTTATCACCCATTTATTAACAATTCATCATTAAAATCAATTTTTTAGGTGGTAATTGATTCATTTTTCATGTATGTCATAGTTTGGTAATTTTGGTAGTTTTAATTTTATCATTTTCACATAATCTCTATAAATTTAAAAATTATATAAATATAATATATGTTTATTATATATTTTATTATATTAATATATTAAAGGTATAGATAGAAAATGTATTACACCATTCATAGAGATAGTAGGCTGTACGTAAAAATAAACATTGTTTCCATTTTTCTCAATGGATGGAATGAAAGGAAAATAAATATTGACTAATATTTCCAGAAAAATTATTATATCATATATCGAATTTATATTAACCAAATAAATCCTTATTACTATCCATGTAAAAGTAAAATAAAAATCATTTCACATCACTAAGTGGAGGTGCTAGTCCACACGTACGTATAAATGTAATTTTTGTTTTTCAAAATATTGGGCTACAAAAAGTTATACGTGAGATTATATTTCATTAATTATGATTTTATATTAATTATAATTTATAGTAATTAACATCATCCTTACAACCATTCATGTAAATTTTATGAAAAAAATAAGAATCACATCGCTCCGTGAGTCGGTAGTCTGTTGTACACAGAAGCAATGTTGACATATCCCCCAAAAAATGGAAATTTAGAAGATATATGTTATATAATAATTAAATAATTATAATAATTTCATAAATTTAATATAAATATGTAATATAACTCATTATTTATATCCTTAAAAGGTAGATATGGTAAATGAGTTACATCATTTCGCAAGGCTCTAGTCCGTCGTACATATGATCAACAGTTTTGTTTCCAATTTGAGGGACGTGGAGATAGATATGAGTTATTAAATTAACATAATAAAATATAATTATATATTATATAATGGTATTATTATACTATCAGAGTTGATGAATTTTTTAAGGAGGTGAACAAATAAATAAAACAAATACCTATGTTTAAGAAATTTACCTCTTCTTCGTAGAGCCTATTAGTATTTTTACACAAAGCCCTATTAGAAGGGATTAATATTAAAAATAAGGCCTCTAATATATTTCAAAAAATTTAAGGAATATATTTGGGAAGTTATTCACTAAACCAATGGTTTTTTGATTGCTGAATAGGGGAGTATTGGTGGTGTTATTTTATAACTTTGGGAGAGGAAAAAGAAGGAGTATTTGAAAAGATTATGTGAAGCCCAATATTTCCACATTTAAAAAGAATAAAAAATGTTTCATTATAGAACCTTAGTGGTTATAAGATCTAAACTTGTCGAAAATGGTATTTTTACAATTTTATTCCATATAAAACTTTTATCTTATTAGTTTAACCCCCTATAAACACATTTTTACCTCAAAAATGATAGTTAATTTTTGCTAGATTTACTATTCATTATTGATATAAAATTTATTAATATTATTAAATAATATATACATTGATGAATCCAAATATAGAATATAAATTTTCAAATTCAATACACATAAGTTGAAGAATTCAATTTAAAAATAAACCATAAATGTGATTAAAGATATGTTTTCCAATGAAAAAAAGCTCATAAGTATATAATTTTTCATATCAAAATTAAATATGAAAATATTTTAAATGGCTAAAATAATTTAACTTTTAATATAATTGGATAAATTTTACATTAAAAATAATTTAAAATATAATTTATCTTTTTAAACAATCTATTTGATATGAAAGTTTTTTATAAAAAAATATATTTTTCACTATTCATCCAAAAAATTATATTTTCAAAAAAATCCAAAACAGTAATCAAAAGATATTTTTTTATGTCTATATAAAGAACTATGTTTTTTTAAATGTAGAAATAAATAATTTTAAATCATTATTTTTCAAAGCGCGAATACGCCATCTTTTAGAAAAATACATGTTTTTCTAGGAAACATTTACTTTTTGAAAGATGATCTATATTGTACTTCTAATATATATATAAACATTAAATTTATTTTATACATATTTAAAGAATAAAATTTTAAATTTTTTTATTACAACTCATAAAATATACTTTCATGACTAGACTATAACAATAATGTTGATATAATAATATTTCAATATAGTTTCACATTTCATTGAATCCCAGTGTTACGTGAATTGAAAGCTGTTGAAGTGATTGAATTTATTTAAAAATAATTATATCATAAAGTATTAAGTTGTTAAATTATCTGGTAATCTCATTTTTCCATGTAATACATACTATCGAAAAATGCCACTCTTTAAAATCATAGGGTGTTACATATTCACCTTTTCACCAGCTTCATTGTCAATTATTTTCAAATTATTCGCATATTAAAAAATTTAATTAATATCCCCATAAAAAATTTAATATTTGATTTTCATGATATCATGAATAATTTTATTTCATACCACTTTTAGGGTGGTTATCTAAAAAATATTTCAAACGTTACATGTTTCTCTAAGAGAAAAAATTCCATTTAAAATTATAGTGAATATATGAATCATATGGTTTAAGTTTATTTTTCTACCATATTAAAATCATGAAACTAAATCCATAAAATTACCTTATTTTTACTAATCTAAAAATTTAATTCATAATTATATATTTCAAAATGTCCCTAAATATCTTAAGTAGTTTTACAAACAGTGATATGATTAATTTTTTTTCACTAAAAATAAAATAACAAATATTAATTATTTTATAATTATGGAAATAATATTATTCATCAAAATCAGTGAACAATTTGACATCAAATTTAGATACTTTATTATGTTTTAACCATATATTCCAGTGATCAATAGTTTTTAAAATTGAGATAATCATATCCATGATTTCCAATAACGAAAATCATTTCAATTAAAGTAGGTTGGTTTCAAGGAAATCATTCCATCCTTATAATTTTTTTCCATATTAAAATGATATATCATTTAGATAAATTTTTCTTGTATATAGATGGTAATGAAAGATACACCCAACAGATCTAGAGCTCTGATACGAATTGTTTTCCCAGAAATAATGATTCGGTTAGACAAATAGAGGGTTAAATTGTTATTCCCCAAATATAATTACTGTTGAACATTATTTTCAAGATATAGTGGAATATGAAAATATTTTTTTATACTTAAAATAATTATGTGTAGTGCGTATGAAGAGTGTAAAAAAAATTATAATAAAATTAAGGAAACATATTTTTTAATAATATAGTTCAAATTACTCCTACATTTACTCTTTATACTTGAACATAGTATGATTTTAAATTTATCCCATTGAAATAAATTTTAATTATTTGATAACTATATTTGAGTGACACCCCATGTCTAAATGAACTAGGATATATTATGGCCTTTATTGGAAAGCTGCCGGATTGGCCAGTGTGAATAAGATTTACCAAATTATGAAATATATACAGAAATTCTATCATTAATTTAAATGTATTGATTAATTACTAAGAAATAATAATTAAATTTTTATAAAATTAATCCTCTATTACAAAAATATTTACAAAATAAATATATTCCAACTATATTTACATAGTGATAAGTAATGAAGATAAAATCATTTGAAGGTAAACAAAGTTATTTTTTCAGAAAACTACATTATGTGTGTAATGTATTTTTAACTTTATAAATTAAATATATAATTATATATTACTGATAAAAATGAAAATAATTTGTTTCTATATTTAGTAATATATTTTAACATTAATCTAGTATTTTTTAAAATGAATCAAATGAAATTTAATTATGTTTTGTATGTAAAAATTTATTTTTTAGGAAAAAAAGTGTTTCTTTTTGAAAAATTTATTTAAATATTATTTCTTCCACATATAGAAATAAAATTTTGTAACATAGTTCCTATATTTTGATTCCTATTTCTAGAATTTCTAAATGTGGCCCCATTCAATTTTGGTCATAATGCATACTAAAAAATAAAAACGTGTCACAATTGTTAAGGTTAAAATTGTTTATCATGGGTTGTGGTAAACTATGAGATAAGAGTAATATTATAGTTATACAATTATAAATATTTTTATTAAAGATAATTTGTATTTATATTATTTTGAATTTCAATAAATTTACTTTGTGTTAACTTAAACATGACAGCAAATTTATATTATTTTAAATTTATTAGTAATTTCATTTGTGTCCCCCCCCCTCAGATATACAAGGTAACATCTTATCAAAGATTATTCCCCAAATAATTAAGCCATATTGATAATACAAGACCTATATAAATGTTTTTAATAATCCATACTTATATTCTTGAGCTCTTGGTATTACCCTAAGACAATCATAATAAGGATTATGATGTTATACAAAGGAGGTCTCTCAACGATGAGATAGTTGTCTTACCAAAATATTTGGAAGATTATTACTTATTATACATCATCAAATTATATTTTATCTATCCTACAATAGTGAATATAATATCCTCAATAACTAGTAATTTATTATTATTATTATGAGAACACCATCTTGCACCTCAATTCTATCAAATGGGAAATGAAAGTATCGCACATGCGTAAGTGCAGACTACAACCTCCCTTTAGTAAAATTATTAATTTTCCCTCACATCCACACATTGATGGAAAAAATGTATTTAATAAATATTTATTTTATTTATCATATAATAATTAAATTATAATTATATAATATTATTATGATTTCCCCAACCCGGATTCCACTTAATATGTACCTCGAGCCCAGTGGCCCCTCAAGCTCATCTCCCCAAATTCTAAAGTATTTCAACCAGTAGAAAGAGCCTAGGGTGTGTCCAAGAGGAGACTATGATCTCACTACCAGAGTGTATCATAGTGAATAAAATATAAAAAATGGTTAATCTCATAAGAAATATTAGAAAACAGAATGTGCAATAGAAATAAAAAATGATAGCAATAACTGAAGTAACCAGAATAACATACAACAATATATAATGATATATAATGTATATAGTAATCTTGAAAACATGTATAAAAAGTTGAAAGCATACATGAAAAAACAAATGTAAAAAAGGAAGTTCATAAACTATCCAAGCATCCTGAGCCTCAGATCAGTCATCTAATACCAACTCTATCCTACCGCATTATGAAATCTTGTGTTTGAAGAATTACACTTCCCTTTATCAACACATGCATACATGTGATCTGGATCAGGTAAAATATGGTTCTCGGAGGGGGTGGGAAATAAATATTAGTAGGGAACCACTAACAGTGTTTTTAACATCCATCCCATGTAATTGAAATGTAATAGTGTGAAATCCTTAATGTATAAACTAAATTTGTACAATGTAACTAAATACCAATGTACCTACATAATCCCTTGATTGGTGTTTGAACATGTATCCAGTTCATAATTTGATTGTTAGTAGTTTATAAATAAGTGACATGTTAGTAATAATTAATGTTCCAAGATGTAATTGGGGAACCTCTAATGATATTAAATAATTTGTTTACAAGGAAACAACCAAGGAAACAGAGAACTGAAGTGTCACAAACTCAGTAATTACTATAGCCTTTCTAATAGTTAGAGTGTAATTGAAGAAACACAGTCCAAAGAATTCTATAAAAAGATACCTACCATGTCCATGGAGTTCATCAAATGTACAATGGGGATAGGCAATTATTAGACCCAATTGGATATTATAACACCACATGAATTTACAAATAAATTTAATAAATAATGCATAGATCTATAAGACTCTATAAACACCACTTTTTATAACCTAGCCAAGTAAATATAATTTTGTCACCATTGTGATATGAATTTTGGAAATATGACATACACAGTTGTGATAAGTAAGTTATTTAGAGTATGATGTAATTAAAATAATTTTCGCATAATAGTAACCTACCCTTATGAATAGTTACATAACATTACAAATATAAACAAACAATTATGAATAGTAATATGACACTTATGAATGGTATCCATTCCCATGAAGGTATAAATAAATTTAGACACATTAAAAATGAATATGAATATTTTACCTGTTTATATTTTTTGATTAAATAAATTTTTTAGTTAAGATTTTAATTAATTATATATAGAAAATTATTTTGGAAAAATGGAATTCATTTTATGGATTTTTCACATAACAAATTTTTTGGGTGATTTTTTGGGACTGTTGTCAAATACTTGAATTTTGTGAATATTATTTTACATTTATTTACCATATAAATACATTATAAATAAAATTAACTATTCCTTGTATCATGAGTGATGTAAGCACCCAAATCACATACTCACATTCATATATTACTATTCTTGGGCATGGAATACTCTCTATTGATTTTATTTATAAGAAATAATAAATTAATGATTATAAAATTAAGAAAACTCCTCTCACCTCCACTATACAAAACACTCCACACCTCCTCTTCCTCCCACACCACTCAAGATTCAAGAATTGAATAAATTATACTTAAATAACTCCCTAACCTCCTCCTCCATGTCCAGGACCGTCTGGCCCTACCAAAAAGAAAAAAACCATGGCCTTAAGAAGATTCTCAAGGAGCAGTACTCAAGAGGTGAACCTCTCTTCCCTTTTCATTCATTTTATTTTACAATGTTCCATTATTTTGTTCCCTATAATCTCCCCTCCACATAAAAATGACATGATAATTATATTACAATATATTTACTGTATTTTCATTATGCTAATGTAATATTTCATCACAATATCTCTACACCCATCCTTTTATACGATAAATGCAGACACTGTTCGAGATGTGTCAATTTTTCACACTCAAGGGAGATAGGTTTTCAATTTGCAGTACTATATTCAAGACTGGTCATGATACCTTTTCAACGGTTAAACCATATAATTATACATTTATTTTATCTTTTTTTAGGTTTTTTAATACTTACACACTCATAACATGGAATAATTATAAAAACAAGTTCATTATGCACAAAACCGCCAAGCCAAATCAAAGAGTTTATTGTTAACTCATCAAATGAGTCATCCTCCTGGTATAGAACTTGAATAATTATAAGATAATTAATATATATTTAATTTCACTAATAATATATATTAACAATTCTATATGTTTAACAACATTCCAATCTAACATCCATTCATGAATATCGGTAAACGGATCATGAAAACCAAAGTAGAAAACGATACCGAAATAAAAATAACCCCAAATATCATAAACCCCTCAAAAAGGCCATTAATGAACATAATAAGGATATAAAATATCAGTTACATGTTGATGAGGTTCGGTAATTATTAATTAATGAATCTAAATTTGATTATTCAGTTCGTTAATAACACTCAAGAACACTGTTGAACTTATAGTTAGGGATTGTATAACTCAGTTTTCATTCTTTAAGTTAAACATCAATTTCATTGGTTACATTGTTCCAGTAATCTGGGTGAATGACCTATGATTGATTTATAATATATAACCACTTATATTATTTGTAATTTTATTTCTCACACATAAATATTTCATTGATTTATTATCACCATACTGACATAATCTTTGAAAGGGATATCTTAACTCAATTTTCATTCGTTGGGTTAAACATCAAGGTCATTGGTTTGGTATTTTCCCATAATTTGTGAAAATGACCTATTATTGATTTATTATATATATAAACTTTTATTGGGTGGGTTTATGTCTGTCACACATAAATATTTCATTGATTTTTCCCCAATCTAATGATACGTTCTTGGTAGGGATCCTCTCTCTCACTTTTGTTCATGAATCCCCCCTATGTTGTGATCTATTATTTTTAATACCTAATTATGGGGTATGTTTTTATACCTCCACAATATTGCCGTTATGTTATATAAATAATAGGATACCCATTTACCTCTCATTAATCACTCACAAGAACACTTTTTACCATGCCGAAATGTTTAAAAGGTGTTTTCTCATCTTACTTTCAATTTCGTGGGATTTCCATTGTTTGACTTTTGTTTCTAATTTGTGGTATAGGTGTACTACCATTTTATATATATTATCATGATAATATTTATTTTCAGGGTATTTTGTGATTCATTTGGTGATTATTAACTTTTGGCCATATGACTCAATTCATTACAATGTGGTAACGAGCTTTGTCTCAATTCTCACTTCAACGTGACTTGCTTAGTGTTATCCACCTACAGTTTCTTATGAGGTGTACCTACTTATCATTTGAGATCACTTTTCAATTTAAATTATATTCCATTAAAATTTACATATTCTCATATCATGGATATGATTATTGTCTATGATGTATACCATTTTCATACAATATGTATTTTGAATGTTGTTTTGACTGTGGAAATATTGATGAATCCCTATCCTCTATTATATACGGATAATTTAAAGGCATATTTATCTCTTGTGGAATATATGTATAATGAATTATTTGGACAAGCAGTGGCTGGTGGGAACCACTATAGCCTCTCGATGAATCAATAGGTCTCATGAGACAAATCAGTAGGCGAAACACCCTTCGAGTTTATTCCCAAAAATCAGACTGGTTTCTACCCACCTAACTAAACCAATTTTACAGTTTTATGGTATCAAGTTCCAGATACATGACGTCGAATTAATAAACATTCTCTATATTCATTATTAGTTATTACTATTTAGGATTTTTTTAATATGACAAAATCTATGGATGTAGTTTCATTTTGAGTTTATTAATAGCGTGAGTTTTTCATATATTCACCATTCCATATTGATAATGTCAAGGTGTTTATAATACAAGTATTTTTGATTCATGCTTCCACTAATTGTAACTCTTACTAAGAATTTGAGCTCACCACATTCATTGTTTACATTCAATAGGGGATTAAGTGGAGATCATTTATTGAGTTCTTGTGGATGTAATTTTTTAGTTTTTGTAATATATTGTATTTTGTAACCTTTTGCAATGTAATTCGAGTGACATATAATTATCTAGTTTCCGAAATACTACTAAACTGATTATTTATTCAGGATTTTAATTCATCCTAACAATTCCAATATAACTAGTAATGCACCAACATTGATCTAGAGGGGTCAGTGCATTACAGTTGGTATTAGATGAAGTTTTGTAGAAAACTATGAAACTAGATTAGTAAACATATATTAGGGAACAATGCATAAGGGGGTATTTGAGGACAAACATGCATGAATGTCTCAATTTTTTTGTAATAAAAAATATTATGTGGATCTTTCTAAAAAATACATCCTTGTCTGGATACAAGTAGGTGGAGGAGGTTTTGGCACATATGTACATTGGAGTGAAAGCTCCGACTAGTCGTTTCAGGATTAACCCGAGGATTCCTAGTACATGAAAACGTGCCTTGCTACACTGTTGGTTATAACACTCCCATGTAATATGCTTAGTATATTTCATATTTTCTTTACAATCCATTATGAAGGATTGAAATTTAAATTTTTCATTTGAGAAACCATGTTTATGAAATTAAGTATGTATATAATTTCAACCTATGTTAATTTATATTATATTTTATATTCATAAACTAATCCACTGTATTCAATTATTTAGAAATGGAACCTAATGGATGAATGGTAATCAACACTCGTATACAACTTTAGAGATTATGAGTTATTATTTAACATATGTTTAGCCTCTATGTTTATTATTTAAGTTAAATCATTGTTTTATAACTTTTCATATCAAGGAATGTCAGTTAAAAATGGAAGGAGGAGGATCACAAATGACATTTCTATCCCTTCTAGATGACTTGCGTGCAATAATTATTGCAAAGTCATGTCCCGATAATTCTGAAATTTTTTCTAAAATACAACTCAATTTCAAGAAATTTTTTGATATATCAAACTCCTCCATTACACCTCGATACCATCGTGGATCATGGGTTAAATTTAATCAAATCCTATTTTCTCAATATTCTCATATTTTCAAGAAAGGTAAATATTATCAAAGAATTTTTAATTATTTTATCTTATCACAGGATTTTGAAGCATATTATGATTTTGAAAAAGCTGAAGAAGATGAAGATCCTTGTGAAACTTATTTATATTTTCTTTTGAAATATAATCTTTCATCACATACTTATGGAATGTTAAAAGGAACATTGATTGAATTTTTCAACACAAATTTCATACAACTATTTTATAAAAATAATGTTTTATCAAATTTTTTGAAATTATATGCCACTCATAATTATTTTCTGAAATAATTTTTCTGTGAACACCCATATGACCTATGTTTACAAGGTATATCTAGATAAAGGAAGAAAATTATTTTGAAGGGTCTCAAAATTATTTTTAGAGTGAATGGACCTTTAATTTACGTGAGAAAGATGTTGATGAAACCATATGGACACCATAATCAAGGTACCCTCATTTTTTTAATAAGTACATACAATTTATAAGATTAAATTTCTTGAAGGTGGGGATAATGTAACACCCCATGAATTAAAAAATAAATTTCTTACTTAATTCATAGATCACTATGAATCTAAAAAATCACTTTTTTATAACATATCCAAGTAAACATAATTTTTTCACTTCTGTGATTTGAATTTTGAGAATCTGACATACACGGTTGTGATCAGTACGTTATTTAGAGTCTGATAGAATTAACATATTTTTCATTTAATAGTATCCTACCATTATTATTAGTAAAATACCATTATTAATAGTAACATACCCTTTTGAATAGTAATATGACTCTTATAAATGGTATCCACACTGATGAAGGAATAAATAAATTTAGGCACCTTAAAAATGAAGATTAACATTTTAAATGTTTATATTTTTGGATTAAATAATAATTTTAATTAAATATTTAATCAATTATATTTAGAAGATTATTTTTAAAAAATGGATTTAATTATTTTAATCTATACATAAAAATATGGTCTTAGTAAATTTTAGGTATTTTTTTAAAAAACATTATTTTTTAGTGAATAGTAATATACATTAATATACCATATAAATACATTATAATTTAAATTAACTATTTCTAGCATCAAGAGTGATATAAGAACCCAAATTTGGATAAAAAAATTAATATATTACTATTTTTGGTCCTGGAAAAATCAATATTTCTTGTCATGAGAAGAAATAATAAATTAATGATTATAATATTAAGAATACTCTTCTCGAGCCCACTATATAAACCACCCCTCACCCCTCTTCCACCCACACCTCCAAAGATTCTAGCCTTGCCAAAATTAATCTAAAATAGATCCCTATCCTCCTCCCCCACGTCAAAGACATTCAGGTCTCACCAAAAGGACAACAAACAAAGGATTTAAACAATTCATGAAGGAGTAGTACTCGAGAGATGAACCTCACTTCCTTTTTCTTTCATTTTCTTTTACAAAGTTCCATTATTTTGCTATCTCTTCCAAAACACCCCCATAAAAATGCCAATATAATTTCAGTACCTAAAATATATTGTATTTTTATTATTCTAATGGAATATTTCATCATAATCTATTTTCTCCCCTACTATTATATAATAAATGAAAACACTGTCCGAGATGTTTCAATTTATCACAGTCAATGAAGATGAGTTTTCAATTTGCATTAATATCTTCAAAACTGGTAATGAAACCATTTAAATGGTTGAAACATATCATTATATATTTCTTTTATCTAGTTTAAGGTTCTGGAATTTTTACACACTCATAATGGGGAATAATAATACAAACAATTTTATTATGCACAAAACCACCAAGTCAAATCCAAGGGTTTATTATTAATTCATCGAATGAGTTATCCTCGTTGTATATAACCAGAATCATAATAAAATCATTTATATCTCTTCAATTTAAATAATAATATATATTAATAATTATATATTTTTAAACACTTTTCAAACAAACTTCCATTCATGAATACAGGTAAACAGATCATGAAAACCAAAGAAGAAAATGCTACAAAAACAAAAAAAAAATTGAATCTCTTAAACCCCTAAAAAAGGCCATTAATGAACCTAATAAGGTTATACCATATTAATTTTATTTTTATAATGTTCAGGAATTATTAATCAATGAAGCTCGATTTTATTATTTAAGTCATTATGAAAAATCATGATTACCTTCGTGCTAAAGGTATGGGATTACTTATCTCAATTTTCATTATTTATGTTAAACATCTATTTCATTGGTTACATTGTTCCTATAATATGTGTGAAATACCTATGATTATTTTATACTATATATCTATTTATATTTTTTTGATTCTAATTTGTCACCCATAAACATTTAATGGATTTATCGTCACTCTAATGAAACAATCTTTCTAAGGGATTTCTTAACTCAATTTTCATTCTTCAAGTTAAAAATATATTTCATTGGTTACATTATTAAAGACTATATGTGTATGACCTATTATTGTTTTATACAATATATAAAATTATAGTTTGTTTATTTTTATTTTTCAATCATAAATATTTCATTGATTTATAATCACTCTAACGACACTATATTTTTAAGGGATTGTTTAACTCAATTTTCATTCATTGAGTTAAACATCTATTTCATTTGTTACATTGTTCCAAGAGAATGTTTGAATGAACTATGATTTTCTTAAACTTTTTATCAACTTATATTTTGTGGATATTTATTTTTCACACATAAATATTTCATTGATTCATCGTCACAGTAATGATACAATCAATGTAAGGGATATCTTAACTCAAATTCCATTTGTTGTGTTAAACATCAATGTCATTGGTTTTGTATTTTCCCAGATTATGTGTAAATGACCTATGATTATTTTTTTATTTATATCTGGTTTTATTGTGTGGGTTTATGTTTGACCCATATAATTATGTCAATGATTTTTCCTCAATCTAAAGATATGTTCTTGGTAAGGGGTCCTCTCTCTCAGATTTGTTCAAGAATCTCCCCTATGTTGTGTCATTTTTATTATTAATACCTAATGATGGGGTATGTTTTTTCACCTCCTACATAATTCCGTTATGATATATGAATAATGTTATAACACTTTACCTCTCATTAATCCGTCCCAAGAACACTCATTACCATGCCGAAATTGTTGAAATGTGTTTTCTCATCTCACTATCAATTCTGTGGGATTTCCATTGATCACCTATTATTTATTATATGTGGTATAGGCGTACAACCATTTCATATATATTATCATGCTATCCTTTATATTAATGGTATTCTGAGATTCATTTTTTTGTTATTAACTTTTGGTCATACAACTCAATTTATTACAACGTGGTAATGAGCTTTGACTAAGTTTTGACATCATTTTTACTTGATTAGTATTGTGAACCTACTCTTTCTTATGTGGTGTACCTAATGCCCATTTGAAATTATTTTTCAATTGAAATTATATACCATTTAAATGTAAATATTCATATCATGGATATGATTATTTTCTATGATGTATACCATTTTCCATATTATATTTATTTTGAATGTTGTTTTGATTGTCGAAATATTGATGAATCTATACCCTCAATTGAATATAGCTAATGTAAAGGCATATTTATATTATATGGAATCTATGTATAATGAATTATTTGGACATGCAGCGGTGGGTGGGGCCCACTACAGCCCCTCGATGAATTGGTAGGTCTAATGAGACAAATCAGTTTTCAAAAATCCCTTTGAGATCGTTTCCAAAAATCAGACTAGTTTCTACCCACAGAACTATAACATTTTACCATTTTATGGTATCATGTTCTAGATACATGATGTCAAATTAATAAGCATTATTTTTATACATTATCAGTTATTACTATCCAAGAGGATTTAACTATGACAAAATCTATGGATGAAGTTTCATTCTTAGTTTATTAATGGCATGAGTTTTTCATTTATTCACCTTTCCATATTGATTATATCAAATTGTTTACAATTCTATTATTATTGATTCCAGATTCTGCAATTTTTATCCCTTACTGAGCATTTGAACTCACCCCATTCATTTTTTACTTTCAATATGTGATGAAGAGGAGATCATTTATTGAGTTCTTGTTGATCCAGTTTTTAGTTTTTATTATGTGTTGTATTTTGTATCCCTTTCCGATTTTATTTGAGTTACATTTATGTATCTATTTCCTTAAAGAAAGGAAAACTTATCGTTCCATCAGGATTTCCATTCCTTCTAATCATGCGAATATATCAAGTAATGGACTAACTCTGGTCTAGAGGGGTTGGGGAGTTAGAGATATAACCAAGGAACCTACATTTGAATTTTGGACCAAGTAGTCTATCAAAGGCATCTTTTAGTACTACATGAGGTATCCTATGGTTTTAAACTAGGGGTCCAATGTTTGATAAGGATTTGGTTTAAAGTGGGTCTACACCTAAGCAATCTATATCCTGGAATTTGTAGTGGCTTCCTCAAGTGCTCAAAGAACATCATCATGAATCCAAGGAGATCTAGAGTGAGGACAATTATATTTTGGATAATGAAGTATTATATTATACATAAGGATCAATACATTACCTATTTTTTTTTCACAATGGTAATTCAGAACGAAACTATTTTATCAAGTCATAATTAATCATTAAGTTAGTTTGATTCATGCCTTTCCATTAATAAGTGTGACAAGGCCCCGTAGCATGCAACCATTCATTTAATAAATTTAAGGAATTTTTACATGTTAATCTTCACTCTTCTACCTCCTCTCAACATGGTGTGGTGTTCTATGAACATTCAACCAATTTTTCAATTACATTTAAAAAGAAAAGTCATATACAAAGTTTACATTACAATTCCCATTTCATATTTAATCATAAAATTGAAGCACGTACCCTATGTGGGTCAAGTGGTGAGAATACATGGTACTATCCATTTTGAAATTCAGAATTTATACCAATCCATTTAATATAAAAAATATTACCTTCATAAAGGTTAAGGAAAGGCTCAACAGAATGGTGACTCAAATGATTCAAGACACTAAAATGATAATTATGGAAAAGATCCACCATTGGATGGATGGAGTTGTGGGCATAATCAGTAACAACTAATCACATATTTGGAAAAGGCATAAAAAATAGTTCTAATTATTATAATCATGATTTATAAATTCATCAAATTAGACCTGATGAAATCATAAATCCCCACATGACAATTCAAAATCCATTAACATGGGAGATTAGTTATAGAAACCCCACATTAGGCTTGTTCGACTCTCCTAATACAATATTATCATTTAATTCTGTTAAAAATGGATTAGATCTGAGAGAAGATTATAAATTCTTTCCCCTCAATAACTAGGTCTAGAGAAATAGAAACAAAAAACAACTAAAAAAGGACTTGAGTACCTACCATTTCACATCCAACATAATGAATGAAATCTCAAATGGATCCCATAAGAAAGAGATCTCCTAATCTTTATTTAAGGCCTTAATAAAGTTCCAAAATGAGGGAAATGGAGGTTTATTCTATAGGGGTCAAAATAATGATTAAGTAGGGGATTAATTAGATAATTATAGGTAAAAATGTAACATAACACCCCACGAATTTACAAATAGATTTATTATAGAATTCATAGATCACTATGTCTCTACAAGCACTAATTTTTTATAACCTACCCATGTAAACTTATTTTTGACACTTTAATGTTGTGAATTTCAAAAATATGACATACACAGTTGCATTCGGTATGTTATTTGGAGTCTAATAAGAAAAACTCAATTTTAGTTGAATAGTACCCTACCCTTGTGAATAATAACCTACCATTATTGAATAGTAATTTACCCTTATGAATAGTATGATGAATCTTATGAATGGTATAAATCCCAATGAATGTATAAATAAATTTATGCACCTTAAAAATAAAGATGAATATTTTAAGTGGTTATAATTTTCGATTAAATAATAATTTTAAATAAAAAATAAATTTATCATATTTATAAAATTATTTTCGGAAAATGGTGTTCCTTTTTGTTTTAAACATGTCAATTAATGGTTTGGGTGAAATTTTTGGATTTTTTCTGAAATATTTTAATTTTTTTTGAATTGTAAAATACTTTAAGTTGCGGTATGAATACATTATAATTTAAATTAAATATTACTTGCACCATGACTGATGTAAGAACCCAAATATAGAACTCACATGCATATATTACTGTTCTATGTCATGTAATAGTCACTATTTCTTGTCTTGAGAATAAATAATAAATTAATGATTATAATATTATGATAACTCTTATCCCCTCCTCTATATAACCCACCCATCACCCCCTTTTCCTCCCTCACCAATCAAGCTTAAATCCTTGATTAAATTCTGGTAAAATAGATCCTTAACCTCCTAGCCCCCATCCAAGACCATCTTGCCTCACCTAAAGGCCAAAAACAATGTCATAAATGAGATTCTCAAGGAGGAGTCCTGAAGAGGTGATCCTATCTCCCTTTTTCTTTCAATTGATTTTACAAGTTCCATTATATTGTTCTCTCTTATGACCAAACCGAATCCAATTTACATAATAATTCCAGTACCATACATGTACTGGATTTTAATTATGTTAAAAGAATATTTCATCATAATCTCTCTTCTTCCATTCCTTTTATACATTAAACGCAAACACCATCCGATATGTGTTAATTTGTCACACTGAAGGAAGACGGGTTTTCAATTTGAATTATTGTTTTCCAGACTAGTCGTGAATCATTTTTAATGGTTTAACTAGATAATTATATACTTATTTTATCTTATTTAATGTTCATGAATCCATACACACTAATAATTTGGAATAATAATACAAAACATGTTTATAGTGCACAAAACCTAAAAGCTGAATTCCTGCATTTTTCAATAACTCATCAAATGAGTCATCCAAATGTTTTATAACAATAATCATTACAAGATAATTTATATCTATATAATTTGACTAGTACTGTATATTAACAATTCTATATGTTTTACCACATTTCAAATGAACTTCCCTTCATGAATAAAAGTAAACAGATCATGAAAACTGAGGAAGAAAATGATTTCGAAACAGTAAAATTTAATCTACTAAACCAATCAGAAAGACAAATATGAACCTAAGAAGGATATACCATATCAATTATATGTTTTTTAGGTTTTGTAATTATTAATTAATGATTCTAAATTTTATTATTCAGGTCTTTAATAACAATCAAGAACACCTTCGAGCATGAGGTAAGGGATTGCTTAACTCAATTTTCATTCTTCGTGTTAAACTTCTATTTCATTGGTTAAATTATTCCAAGAGTATGTGTGAATGATCTATGATTCTTTTATACTATATATCCACTTATATTTTGTGGATTTTTATTTGTCACATATAAATATTTCATTGATATATCATAACCCTAATGACATAATCGTTGTAAGGTATCTCTTAACTAAATTTTCATTCGTTGATTTAAACATCAATGTAATTGGTTTTGTATTTTCCCAGATTATGTGTGAATGACTTATGATAATTTTATTCTATATATCCAAATTTATTTTTTGAGTTCATTTTTTTCACTCATAATTATTTCATTGATTTTTCCTCAATAAAATGATATGTTCATGTATGGGATCCTCTCTCTCACTTTTGTTCAAGAATCTCCCTTATGTTGTGATCTTTTATTTTTAATACCTAGTGATGGGGTATTTTTTTCACATCTTCCACGAACTTAACTTATGATATATAAATAATGGTATACCTCTTTAGCTCCCATTAATTCCCCACAAGTGAACTCTTTACCGTGCTGAAATGTTTTTAACGGGTTTTCTCATCTCACATTCAATTATGTCAGATTTCTATTTTTTGCCTCCTATTTCTTATATGAGGTATAGGTATAATTACATTTAATATATATATTATCATGATTATATTTATATTCATGGAATTTAGTGAATTATTTGGTGGTTATTATCTTTTGGGCATATGACTCTACTGATTAAAACATGGTAACAAGATTTGTCTCTATTTTCACGTCATTGTGACTTCTTTATTATTGTAAACCTAATCTTTCCTATGTGGTGTACCTACTACCCATTTGATTTAACATTTCAATTGAAATTATAGTCCATTTAAATTTACATATTCTCGTATCATGGATATGATTATTGTCTAAGTCATAAATCATTTTTCATATGATATTTCTATTGAATGTTGTTTTTATTATCGAAATATACATGAATCAGTTTCCTCTATTCTATACAGACAATATAAAGGAATATTTACCATATGTTGAATCTATGATTAAAGAAATATTTGGACATCAAATAGTAGTTAGGGCCTGCTACATCCCCTTGATGCATCATTAGGTCTCATGAGACAAATTCGTTGGTGAAAAACCCTTTGAGTTTGTTTCAAAAAATCAAATGGGTTTCTACCCATAGAATTGAACGATTTTTATGGTATTATGGTATCATGTTCCAGATACCTGATGTCCAATTAATGATCATTCTCTTTATTCATTATCATTTATTATAATATGTTAGGTTTTCACTATGATAAAATCTATGGATGCATTTTTATTTCCAGTTAATTAATTGTGTGAGTTTTTCATTTATTCAACATGCCATATTGATTATGTAAAATTTATTAAAATTAAATTATTATTGGGTCATGATTACATGATTTGTAACCCTTAGTGAGCATTTGATATCACCCCTTAAAAATTTTACTTTCTACTGGTGATGAAGAGGAGATTAATTATTGAGTTCCTGTGGATGTTGTTTTTAGTTTTTTTATGTATTTTATTATTTAACCTTTTCAATGTAATTTGAGTTACATATATGTATCTAGTTAATTCAAGACTGCTAAACCAATTGTTCCATTAGGATTTTCATTCATTCTAACCATGCCAATGTAATTAGTAATACAGTGACCCCTTTTTTGAGGGTTCGGGGTGTTACAGTTCGTATCAAAGGAAGTTTAGTAGAAATCATGGAAACTAGATTTATAAGACATAGATTATGGAAGAGTCCCTAAGATAGTATTTGAGGATAAACATTCAAGAACATCCATGTATTTTTTATGGAATTTATTATGGATATTTTTAGGCAATACATCCCTATATGGATACGAGCTGGTAGATGTGGCTCTAGAATAGATGTACCTAGGAGTGAATACTCCAACAAGGAGTTTAGATCTTGACCCGGGTTATCCTGTTACATGACAATGGTACTTTCTACACTCATGGTTATGACACTCCTAGGGGATATGCTAAAGGTAATTCACATTAACATTACAATCCATTAAAAAAGATTTTAATGAAAAAAATTTACATAGAGAAACCATGTTTATGAGATTATGTATGGATACGATTTCAATCTATGTTATGTTTTTTTTTCTATTTTAGATTCATAGTCTATTATAGTGTATTCCATAAGATAGAAATGGTTTCAAATGGAAGAAGGGGAATCAATAATCATAGAAAACTAAATGGATTATGAGTTTTTGTTAAACATATGGTTAATCTCTATGTCTATTAATTATGTTAAATCCTGGTTTTATAACATTTCAGATAAAGGAATTTTAGTTACGAATGGAAGGATAATGATCTCAAATGACATTATCATCCCTTCCGGATGATTTACATGAAATAATTATTTCAAATTCAGGTTCCAAAAATTCTTGAATGATTTTCTGACATAAAACTCACTTGCAAGCAATTTATTGAGATTTTAAACACCTCCACTATACCTCGATACAATAATGGATCATGGGTTTTATTTAATTAAATCTTATTTTCTCAATATTATCATATTTCCAAGAATGTTAATTATTATCTAGTCATTTTCAAATATTTTACCTTATCACATGGTTTGGAATCATATTATTATTTTGAAAAAGGTTCTGAAGAAGGAGACCATTGAGCAACCTATTTATATTTTATTTTAAAATATAATCTTTCAGTACATACATATGGAATTTTAAATTGACCATTGATTGATATTTTAATCTCAAACTCAGTCCGACTGTTTTGTAAAAATAATGTTTTATCAGATGTTTTTAAATTATATTCCATACATGATTATTTTTGGAAACTATTTTTCTTGTAAACACCCATATGACCCAAGTTGTACAAGGTGTATCTTGGCGAAGGAAGAAAATTATTTACAAGGATCATTAAATCATTTTTTCAATGCATGGACCTTCAATTTAAGTGAGAATGATGATGATGGAACTAGATGGACACCATGATCATTATACCCTTAAATTTTAATAAGTAAATAAAATTTCAGGGATGAAATTTCTGAAATTGGGAATAATGAAACTCCCAAAAAAATTACAAATATATTTATTATAGAATGCATAGATCACTAAGTCTCCACTAACACCACTTTTTTATAACCTACCCAACTGAACATTATTTTTTCACTTTAATGATGTGAAATTTGTAAATCTGACACACAAAGCTTTGATCAGTAATTTATTTGGATTCTGATAAGAAAAACGAAATTTTTAGTGAATAGAAACCTACTCTTATGAAGATTAATGTAACGCCCCGACCCCAGCTACCCAGAGTCGGTGCATTACTTCGTAACATTGGCATGATCACAAATGATCAAGTCTCGAAAGACCGATTAGTTTAGTAGCCTTGGAAACACTAGATACATTCGTAAACGTTACATTACATCATAAAGTGAAAAACTAAAATAACAAAGTCTCCATAGTCCACACTCATATCCTCTTCTGACTATCCCTGCAGTTCATTCATAAAATACTTCTTCACATCCTGGAAAATATTAAAACATTGAAAGGGGTGAGCTCAGATGCTCAGTAAGGATAACAATATTGCGGAAGCTTCCATAAATAAACATAAAAAATTTAAGGCAATGTATAACTAAAACAAAAGTCTTTTAAACTTGACCATCAACATAATATGGCAAAAGTAAAATGAGATAATGCCATTCACTTCTTCACATGGATATTCTACTGGTCGAATAATCACATGCAATATCAATAACCACTTTCATAATGAGGGAATGTATAATGCCGGACATTCTGAAACATTTTGTCAAGGCCTCGGCCAAGACGTCTAAAATGATTAAGGCCTCGGCCAAAACCATAAATCAAATTGGGAAAGGGCCTCGGCCAATTCCACGTCTAGTTGTCTCATGAGACCTACCGATGCATCGAGGAGCTATAGCGGGCTCCACCCGTCACATATTAAGTCCAATACATTCCTCATATGAATAGGTTTAAACATATCATAAACCATAACATAATCGTATCACATAAAACATGCATAAAGGAAACATAACATTTCCACATTTCAATCACAAGATATCAATACAACACATTGATATAATAAAAACGCTTTCAAAACCATTTTCAATACCAAAATAAAAGAATGTTAAAACTTTGTATTTATTTTTCATTAAAAAAGAAAATGATGGCTTGTAGAGGAAGCCGAAACTCAAATAATGGTCACGGCGGCGGAGAAGTCGTTGTCGCCGCATAAGTACGGAAAGAAAAACATTCCCTTTTGTCGTTTAGCAAAATGCTTCGTATAAAAAAGATTCCTTTTGAATAAATGTAAAAGTCAAAGGGGTTTATACACCGTATAAAATAAAGTTGTGTATAAAACCAAATATGCCTCAATGAAAGGGGATTGAGACGAAGTCCTTAAAAGATCATTTTTAAAATAAAATAGATCTATTATGTGTATTCACTATAGGTACACATAAAGAAAGTAAAAATACAAAATAGGACATAATAATATCATGACATAATTTGAAAGTAAAAGATTAACCCAAAGAATGGAAGTTGGGTTAAGAAATTCCCTTACAAAGAGCATTTTTAAAATAAAATAGATCTATTATGTGTATTCACTACAAGTACACATAAATAATGTACAAATACAGGATATGACATAATAATATCATGACATAATTTGAAAGTAGGATATTAACCCAAAGAACGAAAATTGGGTTAAGAAGTTCCCTTACCTCGTGTCTGACTTGACTCAACCGTTCTTTAACCTCCTGAATAATAAACTAGAGTTAATATATACCTTATTAAGAACCATTTTTAATTTCATTATCCTTATTATATCACTTATTACAATGATATGAACATTATGTAATTATTTAAGTTAATAACGGTCGTTTTGTCGATCTTTGGTACTTGAGTCAAAAATAAGCTTCTTATAATTACAAGTTGTTTATGTGGTGAAATATCCATTATATCCAGAATTATATTCATGATTTAGATGTAATATATATATTATATATCCAGTATATACATTCATTTATAATATTACGTAACATTTAGAGGTGAGAAATGAAATGCACCGTTCATGGAGACGGTAAGCCGTACGTACGCATGAACGCTACTTTCATTTCAATTTCATATTTAATGGAACTAAATCATAATGATATAAATGTATAATATAATTCCAGTATAATATAGTGTATAATACCATTTACTCCATCCTTTATACATCCCACATATGGCATTAACGATTCAAATCACTTTGAGGGGGCGGTAGTCCGCACTTCCTAAAATGAAATTATCGCGTTTTACCCATAATGGAAATCATAAAGTATGCCATAAATGAGAAATAAAGAAGAATAAGTAAAACATAAACATATTATATATCATATATAAAAATAGTGACATCTTAATGGCCACCTTTGAAGGTGTTATATGAGTGTTGAACAATCATCGTTTCGTGAGGCAGAAATTCGCCATCCACAGAAACCGTATGTTCTTTAACTATTAGATGTAGGTGTGTGTAAGTGTAGCTCGAATACTTCTTATAACAACATCCTAGTATATTTAGGATACTGGTGTTGTTACAAAATAATTGAATAAAAAGAGTTTATGGGGTTGGAGAAGAAAAACAAAACAAAACAACATTATAAAAGACATTACCTCAAAATCGGGTAACTCTTTTTGATTTGAGCCAAAGGCTTCCTTGGGAAGAGTTCTGCCCAACGTGAGGCTTCTAGGAGTAAGGGAGGAATGTTGGGAGAGTATTTGGGCAGAGGTTGGACGAGCCAAATGGCTTGAAAGTGTAAATGAAGTGGGAGAGGTGGGGGCCTTTTATAAGTGGAGAGGAGGGGCACTTTTGGAAAGATTGAAATGTTACATTATTTCAAAATGCTTTTCGGATTATAAAGGTCCCACACTTATATAATTCGAGGCTAAGGTGATAAGGTTTCTAAATCTCCTCATCCAATAGGATTTGGACAAGTTTAAGCCTTGGATTTTGCATTATCTTCTCATTTTATTTAAATCGTTAAATAATGAGGTCATCGCCACATCATAATGATGTCATAAATAATTTAATTTATTTAATGTCTAAAAATTATAAAACAAATACTATGATGTAGGAAATCTTTTTAGCTTTCTAATAAATATTTATAGTCAAAATTTGGACTTGTGTAACCCTACTTAAAAATTGTTTTAGTAAAACAATTTATGTTAGTGTCATTTTCACTTTAACATTAAATAAAAAGTAATTTATGTTATTTCCCAACAAAAGTGGATCCATGGGGTCCCCAAGTTAGGACATGGCTTGTCTTTGTCGGCCATGACACAACCAATGAGGTTGGGACATGTGTCTAGGTCATTTAATATTATTAAAGTATTATTTATACCTTAAACTACCCTAATTACCACTAATCGCGATTAAGAACTTAATAAGTTACTATTCACCAAAAAATTATTTTTACCCCATTGAACCACATTTTACATACTAATGACAACCATGTATGTCGGATTTTCAAAATTCAATACACATTAGTGGTAAACTTTTATTTAACTGAAAATCAGTTTGCTTGATTACCACTTAGTGGTTTCACTATTCATCAAAAATTGAAGTTTTTCAGAATAAGGCCAAAATTTCACCCTAAGCTATAATTGATATTCCGAATTCCAAAATGATGTCTATTTTACAAAATTCCAAACATAAAAGTTGCATTAATTAATTTTACAATTAATTCCCGCTGTTACGACAAATAGCGTGTTTTTAAGAAACAATTTATATCAAAAGATTGGCAATTGTTTATGTCCAATTTCAATGTTAAATTAATTCTAATGACCACCATTGGATAAAATGGTAAAAATATATTCTAATTATACTTTAAAACCACTAAATAGTATAATTTATGACAATTAATTATTTTGATTAAAAAAGTTGTTTTAAGTATTTTTCACTATTCATAAAAAATTGGAAGTTCTCAGAAAGTTACAAAAAATTCTACTTAGGATAATTTCGATATTACGAATACAAAAATGAAGTCCATTTTGAAATATAAAATTTCTATAATTTTAAAAGGTGGTTATTACTATTCATAACGGCTACTTTTATTAGTTACAGTGTGTTAGAATTCGAACTTGCGTACAATGCAAGCTATTGCATTATTGAAAGAGAGGTGTATCGTAGAAGCTCGGGGTGTTACATTCTCCCCTCCTTCAATAAATTGCGTCCTCGCAATTTGAAATTTTTCTTGGAAAATAAAAGGTTGAAAAGAGAAAATACCTTTGAGGAAACCCCACATCGGAAATAAGGTTAATAAATATATAACATTAAAAGAAAGCAAGATAAGTACAAAGGTCACCCGATATAGCCCATTCTAGGATTATATGAAAATATGGATATGGAAGAAAAACAAACCATCAAGGTCTGATGGAGAGTTATAGAAAACAGGATTAGGAGAAAGTTTAACCACAAGAAAATCACAAACTTGTGATTGGTTAAACGGTCATTGAATCCCCAGTTGGAAAAGTTAACCGACAACATTTTTTTGTTTTAAGTTACCTTTTATAATGTTGAGGAATTTATTTAGGAGATTTACTAAGAACGTAAGGGAATATACATACTTGTTATGTATACTTTCATTCGTTAATAAATTTTTTACCACAAACCCAACTTTTACTCCAAATGGTAACGGAACTCAAAAATATTCTATTTATCCTAATTGTATAAGGTTCCAAATGTTAACACATACCATTTAGATTAGTAAAACGATTTTGTAATAACCAGGGACTTCCTGTAGGCTAGTGGTAGGAAATAAAGGCTTGTCGCACTATGGTTGTGGGTTCGATTCCTGCAGCTTTGTCCGACGCAGCGGGTTATGCCCCACCCTACAGGTTGTCCTTTTCCTAAAAATATAGTATTATAATATTCCAAAAATAATCTTCAGAAATTATTTAACCTTAAACAATACTATCCATGGTTCAACATAATCCATTCCAACCTTAATAGTTATCCAAAATACCTCTGTCCAGACTTTCTCTAAAAGGTCTCTTAATTCAAAAATCAATTTATCAGATTCCCCAAACAAAGTAAAGTTTCTTTTATTGTCACATACTAAAAATATAATTACCTCCATCATATTAAAACCTTACTGAAACCAACAAGTACTGCAGTAAAATACTTATATAGATCACATTATTCTAATAACCAGAATATAATCCATGAGTCCAAAAGCACCAATACATTAGTTATTCTGCTTCAACTGTAGTAATAGCATAAGATTGTCCTTGATCCCTTGGCCTTTTCTGAGGTAAGTTTCCTTGACTCTTAGGACATTCATTTGCATAATGACCCATTTCTCTACAATTGTAGCATTCAACTTTGATAGCCTCTTTCTTTCCCTTGCAATCACGTGCCTGGTGACCTTTTTCTCCACATTTATAACAGACTCCCATTCCTTTTAGGCAAGTACCAGGGTGATTCTTCCCACAATTATCACATAATGGAAAATCCGTCTTTCCCTTTTTCCCTTTATCTGTCTCTTGTTCCACCGTTCTCTTCTTCTCTTGCTTTACTTTGTTGTCATAAGACTTAGATAATTCCTTTTCTGTCTTGATAGCACATGAGACTATATCTTCATATGCTGAGAAAGATTGTGACACTAGAGCTCGACGGAGAAATGGTTTTAACCCATCAAAGAAACGATCAATCTTACTTCTTGGGTTACGTATATAATCTGCAGCATGCCGTGCTAACCTTGTAAAGTTAGCCTCATACTTTGCGACATTCTCATCCTCCTTTTGTCTCAGACTCAAAAATTACCTTTCCATATCCGCTCGATGGTCTCGAGGAATGTATTTTTCTAAGAACATCTCTTTGAACTCCTGCCATTCCATGTTTGTTAATTCATCATCTTCCTTTGTGTTTTGAATTAGTGACCACCATTGATCGGCATCTCCAGTGAGGCGGTAAACTGCCATGACAACATTCTCCCTTTCACTACTCCCCAAGGCATGGAATATTTTCTCTAAGGAATTTATCCATTGCTCAGCTACTATAGGATTTGTACTCCCATTGAAGGTTGGCGGTTGTTGCCTCATGAAACGGTCTAGCATTGATCCTCCACGTTGCGGATCAGGGTGCTCCATACGAGTAAGGTTGTTATTCATAACCTGCGTGAGTTGTCCCAGTACGGTGAGAAGCTGATCAGCACCAGTTGTATCACTAGCTCCACCATAATTATCCTGAGCAGGAGGGCAATCCCTACACGGAGTGCGTGCATTGATACGGTTTCCATTCCTTCCACTAGGCGCCATTTCTAAATAATGGCATAAACTAGATTAGTTCATGAATCAAAATACATAATTCCATATTTGTAAAACACTTAACATAAATTGAACTAATTATGGATATAATCCATAATTATAAAAATGTTTTCTTTGAGGAAGTATATACTCATAACCCTTCATAGTGGTTTGTAAAGAAAATGGGAATTATCCAAAGCATATCCCCCGGGAGTGTCGTAACCAAGAGTGCAGCAAGGCCCGTTGTCGTGCACCAGTTCCCGTTCGAGTCTAGCTCAAAGCGGTGTTTTCGGGTTTTACCCCTAGGTACATCTGTGCCAGAGCCTCCTCTACCTGCTCGTATCCAGACAGGGATGTATTGCTTGGAAAACTCACAACATCTCTACAATACCAAAATTCTAGGAAGTTATTCTATACTAATCCTCAAAGTCTATCTTCGGGATATGTGCTCTAATCAGAGTTTATCTAAATCTAGCTTCCAAGGTTAGTACTAAACTGCCTCTGATACCAACTGTAACGCCCCGACCCCAGCTACCCAGAGTCGGTGCATTACTTCGTAACATTGGCATGATCACAAATGATCAAGTCTCGAAAGACCGATTAGTTTAGTAGCCTTGGAAACACTAGATACATTCGTAAACGTTACATTACATCATAAAGTGAAAAACTAAAATAACAAAGTCTCCATAGTCCACACTCATATCCTCTTCTGACTATCCCTGCAGTTCATTCATAAAATACTTCTTCACATCCTGGAAAATATTAAAACATTGAAAGGGTGAGCTCAGATGCTCAGTAAGGATAACAATATTGCGGAAGCTTCCATAAATAAACATAAAAAATTTAAGGCAATGTATAACTAAAACAAAAGTCTTTTAAACTTGACCATCAACATAATATGGCAAAAGTAAAATGAGATAATGCCATTCACTTCTTCACATGGATATTCTACTGGTCGAATAATCACATGCAATATCAATAACCACTTTCATAATGAGGGAATGTATAATGCCGGACATTCTGAAACATTTTGTCAAGGCCTCGGCCAAGACGTCTAAAATGATTAAGGCCTCGGCCAAAACCATAAATCAAATTGGGAAAGGGCCTCGGCCAATTCCACGTCTAGTTGTCTCATGAGACCTACCGATGCATCGAGGAGCTATAGCGGGCTCCACCCGTCACATATTAAGTCCAATACATTCCTCATATGAATAGGTTTAAACATATCATAAACCATAACATAATCGTATCACATAAAACATGCATAAAGGAAACATAACATTTCCACATTTCAATCACAAGATATCAATACAACACATTGATATAATAAAAACGCTTTCAAAACCATTTTCAATACCAAAATAAAAGAATGTTAAAACTTTGTATTTATTTTTCATTAAAAAAGAAAATGATGGCTTGTAGAGGAAGCCGAAACTCAAATAATGGTCACGGCGGCGGAGAAGTCGTTGTCGCCGCATAAGTACGGAAAGAAAAACATTCCCTTTTGTCGTTTAGCAAAATGCTTCGTATAAAAAAGATTCCTTTTGAATAAATGTAAAAGTCAAAGGGGTTTATACACCGTATAAAATAAAGTTGTGTATAAAACCAAATATGCCTCAATGAAAGGGGATTGAGACGAAGTCCTTAAAAGATCATTTTTAAAATAAAATAGATCTATTATGTGTATTCACTATAGGTACACATAAAGAAAGTAAAAATACAAAATAGGACATAATAATATCATGACATAATTTGAAAGTAAAAGATTAACCCAAAGAATGGAAGTTGGGTTAAGAAATTCCCTTACAAAGAGCATTTTTAAAATAAAATAGATCTATTATGTGTATTCACTACAAGTACACATAAATAATGTACAAATACAGGATATGACATAATAATATCATGACATAATTTGAAAGTAGGATATTAACCCAAAGAACGAAAATTGGGTTAAGAAGTTCCCTTACCTCGTGTCTGACTTGACTCAACCGTTCTTTAACCTCCTGAATAATAAACTAGAGTTAATATATACCTTATTAAGAACCATTTTTAATTTCATTATCCTTATTATATCACTTATTACAATGATATGAACATTATGTAATTATTTAAGTTAATAACGGTCGTTTTGTCGATCTTTGGTACTTGAGTCAAAAATAAGCTTCTTATAATTACAAGTTGTTTATGTGGTGAAATATCCATTATATCCAGAATTATATTCATGATTTAGATGTAATATATATATTATATATCCAGTATATACATTCATTTATAATATTACGTAACATTTAGAGGTGAGAAATGAAATGCACCGTTCATGGAGACGGTAAGCCGTACGTACGCATGAACGCTACTTTCATTTCAATTTCATATTTAATGGAACTAAATCATAATGATATAAATGTATAATATAATTCCAGTATAATATAGTGTATAATACCATTTACTCCATCCTTTATACATCCCACATATGGCATTAACGATTCAAATCACTTTGAGGGGGCGGTAGTCCGCACTTCCTAAAATGAAATTATCGCGTTTTACCCATAATGGAAATCATAAAGTATGCCATAAATGAGAAATAAAGAAGCATAAGTAAAACATAAACATATTATATATCATATATAAAAATAGTGACATCTTAATGGCCACCTTTGAAGGTGTTATATGAGTGTTGAACAATCATCGTTTCGTGAGGCAGAAATTCGCCATCCACAGAAACCGTATGTTCTTTAACTATTAGATGTAGGTGTGTGTAAGTGTAGCTCGAATACTTCTTATAACAACATCCTAGTATATTTAGGATACTGGTGTTGTTACAAAATAATTGAATAAAAAGAGTTTATGGGGTTGGAGAAGAAAAACAAAACAAAACAACATTATAAAAGACATTACCTCAAAATCGGGTAACTCTTTTTGATTTGAGCCAAAGGCTTCCTTGGGAAGAGTTCTGCCCAACGTGAGGCTTCTAGGAGTAAGGGAGGAATGTTGGGAGAGTATTTGGGCAGAGGTTGGCCGAGCCAAATGGCTTGAAAGTGTAAATGAAGTGGGAGAGGTGGGGGCCTTTTATAAGTGGAGAGGAGGGGCACTTTTGGAAAGATTGAAATGTTACATTATTTCAAAATGCTTTTCGGATTATAAAGGTCCCACACTTATATAATTCGAGGCTAAGGTGATAAGGTTTCTAAATCTCCTCATCCAATAGGATTTGGACAAGTTTAAGCCTTGGAGTTTGCATTATCTTCTCATTTTATTTAAATCGTTAAATAATGAGGTCATCGCCACATCATAATGATGTCATAAATAATTTAATTTATTTAATGTCTAAAAATTATAAAACAAATACTATGATGTAGGAAATCTTTTTAGCTTTCTAATAAATATTTATAGTCAAAATTTGGACTTGTGTAACCCTACTTAAAAATTGTTTTAGTAAAACAATTTATGTTAGTGTCATTTTCACTTTAACATTAAATAAAAAGTAATTTATGTTATTTCCCAACAAAAGTGGATCCATGGGGTCCCCAAGTTAGGACATGGCTTGTCTTTGTCGGCCATGACACAACCAATGAGGTTGGGACATGTGTCTAGGTCATTTAATATTATTAAAGTATTATTTATACCTTAAACTACCCTAATTACCACTAATCGTGATTAAGAACTTAATAAGTTACTATTCACCAAAAAATTATTTTTACCCCATTGAACCACATTTTACATACTAATGACAACCATGTATGTCGGATTTTCAAAATTCAATACACATTAGTGGTAAACTTTTATTTAACTGAAAATCAGTTTGCTTGATTACCACTTAGTGGTTTCACTATTCATCAAAAATTGAAGTTTTTCAGAATAAGGCCAAAATTTCACCCTAAGCTATAATTGATATTCCGAATTCCAAAATGATGTCTATTTTACAAAATTCCAAACATAAAAGTTGCATTAATTAATTTTACAATTAATTCCCGCTGTTACGACAAATAGCGTGTTTTTAAGAAACAATTTATATCAAAAGATTGGCAATTGTTTATGTCCAATTTCAATGTTAAATTAATTCTAATGACCACCATTGGATAAAATGGTAAAAATATATTCTAATTATACTTTAAAACCACTAAATAGTATAATTTATGACAATTAATTATTTTGATTAAAAAAGTTGTTTTAAGTATTTTTCACTATTCATAAAAAATTGGAAGTTCTCAGAAAGTTACAAAAAATTCTACTTAGGATAATTTCGATATTACGAATACAAAAATGAAGTCCATTTTGAAATATAAAATTTCTATAATTTTAAAAGGTGGTTATTACTATTCATAACGGCTACTTTTATTAGTTACGGTGTGTTAGAATTCGAACTTGCGTACAATGCAAGCTATTGCATTATTGAAAGAGAGGCGTATCGTAGAAGCTCGGGGTGTTACAATTAACCTACCCAAATGAATAGAAACATACCCTTATGAATAGTAATCGTAATTTTATGAATGGTATCCATATCCATGAATGTATAAATAAATTTAGGAACCCTAAAAATGAAGATGAATATTTTAAGTTGTTGTAATTTTTGATTAAATATTGATTTTAATTAAAAATTTTAATTTTATTATATAGAAAAATATTTTTGAAAAATGGAGTTCATTTTTATATTCTACACATCTGAACTTTTTTTGGGGAATTTTTGGGTTTTTTTTGAAATACATAAATTTTGGGTGAATTGTAAAATACATTAATATACCGTATAAATAAATTATATTTTAAATTAACTATTCATAGCATCATGAGTGATGTAAGAACCCAAATCACTAACTCAAATGCATATTTTACTATTCTATGTCATGGAATACTAACTATTTTTTTCATGAGAAGAAACAATAAATTAATGATAATTTTATTTAGAAAACTCTCCTACCCTCAACTATATAAACCACCCCTCAACCCTCTTCCTCCCACACCACTCAGGCTCCAAGATTTGACTAAATTCTAATAAAATAGCTCCTTAACCTCCTCCCACTCATCCAAGACCTATTGGTCTCACCAAAAGGCCAAAAACGAAGGCCTTCTGGAGATTCTCATGGAGGAGTATTCAAGAGGTGAACCAATATTCCTTGTTCTTTAAATTACTTTTAAAAAATCCATTATTTTGTTCACTCTTCTAAGCTCACCTAATCCAAATTCCATGATAATTTCAGTACCATAGATGCACTAGATTTTGATTATTCTAATGGAATATTTCATCATAATCTCTCTTATTACCTTCTTGTTATAATATAAATACTAACACCATCTGAGGTGTGTTAATTTATCACACTCAAGGAAGAAGGGTTTACAATTTGGATTACAATATTCAAGACTGGTAATGAAACCTTTTCAATGGATGAACAAGATCATAATATATTTATTTTATCTTGTTTAATGTTTTGTAATCCCTACACACTCATAATATCGAATAATAAAACAAAACAAGTTCATTGTGAAAAAAATCACCAAGCCAAATCCTAGCGTTTATCATTAACTCATCGAATGAGTCATTCTAATGGTATATAACCAGAATCATTATAAGATAATTTATATCTCTTTAATGTCACTTATAATGTATATTAATAATTCTAGATCTTTAACCTCATTTCAAATGAACTTCCCTTCCCGAATACAAGTAAACAATTCATGAAAACTAAGTAAGATAATGGTTCAGAATGATAACATTAAATCTCTTAATCTCATAAAAAGCCCAATAATGAACCTAGTATGGTTATAACATATCAATTAAATGTTTATGAAGTTCTGTAATTTTTAAATAATGAAGCTAAATTTGATTATTCAGGACCATAAGTATAATCAAGAATATCTTCGAGCTTAAGGTAAGGGATTGCTTAACTCAATTTTCATTTTTTGAGTAAAACATATATTTAATTGGTTACATTGTTCCAAGAATATATATCAATGACATATTATTGATTTATAATGTATATCCACTTATATTTTGTGGATATTTCTATTTCACACGTAAATATTTCCTTGTTTTATTATCACCCTAATGACAAAATCTTTGTAAGGGATATCTAAACTCAATTTTCATATGTGAGTTAAACATCAATGTCATTGGTTTTGTATTTTCCCAGAATATGTGTGAGTGACCTATGATTATATTATTATATATATCCACTTTTATTGTGTGTGTTTATGTTTTTCACACACAATTATGTCATATATTGTTCCTCAATCTAATGATACGTTCCTGTAAGGGATCCTCTCTCCCACTATTGTTCAAGAGTCTCCCCAATGTTGTACTCTTTTATTATTAATACCTAATGATGTGGTATGTTTTTTATCCTTACCAATACTTCCCTTATGATATATAAATAATGTGACACTACTTTAACTCTCAATTAACCCTCTCAAAAACACTTGTTACCATGCTCAAATACATGTAAGGTGTTTTCTCATCTCATTTTCAATTTTTGGGATTTCCATCATTCACCTATTATTTCTTATATGTGTTATAGTTTTAGTAATATTTGATATATATTATAACAATTCTCTTTATATTCATGTTATTCATTGATTCATTTGGTGGTTTTTAGCTTATGGTCATACGACTCAATTGATTACAACCTGGTAACAAGATTTTTCTCTATTTTCACTTCACTGTGAATTCCTTAGTATTGTACAGCTACTCATTCTTATGTGGTGTAACTAAATCCCATTTGAGATCAATTTTCAATTGAAATCATATTATAGTTTAATTTACATATTATTATATCATGGATATGATTATTGTCTAAGCCCTATGCCATTTTACAAACGGTAATTTTTTAATGTTGTTTTGACTGTGGAAATATAAATGAATATGTATCCTCTATAATATTTGGATAATGTAATGGTATGTTTATATTTTACTAAATCTATGTTTAGAGAATGATTTGGACATCCAGTGGCTGGTGGGGCCCACTATAGCTCCGTGATGCATTGGTAGGTCCGATGAGACAAATCAGTTGGCGACAAACCCATTGAGTTTGTTTACAAAAATTAGACGGGATTATACCCAGAGAACTAAACCATTTCTACAGAATTATTGTATAAAACACTAGATACATGATGTCTAATTTATAATAATTCTAATTATTCATTACCAATTATTACTATCGATGAGGTTTTCACTATGACAAAATCTATGTATTCATTTTCATTCTCAGTTTATTAATGGAATGAGTTTTTAATTTATTCAACATGACATATTTATTATGTCAAATTGTATAAAATTATGTTATTATTGAATCATTCTTCCTCTATTTGTAACCCTTATTGATAATTTGAGATCACACATATCATTGTTTTCTTTCAATAGGAGATGAAGATGATATCATTTTTTGAGTTCTTATGGATGCCATTTTTAGTTTCTATTATGTATTATATTTTGTAACCTTTTCCAATGTAATTTGAGTCGCATATATGTATCTAGTTTCTTCAAGAAATAAAAAATGATCGTTCTTGTAGGATTATCCTTACTACTAACCATGCCAATGTAATTAGTAATTTAGAATATCCAGTTAAGAGGGGTTGGGTTGTTACACATAAAATTACACAAAAATTTTCGTGTTCATGGTTTGTACACATGGTTTTCCAAACAATGTTCAAACCGTGCATGGGTACATAGAGAAAGGGGCATAGAACACGATCAGGTCACACAGTTAATAATACTATGTGCTAACTGTGAGGTAAGGCTCTATCCGAAAAAGTATACCACCGACACAGTATTCTATAACCATTTGGTCTCCCAACACGGTTTACTCTAAACTGTGTTCCAGGCCTAGTTCCCTATAAAATAAGTGTTTTAGGCTTAGGAAAAGACTCATACACCCTTGATACATTTTATATCTCATTGAGATCCTATATTGGGTCCAAAATAAAGAATTAGACTGAAATTTAATGGATCCATACCTAAATGAAAAAATAAGTTTCTTAAAGTCACCCCCAATAGAAGAACTCTTCCATGAGTTCACCTACCAATGGTGGTGAAACATTGGATTAGAAAAAAAATTCTACTATGCATGTATGGTATCCACCCACTCCCAAGTCTCATCTTACACACGATCGTGCTTCCATCACACCCATATAAGTGGCTTAGATCCACCTTAGAGAGCCTTTTTTCTTTGGTCAATGATGAGTACTAGATAATACTAAAAGTAAGATTTTACATCTAACTCATCTTCCTTAGGATCCAAGGTATTCGACTAGTAGAAATGATGTGGGAAAAGTTATGAAACCTGGAAGACATTCTGCATGGAACAATACCTATGAGATAGTAGCAACGGACATGCTATCAGCCAATCTCTCCCTAAAATTAAAATTTCCTAATGTAACAAGGTGAAAACTTCCCTCAATTTTGTATACAGATATTCCAATGAATGGGTGATACCTGAAGGAAAACAAAATGCATGTCCTCAAACTCTTGAGGTCGTCGATTATGATCAACATAATATTTTTGTCTAGACTGGAAAGTGGTTATATGCTTCTAGATTAGATGAACCTACTCGAAAGTCTCTGGAATGAGATGAGGACCTAGTAGTGCTACCTCACTATTTCCACACCAGTACATGGGTGAACGACGTGATCTACCATAGAAGGCCTCAAAGGGATCCATATGAATTGTAACACCCCGAGATTTTATGAAAAATATTCTTTTTAATTTTATTGATATCTTGTGTTGTACGCTACACCAAAAGGAGCATTCACTACACGCATCCCTGACATGGCTTCCATTACACGCAACTGCAACCTTCCATGATAGAGTGTGTTGTACGCAATACTGAGTTTCACTAAACAACGTTATGCTATATTAACAAGCCGTTATGAATAGTAAAAACCACCTTATTAAATTTTATAAATTTTATCTTTTGAAATGGAATTCATTTTTTGATTCGGAATATCGAAATTAATCTAGGGTAAATTTTTGATTTTTTTTAAAACGTTCAATTTTTTATGAATAGTGAAAACACTGGGTTACTATTTAAAAGCCGACATCTTATTTAAATTATTATTTATTATATTAAAATTTATTTTAATTCATAATTGATACATAATACCTATATAAGTTCCATTTAATTCATCGGAGTCATTTTATAATAATTTTAGATATATAAAAATTTTATTTAACTTTTCACCGTCTTTTACCTACCTCCTATGAGAATTTAGAAATTCAAAAAAAACTTAATTTCACCACTTCTGTGAGTGGAATTTCAAAAATATGAGGTACACAGTTAATATAAAGCACTAAAATGTGGTTCAATGAGATTAAAATAATATTTGGTGAATAGTAACCTTTTACCTTTATTTACCACAGTTAAAAGTAAATAGGGTAATTAAGGGTAAAAATGATATTATTATTACCCTAACACATGTCCTAATTCTATTGGATAAGTTTAATTCGACCAAAAGATACCTTATGAATTACATATGACCATTTAGGTCCACCTGAATTATATTAGGTCATTTATTATTAATTTATTTAAAGAAGTGTTAAAATAGTTAAAATCAATGTTTAATAACTAAAATATTTATTATAAAGGGTTATAGATAAGATAAATTCTACTATAAATATTCATTACAAAGATAAAACTATTTCCTACATAATTGTGTTTTATTTATAATTTTTAGACATTAAATAATTTCTGTTATTTATGACACAATGGTGATAGAGTAATTACCTAAATAATGAAATATTAAAATAATTGATATTATAAATACCCATATAAATGTAATTTGAGACATTTTATAAATTAACCCAATTTTATAGGTTAATATGACATGTTATAATTTATTTAATTTACTTTTTTCGAACTAATAATGCTGTTATTTGTTTCACAAAAATCAATTACCAAATAGTGTCAAAATTGACATAAAATAGTTTTTAAATGAAATATTATATTATTAATTGTTATTATATTCCTAAAAATATAAGGTTCGGCCAAATGACTTATATAAGATTATATATATTAATAATAAAAATATTGGGGCTCTTTTGTCTTGTTATAGTATGTTTATTAACCTTATAATTTAAGAAAAAAAGAAGACACAGTAAAAGTTAAATTATTTAACATAGAGTTAAATCTAAATGATATGATTACAATTGTAACCTAAACAAGTATAAAACCTATTAGTTGAGATTATTTTGACCCATCCCCACTTTAGCTTCAAAATAAATCAATTTGGAGCTATTATAGACCGAATATGACTTTATTATAAACGAGTATTTTGAGTTTTTCCAAAGGTGCCCCTCTCCTCCCTTATAAAAAGGGCTCCCCTTCTCTCTTATCATCACACCATTTTGATCTTTGAATCTCAGAAAAACCCTAAAAATTTATCTTCTCCACTTCCTTGAAAACATTCTGGATGTTCTGGTATTCTCAAAAGAACAACTCTACTTCCTTAAGATAAGGCTTAAAGGAGGTGCGTCGAAGAAGACGTAATCTCTTCTCTCGATTCTCTCAAGTTTCATTCTTCATAAACTTCTTCTTATTTAGTTGTTTAGTTATAAAGTAATAAAATAATTATTACTTATAAACTTATATTTTATTATAAATATTAAGCAACCCTATTTCACATTCCATCCATCCTACGGAAAACAAAATCACCGCGCGTGTATACATACGGAATACGATCTCCACGCCGTCGTGTAATTGTTTCTCGACCACCACCCTAATTAGATGGGTATAATGGTGTGAATAAACAACTATATATATTTATTTTAAAGTGATATTGATTATGTGATATTATAAATACACTTCAATACAATTCCGCGATCATGGGAATGATATAATCGATCGTGCGTACGTACGGACTACCGTCTCCAGGAACGCGATGAGATTCATTTTCAATGATTAACCATTCAAGATTGATTATAAAGTATATATAATGAATAATAATAAAATATATTAAATAATTAAGCTACTGTATTTATGTATATATATATATATGTCATCTACTTACTTCTATTCAAGTGAATAAAGAAAGGAAAACATCGTTCATGGGTACGTACGGCCTACCGTCTCCATGAACGGTGTGTTTCATTTCATTTATCTAACTATTATATACTTATATATTTAATATATATGATATATAAATCATATTTTACATTCTGGATGTAAGTAAATAATGATATAAGTAATAATAATATCCAGAACGACAAGTCCAAACACGTGCGATAAATTAAACAATTTTACCCAAAATGCTACTTTTTCATGGAATTGACAAATGAATGGGTAATATAAATACCTAAGTGAACCATATATGATATTATAACAATGAATATGATTATTTAATAAGTCAATGACATTATTTAAATCATTATACCTATGTTTTGGATATATACGAAGCATATTAGACATAAGGTAAGGGATAACTTTTCCAATATCATTTTTATCCGAGATTGTTTATTCGTAAGTATTCACTGGGGATATATCTATCAACCATGTAACTATTTTATAAAAATGGTTTCATGTTTGTTTGAAGCCCTTTTTACCAATTTTTTAATTTTACTAAATTGTGTGTAAGGAATCTTTTTTTACCATACGAGGTACTTTTTGTCTTTTCCGACAAAAGTATGATAAGAATGTTATTTTTAACTTTTATGGTGTGAAGGTATTTTTATGGTTTCATAACACCACATTTTCATGAAGCTTAATTTACACGATTTTATGACTATTTTAAAATAAATACTTTTATTTTAAAATTTCTTGTAATTTTGTGAAAAGAAAATGATTTTGAAGAACAAAGGGTATTTTCCACAAAAATTAATTTCAAATGTTTTATCAAAAACATTTTCCATATAAGGTGACATTATTTCATATCTGTATGTTTCAAGTTTAATGTCTCTATTATTTACATGGTTTCACTTTTCTTATGATGAATTTTCCATTCGGTTTATATGGATTATGAGATGATGGGATGATGTTTATAAAACCAATTTTATTCTTTGGGATATGATGATTGTTTTATGTTTATTTTGTGGAACAAGTAAGAATGATTTAATTATGATATGGGTGGGACCTATATCTCCCTCCAATGAATTTGGTAAACATTTATATCTATTGAGATAGACATGGCTGGAATGGTAAGTTAATCTGGTTCAGTTATACAGGACTGGAACGAGGAGTGAACTCGATTCAGAAAGGGACTTTGTCCACTAAGATGGTTTTGGAAGCAATGCCTTGGCTACTATGGAAATCATAACAAGTGATGAATGGTTTCCACAATTACATTATTTATTCCCATTCTATTTTATCAATATTGATGTTCCTTTATGATATATGCCTTACGTACTTCCATGATTTATGTCTTTTCTCAAGATTTTGATGTTTATATTTTATGTTCAAGCTTTTGCATTCAAATGTTTATGGATTGTTTTATGTTCTCTATGCTTACCCATACTGAGAATTTGAGCTCACCCTTACTAGGTTTTCTTTTCCCCAGGATATAAATAAATGTTATTGGTAATAAAACAAAAGGGGAAGATCTTTAAGGGAGAAGTTGACGATATTTCACCACGATTAGAAGATTAAATTCTGAGTTTCCAAAGACACTAAACTATTACTGTCCTTGTGTTTATATGTTTGTTAGTATTAAGTTTTCCGTAAAAGTAATGTAATTTCCATGTAATTCATTCTTTCGGACTCTACAATTGGTATCAGAGGAAATTTTTTGTTAACCTTTGGAAACTAGGATGCGAAATATTTAGTGAGATCCCTATAGATATTTCTAATGAATGTCTAGGGATGTCCCTAAGGTTAAGTATAAGTATATATTATAGTCCTAGAATTATGATAACGAGCATAGAATTTAACCTAAGATGTCAGATATTGAAGGTAATCCCCCTTGATTAATATTTTGGTCTCTTACACTATTCTTTTTGGGTTTTAGAAAATTTATAGGAACGGGAAGATTCACGATAATGGAGGATATGATGGACAATGGAATGTTAATCCTCATGAGAAACCGAATGAAATTCGATTTGGAGGTCCACATCTCGTTATTATGCCTAATCGATAATCTCATAATATGATCAATAATGTCAACTTTGGTAAGTTTCTCGACTCAGATAATAAGAGAAATATGGAGTTCCATGATGATCATAGAGGAAAGAAAGTTCAATTTCTATCATGTAAATCATCTGGGAAGAGGCATCAAGGATATTGTTTCAATAGAACTAGAATATGCTTTGTGTGCCGAAAAGAAAGACACAAATCTAGTAAGTGAAAAGGAAAAGGTTCAGTTAACACCATGGATAAGGATAATGGTATTTCTACGACATCAACAATGATTAGATGTTTTAAATGTGGAATGTATTGGCATTATGCAAACAAATGTCCTAAGGGAAAATCTCTTGAAGAGAATCAGCATAGTCATATGGGTAGTATTTATGTAGATGGTGATGAGGAGACTAAAAATGATATATGAGATGAAACAAGTGTTGAAGATTGGTAAATGGTTTAAGAAGGTAGTGGAATGATTGTATGTTTATCAAGAGTTATGTTGTATAGGTAATTTAATGGTACTATAGAATAAAGAGAAATCTAAGGATTGTTACACTGTTGTTTTTCCTCATGTTTTTGAATGTAAATGTTTAATGGTACTAATAACCATGAAAGTTTATTCAGATATTTTTGGAAGGTAGATGATATGTTCATAATGAAAGGAAAAGGAGAAAATGAAATGTTTGATATTATTCCTGAGCTCATGACTGATATAAGGAAAAAGTGATATCATGGTTTGAGTATATAGAATTTTGGGATTTTGAAATGTGGAAAGAGTTAACTTTTGACAGCACTCATATTTTCACTAAGGTTAAGTGGGTATTCATTTTTCAAGAGAATACATGATTAAGGCATTTGAATGTTTGGAATGTGACCAACAAGACATATCTTATGATATATGGGGATCAACGATGGTATTAACATTCTTGTTATATGAACTCTCTGGTAATCGTTTTCACTATTATATGAGATTGGATATAAGTATTTTGGATAAACCTATCGATTGGAATGTATTATGTTGGACATAAGTTAGTATTTATTCAGACTATATCATTTTCTATATTATTAATGTAATGTTATAATAATGTAGTTTTAGAAAACGGACAACATGCAGAACGGGTGACAACCCATCGAGTCGGACAAGGCTGTGGGAATCGAACCCACAACTGAAGTGTGACAGGCCTTTATCACCTACCCCTGGCCTACTGGAAGTCTCTATTTAGTAGAAACGAGTTTTATTATATTAAGCAGTATGAAATATAAAGTATAAGTCCATTTTAGGAACCATATCTAATTAATATAACCATAGATAGACTAATGTATATAACTTTTGCTAACTTATGTTTGAGAAATATGGAATGACTTATCATTCTATCGCATGATTTGCTAAAATGTCGAGAAAGGAAAATTAAACATCATTTCATAAAGAGATGAAGTTAAAATTTTTCAAGGCACGAACAATGATTTTACCAAAATAAAGGAAGTATTTCTTCTAATACAAATTCTTCAACTTTAGGGAAATGATCGTGAAAACCAAAAATGTTGTCATAGTGCCCTTATATCCAATGAATCATATGGTACCCATGATCATCACAAATTTATGGCTTTATGATTGTTTGTTTTCATATCCATGTTCTCTACAACTCTCCATCAGAACATGACGGTTAGATTTCTCTTCCACACCCATATTTTCACCTATGTTCTCCTACGTGGAAACCCAATGATTAGTTAATTTGGGTAACCGGTACATTTCATACATTAGTTTTTAAATATTGGTTTTGGTATTCCTTTTTACGATGTAGGTTTCTATTAAAGAAACTTTCGATTAGTAAACCATTTATAACCCCGATGAATTTCGAGGGCGAAATTAATTTTAATGGGGGTAGAATGTAACACACCAATATTTTATGAAAAAAATTATTTTTAATTTTATTGATGTCTTGTGATGTACACTACATCAAAAGGAGATTACACTTCACGCATCCCTGACTTGGCTTTAATTTCACACAATCACGACCTTCCATGATAGCGTGTGTTGTACGCAATACCGAGTTTCACAAAACAATGATATCTTATATAAACTAGCCTTTATGAATAATAATACCCACTTTTTAAAATTTTATAAATTTTATCTCTTAAAATGGACTTCATTTTTGGATTCAGAATATCGAAATTAACTCAGGGTAAATTTTTGGTATTTTTCTGAAAACATTCAATTTATGATGAATAGTGAAAACACTGGGTTACTATTTAAAAACCGACTTTTTATTTAAATAATTATTTATTTTATTTAAATTTATTTTAGGTCAAAATTGATACATAATACCTATATATTTTCAATGTAATTCATTGGAGTCATTTTATAATAATTTTAGATATATAAAAATTTTATTGAACCTTTCACCGTCTTTTACCCACCTCCTAAGAAAATTTGGTAATTCACATAAAACATAATTTTACCGCTTCATTGGGTGAAATTTCAAAAATTAGAGAGACAAGGATAATATCAAGGACTAAAATGTGGATAAATGAGATGAAAATAATTTTTGGTGAATAGTAACTTTTTACTTTCATTTACCACGGTTAAAAGTAAATAGGTTAATTATGGGTAAAATGATATTATTATTACCCTAAAACATGTCCTAATTTGATTGGATAAGATTAATTCGACCAAAAACAACCGTAGAAATATAATATGACCATTTTAGGTCCACTTGGATTAGATTAGGACATTTATTATTAATTTATTTAAAGAAGGGTTAAAATAGTAAAAATCAACATTTAATAACTAAAAAACGTTAGTATAGGGTTATACATAAGATAAATTCGACTATAAATATTACATAGAATTATAATAATATTTACTACCTAATGGTATTTTATTTATAATTTTTAGACATTAAATAATTTAAGTTAATTATGACACAATGGTGATGCAGTAATTATCTAAATAATGAAATATTAAAATAATTGATATTATAAATACCCAAATAAATGTAATTTGAGACTTTTTATGAATTACACTAATTTTATAGGTTAATATGACATGTTAAGATTTATTTAACCTACTTTTTTCAAACTAATCATGCTGTTATGATTTAAAAAAAATTCAATTACCAAATAGTGTCAAAATTGAAATAAAATAGTTTTTAAAACAAATATTATATTATTAATTGTTATTTTATTCTTATAAATATATGGTTCGGAAAAATGACATAGATAAGGTTATATATTTTAATAATAAACAACATGGGTTTCGTTTGTCTTGTTATTGTACTTTTATTAACATTACAGTGTAAGAAAACAAGAAGATATGGTAAAAGTTAAATTATATAACGTAGAGTTAAATCTAAATGATAAGGTTTCAATTTTAACCTAAACTTGTCTAAAATATATTTTTTTAGATTATTTCTACCCATCCCCACATTATCTTTGAAATAAATCAATTTGGAGCTATTATAAATCGAATATGACTTTATTATAAAATAATATTTTGAGTTTTTCCAAAGGTGCCTCTCTCCTCCCTTATAAAAAGGTCACCCCTACCCTCTTCTCTTCACACCCTTTTGAGAATTTATGCACATCCAACCGCTTCCCATTTTTCTGCTCCACTTCCCTAGAAACATTCTGGAGGTTCTGGTCTTCTCAAAAGACAAACTCTACTTCCTTAAGAGAAGGCTTAAAGGAGGCACATCGACTAAGAGGTAATCTCTTTTTTCGATTCTCTCAAGTTTCTTTCTTCTTCAAATCTTCTTATTTAGTTGTTTAATTATAAATTAATAAAATAAGTATTACTTATATACTTATATGTTATTATACATATGAAATAACCCTATTTCACCTTCTATCCATCCTACGGAAAACAAAATCACTACGCGTGCGTACGTACAGAATACCATCTCCACGCCGTGGTGTAATCTGTTTTCGACCACCAACTTATTTAGATGGGTATAATGGTGTAAATATATAACTATATATGGATTTTGAAAATTTATATTGATTATGTAATATTATAAAAACACTTCAATACAATTCCATGATAATGGGAATGATATAATCACTCATGCATACGTACGGACTACCGTCTCCACGAACGCGATGTGATTCATTTTGCATGATTAACCCTTAAAGAATGATTATAAAGTATATATAATGAATAATAATGAAATATATTACATAATTAAGCTACTGGATTTATGTATATATATATATGTCATCTACTTACTTCCATTCAAGTCAATAAAGAAAGGAAAACAACGTTCATGCGTACGTACAGCCTACAGTCTCCATGAACGGTGTGTTTCATTTAATTTATCTATCTATTATATATATATAATGAATATATATGATATATAAATCATGTTTTACATTATGTAATTAATAATATCATGATATAAGTAATAATAATATCACGAAACAACAAGTCCAAACACGTACGATAAATGAAACAATTTTACCCAAAACACTACTTTAACATGGAATTGACAAATGAACGGGTAATATAAATACCTAAGTGAACCATATATGATATAATAACAATGAATATGATTCTATAATAAGTCAGTGAAATTATTTAAATCATTACACAGGAGGTTCGGATACATTCGAAGCATATCAGACATAAGGTAAGGGATAACTTTTCCAATCTCATTTTTATCTGAGATTGTTTTTCGTAAGTATTCACTGGGGTTATATCTATCATCCATGTACCTAATTTCTAAAAATGGTTTCATGTATGTTTAAATACCTTTTTACCCATTTTTTACTTTTAATACATATTTTTAAAGAATAGTTTTTTTGTTTACCAAACAAGGTACTTCTTGACTTTTCCGACAAAAAAACAAGAAGAATGTTATTTTTAACCTATACGGCGTGAACAGATTTTTACGGTTTCATAACGCCTCATTTTAATGTATCTTACTTGACATGATTTTATGACTATTTTCAACAAAATAATTTTATTTTTAATGTGCATTGGATTTTGTGAAAAGAAAATGATTTTGAAGAAGAAAGGGTATTTTCCTCAAGAATTTATTTCAAATGCTTTATCAAAACCATTTTCCATCTTAGATCACATTACTTCATTTGTGTATGTTTCAAGTTTAATGTCTCTATGATTTACATGGTTTCAATTTTCTAATAATGAAATGTCCATTTGTTTTATATGGACTATGAGATGATGGGATGATGTTTATGAAACCCATTTTATTCATTGGGTTATCATGAATGTTTTATGTTTATTTTGTGGCACAAGTAAGAATGTTTTCATTATGAGATGGGTGGGATATATATCTCTCACCAATGCATTGGGTAATGATTTTTATCTTATGAGATAGACATGGCTGTAATGGTATGTTAATATGGTTCACTGATATAGGACTGGAATGAGGAGTGAACCCGATTTAGAAAGGGACTTTGTCCACTAAGATGGTCTTGGCAGCAATGCCTTGGCTACTATAGAAATCATAACAATTACTGAATGGTTTCCACAATTACATGATTTATTCTCATGATATTTTATCAATATTGATGTTCCTTTTTGATATATTCCTTAAGTACTTCCAAGATTTATGTCTTTTCTCATGATTTGGATGTTTAGATTTTATGTTCAAGATTTTGCATTCAAATGTTTATGGATTGTTTTATGTTCTCTATGCTTACCCTTATTGAGAATTTGAGCTCACCATTTCTTTGTTTTATTTTCCCCAGGATATAAATAATGTTTTTAGGTAAGAAAACAAAAGGGTAAGATCTTTAGAGGAGAATTTGAAGATCTTTCACCACGATTAGAAGATTAAATTCTGAGTTCCCAAAGACACTAAAATATTACTATCCTTATGTGTTTGTGTTTGTTATATATTAAGTATTCCGCAAAAGTAATGTAATGTCCATGTACGTTAAGCCTTGGGTCTCTAGATGAATCATCTCCTGAAATCAATTATTATAGGAAAACAAGATGAGTGGGATATGATTTTCCAAATAACCAATGAAATTAAGGTCACATGCTTAGATCTTGTCCTCTGAAACTTACATTGTTTATTATAATTATCCATCTGTCTATGGGTGAAAGTATATACATATAAGCACCTGTGTACCAATTGATTTCTGCAATCCCTACCAGAAATGTGGCATGAAAGGAGTGTCCTTATCCGAAATGATAATACGAGGTACCCATTGTAGTTGTATAATCTCACAAACATATTGGATTTCCATATCATCTATTTATAATGTGTTTTGAATATGAATGATGTTGGTTACTTTTTTTATTCGGTCAAAAATAGTCTATATAATGTTTCTACCCCTCGAAAACCATGGAAACCCGACTATATAGTCTGTGGAAAAAACATTGTATTTCCACTTTAGGATTGTATGTGGATTTAACCTGTCAAAAAATATATGATGTTCTACCTTCACTTGTTGATATGTGGAACACCTATTTAATATTCCTTACATCTGACATTTCATTCGGGGAACTCAATAATGGCATCACACATCTCGATACAGTTTGGAGATTCAAGAATAAACTACCAATTGTGATGTTTGAATGTCTTCCATCAAATCCTCTCTAATATATATAGCAACCCCAGCACACCCATTAATACAATAAATGTCATATCATTATATATACTAGTCCAGATGTAGGTTATCTCCTGGAATACTCGCTTGGTGAACCAATCCCTCAAGTTTTAAAAATTTTCTACCATTTACCTTCTCAAGGAGGGAAGAGTTAAATATCAAGGTTGAGAGGCAAGACTGATCATGGTTACCAAGAAACTCCATATAAATCTCATAGAAATGGGAAATAAATTTCTATTCACCATTGGATTCTCATAAATCTTGTGCTGGAGTTTTCCGAGTCACTGCATCAGCAACTACGTTTTCCCTTTCCAGGTGTATAAAAAAATCACAAAATAAAATGAATGAATAATTTCGAACCATATTTGTCGTTTTAGAATCATGTCACATTCTGAAAATATATATTTTAGGATCTTGTGATTTTTATTCACCAAAAAGTTCTCACCAAAAAGATAGTGTCTCTAGAAACTCATGGCATGGACAACTACTTCTAGGTCAAGGATGTGTGTTGGGTAATTTCTATCATGAGGCCTGCACTATTGAGAGACATATGAAATGATTCTATCATCCTATAGTAGCACTACTACTAGGAAGATTCTTGATGCATGAAAGAATACGATATAACCTCTATTTGGATCTAGAAAAGTCAGAATAGGCTATGAGACAAGCCTTCCATTCAGATCCTGAAAGGATTCGTCACACACTTCAAACCACATGAACTTTAAACAATTCTATATAAGGAAACAATTACGTGATTGAAGTTGGGAGAGTCCGGTAAGAACACCTATAATATCCATCCTCTGTAATATACTCTATATATCATACATGTTATATGGAAAATCCCAGGAAACTATAAAATTAACCGTCTATATGTCAATAGATAATCCTAATTATGACTTGATATAACCCATAATGTGAAATTTGTCGATCAAGAATTGGAGATTAGAATTCTTATGATAAAGATGATGCTCTCTCAATGTAATCAAAATTATTTTAGGGTGCATAGTATTGTCGCTATTAGTATGAGAATACACTAAGAGTTTTTCCATAAAGACCAAGAAAAAGGAATCTAAAAAGGGATGTAAGCCTTATTCATTAGATCCATGAAAACATTCAGTGTATTCATAACACCGGACGACATAACATGGTACTTATACAAACCATACCTTATATAGAAGGTTGTACAAGGTATGTCTGATGATCTTACTCGCACATGGTGATATCATGACCTCAGGTTAATCTTAGAGAATAATCTATCTCCATAGATCTGGTTAAAGAGACCATCTATTCAAGGTAGTTGATATCAGTTCTTCACCATTAGAAGGTTCAACCTTATATAATCCATGCATATACCAATGTTTACAAACATCTTCTAGGTGAAAAGTATGGGAAAACCCCAAGAGGATGTACCAGGATGTATAAAACATTAGGCCTCTAGATCCTCTAACTACTGATTGAGTTCATGGAGCTCAGTAGGTACTATATTTTACAGAGGGATGGAAACTATACACCCCTCTTAGAAGGTATACTATATATGTAGTTTGAAAAACCATTTCCAAAATGATCTACTGCTAGAGGAAATTCATACTTTCATAAGACATAATACTCCATGAACAGATTTTAAATCTAGGTGGTCACTCTAAATTTCCCAAGATCCTCAAGTCCTACTCTACCCACATGGACATATCATCCACCCTTGTGTAGATAACATCTTCCTGCTGGTGATATAAATGATACCCTTTGGTAATAACATTCTATGAATGTGTGATACTGAACTAACCTATCCATCCTGATATTGACCGAGAAGATCATCTTGTTGAGAAAATTGGTTCAATGATATTTTTTATTTTCATTCCTCAAGGGGACAATCCATACATTGGTGCATCCCCTCTAACCACTCTCCTAATGGTGTATCTAGGGTCATGACACCATAGTAATACTATATATTTAGTATGATATTTTCCATGATAGATATAGAGACAAAATAGTTTGTTGAACATGTATCAAATAATGTAGATACTATAATAGATTCCACTAGAATAATACATTATACTATAGATGGTCCCACAACCTGATCATAGGGTATCAACTGTAGTGAATTCAACTAGCCTGATCCAAATCCTTTTGAAAATCATGGATGATCATGATCATAAATTTTCATTTGGTGATTTAGGTTATTAGGGGTCCATCAACCAAGACCAGGACCTCTTCCTCCGCTAGTCTTGTTTGTTCTATTCCACCACCCTGCCTGGTACAATGAAAAAGAAACCACTCCTGAAAGTGGAGACAGTACTGATCCTTTTCCATTCAAAGGTGGTGGAAAGGTCCTATAGAATCTCTAAAGATTCCCCATGCAGTCTCCAGCCCAACACTCCATTAGTTCTATATCACAATAAGGATTATGGAACCCTCATCATCCAAAATGATGTCATACTATGGAGTAATAAAAATATGTACTCTAGTTTTAACTACCCATATGAGAATCCAACGTTTCCTACCATCGAGAGAACTACTGGATTATCGCGACATTGATCCTCTATGCCTGGTTCTATTACCATCCCTCATGTTTCACTCAATGATATGATTCAAATTGATTACTTATGAAAATATTTATAGGTGAAAGATATTCACATGTGTATTGATGGTGTATACAAGCCCATCCTCGAAGAATGTATTATGTGAAAGATCACCCCCACCTATAAGTGGTGAAATGTTCTGAAACTCCATGAAATTTGATGAATACTCCAAAAATGACATTGAAAACTACTCATGATTCATGAAATATCTTACTATATCAGCTCTCAACATCTATGGAAGGAACTGATCATAAAATGTAGTTTAGAAATCAACCCACACCATGCCCTGATGGCCACCATCCAAGGAAATCGCATCCCACCAAAAATGGGTAGAATAATGAAGCATGTATGTGGAATACATGACCCTCCACTTATGAGGCATTTATAATTCTCAATGATAGACATCGTGGCCTCCAGCCAAGACACAATAGCATGTGGACCTCCAAACCCTAAGAAGGTGGGGGGATTGTAAAACTAGAACTCAAAAGTTAGATTAGCCATTGTGGGTGCATCTCAATGAGCACCACGCATGGACTGCATCAGATGTAAAAAACTATCACAGAATTTGGAATCCATTTTCAGATATGGTATAATAGGCAATGCCTTATGTGGCACTCTGGGAGGTAAGACTAGTGGCTAAGGGCACATCATGTCTAGAGTATGGTCTTCGCACCCTCTTGGCATATGATACGAGGATTTCAGGGCAGCATTGGTTTAACAATGCTAGACACACTCCCAATAACAATCTTAAAGCAGATAGATAGTGAAACTTATAGAATCTAACCAAGGAAAGGCTCACTACCAAAGTTATGTCACCCAAACTACATGCCTAGATGTCTATGTACTAGTAAGTGATCAAGTATAATTTTGATTTCATTTTACATTTAATTACCAAGTTCACACCTTTACCATTCACAAACAGGACAAGACGAGATATGGACAGACAACCAATTCACTTTTATAATTCATTTTCATATAATTGGTATCAAATTTCTTTCAAAATGGACCATAATTCCAAATGAATTAGGGCATATAATCCTTATCACTGAAAACAACACCCATACGAATTTCTAATTAAAGACTTGATTAAGAAAATTATTGATTCCAACCCATGAGGGCCCATAACGACTCATGAATTGAAACATGAAACCACTCATCATAGTCCATAATAGGATAAGAAATATATAAATAAGGGAAGGATCACTCATTAATCATAGTCATAATAAGTAATGAAAAGCAGTGAAGGGAACCTATATGATGCATGTAACAATTCTTCTTGGCTTCATCTCATTGGGCCATGTACAAAATAGAATCTCAATCAGAATAAAAAACAACAACACCACACAACATTTGTGTCACACAAGAGTGAAATAATCTCTACTAGAATAGGAAAAATTGAACAAAAATTATATTTTGGGTAACATGGCTTTTATTTATTAATAATTTTTAAAATATATATATGTATATATTTATAATTATATATTTATTATATTTATAATTATATATTTATAATATTTATAATTATATATTTATTATATTTACAATTAGTGAAATTTTAATATATATATATATAATAAATATAATTATAATTTTATTCCAATAAATATATATTATTATTTATATTTATATATATTATGAATATAATAAATTAATTATAAATACTAAATATATTAAATATATAATTTTATAATTAAAAAAATAATAAATATAGAAAAAATGTAAAATAATTTTTATATATTTACAATTATATATTAATTATATTCTTAATTATTAATATAATAAATATAAATATAATAAATTTATATTATATATTACCACATAAGAATTATATAATATAAATATTATGTAATTGTAATTATAAATAAATTTAATATATATATGTAAATATATATTTATATAATTATAAATGTAAATAAATAAATATAAAGATATATATATATATATTAATAATTAATAATTATATATATATATTTATTTATTTATTTATGTAAATAGACATATATATTTATTTATATTTATATATTTATATTTATAAATATGTATACATTTATAATTATAAATATAAATTTTTGATTATATTTAAATATAAATAATTGAAATACTTTAATTTTTTTACATATATATTAGAAAAAAACTAATTATTTATAATTATATATATAAATATATTTATAAATCTGTATTTATAAATAAATATATATATATAGTTATAAATATACATAATTAATTTAAAAAACCCTTATATATAGGTGTAAATAATTTATAGAGATAATAAATTTACAATATTTTTAAATATATTATATTATATATTTATAATAAATTTATTATATTTATAATATATATTTGAATTTATAATGTATTTATTATATTTACAATTATATATTTATTATATTTTTAATTCTATATTTACTGTATTTTATTTTTATAATAAATTTATTATATTTATAATAAATTTATTATATTTATAACATATTTATTATTATATATTTATTATATTTATTATTATATTTATAGTTATATATTTATTATATTTATTGATATATATATATCATTTAAAATTATATATTTATAATTATATATAAATTAATTAATATAAATATCTTATATAAATAATAAATAGAATTACGAATCTATATATATAAATAAATATGTATAATAACATCACATATATATATATATAATATACTTATAATTATGTCTAGATAAATACAGATATATAATTATGACATATATATATATTTATATATATTTATATATTTATAATTAAATTCATTAATAATTGTTAATAGAAAATTATATATTTATATATGTGTTTTAATATATATATTTACAATTATATTAATTTATAAGTTATTATTTTTATTTATATAATTAATTTATATTAATAAAAATATAATTAATAAATATATATATATATATGTCACGACCCATCCCTCGGGGCTCATATCGTGACTACCAAAATCCCTCTTTCAACAGGCCAGGGGCTGGCGAGTTGCACCAAAGGTGTAAATCCCAAAACTGGGAAGGCATTGCCTTTATAACAGGTAAAAAACACAACAGATTATGCAATAGGAAGTAAAACACTATATAAAATTGTATACAAAGGAGTGTGTTGAATGTAATGGGTCCATAAATACAAGACCAACAGTAAAGTACAAAACAAATGAAATGCTTGTAAAGCAGCTACTGGTCATCCTCTGGAATTCCAACTTGAAGGGTTGGTACAAATGGCCTCATTAGCACACCCAGTCCGTCTGTCTGCTTCGTGTACGTCTCACCGAGTGGTCCACCTCTGAGTATCGTCCAATTCTCCTACTCTCTGCCCCGACCAGCGCAGTCCATCGTCTGCAACCAACAAAATGAGGTGTGGGAAAAGCCCGTTCAGGGGTGAGTATAACGATACTCAGTAGGGACCTCGAGACCCTCAAGGTCTCACAAAATCCAATAAGGATAACTTCAATGTATGGAGTCAACGGATAACCCTTATATAGGTATATACCCATACATATACCTGAATTATTTAATAACCCATCTCAATCATGAGGAAAACACGAAAGTCAATGACTCTGCTCAAACTAGGATTTTAGTGAAGTATAGAAGCACCAATGATTAGTCGTGATGCTAGATCATCTTATTCTGTCAAGACGCATTGCATATCACTATATAGAGTCTGACCCACACTGGATCGAGTTGTACTAACCCACGCAATGACCCACATGGGATCTTACCCACACCGGATCGGTATGCATTGTCCCACATAGGATCGCTGAGCACTTACCCACAGAGGATCTAACCCACACATGATCTGTATGCACTGACCCAGAAATGATCAATGAGGGATGAACTCCGTATGATCTTTTCCAAACTCCGCCTCACTATCAGCCACTAGATTCCACACACCCGGTGCACTCATGTTTCATTGAATCTTCCCTCGAGATAACAGTCGTTCCTCGAATTCCACTAAACTCCACAAATGAGTAACACAAAGGACCTCTATGTCTTAAGGGTTCTAACTCGATAGACGGTGCGTCAATCGGACGCCCGGTCTATGAGTTATTGGCATTTCAATTCTTGGAGCCCAGTTGGTTTTTAGGTTCAAACCAACCCAATTGTACTCCTACTATGTCCAAACCTCAAGTGGGGTACACCAATAGAACCTCATCGCTCTGAGCTTTCCGTCGCCGCAAACGGTTCGTCGATCAGACACTTGTAACCCAATATACGGGAAAAAAGATTTATTCAGGTCATATGGGTCTGGGTTCGATCCGACCCAGTCGGACCGACCTGACCCAACAAGGGACTAGACCAGGGTCTGACCCGATCCACAAGTCTGAACCAGCTCGAGGGCGGACCAGCCCGACGGTGGCCCGACCTGAGGTAGCCCGGCCCGTGGCCAGCTGTTCTGCTGGTTTGGTGGCCTAGCTGGTCGCGCATGGGGGGGGGGTGCGGCGCCCCTGGCTTGCAATGGAACTAGCACTAGGTGTTGGTGCTGTGTGATGGCACCACGCCCCTCCGGCTCTGCCGCGGCCCGCCTGGCAACGAATCGTTTCTCTACGCGGCACGATGGTGTATCACCCTTTTTGCGACCCGACAGCCTTGTGCCGCCCACATAATTGTGGTCCACCTTCATCTTCAACAAATAAGAACAACCAAATAGGGAGGGTTAGTTAGTGGTCATGTGGTCCAAACACTCCTCATCAGGGAGATATGATTTGGCACACCATAATCCAGAAATATTTAATGATTCAGAATGTATTTGTATACTAATACATAAAATAAATCAAATCCACCAACATTATATAATGATATTCATTGACAAATTAGCGGTAAGTCGTACGTCTTTTTATTGACTTCAGAAGAAGACAAAAAAGTTGACATCGTCGCCATTATTCAAGGGAAGTGGTGTTTCCTCTTCTTGCCCCATTTGAAGAGGGAGAGAGAGATGTTCTTCGTTCTACATTGTAGAGTGGAGTTCTTCGTTGGGAGAATAGAGTTCTCCAAGTTCTTGCAAGGCTCCTCTCTCAAAGTTCCACCAAAAGAATGTTGCCAACCCAAAAATAATTGATTATCTATTATTTTAAATTGATGGAATGAATTAAAAAGGATTAAATTTAATTATGTTATTTCAATTAATTAAAAGGGTGGATTTGGCTCATTAAAAGGTTTTGGGAGGAAGGTGAATAGGTTCCCCACTTAATTGGGGGTTCCAAGGGGGTTAAGGGAGTTTAAAGCCTGTGTGGGCCCCACCATAATAATATCCTCCCAAGGGAGGTTATGCTCGGGTGGCCCCCACAACCATAATCTCATATGGGAGGTTCGTGTGTGGTGGCCCCCACCTCCAACCTCCCCTTGGAGGATTCAACCACCAAAATAAAAATAAAGTTAACACTTTATTTTTAATCAATTTAATTAAAAACACAAAAATCTTACTTCTATTCTCATTAGAACGCAACTGCAGTAAAGTTCTCACTAAGCAATCACCGACACTGAGAGCTCAACAGTGCCCTCAAATTTCAATTCAGAGCACCGGTTCAAATGTTATAAAATGCCGCAGGAAAGATTACTTCACATTCCTGAAAAAATGTTCGGAAAATTATTATCAGTCACCCTCTACCCGCGTCGGTCGAGGTTATGCTCTACCTAGATGAATAATGCCCCAATAAACCCAAAAGTACTCTCAATGTTCCAATACGAGTTACCATTTAAATGTTAGGAATTTTACAATAAAATAATTGTCACTTAATTAGTTTATTTATGTCCAAAAATAACCTTTTCTGGTGGCCCTCACCGACCCAAGTTAGTATCTTCTTAATGAAATCCTACCCTCCTGAGTTCAGCAGTGGTCTCGGTTTTTTAATCCGAGTTAACATTTGTGAGTTATAAACATTTTAATAATAAAATAACTTTAATTATATTATTTACAGTTATTCCATTTACGGGTTTTCTCACATGAGGCCCGCGCCGACTAAACTAACGTCATGCATAAGGAAAACCTGCCATTTTGAGTGTAACGGTTGCCTTAGACTTCTAATATGAGTAAATGTTTAAGTGTTATTCCACTTTTTCAAGAAAACTGCTTACGTGCTTTAACATAAACATAAAAAACATCGAAAAATCATTCCGGGCACTCCGGGCCCCGGAATCGCGTGCTGTCTGATTTTACAGACTCATAAAATTCCAATGTATTTAAGAAAAAAAATTCCATGGAATTTATGGGTCTTTTCAATATATATATATATATATAATATAATCCTAAATATAATATGTATATAATATAAATAAAAAATATAATTACAAATATATCTCTATAAATAAATATTTATAAATTTATAATTATATTTATTTATAATTTAAAATATAAATTTATAAATACATTTATTTATAATTGTTATTATTTGAATATGTATATATTTATTTATAATTTTTAACATATAAATATATATATATAATTATATAAGCGTATATCCTTAATTATAAAAAAATATTTATAATTTGTTTAATACAATTTAATAATTATATATATGTATATATATATATATATTTAAAAATAAATAAAAATAATTATATATTTATAATTATAGATAAATATATATTTATTAAATATGAATTTATTAGTTATATGTTTATAAAAAAATTTATACACTATTATTATAAATAAATATATATTTATAAATATGATAAATTAATTTATGAAATATATTAATATATTTATCTATATCTGTATAATAATAGATTTAGAATTTTGTAATTATATTTGTATTTTTAAATATAATTATAAACAATCTCACATTTTTAAATTTATATTTATAAATATATTTTCAAAATTGTAATTATTTATTTTTATATGTAATTATAAATAAATAAATATATATAATTATTAATATGGGAGGTATGAGAATAGAGTGCCACTCGAAGTGGCGCCCCTGCGCATTAAATTGATATCACCACTTCAAGTGGCGCAATTGTGACCCATTTTTCAAGTAAAAAAAATCTAGACCCATTAAAATAAAAAAAAATCAAATGCCCCTGATACCCAATTTACCGCTTCTCAACCTATCCATGCCTAAGATTACATTAAAACCATTCATCTCAAAAATTGTGATGTTCCCCACATAGTTGAAGCTAGAAAATAACAGAGGATAATAAGGATAGATATGGATATGATATACATTCATTCCAATGGGTTTTCTAATATGTAGAATCTGAGAATTGTACCGAACCAATAATTCTAAACCAAAAACCACTTGGGGAAATATAAATGTATCAGATGACAATTTATCAAACAAAGAAACACGTATAGTAGGAGAAATCATGATCAAACCTCGAACTATCATGGGTCCATATGCCCATTTAGTTGAATCCCGATCAACCACATAAGCCCTACCAGTAACCACTATCTAATGCCTCATAGGAACACAAGTAACCATATTCATCAACCCTTATGGGGTCTTCACTTACTATTGTGGTCATGGGTTAGTATTTTAAATGTGTATTTATGAAGTACTATCATAGAATCATTTCAGATGTTTGGTCTTGTCACACTAATGAAAATTATTCATAGAAAAAGCATATTTATTGAGAAAGTATCCCTTCCTTCCACATTTATATCACTTAAAAATTTCATACCACTAAAAAGAGTCGAATAACCATTGCTCTTCTCAGAATTTTGACAATTTCCCTAAAATCCCTCCCATGAATTCCTCTTCTCATTCCAAGAATAAATAATCGGGACCACACTATATAAATTGCATATCAACACACTAATAGTAGGAAGAATAAATGTAGCCCTATTTTCCCAGATTCATTTCTATATCATTAGTTCCTTATAAACAATTGCAGCATTGTTCATCAGATCGAAGTTCATGGATCTTAATTTTCGATCTGGATTAAGATTGATCTTGAAAATTCTATCATTATAGGCCTCATTACTCAATATAAGAGTATTAAAAATAATTTACTTAGTTAAGTGTGCTGAGTAGGTGGATAGTAGCATCGTCCCCTGCTGGAGCACTATGAACTCATAAGCATGATCCAACATCAGTGTAATAGTGATGAACTCATCGAAGAAGGGAACCTTAATGGTCACCCATGTAATTATTTTACATCTTCTAGACTAGAGAATGATATACCATTATTTTATAGTAGTTTTTTGGAGCATAAATGATGCATGCTTAACATTTTATCCCTCTAGGGTCTCCACCATGTCAATGATCCTCTAGAAAAACCACATCTTTTCCTCCACATTTTACAGGCCTCCAGTGCCCTAAAAGGGCTTGGAATGTAAAGCCTGGATGTCACACATAGAATCAACCAATGTCGGACATCCCCTATCCTCCCTGAACATTCATTAGAAATAATTGTTCTGGATAGATTGGTTTTATAACTTGACCCACCAAAGCAACAATAGAAACATGCTTAGTTTCACCCTATTGTGCATTTGGTGGTGAAACTAGCTGAGTAAGATATCTATAAGGGGAAATTTCCATGAAATTATTGAACAAACCATTGTGAAATCCAACAAATTAAATGAGTATACAATTAATTGATTCTAGGTTCACATAAGTGTTTAAAATAATGATCAACAGAAGTGTCTACACCCAATAACTAGACACAACCCCCCTAATCACAATTCCAGACCCAAGACAAACCTCTTGTACATAACCCTTTTTAATAACCAGAAACACACACACACACACACTCAATCATAGAATACGCTAGCTCAAATAAAATAATGCAAGAATAATTTATTAAATGAATATATCATAATTTATGCAGACATTTAATTATTTTGGCTCTATCCAATGTACGAAACATGCATATGTAATGTGATCGTACAATTATAAAAAATGTATAAATGCCCAGTAAATACCATAAATAATTATACCAACATCATGTTCTTCACCCAAGGAAAATTTAATCAATGATTATATTGAACAACTAAAATAAATGTCAATATATTATTGAAATAGTGAGGTCCTCTATAAAGTGTGACTCAAACATTAAAATAGCCCCCTACTGGAGTCCCATACACAATCTCAAAATATGAGTTTAGCGACGTTTTAAACTGATGATAAATTTTCCTCAATTGATTTAAAAAAAACCCACTAAATTGTGTGTCAGACTTTATTTTGTAGTGTTTTTTCGAAGCTAGAAGAGAATAATTATATGGTGGTTTCAACCATCACTAAATTAAAATTTTAACTTTTTTTATTTTTTTAAATTTTTGTATTAATTTTATTTTAATTTCATTAAAAATAATTCATAATTTATTTTTTTAATTATTTTATTATTTAATAATTTTCCAATTCCCATAATTAATTTATTATTATTATATTATTAAAAATATTTTTATTTTACTAATATTAATATTTTAGTATTCTCTTAATTATTTTATTATTCTTGTAATTATTTTATTAATATTTTATTATTTTATTATTATGCTCATGTAGATGCACATGTATGCATATGCCACATATAATAATTATACCTTGGGTGAGATTTGAGTGTTTACCTCATGTTTATTTTCCAAAGACTTTACCACTCCAACAAACACTTCATGTGGTTCATAAAAAAAAATTAATATTCTTATATATATATTTATAGAAAATTGAAAAATATATATATAAATAAATAATAAACAATAAAGTAATAAATAAATAATAAAAAAATAATTAGAAATAAATAAATAAATAATAATAATTTAATATTTAATTTATAATAAAATAATATTAAAGTATTAATAAAATAATAATAAAATCAAAAGAAATTAATAATAAATGTATTGACAATAATTAAATAACAAATAAAAAATATTAATTATATAAAAATTAAAAATATATAAATAATAAAATAATAATGAAAAATTATTAAATAATAGATCAATAATAAATGATAAATACCAAATAAATAACAAATAAATAACAAATAAATAATAAGTTAATACTAAGATAATAAATAAATAAAAAAACTAAATAGATAAATTAATGAATAAAAAATAAATAAATACTAAGTAAATACTAAATATTAAATCATAAATCATAAATCAAAAATCAAAAATGATAATGGATAAACAATAAATAAATATTAATTATTAATAAATATAAAAATAAAAAATAAAAAATAAAAATCGAATAAAAAATTAAAATGAAAATATTAAATAATAAATAAATAAAAAAAATAAATAAAAATAAATAAAAACTGAATAAATAATAAATAAAAATAAAGGAATAATTAAAAAATTCTTAAAACATAATTAATTAAATAAGTAACAAAATAATTAATAAAATAATTAATAATTAATTAATTAATAACTAATTAATAATTAATAAATATTTAATAAATAATTAAAGAATAATCAATAATTAAATAATAAAAAATAAATAAATATAGAATAAATAAATAATAAAAGAATAATAAATAGATAATAAATTAACAATAAATGAATAATAAATAAATAATGAATAAATATCTCATAATAAATAAATAGTAAATAGTAATTTAATAGAAATTTACTAAAATATATAAAAATATAAATAATAAATCAATAATAAATAAAAATTTAAAATAATAAATACTAAATAATAAATAATAAATAATATATGAATAGATAATAGATAATAAGTAATAAGTAATAAAAAATAAAATAACAAAATAATGAAATAATGAAATAATAAATTGACATATACATCTATTTATATATATACATATATCATAATTCAGATAAGTATATATAACACATTTTTATATTAGACAAATTTATTTAAACACAGTAAGATATAAAATTATACACGAATATATATATATATATATATACACACACAAGTATATATAAATACCTCTATATATATATTTACACATATATGATATAGAAATATATAATCACAAATGTGTATAAATATTTAAAAATGTTAATAAATATACGAAAATAACCATAAGTTCATATTAACTAATATATATAATTGATAATAAATTACCAAAATAGGGGAAATCACAATAATTTCAACACCCTCAAATCAATAGTAATGTAAATCAATGGAATAAAGTCATACATGACATAAAAAAGCATATGAAGATGCTGTTAAACAAAGAAAAAATCTCATTGAATATGTACGGTATATATATAGATATACTTATTTTATATTAATATTTACTTACATATATTAGAATTAAATAAATATATATATATATTATCAATACACATGCATTTGTATATATTAAAATTATTTAGATATGTAAATATATATATTTATATATTTTTATTGATATTCATTTATATTCTATATTTAATAATAATGATATATTAATATCAAAATACATTTATGTATGATGTATACAGACAATATTTGTGAAACACATGTACATATTTACATTTCTCAATCACACAAAAATATTCAAATATGTATGTATTTATTTAAATATATCGGAATATAGAAATAAATATATATATTTATATATTTTTTGGCGAACACTTGTTTATATATAATCATTAATTGTACCGATATATATATACGAATTAAAGTATTTTAATACGGTAAATAATATCAATAGTTATTTATTTTAAAGAAAATGAATAAAATTTAAGTATTTCCATATGGTTTATATGTTTAAAAATCCATTTATATGTTAATATGTTTTCATAAATTGATTTATAATAATTAAATATAAAAAAATCTGCATATATTTCAATATAAATAAATCTAAATTGTGAAAAATAATAAAAAATCAAAACCATAACATCAAAATGAATTTAATCCTTAGGAATAGATTTAGTCATCACTGAAAAAATATAATCATACCCCCTTAAACAAGGATAAAATTCCATCGAATGATAAAAAATTGGGATGCCCTTGCCACCAAATCAATTTTATAGGCCTTTAGGGCCTCTTTTGACCTTATTAAAATAATGACTTGTGTCCCCTCTAACAATCACGACATTGATCTAATATCAATCTTCGATTTTTTTGTGGTAGAGCCAAAATAGATTCCTAGATCAAAAGTTATGGTTGTTTGAATTTCATATTCGTTTTCCTAATTTTCATGAAACTATAATATTTTTTATTATTTTAATTATTACAATATTTTAATGTAATGATTTTTAGTTTATTTCATAATATTTAATTTGACTGGTTGTGGTGCTAAAATGGAATCATGGATCAAATGTTATGGTCATTTTATACGGAAGCTTGATTTTCAATTAATCGAAGATTTGTTTCAAGTTACAAATTATTATTAACTAATAAATATAAATATATATTAATTAACACATTATAATTAATTAAAATAATAAATAATACACTATATATGATATTAAATTAATAATAAAAAATTAATTAAATATATTTTGTCCTTTAATTTTCTGGATGATTTATTAAAACCGTTGGTAAAAAATATTTATATTTCATTTAGGGAAACAATAATTAAAAAAATATTTAAAAATATTTTATGATAGTTTTTATTACAGCCACAAAAAAACCAATGATAAATCAATGTTTTCCAACAGTGAAACTATCCAATTGCATGTCCACCCTTTCCCAAATCATGGAAATGGGATGAAAAGGTTAAAAACCTGGTTCTCAGATACTATTTTTTAGCACCCATACCCAATCCACTTATTTTGATATAGAGTTTAGGATGACCATGTTCATGCCTCCCTGTATCCAAGATGTTATTGGCTAGTAGTGAGGAACAAAAGAATAACATGGGGAAACTATTCCTTCAATACTAGGTAAATATTTGAGTACAATAATGGAATGGAAAACAGATATATCAATAAAAAATAATTAAATAAATAATCATCATATGAGAAATAATATACAAAAAATTAAAACCCATGCGATATGAATATGGAAAGAAAGACACATGAATAAAAAATTATGAAACTATCCAATGTATTAAGAAAAACCACTATAAAAAAGTAGCACGAAATATTTATCTAAAATTATATCCATAAATGCATATACCCTCTAGTTAAACTATCTCAAACTTCCTCCATGGGGACATTAACCTTAACTAGATCTATGGTCATGAAATCATTATGTGAATCAAATTTCTTGAGTATCATGTGATTTCTTGACTTAGTTTGACACCACCAATAAATCGTAACATAAGTGAATAAGATATATTAGTGCATTATATGAATGTAAACATAGTAAAAATATGAAAATACATATCACATAAGCATAATAATATATACAAGATCTATAGGGATGAGCTCTACATACTTCATCCCCATGTCATATGGAACATTAACTAGCTGCCTGACACATCACCCTTAATAAGATATTTTAAAAAACATGTCTGAAACATACCCATTGACAAGATATTCCAATTCACTATTAAATCCCATATAAAACATCCTTATTGGGGGATAATCAATTATTCTCAATCATCACCCTCAAGTAAAGAATAAACAAGAACCACACATATTCTATAGGAGAAAAACTAAAGCTAAATATCACATTAAATCATGAATTTATCATTATCATTACAATCCACATACATGCCACACAAGTATATGTCTTTATCCTACACATGATCAAATCATTTTCTCTATATAATATTTCGGTCACACCTAAATACACAAGCATTCCAATAATCATTTAAATACCCGATATAAATGATGTGATAAGGCTAAGGGATTTATAACTTTGTGGAAAAAATGATTTAGGTAGAAAGGGTCATTGATTGGGTCAACAGACAACCATCTGATAATAGATTAAAATCCAAATCCGGCATGATTATAATTATAGGTCTATGATTTGGGAGAATCCAAATCCTAAAGGTATGGAATGAAATCATTTACTATAGATGATATATTTCTGATAATAGTTTAGGTCTGATTGATGTGCGGACTACAATTCCATGAATACTGATGAAAATTATATGAAATATGTAAAAATCCATTATTATACCACAAAAATATCTTATATATAATCAATAAATCTATTATATAGTTGGTTTTGATCAATATATGAGAAGTATGTTAATCCAAAACAATTAAAAATTCACAAGATTGGAAACACATGATATATCTGTAGTTTCGGTGTCGAATAAAGGGGACAGAAGTGAAAAAACTTGCACAAAATTTCTATGGAGGGATACTAGGTCATTGGGGAACTATATAGAATGATATAAGTATAGAAAAAAGAGTATATGTTAGTTTTCAAAAATTATGACTATAATATCAACATCCTTAGTGGTCCTCAAAAGATTCCACCGACTAGCTGGGGGACATTAGAAAAATATGGTTCTTCCTTGGATCTATATGAATTGCAAGTGGGAAATTATTAAATTGAAAAGTTAGATCACATCCACCATCTTGGCATCATTCTTTGTCTGAACACCTGGATTCATATAACCTACCTATAAACACATAAAAAGGAGAATGAAAACTATATACAAGTTGACACGAGGCATACTATAAATAAAAGTGTCACAACATAGAATGAAACCAAAATAATAGATTAATAATTTAATAATAATTTATAAAGAACAATTAATTATAAAAAAATAAAATTAACCATCATGTATTGTTACAAGAAGTGTTATATCAACCATAAAATCCCTTTTCACTGAGGTTTATAATTATAAATACACGTAGAGATACATTATTATTTTATTGAATTTTAATTATCAAAAAAATTAAAACATTTATTTCACGGATCCACTCATTAGATTTGTCCAAAATTGTTAATAAGATAGTTGAAATCACTTGTTAATAATTAACTTGGAAACTTGGATCAAGTCTTTAAACACTATTAATTTGGGAACACTTTAAGTGTATATGGATATAAGTATTGGGTCAACAGAATATTTGGGAATCTTTATTATTGTCACTCTTTCACATCATCCATTAATTTAGAAATAAAATTCATTATATAAAAAATATACAACAACTATCTCATCAATTTTCATATGAAAATAATTTAACATACCCATTAACATCCAATGCACTTTGATTTACTTTATAGATTTCTCCCGAGTCTTCAAAATCTCCATTGATTTTTTAATTTTATGAAAAACTATTAGTTGTATATGTTGTATAGGAATCCTTTACAAAATAGGGGATGGCCTATAAAAACTGATCTTTTAAAATCCCTAAACACTAGGAAAATACCTCAACAAAAATCAATAAACCTTGAACTAATAGACCAACTCAAAAACCCAATTTATTATAGTAAAAAAATCATGAAAAATTTAAACCTCAAAAAAACCATTTGAAAAAACAGCGAGTGTATCCTATTGATAATTGATCATTACATCATCATGGCATATAGATCTTATGAGCTATTTGATTACTCAACCCAAATAATCAATGTTAACATTCCATCCAATTTTATATCATTAATGTTCAATTAATAATTACAAAAGATTACCGAGATCCAAAATTATTAATTTACTAGAAATATTTTTTGAAATTTCCCCCAACAAATGTGACTAATAAAGTCAATGGGGATATTTCCATGTAGTCTAACCTAAAATATACATCACGTATACTCCTCACCCTTAATGTTTTTTCCTCACTATCACTAAAATCCTTAATAAATAAGACAACCTCTTATATTTATTCATTAGTTAATCCTTGAGTAATTGATGGGATAAAAAATATATCATCCACATAATAGATATGAAATGTCTAAAGGAATGAGGGTTTAAACCAAAAATGACATGAATTAACATGATGAATACATCAATGGATTAATCATGATGAAAAATTATTGACTAAATAAAAAGAATAAAATTACTTAGAATATGATCTCTTATATTAGAGACACCATGATTCATCCCTGAAAAACCATATATTGAGACCACCATATGACTTCATATATAATACAACCAGTCACATATCATATTCCTCCAATTTCATCCAACACTAAACACTATAAAAATAAAATACAATTCCAAAAACATTTTTGGATGAAACAAAATCATATACACTAATGAGGAATGTAAAAGCTAACTCAATATGACACTGATAGGTCAATAAAATCTATAATGTGGGGGTGTTGTGATATTATACACATATGGTGAGACAATATATATTAAGAAAAAAATATCAATGAAGAAAATCCAAAAATATAAAACCACGTTCTATCGTAGTATCATTAATATTTAAAAAAGTGTAAAACACATATAGAATTAATCGCAATCACATATCAAAATCTTTTGTATATTTATTTAAATATATTATCAAATAACTCGGTCTTTATGATATGATTTGGTTACTTTAGATTAATAAATATATGAAACACACTCTTGAAGTGTGGCAATTAACATCATAGCCACTTCCTTTACATGGTAAAATTAGAATCAAATTTGAACTTATTTTCCTATTTGATTCATTAAAGTACATTAATACATTATATCGAATTAAAATCTTATTCTTTTCTATTTTGTTGAAATCATTGGAAAATATTATTTTTTGATGTCATTAAAATATATTTTTATAAATTTCAAGTGAATGAGTGATTTGGATATAAAATCCATTCTTGGACATCCCATAACATATTATATTAAATATTATATTAATGTAAATTTAGATTCATTAATAATAAAATACATGTTCCCCAAACATCACCTTTTAAATCAAAAATTGAAATTTAATTAAATTTGTAAACAACTTACACCCTTGAAAAATCTCTATAACCTATTCTAGTTGTCTCTCATGATCTGGATTTAATCTATAGTTAATAAAGATATAAGTCATTAATATAAAAAAATATCAAGATACTTTTGGATGATCTGAAAACATAAATACATTAAATTAATAGGAATGTTTGTAACAATTAAATGAATACCCTAAAACACATAATATAAATAGGAACACCAAAATTTCATATATGTCGGGACCAATTTAGCTGATGAAGGTTTTTAGAAGATAGAAAATATATGTTTTACAAATGTGTGGTCTTTTTCGAGTAATATAAATAAATTCACTTTGTAGAAGATTAAAATTTTACTAAATAACATATTTATAAAACCGATTTGGAAAATATGACACACAACATTTATGAATGACAATCCACATGACAAGAGTTTTTCTGAAATAAAATGGTAGTTGGATCATCCAATCATATTAAAGCCAATTGTATTTAGGCGCATTGTAATTAGGTTTGATTGAAAATAAATATTTTTCTTGATGATAAGAAAGTTACAATATGTTCCTTAATAATTCATATCACTCTATCATGATCTTCAATGTAATAAATATTAGTAAGGAATTCATACATGCAAGCTGATGTTTATAGGAGAAATTAATTCATGATATAAAATATTTTCAGTCTCATATTATCGGTGTGAGATCACTGTATTCAAAAAATTTTGAAACCTATATGACTTGAAGATAAAAAATTGTGTATCCATAATTATTGAAATCTTAATTGATAATAATAATGATATAATTATTAAGTATATTAAAAATGACAGAAATCATAATGGAGAATCAGAATGACAGAAAACAGAATGGTGATCCAGAATCATACTGGAGTTCAATAAAAATAATAAAGGGTACTCCAGTAAAATATATATCCATATATAAGGTAAATTTGAATGTTTTAAAAATAAATACAAAATTTAAGGGATTAAAAGGGACTGAAAAAGTTCAAAATAAGGATTTGAGATTTAAGGAAATTTGAAGATTCAAGAAATTTGGAAAAGTGATAACCTTTTCAAAATACATTTTAAATTATTACATTATGAATTTTAATGGAGGAGTATACAGTGTGTATTATATAACATTCATTTCTCATGTAAGAGGATATATAAGATCCTAAATTCTAGAAAGAAAAACTATATGGATTTTTCATTTTGGAAGAAGTTAGATGTATTGAAGTAGATGAGAAAAAAATTGTATATAGTTATTTCAGAAATTTTATTTGGATATTGACAAAGGGAATCAGACTAGGATTTACCAAATAATGTTATAATAGAATTATAAATTTTTAAAAGGTATTTTGAGGGAGAAAGATTTACATATTAAACAATAAAAATAAGAAATCAAATTAGGGAATCAGAGTCGGATTTCCATTATCATAATAGATGTTTTTATGATTTGATTCAGTGGTATTTTGACAGAGTAATATTTCCATACTGAAAAATTAGACCGGGAAATCTGAATGGTAAATCGAACTATAAATTCGTTATGATGTTTAGGAAGTTCCTTCAAGATTCTAGTTAAGAAAATACATAATTTTTTACAAATATCATATTTGTGAAAGTTAATCAAGAATCACTATAACATGATTGATACAAAAATAATATTCCATATTTTCATGATACATAGTTCACATAATCATTTGTATTAAATAAAGTGGTAAACATGTGTGAGTGTATATCCTACTTGTTTTATCCACCAAAAAGGATTGTTTCTAAAGGACTGTATAGTAATATAATATTTTAAAAAAATAAAAAAGACTAGATACTCTTGTTGAGTATTTAAAATTGTAAATTCATATGTTTCTATAGATGTGTTATTATTTTATTTTTGGAAATAAATTAAATCCTAAACATGAGGTGAAGACAGCTTCAAAAATAAGAAAATTTAAAAAATTCTCATTAATTCACCCCTCCCCCACTTAGTGATATTGAATCCTAGTTGTGTAATCTCAATTGGTATTAATGCCATGGTCCCCTTCATTAAAACTTTTTTGATGTTTTTAAAGAGATGTTGTGATAGGGAAATTGAATTGTGTCAACAATAAATGCATCCCACTTTTCAATGGTAATAACTATCATATCTAGAAAGAGATAATGTTTACTCATCTTACGTTTCTTAGGTATAACGTTCTTTAAGTTACAATATATGGATTTCCTCATATTTTGGTCAATCCTTTTCATAGACTTATTTATAAGAACAATCTAGAGAATTATAGAAGTGAGAAAAATGCATTACTCTCACCACCTTCTCAAAGTGTGTTTTCTAAAGTGAATGGTTTTTACACATTGAATGTTATATTGGAAAAGCTAAAAAACATATACAATGGAAACAATAAAATGAAGAAGGAAAAAGTAAAATTACGGATGTTGAATTATGAAGATTTAAAAATGGGTGAGTATAAATATATTGGGGACTTCTTTACCCGGTAAATGATAAAATTTTAACTATCAGATTTCCTATTGAAAATATGGAGCATTCTACAATTGTTTAAAATATATTAAAAATCAATTTAGATAAGTTTGATGCTAATGTTTTTGCATTTGAAGATAGAGACACTAAAACATTATCAATTTATAATTTTCATAGGACACTCAACACTTATGAAATAATAATGGAGAAAGCTATGAAATTCATTAAAATGTTTACAGAGAAATATATTTCAAGGCTTCCAAGAAATAGAAATAAAATGAATATTCCTATTAAAGAAGAATATAGTGGTTCTAATTCCAAATATTATGTATGTGATATATTTGATGTAATTTTATCCTTGTTTTCTAAAAATTTTAGAACATGTACAAGTAAATACAAAGGGAAACATCCCCTAAAGTCTTTCGAATGTGGAGATATTGGGCACTTTGTGGTGAATTTTCTACAAATAAAGAACAAATAAGGTTGTGATGATGAAGAAATAAGGTCGAGAATGTTGTGGATGAAATATGATGATGAAGATAAATATTTTTCTATAGGGAAAGATAAAAATTTATTCAAATATTAAAAAATAATATTTTTTCTAAATATAAAGAGTTATGTGATAGTGAAGCTGAATCAAAAAAATATTTTGTCTGAGAAAGTTGAAAATAAATTTATTGCATCAATAAATAATGAATACATCAGACTTAGTAGTTTCAAATAATAATAAACTAAACATGAATCGTATTTGAATGTAGAGTTGAGAGAATATATGAGACAAATTAGAAGGCTTGAGAAGGAATATAAGAATATGATAAATAAAAATTACTCATCATAAAATAGATAATGTTTTCTTCATTAAAAACTAATTTGTAAAAAGAAATTGATGATTTGAATAATTATATTGAGAAAGAAAATAATTGTAATGGACATATAGAAGTAAAGGGGAATGAAAAAGAATAAGAGTTGGAAATTTTCTAAAAAACATTCAAAAGGTGATGAGAGAGGTGAAAGTTTTAAAAACACTTTCTCTGGTGTTGGTGAATATTATTGTAAGGAGGAACCTGAAAAGGATAAATAGTAACCTATAAAGGTTTATAAGAATGACGACGAGGATTTATATAGAATTATATAAATGTTTCTTAATATTTTAATGTTGGTAATGTTATGTATATGTCCAAGACCAACAATGTTGTGAAGTCAGAAGTTTCTAAATATCATGAGTCCAAATTTTTTTATAAGCATTAGGATTATGAAAAAAATCTATTCCATCTAGTTCTTGTTGGGCTGGTATAAAATATGACCCGAAGAATAATGATTCATTTGAAAATAGAGTAGTGAGTGGTCAAAAAATGGTATATTAAGAATGTTTCTGATAAACATACTCACAACAATTGTCAATACGATAATATAAAAGAAAAATACTCTTTCTATTGGGAATTTTAAGGTATTATGATGGATTCAGATAGTCAAAAAATATGTTTTGGTTCAAATAAAACCATTAATACTATTCCATATCTTAAGGATTGAATGTTTTAAGGGAGATTTAATTCTCTCAAAATTGGATGTTTGAGAAGAATGTTATGAAAAACCCCAAGAAAGTTAGTGTGAATGTTCAAAATAGGTTCCAAAAACTATAAAATATTTTTGAATTATGTGAAAAACCATGAAATATAAATAATGGTTGTCTTTTTTTACCATCAGAACATAATTATCCTAGGAATTTTATGAATCTAGCGATGAATAATGAAAAGGTAAATGAAAAGAATCTTGTTTTTGAAAATGTTTTGAAAGCTATAAAAGGTGAATGAACATGGAATCTTAATAGTTGGTGTTCTTTTCATATGATAGAATAATTAACATTTTTTATGAATGTGAATTACATCAATGAATGAAAAATGACATTTGGATATTATTAATATACGATAATCAGGGAATTGGACAAGCCATCATTGGGAAAGAAAAGATAAAATACATGAAAAATTTATAAGTTGATGGGTTGAAGCATAACCTGCTGAGTGTTTGAAAGCATTTTGATGATGATAAAAACTTTAAGTTCAGATTATATTGGTTTGTTGTGAAGAGTGTGGAAGATGAAAATATAGTTACAAGTGGCCAATGTTAAAAAAGAAACATGCTCCATGTTGGTGAAATACAATACTACTCTTACTTGGGAATGGTGGAATAGAATTAGTTGTGGAATAACATGCTATAAAACATGTGATAGAGAAATAGTAACAAGTTATTAATTTGATAGAGTGTTAGATATATTCTTGATATGTCAAGAATAAAATATTGGTGTTTCACTATTTGTTAGAAATGAAATATTACAAATTATGTGCATAATAAAGTTAAAATTTATTCAAAATGACCAATGGAATGGATTCATTCAATATCCATGAAAAATAAGAAAAAAAAATAAACTATTTGAGATAAGTACTTCATCACATTCAATTATGAATTTTCTCAGATTATGTGTGTTATTTATATTTAACATAAGTCAGATGCTCTGAAAATGTTTAAGAGTTAAAGGATGAGAGATGAGAAGGAATGTGAGTATTCTGTGAAGAATATGAGATGTAATAATAGTGGCGAGTATAAGAATAAATAATTTGAATGTTATCATGAGGATTATGGAATTGGACATGAGTTCAATTCACCGTATAATCCTCAACAAAAAATGGGGTTACTGAAAGAAAGAACAGATGTTCAGTGGAAATGAGGAGAACTATGTTACTTTAACATAACCTTTGTCCTTACATATTGAGGCAATCCATGAGTACTTATATGTATATCCAAAATAGATTTTTCTATTTTCCATGTTAGGATATGAATCTATATAAAATTAGTTTTGATTAAAATACATTTTTGAAACCCTTATGAGTTTTTGGGATCCCATGAATCTTAAAGAAAAAATGTGGAAACCGTGGAATGTTTGACTGGAGAGGTGAAGATTAAATATTTATTAAATATTCACTAAAATTAAGTGAATACATGTTTTTAATCAATAAACAAGAATAATATTTCATTTGGTTGATTTGAATGTTCTGAAAAAAGATGAGGAGGATAAAATTAATCATTTAGATAAGGAAATTGATAGGGATTTGGAAAATGTTGTTATCGTTTCTGATAAGAATACATATTACTATAATCTTACTAAAGAATAGTACTTAGACTCGTCTATTTCAATTGATGATGATGAAACTTAAATAACTCATCCTAGGATTAGTATGATGGTAGAGGCTTAGAATATTTTGAGTGATAATTATTAAAAGGTTAAAAAAATAATAACATTAAAAGTTGTAACACATACTTTATTGTTTTAAAAATTAAGTCCAAAATATGTGAATGAAACATTTGAGAATAAAGAATGGTTCAGTCTATTAAAAAAGTACATTATTATATAGATTTTAATGATACTAGGAAACTTCTTCAAATGTCGTATAAAAAATGATATTCTTAAAAAATAGGTTTTCTGGAATAAGATAAATAAAGAATATGAAGTGATAAAAAAATATTACTATAAAAATGTTTCTCACAAAATGAAAGAGTTGATTTTGATGAGCATTTTCCTCTTGTGGTATGATTAGAAACAATAAAAATATTTAATGTTATTTCTATACAACGAAGTTATAAATTTCTCCAAATGGATGTTATGTCCACATTTATGAATAGGGATATTGATGAGGAAGGCTACATTTAACAACCACGTGGATTTGTTCTTGGTAAATATGAACATTATGTATTTAATAAGAATAAAACCTTTTATGGGATACAAAATACGTAAGTGCGTGAAATTTTAAATAAGATTATTTTACAAGGAATATCTGTTTCAAGAAAAGAAGATTTGATAGAAAACTTCACATCGAGGGAATTTATAAGTTTTCCCTCATCATAATTGTTTATATGGATTACATGATCTGTGCTAGGAATGATGAATGAACATGTAAATTATTTTACAAAGAAATGAGAAGGTTTTTTTTGGTGATTTAAATTCTTGGATAAAGAAAATACTTTATTGCGTTAAAAATTTTATAAAATAAGAAGCATATTTTTATTTCTCAAAAAAGGTATACTGAAGACCTTCTTAAAATGTTCAGTATAGAAAATTTGAAACCATTTTCCACTCAAATATTTGTGGGAAAAATTTGAGTAATGATGGAAAAGGTAAATATGTTTATCATAAAATAATTTGAATGATGATTAAATGTTTTTTATATTTTATTACCTCAAGTCTTGAAATTGTTAACAATGTTACATTATATCAAATATTTTGGATTCCTTCTAAAGAATAACATTTACATACTAGAAAAATAAGTATTCGATACATCAAAGGCACAAAAAATTTCAGAATCATGTGTGATAGATAAGAATGTATTGATATGTTTTGGTATTTAGTTATTGATGGGGCTGGAAATGTTAATGATAGAAGTTTCACATCTATTGTAATTTTCTTTTTGGGGGAAATTTTTATAAGTTGGAATAAAAAGAAACAAAATTCATTAACTCTTAACAAATCTAATTCGATGTATGTTGCTACCACTCGAGCTACTATACAACTTACGCGGATGGTGACTCAGTAGGATGATTTACTTGTCGAAATAATGTTACTCTTACTCTTAGGTTGTTATAATGAAAGTGAAATCAACCATACAAAGAATAAAATACAATATTCTATTTTAAAACATAATGATATCAAGTACCAATTCATCAATCAGAATTTATAAATGAATAAGGTGAATACAATGTATGGTTTTAAATCAGAACAAGTTGCTAACAGTTTCACAAAACCTTTACCGAAAGAACATTTTCATAAACTAAGGTTTCACATGGGCATTCATCCTACTTCTCATCAATTTTGAGGTATGTATAATTATTACCTATCTTATATTACATTTGTATAGTTTTGATAAGGGGGAAATTTTTTTCTTAAATCTATAAATATGGAAGCATTTATATTTAGGGATTTGTGGGTAAGCGATGAATCTAGTATGAATGTGTGAAAACTATTCTAAATGTTTGTTAAAGTATTTATCGTAAAAATACTTCTTTATTTTTGGAATGTGAACGATTTAAATAATGGATGAAGAATAAATATTTGAGAAACAATGATGGAGAAGAAATATGTGGAATAAAATATTGGGATGAATAACTGAGGAATAATGTTGAGGAATAATATATAGAGAATAAAGTCGAGGAAGAAAACCTATGGAATGAATGATGAGGAATTTTCTGATTCACTATTTTTTGATATCACAGTTTTGTTATAAATAATTAATTTTTCCTATAATGAGTTATCTCATATGGGCTTATAATTGTTGATAAGTAATCCATACCTTGAAGTTACAATGTTTAGTGATTTATGAATCTTGGTTGACGAAAAAATCCAATGGGGGAAATTGTTGGGACCAAGATCGATGGAAAATAATTTTGGAAGTAAGAAAAAATTTGATTTAAAACTATGTTGCCTTTTTTTGTAAAAGATGATAAATAAATTCACATTATATATGTTGAAAATTTTTTTTACCATCATATTCATAAATCAGATTTAGAAAATCAGACTCATAATGTTTAAGAAATTCCATAAGCATGTGATTGGGTTTTCAGAGAGAAAAAGAGATTGAATGGCTAATTGTATTCAGGCTAATCATATTCAAGACAATTGTATTTTGGTTTTATTGGTATGAAGGATGTTGCTGGAAGATAAGGAAGTTTCAATACATTCCTTAAAAATTCATATGATGTTGTCCTGATCTTTAATGAAATAAATTTCATGAAGGATTTTATACTTACAAGATTATGTTTATAGGAGAAGGAAATTCAAGAAGTCATAGATTTTTTGTCTCAGATCATCGGTTTGAGATCACCATATTCGTAATTATTTTATGTCATGATGTGTTGAAAAAATCCAAATGAGAATTAGGATAATAAAAATTATAAGTAAGAATTAGAATAGTATAAATAATAATAGAGAATCTCAATGAAAAAATGGAATGGATAATCGGAATGAAAAGAATAATAATGGGGAAACTAAATCATACTAGAGTTTGTTAAATTGTATAAATAGTTCTTAATTAAAATAGAGATAATTATTTCATGATTATTTCATGTATTCAAATAAATATCTTCAATTGATGAGATTTAATGTAATAGGAAAACATAAAAGAAAGAACCAAGATTATAATAAATTTGAATATAGAATAAATTTGATAATGTGGGAAACATTTTTAGAATCCTTATTAAAAAAAATTAGCGTGTCAATAAAAATAGGATAATACATTGATTATTCTTTAACATTAATTTCTCACATAATATGAGAGAAAATATAAACAATTTTATTAAGAAAATCTTTCTTTATTGTGTTTTGTTAAATTAGTTAGCTAGACAAAAGATGAAGAAAAGGAAATTTTTTCAGTGCTTTTATAAACCGAATTGGGAAATCAGATTGGGGAATCAGACTAGGATTTCCAAACATAAACATTTAGTGGTTTAGAATTGTTTTAGTGTTATTTTGATATAGAAATATATTTTTATTAAACCATGAGACTAGGAATTCAGTATTGGGAATCAGACATGGATTTGATGACTCGTATCGATTTTCATTTAGAATTGTTTTAGTGGTATTATGATAGAGCTATATTTTGATATTGATTAATTAGACTAGAAAATAAGACTTGAAAATTAGGCTGGGAAATGATTACAAAGTACAAAAAGTTATTTCTATCTTCTAGGTAATAATGTGATGGATTGTTTTGAAGGATCATATTTGTGAATGTAGATCAATAAGAACTATGATATGGTTGTTACAACAATTTTATTCCATCATTTTATGATACATGATAAACATTAACTTTCATACTATAAAATGGGATATCAAAGTATAAGGGTATATACTACTTGTTGTATCCACCCAAAAGGATTGTTTTCTAGTGCATTGTGTGGTATTGGACTATTTCAAAACCATACCAAGGACTATATAGTCTTTTTGAGTAGAGATCCTTGTAAATTATTGTGTTCATGTAGATGTGTGATTATTTTGTTTCCATTACGGATATAAATCTATAACAAGAGGTGAATATTTTTACATATGCAAGAAAACATAAAATAAAAAGATATCACTGGTTAATCCCCTCCCCCTATTAGGGATACTTGAATCCTAGTTTGGTAATCTGAATATACCATATAAACACTTATTTTACACATAAATGATTAAATTTATAGAACATATAAATTTTAGAAAACAAACATTCTCCCTTTATATGGAAAAATAAATTAGAAATGCATGGAAATGGATATTTATTAGTTATTATTTTCCTATTAATTTTTTTAATGTTAATATAAAATCCCAAATTACAATCTACCTTATTCGAAAAAAATATAGGTTCCATCCAAGATGAAATAGTATACCAAATAAATATATTTAGTCCAATTCTCTAATCTACATATTATATTTTTCAGACACTACTAGGGTCACATGGTAATATGATATAGAAATTTCATTCATTCAATAGAAAAATAATGGAATGTTCTTCTTCTGTTTTCAGAGGCTCCCCAGTGAAATTCCTGGAAAATATTAGGATATATATATGAACTATGATATGATGTATGATTTTACTTTCCATCACTATGGATTCAGTAAACGAAACTAATAAATAATTATAATTTCATCTAAAATATGAATAATTGGACTAATACACCTTTCATTTATGTCCCAAATTTCCTGAAAATGATATAATTCAATATTAAAAAAAATCCAAGAGGACACTTCAACCCAAATATCAAAATATTAGACTATCAATACCAAGCATAAAATTATATTTTTTCATATCATGGACTAGAAAATCCAATGAAGCTTCCAAATAACCCACTATAATGGTTTATCCTAGAAATTTTTCTCCCTGTTTAACCTTTTTACACATTGGGGTGTCATTTAAAATAGTCAATTTTATTAGATTAACATGTGAATATATGTCATGATTTGAGTGATAAATGGGGAAATTGAGAGGATATCAGTTGATATATTTTCATCATAGTATTTATATTTACACCAAGTATTGAGGAACACTAAAAAATATTATTATATCTGGTAACGTTGTCTTTATATAACTCTCCAATTATGAGATTTTTTTTTGAAAAAAAAACATTTCAATGATCATTTATTAGATTTTATTTTTTTTAGAATTTTATTTTTTATACTTTCCCATGGATATTTTGGATATTAATTATATTTCGAGAGGTTAAAAATGAATTTATAAATTATATGAAAACCTAAACCAATACATTTTGGTTAAGAAAACATATCAGAGTTAAAATAACAAAAACAACCATCTAGTGCTTTAGATGTAGAAATATTTTCAATGCCGATGGGTTTGAATTTTTTTTAAAAAAGATTATTATAAACCCAAGGATATAAACCATATTATGAATATATTCTATAAATTATGGTTGGGGATGATAATTCACAAGTTATATAGTGTGGTTCTTGAGGATTAAATGATTGAATTTAATTTCTTCAATAAGGATATTGAACCATAATAGTACTAACATGACATCATAGTCTCAAGGGAAGACACCCATTTTTTGGATTTTATGGATCATTAAAGGGTTCATCAAATTTCATGTATGTGTTTCTCATGGAAATGCTATGATGATTTAAGCGATTATAGAATTGTTATAATGGAAAATTCCAACAAAATGATGACCATAAAGCAGGATATAAGAAACTATGTCATGTTTAATTAACTACCATATTTTGGACATTGAAAAAGTCATAATTTATAATTTTAAATGAAATTTAAAATGAATGGTAGATATAGATTGGTGACGTAATTTTTTTATTAAAATATGTCTATTAGAAAATGATGTTGTAGTTTGTTTCATAACACTTTGATTTGATAAGGATGACATAAAGTTTACTTTTTTACTTAGTGAAGTGTAATAATTTTTTAATATATATACACAATCATTAATGGGAGTGATACAAATAAATAATGACCAGATTTTTAGAGAATATAAAATGTGTACACTTGATTTGTGCATTTATATACTCAATGAAGAGCATAAAAGATTGATCATAGTCTTTTACTTTCATTATAGATCTTTATTATTTTTTTTTAATTTTTTTAATTTTATTAGAGTCTAATAAAATATTATTATTCAAAAAATATAGTCCTTATATAAAAATATATATATATAATTTGAACATCATATTCGATAGTGTGACTGAAACATAACACCAAATGTAAAACATCCTAATATTTTTTAATGTAGAGATTATTGGTTTTTCCTAGAAATAAATAATTATATGGATACTACAGGTGGACACGGTTTAAGAATAGAGAAACAATGGGGTAAAAAATATAAAAAATGGCATGTAAAAATTTACTTGATAATTACCTGGAACTCAATAACGGGACATGCAGCACACATGGTTTGAGACTCCCAAGAGAAATTCTTTGGATAATTAACATTTTATTTACAAACCATAATGATGGATTTGAATAGATAATGAAAATTAATGACCAATGTTTAACCATATATATAGGAAGGGGATATGATAAATTGAAATAAAATATGTATTGGGATTTAATAATTAAAATTATGAATCATTTTTACCGAAGGTATTTTGGTTATAAGAATCATGATGCATCTACGGATTTTGTAAAATTTTAGAAGCATACAGGTATATTTTAATTTATGAGTTTTGTATACAATGAGGGGTTAATGGGTTTAATATTGATCATAGTTTCAAATTATTAAACACCTATTTTTAGGTTTTATGTGATGGTTGTCTACCAAGATTATATAAATTTTAGAGATTTTATGGTAAGTATAATTTTTTGTAGAAAATTTATTTTAGAAATAATGAATTTTCATTTTATAGACTTATGTTTAATGGTATTGGTATCCTTTAGGGTAATTATGATCCTCAATTATATTGTAATAATATACAAATAAAATTAGTGGGCATTGTAATTTTTTATTTCAAAAATAGTAAGATGGTTATTTAATGATTAATTTTATTTCAAGGATACCAGTCATTTTTTTGGGAATATGATAAGAATTATATTAAAATGATTTTAGAAAACGGAAAACCACATGCATGGTGAGAAACCATCCTGTTTAGAAAGACCACAGGTTGTGAGAATAATACTAAAGGATGATGAAGGTTTAACTACCACCATTGGAGTACATGATTTCTGAGTTAAAATGTCATTGATTTTAGATAAACAATTTAAAAATTACCCATTAATAATGAAACAATGATATTAGTTTTCAGGCTTATAGATTACTGTATTATCCATTTTACTTTTTTAAAATATTTAGAGATAGAGGGAAATGATTTTCACCCTTTTATGAATATTATGATCTGTTAAATGTGAACTTGAGAGATTTAGGCATAAAAATTTATTTTTCGGATATTTAATTATTGGAGTAAGCTATCAAAGAATAACCAATGTTTGAAATTATGTTAATTAAATAGAAAAATATAAATTATGTGCATTTATTTTTATATATATTAAGTAAAATTATTTTTCAACTTTATGAAAAGTATATTGAAACCCATATTTTATCATTTTACATTCATATCTGAAAAATCTGAGGGTCTTTAAAAAGATCATAGATGTATTGATCTGAGGATGTTAACATTCAATTGGTCATTAAAATTATTTTGATCAATGTCCATTGTCACTCTCTAAAATATTTATTCTTTCTATATATTTACACTTATTTACATGATAGTAGTGTTTGACTATGTATAATACTAGTTGTATGTTATTCCATACAACCTTTATAGTTCATTTTTTCTCTCATTAAAAGAATTTTTTATTAACCCTTTTATGATGTGGGATTTTTAACCAAGTAATCTGAAAATATAAAAACATATATAACCCAGATCAATTAAATATTATGTGGATACAATTTTTTTACTGTGGGGATAATGTAACACCCTTTAATTTTATAATATGAACATCATATTCGATAGTGTGTATGGAAAGAAACACCAAGCATATAAAGAAATATAAAATCCTTGGACATTATGATTTACATAATATTTTAAATAAATTAAATATGTTATATATATTTCAATTCACACAAAAATTATTCTACCTCATGTTACATGAATCTTTGAGTTTTTTTATCTCATATTACCTGCAAGTCCGAGTATTTTTGAAAAAATATAATATTAATATTATTATTTAATATCATTGTTATTCCTAAAATTTTGAAATTATGGTATGAATAATATTAAATAATATATGAAAATATGTATTTTACACAGATTTATTCGTTATCTATTTGTTTCAAATAATAATAATAATCCTTTAAAAAGAATAATTTTATCGAAAATTTGTTTTTTCTAAAAGACTATTTAGATGTGCTAGGCGCATGTAATTTAAAATATATTTTTAACAATTTCAGAAAAATATTTTAAAAAATAATTATTTTTGGAAATACTGATATCAAAAAATTATAAAGGGTTTATTTAGGATTTCTCAGGGAAACTTTATTTTCTGATGAACAATGAAAGTAGAATATTTTAATTGAAAAATGTCTTCTTGAATTAATAATTTACAATGTTAAATTATGTTATGAATTTTTTTAATGTAAAATTTGTTAAATTTTATATCAATTAATCAAATTTAGATAAATGGAATCATTTTAATGTTGAATTTATTTATAAAATTTTTTTAAAATTTTGATCATTTTTAATTTAAAACCCCGCTTTCTCACCACATCAGTGGGATTAATTTGAATTTTAAAATTTTCAATTATGTGAATTTAATTTAGAAAAATTTATTATATATTTTCCATCATAAAAATTTATAATTGATAATCAGGGAAAAATAGTTTTTTTCCAATATAAATAGTGAAAAGTAAATTAGAATTACCAATGTTATAGTAAAAATGAGTTTCCTACGGTTGACCTAATAAGGTGTGAGTGAAAAGGACCTAAAATATTATCTTAAATTTATATTATGATTTCATTTAGTCATTCTAAATAAATTTATCTAAAATATTGTAATTAATTTCTACTTTATATTGAATGTGACCCATAACATATGTTATTAATAGAAAGAGACAAAAAATAATCTTTTCTTACATTTAATATCTATAATTCTTTGGGATAGGGAAAAGCTAATATTTGCTTGGTTATATGTATCTGTTGTAAATATAAATTATTTTTATGTCATTATAATTTATTTTAGTTATTTTTTGAGTTGAAATAATTATTTTAAATTCGTAAAAAACACCAACAATGTAATTAATTTCTTATCAATAATATAAAATAAACGATACTAAAAATATTAAATGTGAATTAAATTGATTTAATTTTTATGTTAGAATATTTATTTAGTTGAATATATTATGTTACAAATGATTTAATGTAAAAAATTATAATTCCATAACTTTTTTCATATTTTTTTAAAAATCATTTCAATTGAATATTTACAAAATTCTCATTAAATATATTTTATGATACATTGAATTTTATTAAATTATTGAAAAAAAACCTATATTAATGTATGTTTTTTTAAATTTTAATCAATATTAACTATGTTCAATTCATTGAATAGTTTTTTTGATGACTATAATAGCTCCTAAAGAGTGATTTGTTTATCACGGTTAAGGTTAAAGCATTGATTTTACACGTTACACATATTTGTATTAAATTTAATTTCCAACACACATAGTGTTTTTATTTTATAAAATAGATATCATATTTATAATTATTTGTTTAAAAATTCCTAATAAGGATCGATTTAATTTAGTGTTAATGCATAAATTAACTAGGTTATAAAAATAGTTAGCTAAGTGGGAAACAAAAATGGTAAAATTAGGGAAACATAAAAGTTAAGGGTAAAATGTTAATAACATGTGATTTATTGTGTTTTAGAGGTTTTTAAATACCATATAATCCTTAAAACCGATTAATAATTAATTTTGGTGCCAATTGGGGTAATAAATATCTCACACTAGTTAATACCTTTTATTATTTACAAGAATGTCACACCTCCTCAACTATAAAATGTCACCCACTCTCCCTGATTATTCAAACTTTCAAACCACATTGCGTTGTCCAAAAACATAACAAATCACTTAAAAAGTTTCTTTACCCACTCCTAAAAGCCTTAGCGCTGAAATAAATTCATCCTTTTAAGGGTTTAGTACAAACATAAGGAGGCTACCCAATGGAGGGGTAATGTTATTCTACAAGAACATTAATTTTATTTCATTCTCCACTTCCTTTTATTATTTTTAATATGTGATTATATAATAATATTAGTATATTACCTATACATATATGTTGTTATATTAATTTTATTAAATAAAACCCCACAAAATTCCATAAAATGCCGTATAAAATAATCTTTCATGTGAAAGGAGGACCAATGCCTCACGAACAGATGTTGCTTGTTCATCCATTACCCAATTTCATAGTTGTGTATGATAATGGATATAAAGAATATATATGATAATTATAACATATTTATACATCTAGAGTCATTATATCATCTAGTTACCTTCCATTATTTAAGATATACGACAACCTCACTCATATGTATTCCAAACTACAACCTCCTTAAGTGATGTGATTTATATTCCACTAACACATCATAAGGAAGGTGATAAATATAATTTTAAAAATTATTTGTGATATAAATGAAATAATTTAACTATTAGTGATATATTTATAATTATGGATATTATATTTGTATATATATATCATTTTTTATTTTCTATTCACTCATGTAAAGGTGATAACATCGTTCATTTATGTGTGGACTACCGCCTTCATGATGTGATGTGACTCTAATTTCATCATTTAACCAAATGGATTATATATTAGTATAATTAATGAAGAAATATTATGAATTTGTGATGATTATTATTTTCTGTATGATAGAACTATATATTATGCGCAAGAACTAGAACATTCATGACAATGAATGGATTATAAAATAAAGAAATTAACACCCGAAATAATGAATTTTTTAATATTATTAAAAAAAGTTAAAAAATGTTATAAGAGAATCATATATGATATTATAAATATGATTTTGTTTATTTTATATGTTAATAAATTTTTTACAACAATAATATAAGTTTTTAATGAGCTTTCAACCAAAAGGAAGGGTATGGTAATAGATTTCACCTCAATATAAATTTCATTGAGATTTATTGTTATTATACACCAATTCACTTTTATGTGGTGTATGTACCTACCCTTTTCCTTGAAAGGTACTAATTCACTTATAATTCAAGGTATTATATGTTTCACCATGATTTATCTCATTCAAGGGGTTTTGACATTAATATTATCAAGTGGTAAAAGTTATCTTAACAATCTCACATTGTTTTATGATTATTAATTTTCTCTTGAAAAAATAACCATATTATGATAATTTTTCATTGGAAATTAAATTTACCTAAAATATATATATTATTTCAAAATGGAAATTACTATTTATGAATCTGTATAAATTCTCCCACATACGATTTTTCTATTAAAACATATTTGATTAACTGGGAAAATACATATATATCCATATCATTTACACAATATAGATATTTGATCATAAAGATCATTGATTCATGAATTCAATCAATTATTATATATATGAGGAATGATTTAGACTAGTAGACATTGGTGGGTTTCAGTTAATTGTAGACCATCGATGCATCAATAGTCTGATGATACAAAATCTATCCGTTAAAAAGCCTTCACATTTATAAACATGTAGTTTTAAACTATCTAGAGAATATATATTGAAAATATATATCTTGTGATGATATTTTCTAAAAATATATAGAGTTTTACCATGAATATATTATACCATATTAAGGATAGGTCTTTGATAACGTTATCATATTCCTAGGAAACATGATATCCAATAATTAAGCATTTCATTCATTAAAAATTATGTCATTATTAACCATGATATATTCACTATGTGATATTATATGGATTCATTTCAATATACGATTATATATTAAATGTTTTGAATTTTTTTATTTACCTTTCTATATTGATTCTGCCTTATCTCACAATAATATTCACGTTATGTAAATTCTATATGTGAATAGTTATTTACCTTTCCATATTGACTATTCTTATTAATTCTTGATATATACCAATATACTTAAACCTAACTTAGTATTTGAGGTCACTATTTTTTTATTTTCACTTCATAGATTCTATGAAGCTTTATATGTCTAATATATAGGGATATACAATATGTAATAAAGTTATGTTGAAAAAAATTATGTTCTAATTTTTGAATACAATTTTAATTCATGACTTATATATATATATATATATATATATATTTTACATAGATTTCTAAATGATTCAGTCCTTCAAGATATGATTCCATGTATCATATAATAATGTGATGGTTGAAGGAACAAGGTTTGGGCTACTGGGGATAAGGTCTCTACACCTTATTGATAATAAATTGAATACATTTAAATTAGGACAAAAGTATATATATGCCTGAATAAAATATCCACTTAATAAAAATATTTAGTGCACACTTAAAATATTATGTTTCCTAAGAAAATAACTTCTTCCCTATCTCTCTATAATTCTTCCTCATCATTTACCCTTTAGAGATTATATCTTTTGATATAAATATATTATAAATATTGTGATCATAATTTGAATATTTCCACCCCGTGATATTCATTTCATGTTTCTACACTAGGTAACTTAATTTGGTATTAAATATAGTTTATTATTAAAGATCAATAATTTCATATTATTTTCCACTAAAAATAATAAATTATTAATTAAATATATTAAGAAATGAATAATTCATCTTGTGTTTTTAAATTAACTATTTTACGTGATCCTGAATGATCTATGCTGGTTATTAGTTACATAGGTTTTTTTAAAGAATTATCATAGAGGGTATGAATTCTAAAATAACTATGATGTTCTGTTATTATATGCAGAATTATTAAACTTATGGAATGATGGGATGGTTCCATATATATTACCCTTAGGTATAGATGATTTTGATATAATTGATAATACTTTACACCGTCATAATGTTGGAAATGATTTTACAATAAATTATTTAAGGATTATAGAAGTAGATGTCAGATAATGCAATCTATACAATAATCACTATTCAAAATAGATTTTCATGTGTTATCAACTATAAAAAAATATAATTATGTAATTAAGAATCATTGTGATATTTATAAAGGAGAAAAAATATTTATATTATTAAAAAATAATTAATCTCATGCATTATTTTTGGAATACATATAGATAAAGATTAATCATTGGATTAGTTATTCATTATTGTAAACAAAATTTCTATCTTGATTCAGTTTTGTGGACATATTTTTAATGTATTTAACTTAGTGAATAATTTAATGGGATTCAATAATTTTTTTACTGAAAAACATATACATTAGAGGATCTATATGTGTATGAGTTTAATATTAGAAATAATAATAATATATTTATATCCAGTGAGGTGATATGTGGACTTTCCCTAGAGAAGTATTTTTTTATTTCATGTTTTTTAGAGACTCTAAATTCATGAAAACCAATGAATTAAAATGTTCTCATGGTGATGAAATGGAAGATAAAAATGTTGATATAAAATAAAAATTTCACAATCATTTTCTAATTATGGAATGATACATCACATTTTTTAAAATTTTCATTCTTTGAAACATTATTTAGTTTAAGATGATGAAAAAAATATATTTCATGAAATAACCAACATATAATGTTGTCACTATAAAAGAAGACCATGTAAATGAAATAAAAAGGACAATTCATCAATAATGAGAAATATCTTATAAATTATTGATTTTTAATCTAATTATAAAAGTGAATAAGATGTCATTGATTTTGGGGATGAATATTTTCAAGACATTACAACATAATATAATAATAAAAACTAATCATTAAGTTATATAGAACGTAGTGACGAATATTGTGATGATGATTACACACTGAAATAATTACCCTATGGAATTGATATTATGATGAATATTTAGGATAATAAAAAACATGAATGAAATGATATGTCATTGAATAAGTTTATTGACTAATAAATGAAAATATAGATGTTGAAAAAAATGTTGTGTTTAGAAGAATGATTTGATATCTCAATTCTATTATTTTTAAAAGATAAACGTTGCAGGATATCAGTATAATTTGTTTTTTTTTAAATATTGAAGATGTTTAATCCTTAGAATAAATATTTTTTGAAGTTAATATTTCATTGAAAAGATATTTATTTGTTTTAAATTTACTATTTCAATATTTTTAGATTCTTAAAAATAATTTGTGAAAGGAATCAATATAATAATGAATCTTTTCAAAAGTCCCTAATATTACAGAAAACTTATAATTGAAACTTATTGATAGAAATAATGAAATGATAACAATGTAAAAAGAGAATGAATGTTTAATTATCAAAGAATAATAATGATGTATACTTCTTTATCTAAAATATCTATTCTATATTCCAAAAATTAGAAGTATAAGAAAATAATGATTTATGAAAAGCCTAATGGTAGCCGAATTCATGATTTAAAAAAACATACATGTATTTTTGTTTGAAGAAATCATTATATTTAAGTGTAGATTTTTATTTTTAGGGGTGATGTGGTGCTTATGGAAAAATCAAATACTTTTTATTATAATTTATCTTTATCTAAATCAATGAAAATTCAATTTTATAATGATGTGGCAATAAGAAAATTTAAGAGTAGAAATATTATAGTATCTTAAAGTGGTATTTAAACTTACAAACAACATCGGCGTTCTTGATGATACTTATGGTTTCTCTAATCAGTTAGGTTATATAATTAAATATTTTATTGTATTACTACATAAGTAGTTTAAAAATGGTTACCAATAATTTATATGAGAAAATGTGATAAAAAATATGAAAAAATCATATATGTAATCCACAAAGAAACAAAATGTATAAAACTATGTTTTATTGTTACCGATTACTCATTTTACATGGTAAAAATACTGTTTTAATTGAAATTAATAAACATGATCGATATTTTATTTCCTTCTTAATTGATATCTAGATGAATTTAAAAGTAATTAGAAGCACATGATTCAGTGACATAATGTTTACTTCAAGTTATATTTTCATTGTCGATGTGTTAAGTTATAATCTCTTGTGTGTTTCTAAAATTAGTATTAATGGTTATAATATAACTTTATAATAGACAAGATTAATAATTATATTGTTTAAAGATGTAATGTTCATCATGATGGGTTAGTGAAAATATAGAAAGTATTTTTTCTACTAATAAATGAGATACTTGATATTTGAATATAAAGGAAGAAAACATGTTATTAAATTAATGAATACGTAATTTAAAATGAATGATAATAGGTAAAAATTTATTCTGTGATTTTGTAAAAAGAATTATAATCTTAATTAAAAATGTAATAATACTTTTTATGTTTCATACAAGTCAAATATAGTGAAAAAGTGAAAATATTGTCGTAATAAAAACAAACAGGACATTCGATCTTGAAATTTCAGATGTGTATTAGCCAATGATCATGAAATCCATAAAAATAGAAATTTAGTTCATTGACATAAATTATTATTTAATATACATGACTTACATTAATTTCATATTAAATTAATCATTGTATTTTTGTAGGGTTAAAATATTCTAGCGAGTTACTGAAAATCAAATAGGGTATGATTTTAAAAAGTTTCAATTTATTAATGGATTTTAATACAAAAATAACGACTATGATTCTATCGTTAACTCCATTATATAATATAGTAATATAGAATTATATTCACTTCTCAAAATACTATTATAACTAAGAGGATGAACTGTAGCCTAGTTTTAAAAGAGAGAACCCTATTATCAGGTCATGGAAAATAAAATTACTTTTGGAATAATGTCATACAACCACTCTCTATATTCACAAAATATGAATTATTTTAAAAAAACTTTTTCTACAAAACTAATGAGATGTGGTTCAATATGAATATAATCATGAATATCCTAATAGTTTTTGAAGACTAATTTTTATCAAGATAATTATAAGTCACTTTGAAAAATTATATGAAAGTTCAATTAGATAGAATACATATAAAATGTTATTATCATACTAGATTGGAGTAATTTATGTAAAAAATTATATTTGATGATAATACTGAGGAAGGTCATGAAAAATATTACATAAATCATGGTATATCATTTAATATAATAGTATATTTTGGAAAATGCTTTGAAAATTTATACAATTCATGTAACGAAGAAGGAATGGAAAAAGGTTTATATATGTTATAAATTATGAAATGAAATTATGTCATGAGAATAACACTATAAATAGGGCAAGTGGTGGTAAAAATACTAAAACATTTAGGATTTACAATAATAAAATTATACATTCATAGTATAGATAAAATTTGATAACTTTGATTAACAACAAAAAGAATGGATCTCTATTATAGAGATATAGTATAACCATATTGAGAAGAATTAAACATTGAAGTTAGTGACTTAACCTAAAGAAAAACATGACATCCATAAATTTTGGATAAGTACCCAATAATATCGTTCAGTCACACAAAGTGTGGGGGGTGAATTAGTGTAAACCTATTTTTTAAAAAATTATTTTCTTCACTTTAGTTAATTCAATCCTTTGAATATATAAATATGAATTGATAAAATACACATAAAAAAATACAATTACACTATATGAATGATATAAATTATATAGAGAATGCCCCATGATATTATTACAAATTTCACCCCAATTTTCGTGAAGATATCCATGATCTTTTCATTTCAATTCTAACTCATGTATTTTATAACTAATCCATATACATAATTAAAATAGGTGATAAGGTATCATCATCAATGAAAAAATTACATAAAGTCACAGAGTATAAATTGTAACAAAATTATGAGGAATTTACCATCCTTATACTTGAAAAATATGTCCCAATAGTTATTTACGTACTGATAAGTTCTTTATAATAGAATCATTCAAGTTGAAAATTATCCTCTAATCCTCACTAATGAATATTATCATTAGTATTATCTAGGTTATAATTACTATAATTGTAATATCTACTTCCTTAATAGTAGGTATTCCAATTCCAATGAATGATAATCTATAATTGTATTCACATCAAATTTTCTATCTAAATATTAATTAGGACCAACTTATGAAAAATAATTTATCTTCATGTTGTATACTTACTATATTCAACGAATATATTGAAAAAATTGTTATTTTTGAAACACTTGAACTTATGAATTTGATATTATACTAAATATATTCGATTTGAAATACAATTGAGCTATGACTACTATATTAAATGTATGATATAATACTACTATCTTACTTATTTCCTCAATTCTATTGATCCTACAAAACATACATTTTAGACTCATTTTTTCCCTAAATCGAATATTTTTATAGAATGTACATGTTGGTGTCTCAATCTCTATTCCAATAGTATCATAAGTTTTTTCTTTGATATATTTATTTTTTTCATTAATCGTAATTTGATTTAGATTTTGATATTATTAGAGTTATTCTTATAGAACTCTAATGCGTCACCCAAATCTGGATAACAAGTTCTCAATCTTCTACATCTCAAAACAGCCTCGCAACTTCTCACCAATTTAGCATATAAATGTCTCAATTTCCCTATATTTTACATTATAAATTATATTATTCAATATAATATATTCTCAAATACATTATAGAAATAAATTAAGATTAATATTATGGGAGAGTCATGTTAATCGTAAATAACATATTAATATTCAGAGTTAATCTCACAAAACTATGTATTCTATAAATATCACATCTTTTTATATTTAAAAATGTCTTAAACATATTTTAAATTTTCTTCTATCATTTAAAATAATCCAGATCATTTAACTCCCTCTAATTATGATTACTTTTATAAACATAAGACCTCTTATGTATACTATTTCATTTTATTTCACAATATTATTCTACAATATAATTCTTCTTGAGAATCACCAGGATATATTACTTTTTCTAATAAACATTCAAGGTTATTAGATATCATAAATTCTCATATTTATTATGATAAAAAACCTATTTAATTATAAAAACCCAATTTAAAAATCATTTAATTTATTAATGATTAGATTTTTTCATTCCAAACATTTATCAAATACTTCTTCGACCTTCTCATCAATTGGTTCTGCATGTCAAATTCTAGAAAAGAATATCTCTAGAAATTATTTACTGACCAAACCACAATCCTTTACCATTTTTATCAAAATTGACTTCCTCATCTGTGATTATACTTCTCACTACCTCACCATCTAGATATATAGCAGTTTACATTAGCAACACATATTTCCATTTTGTATCATTATGTTAGGAAGTATCGTTCCTGAAGTATAAAATTTAGATCTCTATATATTCCTAAAATAATAATATTCCCACAATAATTTAATTACATATCTAGATACACATATTCCATCATCTTCAATACTTATTCTATAATTATATCTTTTAGATATAGATTTTGGAATAACTTTTCCTAAAAAAAGATAATTATCATCATATATCTAAGTTGTATCTTTCAATATCCATTATCAAGCTTTAATAACATAAGTATGGATTATAAAAAACTTCAATAAGAATATAAATAAGATAATTATTTAATCTTCCAGCAACATTTTTAATTTCTTCTAATGAAGTCTACCTCTATAATCAATAGATATTTAAGAATATTAAGTCTCCATGAAACAACATTGTCCCTTTTTTTAATCCACATTTACAATTATAGGAATAAATATATAAAACATGAATGGATCAACTGTAAAATATATAATGGAATATGAATTTGTACTCTAAGAAGTATCTCAAACCAACGATCCCTTTAATCTTCTTTTTATGAAATGCATCATTAAACATATGGTTTTTTATTCTCCAAACCCATTGTAACAACTCATTCAACAAAACTCATTGTTGTAAAAAAAATATAATAGTATTTTTCACAATCCATTGGGTTCCTACACCCATTATATTTTTTTAATTACTATTTAAATATTCTACTCAACAATATGTCTATATGAATATTTTCTACTACATATTAACTATATATACAATGGATAAAGGGTAATGCAATGTTAACACCATCCCATTCTTAAATCAGGATTAAAATTTCATAGTCTTTACTTTATTGTGAGTAATCTTGAAACACTTAATAGAAGGGTGAAATTGATTTGTCTTTTCAAAATTAGACAAAATTTAATCAAATATAAGCATAAATAAGAAATAATTAGTGTGAAAAAATTGATATTAACCTAGAAAATATATCTATCCATAAATATTGAAACATGTGATACCAACTCAGAATTTTCATTCAATGATTGTTCAAAATAATATTAAAGTAGTTTGTTGTACTCAACTGTTCATGAAATTTATTATCCAAATATTATGGGGTCTAGAACAATTTTATCCTTTATAAGATTACTTCTTGAATAATAATATCCATAATTTCAACTCTTTATTCTTTAGTCATCTTTTCAATAATCATTATATAATAAATCTCCCCTATATAATAAGGACATTATATTGTTCAGTAAAATTTTTTTAGAATGCAATCAAAATACATACAAAATGAAAAAAACCATCACATTATTGATCCTTATATTCACAAGAGATATTAATATATGGAATTTTTCATCTAAAATCCCCCTATAGGTGTAAACTCTATCTTTATTAACTCCATCATTATTAACTATACATGTACTATTTCCAAATTAAAATTCGCTTACATAATCCATCATAATCATATGGTGTAAAAATATACCAGTAGATCCTTAATTATCTTACTTTTTTATGAATATATTTTGAACCCCTATCCTTATAATTCATTATATCTGATATTTTTATAAGATAAACTAAAATAAGATCATCAAAATATCAAATAAATTATTTTATAGAGGCCATATAAAACCAACTAAATATACCCCAGATCGAAATATAATCTTTCTAAATAGTGTTATTTATTTTTAGTTCTACTTATATTTTCCATCAAAATTACATCACTTGGAATTCTGCAAAAAATAAAAAAATTCATACTATATTTTGGAATATCAGGAATTCAACATCGATTCTTCATAATATAAATAAAGTTGAGAAATATTTCTCAACCATCATAATTGATTCAATTAAGTGCATATTTGTGATAACACATAATAACATCAAATATCTAAATTTTAAAAAAAAAATAGTTTCACAAGGTATCATGGTTATCTTTATTTTGTTGACCATTTTCATATGTGTTATTGATCTAATCAAATTAACTAAGAAGACGCATTCATTATTTTTTCTCTTACTTCCTTGATAGGTTTGAATAGGTAATCCAAACAATAATGTATTCCTTAAGAATATTATTACCTTTATTGAATTTTCCCTAATAATTTTCATTAATTCTTGAGAAATCTTGTTTTTCAAATCTGTCAAGAAATTTAAATTATTCATCAAAGATATCTTCCACCAAAATAATCCTTTTGGATACATCTAATATTTACATAAATTATTTTTCCAAATTGATTTAGTTAATAGTAATGTTCATGGATTTATTATAACTACGCAAGATTTGTAATTTACTTCATGAAATGATGAATATATACATTTATTTATTATATTTTATGACTTAATTTTTTGGTGTATTTTGTTCATACATCTCCTTTTTTTAGAGCATAAGGTGAACTCGTTATCTTTTTTCCTTTTATTTATTCAATTCCGTGTTCTTATTCAGTTTTTATAATAGAAATTATGATTGGTAGGAATAATGTATTTCCCACAAAAATATTTACCACTTTTTTACAACATCCATTAATTTATCAAGATATTCAAATATATTTTATTTGAATAGATGTACCTTTTTTATATAATTGTTTCATCATTGAATGGTATATTATGAATTAATTTTTCCCCTCAATATAAATATAAATAATTTTTGAATAATCAACATGTCATGCCAATATTCAATGTCATTTTGTTTAGATTGATCAATGAAAAACAATAGCCAACTAATATAGTTTTCTTCCATTGTGAAACAATATGTACAACATGAATATCATGATGTTTTCATTCAATGAAAACTCCATTATGGTATCATCTTAGAGAATTGAGGTTCCTAAACATAGTTACACCATCCTGTGATAAAGTGGTAGGGTACTCATAATATATATCCATAGATATATATATATATAATTTATGTTGTATCATGTATCATTCATGATATATGTTTTCATGCGCAAACAATTTTAAGATGTAATTTTTAAATTTTTTTAAATTTGTATTAAATTTTTCCGTACATGATTTCATTCGTGTATACACACTATAAAATTGTTTTTTTAACAAATAATATTATAAAAAACAATAATGGAAGAACATATTATTACTTCATTATGGGAAAACATAACTTGTGTTGCATTTATATTTATTATTTTTACCTCAAAATTATAAAACAATAATTTGATGTTATTTTTATCAACAAAATGAAAAATAATAATTTATTAATATTATTTCATCCCATTATAAAATTTTTATTTATTAAACATATTCATTTATAATATATCATATTTTATCACTTTCACTCTAATAACACCCCAAAATGTCACTTTGTTTTTTGTGTTTAAAAGGTTAATTACTATAATTATTTTGAGGGGTATTTCTGGTAAACATTGAAATTTCTAATTATTTTATAGTGTTTAATGGTATGGTTAATTGTTTGGGAAACTCTGTAGTTGATACTGTATGAATATTTTTGTTGAATTTTGTGATGTTAATGTTTTTCAATCCTTTTAGGTAAAATTTTCACCTGGCTTAGTGTTGGGAATTTTGTCTGTTTCTACTTTTTTTTATATGGGGGATCTTCCGTTAACATTCGAATTTTTGTCCCAATGTCCATGATTCCCTTCCCAAAAATATTTCTCCAGAAAACTCCCCCATATTAGATTTAGGGTACTTTCTGGGTGATTCTTCACCCATATTGAAATGTAAGATCTTATCTAAACTCTTCCCTAGTTATCTAAATATTTCTCTAATATTCTATATCCATAATGGATAGGTTGGATAATTTAAATGTATATTGTTGTTCTAAATTTAGGTTTCTATTACATATAGGTAGTTATCCATCACATTCAACCTATTATATAAGCAGTCATTGATATAAACATAGCTACAATATTTTTGGTTGGAGTTTCCATTTCATTTTCTTTTATTTGAGAGATAATTGGGTGATTGATGTTTTAAATTTGATTTTAAACCAAAGTATTGACACATTTGTTATCATTTTTTATAAAAAAGGATATCCTTGATTTTTTATATTATTCCTTTCAAAAGATGGATAAATTTAATTGTACAAGGATACTTTTATTTGTAATGGGGTTGTATAAATTCAAAGTGCTTGATAAAATGTAAATGTGGGTTGAGGTCATGAAAATTTATTTTTCTGATGTTTTTTTTGATAAAACCATTTTAATAAGTGGATTCTTTAGGTTTTAGAGGTTATCTAGGTTTTAAAAAAGGGTCGGTGTCCTATTAATAATTTTTTTATTAAATTATTTTTTTATTATGGAATTATGGTGCCTTTTTGTTTTTTATGTTCAATATAGAATTTAACATATTTTAAAGGTGGTTTTAAAAATTGATTTTCAATTTTTTATTTATTAGTTTTAACAAAAGTAATATTTAGAATCTTCTGAGACAATTTATTTATTATTTGATTTTACACCATAGTTGAGTCACATTTTCACTCATCGTTGATGAATGTATGAATTATAAAATCATTAAATGAATTGTAATTTATGTTTTTTTGGGAAGGAGATAATTATTTTTTGTAGTTATGTTAGAGGTGGAATTTTTTTATGATATTTTTATCATATATTCTTGGGGGATATTTGGTTTTCAAGTGATATATATTAGATTGATAGTGGTCCTTTTTCATTAATTTTCTCCATGATAAACTCTATGCTACTAAGAAAAATTCAAGGGAAAAATTTCCTTATTAGTAGAGAGTTATGCACTAGAAGGTTTATCTTAGTTGAAAGTTATTACATTTCTAGGGGATTTATCACTAATGTGTATAGTTGATAGTAATCTAAGTGATAAAATAAATGTGTTAGGACAATCATACCTTGATATTTGTGTGAAAAGTAGTTTTTGGATGGATCTTTAATAATAAAATCATAGAAGAAATGTGTGTGGTTATGATTTTTGTTCTGAATTCATAGCTTATGAATGTTTATTTTTGAGATATTTTAATATGGTTTGTTGATACCCTATGTTTCTAGGATATATTGAGATAAATATTTAGAATTAATTATTATATATTGAAATTGTTCGGAATACTGGTGTCACATATTTATGTTTCATATTCTTTTAAACTATTCTTGGTATCCTCCCATGTAACTCACTCATTTAGTTATAGTTTAAAAACCATGTGATGAATCTATATGATGGGGAGAAAGTTATGCATTTTTTTGATTTCACTAATTTGGAGATTTTATCTTCTCTTATGATTGTTGATTCTAGGTTTTTAAGAATTGGGTAAAATTTTAATGAACCACGAAGGTTGTTTGAAAAAATTTGAAACATATTTTTTATGATCAGGTAATAGAGATTGTTTTAAAACAATGTTTTAGGAGTTTTGAGTGAAAATGTTTATGCTTCGAGTAAAATTATTATGGTTTATTTTGTTTTTAATGGGAATTATTTTATTGGTTTCAAGTTAATATATTTGATTTAAAATGTAGTGGAATTTTTGAAATAGTATAAATTCGATGTTTTAGTGGAATTTTTTTATGGTGAAAAACGATTTTGTTTCACCAGTGTTCTGTTTTAAAATAGAAATAAGTCTATGATATATATTTTTTTAATAATATTATAAAAGTTTTTTATTTTAATTTTTGTTGTTTTTTTTTTTTGATTTATTTCTAGTATTATTTTTTTTGTGGTTTGATTAAATATTATGTTTTGATGATGATTTAGAATGGGAAACATTTAAATGAATTTACATGTTAATAAGGGAATGCCTGAGGTAGGTTTTCTAGTGATCTATGAGTCATCCTTCCCATATTTTATTTTTCCTAGACACTCGATGGTGTGGTGGTTCCATGTTTTTATCCGCTTTTGGACCATGGGTGAGAGTTTTAAAATATTTATCTAACAATTTTTCTATGGTTACCATGGTCCTAGGTTGAAAATTAAGTTGATAGAAAAGGTTTTAGAGATCTTTGATTTTCTAGAAACTCTAGACACCAATAGGATTTTATGCTCTACTCCTTTTTCAAATGGTTGGGATCCGATTGGTGGAAGATCACTATTCATAACAGAAAAAAATATGTTATTTTCATAGGGATATTTCTTGTAAACCATTATATAGTGGTTTTGTCCCATGGAAGTGATATGTAACAAGTCATTGGAGTTCTTGGATACCCATTAGGGTTCTCAATTAGTGATTCAAAAAATTAAAAATTTCACAAAAATAACCCCTTACTCCCTTGACTAGGATAATGGTGAATAAATGAATGATTTTTTTCATTGTAAGGGGCCTTTATTAAAATATTAGTTCAATAGAGTTTTATTATAGATTAAATATTTATGAGGAACTGATATATAATTCCACCATCACTGAAGTAAATTTAACAGGGAAACCTTTCATAAGTGAAACTATGACCCCAGATGGTGCTATTAGTTGTGGCCTAGCTAATGAGAAGTTTGGAGAAAGAACATGAAGATTATGAGAAGATATATACAAAATATTTTATTGCTACATTATTATAAATATTCATTTGTAAAATTTATATGTGTTACTTCTATGCATGTTAGACCATCTTGATTAATAACCTATTGAAATTTTCATCTATGTGGTTGTATCAGTTACCTACCATATTTTTGTAAGACGAATGAATTTCAAAACAGGATTTCATGAACCCATATTTTATCGAAGTAGATGTCTAGAATGTTACTTCCACTGGATAGGTGGAATAATAGAGGTGTTTTTGGATTGTATTCTATTTTTAAAATTAATTTTTTTAAATTGTTTTATATATTATAACTACCACTTATCTTTTGTATGTAATAGATGATAGAGATTTTTTCCTTGTATTAATGTCTCTTGATATGTTCATGTATCATTGATTTATGGTTATTGTTTTCATTTTTCCATGGTGTGGATCATGGGACGAGTTTTTTTGATGGATTACATGGGGATACCCTGATTATAGGATTAGGAAATAGGGATATAATGCTTGTTTATATTTAGATAGAATGTTCTAGTAGGTTGGTATTTTTTTTAATCATTATGAATTGGTGTATTTTAATTTTGACCATGAGTTGTCTACTAGGAAATTTTATGACTAGAGGTTAGAGCCATGTCATTTTAGGTTGAGTAATGTAATTTTGGGGGCATTTCTCCTGATTTCTAGAGTGCATTATCTTATTTATTTAGTCAAAAACTATTCTACTAATTATTAAGGTTGATCTATCTTATAGTGTGTTGAGAGGGTTGATTATGGTTAGTCTAATAATATTTTATTGGTGATGTTCCTTCCATTAGGTGTCTCTATTTACTTATTCATAATTTATGATAAATTCTTAAATTTTTAGGTAACCTTTAGTAGGTCTCTAGAATTTTTATCATTCTCATGGAATTTATATTCAATGAATATTTTTTAAAATATGTTGTTTTTTTATATCATTCTATCTTAGTTCTTCTAGAGTTATTAGTTATATTTTTTCCTTCGGTCTGACTATTTAATTTAGAATCACATTTCAGTTATGATATGTGCATATAATAGAGATATAGTTTTTAAATTTTACAAGAGTATTTGTCATCCCAACATCTTGTCTCATTTTTATACTCTATTTAAATTCTATGAGAATTCCATAATTTTTATTTCTTAATGTATTGCTGGTTGGAGAGTTTTTGAACTATGGTAGAATTTTTCTCAGGAGGAGTGTACATCTCATATCCCATGTTCATGGATTGGGGTATGGGAAGTTAGGTTTTTATTGGGTACTTCTTCCGAATCAGTTTTAATTTTATTTTCCCTTTTACTATGTTTTCAATGAATTTATGGGTGTAGAAAAAGGTATTGTGTGGATAAATATGAAAACCCAAAATGAAACATTATTACATATGATAATAAGATAAATTTATCCCATTAGATTATGGTGTTTAGAATTGAAATATTTGATATTTCATAGGGAATTTAAGTTAGGTGAATAGATTTAGAATACATGCAATTGAAACCATGGGTCCTCTAATTTTTTTTGTCATTGTTATCCCAAAGCCACCACAATGTATGTAAAATTGTGTATATAAACCATAAAACCTACATAGTTTTGGGAATATTTCATTTTTAACTTCTTTTTAGTTGGGTTATATTTCTTTGGCATCCCCATTTCAATCTCTATGGCTGAGATGGCCCATCCTATGATTTCCCTCCCTCCCCACTCCATCATTAGTGGATTTTGGGTGGTTTATTTTTGATTCTTTATCTATATTGAATTATAAGAACACATCATTCATCTTTATCTTTGGTTATTCCCTTTTCTAAAATATTATAAAACAATGTTTTCCTATGTTGTATTTTTTCAAAAGTTATTTTTTAAGTTGAGTGTTTTGGTTTTTAGAGGCCCTGATACCTCTATTGATAACTGTTATAGCAACGTTCATCAAGGATATTTGTTACACTGGTCCAGGATTGTGTTTTTTATTTATTTTCCATTTATTTTAGTGTTCTATGGATGATTAATGTTTAAAATAGTAATATAAGTTTTATAAAATAATCATATGATATTTATATTTCTGTTTTCAATGTTTTTCCAAACATAGTTTTGGATTTCTATTACAAATAATTAGTTAATATCATTATTCAATGGCCTTATTTCGTTAAATTAAATTTTATGAATTCCTCATGACTGATAAAATTACAATGATGGTTATCTTCAAGAGAATTGTTTTTCTAATGATTTATGTGGGAGAAAACTAATTAACTATATGAAGTGTTTATGTTCTAAAGGATTTTTATGATTTGAAAAAGTTGCCTATGTTTGATGATTGGATGTTTGTTGATGAATTTATATCTTATGTAGTTATGGAGAATTCAAATTTATTAATTTATTTCCATATTTTAACTTATATTAAATGAGTTTTTAGGAAATTCTTTCTAATGTTTTTATAATTGGTTTTAAATAAAAGGATCATTTGGAAACTTTGGTTATAAGTGTTTTATTGATTGATGTTCTATCTCAATTTGAGCCCTCTTGTTACACAATTTTTCTATTTCTGAAAATTTGATAATTATTAAATGAGTTTTTTTTCGTTTTTATGTTTTTTTAAGGATAATTATTTTTGAATGTGTTAAGTTAGAATTTGGATTCATATGACTGTAGTGTTATATTTTTGATGTGCTATGTAGTTTTTAAGTGACTGATGTGGGATTGATAATAGAACACTACCATTAGTTTCTATATGATGAAATGTTGTATAATAAGGGGGAAATAAGCGGTTATCTTCCTATATAGTTGATATTTATGCACTTTCTAGTATCCCATAGTTGAAATTCACAACATATTTAGAGGATTTGTTTCTGATGATGGTTGTTGATAGTTATTCAAGTGCTGATTTTTATGGCCATGAACCTATCAATAGTTGGTTTCTCTATAGATCATCATGTTTTGTTTAATTAGTTCATATATTTTTGTATCATGATATCTATCATATATTATTATTTCATTAATGATTATCTAAAATGAGGGTGGCTGATTTTCTTGTTTTAAATCTTCATTGAGATATTAGTTGTTTATTATTGAAAATTATCATTATATGTCTTTTAGTTTTGTAAATATATTCATTATTTATTTAAATTTTTATATATTTTTTTCTATTATGTTTTATTCAGCTTCCATATTTATATTCAAGGAGTGTTTTATAATCAATTCAAATTAAAAGGGGTGGTTGTTTTCAACTTCTAGACTTTATTAATATTCCATTGAGTTAGTTATAAAACAATGTGAATGATTTTTCTATAATTATACACATTAAATAAAAAAATGAAAGTTTTGAGATGGACTTTCTAGGAAAATAATTTGTAAAAAGATAGTCCCTATGTGTTATTTACATAAAACATTTAAAAGTGAGATAAACGAATATTTCATTATTTATATTTTTCAAATCAATGGACATGAAATATTTTATAAAATGAATAAATGGAATCAAGGTTGAATCTAATTGTAATTTGGCTCACCCATACATACTCACATCATTGGTTATGTAGTATTCATTTTATTACAGTTTTAATGGGTCTTGGATTTTAGTCTCGATGGATTCCATTATCTATTAAGAAGAGGGTGATATTGAGGGGTGGAAGTGACTCGGGAGTGATATTGTTATGGTGGAGTCCATTTATCACGGTTTTTGGAGTTTATTTTGTCTTTTAGTGTATCTCCAACCCAAACATATGTTTTTGTTTTAATTTTTCATTATATTTGAGTTAAGTAAATTATTTGTATAAAATAGTTTAATTTAGGTGAATAATGTTTTTTTGTGTGATTATTTATAATTATGATTTTTTTGTATGTTATTGTTCAAAATTTACTTGTTTTTATGTAATGATTATCCAATGCATTAAAACCACATTTCAAGCTCTTGGTTGGAAGCCATTTGTTATCCCAATTTTATTTAGGGACAACTAATTCCAAACTGATCACCAATAATTTTATGCAACTTTTTTTTAGGATAGGGTTATTAGGAATTTTCATAGAGCTTATGGAAGAGAAGTCCAAGTGATGGGTTAGGTCTACTAATGTTGGGTTATCATAACTTATTTAGGCTTGGTATTCATATAATAATTCCTGACATCAAGGGTAGCTTTTTAAGTTTCTTCTAATGAGTAGATCTTTTCCTCAAGGGCAGTTATTATCATATATTCCTCATATTTTTTATTATTCGATAGTAAGATATTTTTTATTTGAATGGTGTTAATGTCTAATATTTTTCTTAAAAAAGATTTACACTAGAATTTTTCCTTTAAAATATCTATATAATTTATTTTTCAGTTCATTTTCTTCAGTCTCAAATTTTATTTTCTTCCTATTCATCATTGATATAAAAAAGTATATATGTGATGATGTAAAGCGGAACCTTTTCAAAATTTCCATAACATCAAAGTAAAAAGATAAATATTTGATTTAATTTTCAACTACTATTAATACACTAAAAATATTTTTAAAAATGATATTTATCAACTAATATGATTGAAATATTACCACTATTACAACCTTCAAGTAGTGATGTATCATCTTTATAATTTTTTGAAAGTGTTATTTTCCTTAAATTCAAAACATATCTTTTATTCATGTGCTTCATAGTCTTGTTAAAAAGATCTATGTGGAGAGGGACCACTTTTTTATTCTCCAATGGAATAATCTCAACAAGTTAAAAAAATATTTATTTCATGTATAGTGGATAAAATTATCTAAAAGAAAAAAATCTAATAAGTAGTGTAGCCATGAGATATGATGCAACATGAAGTTCCAATTATTCTATTATAGTCACAATGACAAGGGGTGAATTAGTAGAATTTTTTTTTTCAAAATTTTGATACACATTAATCAATTAAGTCATCTTCTCCTATTATAATGAATCGATATCATATAAATTAATCAAAAAATTCATATCTCATGAATGATAAAAACAAATAAGAACATTACATATTAAATTTTTACAATGTTATCTATTAATTTGGGTTATTAAATATTTAGAGTGTGTAGGTCATGTTTGAGGCCTGTATATAATAAAATTAATATAAAACTTATTAAAATATTTTAGAAGTTACCATCTCAATATCAATAAATTTTATTTGGGAATGTGTAATCCTAAATCCATAGATATATAAGGAATTATCCAAAAAAACAAAAAAACACTAAAAAATAATTAGTTGTCTCCTAATTGGTTCTTTATAATAGGATGCCTCTAATTGGAAATACTCTTATAATTATCACAAATGAATAATATCTTTCATATTATACCTGATTTCAATACATCAACTGTATGATTTTATTCTAAAATAGTTTCACTTCGACTATAAATTAATGAAGAAATTTAATTGTATAAACACCAGCCTTGTTCTATTATTATAAAAAATAATCAAAATTTGAATAAACCTTTCTCTCAAAATTTTGTTCATCCACAATTCTATGAATAATAAGAATCAACACATTCATTCAAATCATCTCAACTTTTGAATATAATATTCTTTTAAATTCATTTGTTTAAAATTATCTCTTATTAAAATTACTATTATATATGAATGATATGTATTTATATATCACTTAGTTCCATAACACAAAATGAACTTCAAAATATATATATTAGGTTAAATTATTTATCATCTTCAAATGGTCATCTAATATAATCCCATTTAACTCTCACTTCATCCATAATTTGAATGATTTCCCATAATGTACATTATAGATTCTCATGTTGTCTTGTAGGAGTATCATTAGTATCTTCTTAGATGTAACACTCTTCTTTTTATAATCAATATAAATACTTAACAATAGATTGAAATTTGTTAGATTGACGTTCGATATTTCAGCACTGGTAATTTCTTTTATTCTTCATTAATCAACATTACTTCATTAATTCTAGAAGAAAAACAAGTAAAATTTAAAATTTAAACCCAATCAGACTTGTTAATAGGTCTCTTAATGTTTTTCATAAATCATGACTTATGAATCATGATATTTACTTTATAAAGAATAAATTATCATCATCACACTTATTTCATAATCTAAATAATTTGTTCTTTTCTTTTATATAAACTTAAAAAAATTCATGGTGTTTGAAATTTTCTATAAATAATCAAAATTAATCTGTTATACCATTTTAACATCAATAGATATTCTTTTATTTCTCCAATTCAATACATAACTCTAGATAAATGAACCTAAATATCTTCCATAAAACATATCTTTAGAGTATCCAATCATAATAGTTTTTGAATTTATAAATTTTATAATGATCAACTTCTAAACATATATACATTGGAATATATTATATTTGGGTCATTATATAAGGTTATTAAAATATTAATGTAACAACACATTAATGTTTCTTTTATATAACCTTGAAACTTTCAGAGTTATTGTCACATAACCATAAAACATTTACATTTCACTTATCATCCAACTTGTACACTTTGGAATCATCTGATAAATTTTCTATTAGCTTTCAACATCAGAAAAACACATAATTAATACTCTAGATTACACTTATTATCATCAACATCAACACCCTTATTCATATTGTTTCTATATATTTAAAAATCACCATGTGGATTTTGATGTTTCAATAGTATCCTAAATACATGTTTATTATTTCTTTTGGGAACTGGAAATTTTTTCAAAATTTAGTACATCACAAATTTTTTATACCTAAAAAATATTTAATATGATATTGAAAATTTAACATATATATTTTTCATTTATAATAATTTATTAATTCCCAAACTTATTCAAATTTATCTTCAATATTTTAAAAAATTGGTTGTGTATATATGCTTCTAAAACAGCTTATTTTCTAATTTTTTTCTGATATAATCATATGTATTTACTAATTATCTCAAACTCAATATGTCTTCTCAGTACTTCACCTTAAAAAAACACATCAGTAGGAATCCACAAATGATCATATAGTATTGTATCAATATATATTCAAATCTCAATCCATATTTTTTTCTTTGAGGTATTTACCTCCTTCATAAATTTTCCTCTTTGGGAAAATATTCCACTAGAACATATCTAAAAATAGGCTTTACCATATCTGGAATGTTTTATCTACATTTATATCTTCCAAAATCACATTACCTTCATCTAAAATAATTCAATATCATTTGTGTGTATTTATATATTCAATTAAAATTTTAGTTCCTTAGAAAAAAATGTAACTATTCACAAAAACATTAGAAAAACTATGTAATATATAGTGAATTAATTAACCATCAACACATTTAATTGTCTCCCATAAATTATAGATCCACAAACATAATATATTAATGTTTTTAATTATATATCATGTCACCATGTAAAATATTATTTCGTTTTTAATAAAATTTATGAATCAGAAGAATATATCTCCATTACATTAATAGATCTTTAGAAAATACATAACAAAATACATCATAGGAACACATAGATATATCTAAAATTAATGATATATTTAACATTCCCATTTTATAAAATACTTCATTAATCATGTGGTTCTTCAACCACCTTACCCATTACAACAAATTTTTCTACTGAACTCTTAAAATATTGAATTTAGTCTTATTTAAGAGAAAAAAATAATCTTCATCACAATACATTGAGTTCTTAATAATTTTTTCCCATATTATGATTGACGATAAGGAATAATTATTGTAATTTAAAGCTCATAATTTTTAAAAGGTCATTTATAAATTAAGGGTATTGACTATGATGGGATTTTTAAATTGGTCAAATGGTTTGAAATAATAATAATTTTCGAATGATATATTATAAATGATACTATATGGATTTGATAGGTGATACAAAGTTAGTGTTCTAGAATAATGAAATAAAAATGGTGATTTATATATTACAACTAGAATGTTTAATCTTTAATGTCAATGATTAAAAATTATTGAATCTATCTAAATCTATTTATAGACTCAATCTATCAACTTGATCTTGCTATTAAGTGGTCCAAACTGCATAAAGGGAAAAATCGACGAATTGAAAGGTGGATATAAATCTATAGAAAATAAAATATAATACAAACTCAATTATTGTGATCATGTATACAAATATCTTCATTTTTACCTATAATGACATTGAATCATGTAAATATTGTGTTTTACAAATACTAAAACACATTGAAATTTCAATTATTGGTGAGATGACATGTCATTAGGATTTATAGTGGTGAATACAACACATAATATCTATTTTGAAAAAATATAAACCAATAAATTGTTAATACTTTTTTGTATAAAAGAATAAAAAACATTTTATCTTATGTTTCTATTAGAATTAAAATTTTCAATGACAAAAAATGAAGAATTTATTATTAAAAAAAATTATTTCATACTTTTCCATTACTTGAAATTATTAATATGAGATATCATGTTTTTTTCTATAAATTTTTGTCATTTACAATGAATCCTAAATGAATAAAATATCATGATATAAAATCTAATCATAGGATATTATAAATGAATTATTACCTAACTCATGATGTTTTACAAAGAAAATCCATTATAGATTTATAGGTTTATATAAACCAATTGAATAGGTGATGTTGAAGATCAATAATATATTTCTAGAGGTGAGTTATAAATTATATGATGTTATGTATTTTTACACTTAAAAAGTGAAATTCCATAACATTATTTACAATGAACTATAACATTATAATGAGTCCAAAATCTATTATTTTAAATTATTTATATGAAGACATAACATGATGAAATGATAGTAAATTTAACATATCCCTTGATGAATGAGTTTTAAATCTAATGTATAATAAACTTTTTGATGAATTTAGTACATTATGAGATGTTAAAACATATTAATATCAAATAATACATTAGAAATGAAATTTTATAATAAATTTATATAAACATACAATTTGTTTTAATGATGTATAAAGTCATAGATATCATAGAAGATACCATAACAAAAAAATTTATTCTAGAATATTTAATTATTTTTGGGAGTACATCATCTTCCAAAATCCCAATTAATTTATTATGTTTGATATCCATATATTAGTCTTTTGTATTTTTTGAGAAAGTTGGAGAATAAAAATTGATCTTGTCGTGTAAATTTAATGAATTTTAAACACATATGGAGGTGACAATGGGGTATAAAATGTTCAGTGGATCATTTTTTTTAAATGAAAAATGTGGAATGGTTTATAGATGACAAATTTATTTTGATTTCAAGGAATACTGATAAAAATAATGAGGGTGATATCAAAGAGATCTCAATGTGTAAGTGATATTGGGGGTGACATTTACTTAGTTAAGAATTGGTGAATATAATATTTATCTTTACACTAAAGATTAGATATCTCTCAAAAACATTACTCAATCGGGTATTATGGTGTTTTGATTAATCTAACATTGATCAAATATTATGTTTCATTTCTTGAGATGATCATTCATGATATTAATCTTTAATATAATGATTATTTAATATTAGGTAGATTTTATTCAAATTATAGATATATAATAAAAAATGAAATAATGAAATTGGGAGGAGGTCCAATCCTCAAAATAGTGTTTAAAAAACACAAGGTGGTTAGTATCATATAATTAGTATTTTTTTAAGTTTGTGATAAGATGATCATTTCATTACCTGTATTTTTTGATGAATTTTTAGAATGATTATTATTTTCAATAGGGATGAAAAAATCTTTGATTTTCCCATAATTGTATTTTTAAAATTAAAATGCTGATGGTTCATGGATTGCTTCCTAGAGTGTGATGGGTGAAATTTCATTTCCACCAAAATAATATTAAATTTCCATATCTATGATGATTTATTATAATTTTTAGGATAATCTTTTGTTTTTGAAATTATTATATGAGAATGTGTTTTTTTAACTTTTATTGTCTTCCAATCACATGGAAATAATTTCACGATTAATATAATTATTAAATGGTTTTAAGGAAAATACATGCTCAATGTAAACCACTAATATTTTGACATTAATGGAATATTTTAAAGAAATTTTTCATTTAATTTCCATTATATATTTTTTGGGGGTTCCCCATGTTTTTTTGAGGAAAGTGTGCGTTTTCATGATTTGGACCAATCTATGAGCCCATTTCCAAATTTAAAAACCAATTTTGTTTCTTTTATAACTATTTAATTTATTATATTTTGCACCCATTACACTACAAAAATGGCATCTGCTCACCAATTAACACCTTCATTGAAAACTAGATGTCTAATAATCTATAATAATCAGGTATTTAGGTATTTATTTAATGAATTGGGCCCGCACGAAGGCCCATTTACAGTTTTAAAAAACCATTTTTTAATTAAACAATTATTCAATTTTAAGGATTTTTTTGGTGATTCCATGTCTCACCAACCCCACTAAACATAGTTGCACGTCCATCATCATTCCCAACCTCTCTGGAGCTCGTATTCATCGCAAATTAGTGCAGATATTCATAGGGTTTCTCAAATCGTCTAGATTTGACTAGATTAATTTTTCCCTTAATAAATCATTCAATTATTTCTCTTTTTCCTCCATTACAATTCCTAATTCAACCCATTTTTCCTCCTCATAGATCCTAAATTCCATTTTATTCCTAAATGTCACGCGAATCCTCTTTGGATCCCCATTTGGAAGGGGGATTTTGTGGAGTAATTTCAAATAATCTCATATAAGTGTCTCACCTTTTAGTACCTCCCCTTTAATTGAAGTTTTATTCAATTTCCTAGAAGTACCAAATGAAAAGAGGGTATGGTTTCAAAGTTATATTTTAACATTGGATTTTTTTATTCAATTCATTTGGTTTTATGTTTGATCCAAGTCCATCTTGGTGCGGTAGTGGTGCGACTTGATTTTCCCATGGAGATTCAAGGGTTTCCTTTGATTTGGTAGGTGATTCCATTGTTTAGGAAATATTTGTTTATTATCATTATGTATATATAATATTTTTAATTTTATCTCATTTTATGATTACTTAAAAAATTATTTTTAGTGGTGTTTTTATTGAAATGGAATTTTAAAGGCCAATTTGGTGTGAAATTCGCTGTTTTCCCAAGAAATGTATTATTTTTTTATTTGGGGGTGTCCTATAAATAATAAGTTGTTTTTATTGAATATTAATTGGGTTGAAATTACTGTTTTTAGTTTTTATACCCTTTGTTGGTTGTTGGGAAAATGGGTTATAATGGTATTTGTGGAACATGTGAACATTAAGTGCCATGTAGTTGTGTAAATGGATGTTTTACAAAGTTATAATTTCTTGGTTCACTTGGGGAAGCTCTAAAATTTATTTTGTGGTTTTATTGAAATGTATTGGGATGCCTTTTCTATTTTAGTAATTTATAAGTGTGTACATAGTGTACAAAGTAGGGATTTAAGGATTTTAGGGTACAAAACAATGTGGGATTTTGAGAAATTCATTCATGTAAAAATAAAAGCGTTTTGTAGTGTGTTTTAAGTTGTTTAAAATGTGTATAACTTCTGTAATGTTTTTATGTGACCATTATTGGTTGTTTATATGAATATAGATTTATGTATCATGATGAAATTATATTTTCGCCCAAAGGCGAAAGCTTGGGTATCCAGGTGGGGCAGATATGTACTAGTACGGCTAGTGGACGAGATGGTTTTTGTCCATATTCTACTTAGCGTTTTCATAAAAAAAATCCAACTAATCTATATGAATGATTATTTGGGACCACTAGGTTATTAGTATGTTTCATACTAGTGTATCGTGTATGAGAACATATATTACTATTGTAACATTACACCGAGGTACGAGGTGCACGGTGCTCGAGACTATCTAGTGCCAAGTGGTGTTCCCGATTTTTTTGCTCATTGGATATATGGTATTTTCCCTAGTATTTGAGTGTATTTGTAATAATATTACAGTATATAAAATTACCATTTAATTGTTTTAACATTCTGAAAGTTTTATATTGAAAACAATTTTCAATTGAAAGTTACATTTCATGTAATTTGTTGTCGTGTTTCATTACGTATTAAGACTGATTACTTCTTCACATTGTACAACATGATTTTTGGAATTATTGGGTTGTATCCTATTGTTCATAGGATAACACCCTACATACACCCCTTGGCTGTAATTAGAATTTATTGTGCTTGACTCAGGTAAAGCAATGGCTATGGGTGAGGTCGGTTGAGGGTGTTAGTTCACATCCTTGGGGTGGAGTTATGGTGACCACTTATAGGCTTTGACCCCTTCTCATGTGGAGTCCTTGGGGCTGTTTTGAATCTATTTATTTGTGTATTTGGACCTTTTTTATTTCATTTGAACTTATGTATTCAGTTCTGGATTTTTGAATAAACCCTGTTGGTATGAATTTTACAGATTCAGTAAACCAAATGTTTTGGATGTTTTTTGTATAAATATTCTGGTAAATCATTCCCAAACAATGATAAATGATAAAATAGCACTTATGATCACCTGTGCGGACAGGGAAATCCCTTTTGGCATTTCCATGGGCTAGGTTTGGGGCCGGTATTGGTGGTGACTAGATTTGGATCAGGACCAAATGGTATCAGAGGGGGTTAATGGTTTTGGGTTAAATTAAATTTTAGGGATGTGTCAGGATAGACACAAGATAGGACTTTCTGGGCATGGGTTTTGGTTGTGAGTAGGGTGCGTGGCCCGCACCTCTCATGGATGACCTTGAGTCACTAGTGGACGTCGGAATTTACTAATTCACTTCACTTCCAAGTGAGATTTGTGGTCTATTGTGTAAGATCCCAACCTTTTCTGTAGTCAATATCCAACACATTTTCAAGTACATTTGATGTTTTTAAGTACCTATATTTTTTAGTAGTGACTTGTGGTGCGTTTGGGTAAAATTTTATTTAAAACTAAATGAATGTGGGTTGTGCACGGTTTGGTCACAGTTTCACAAACTATGCGACAAAACCGTGCAAAACAAGCAGAACTGGACAGAGAGGTAAGCATGGTTTGTGCACGGTTTCACTAACCATGTGACCAAACCGTGCAAACCATAAAAGACTGGATAGTGAGGACCACATGGTTTGCGCATCATTTTTCATAACCATGCTCTACTGTCCAGAGAACCGCGCGAGGAGTTTTTTCTCCTGAAAGTCCTTTTTAAAACCACCCGAACTCCGAAACTTCTTAATTTCCGACCTTGGTTCAGGCTTGGAAATTTATAAGTGTTCCAAATCCTCTTGAAATGATTCCAAGGATATCCGAACACTTTGCCTCGATATTGAAGGCTCGGATAGAATATTTGCGCTCCTTTTAATATGTTTATTGCATCATGTTATTTCTTCCTTTTTTCCCCAATATATTCTTGATATTTTCATGGGATATTTACATCATTCCTATGGATCTAAACCTATCAGTTACGTTATATATCTAGGACATTGGATCTAGATCTAGTTTTAAAATACCTTTATTTATTTTATCTTATTTTTGGTTTTATGGATTTCGATCCAGAACTTAATCGACGAAGTTGTGCCACTCAGTCTTTGGGGATTTTCATTGGGCTATCTTCCATAATTATATCTAGGTAGGTGGTTTAAAATCAAATCTCACAGTCTGATCTTGTTATGCGTAGGCAGTTGTATAAATTTCATTTCATTAATTATTAATTGGTGGTTTGTTTATGCGCCTCTTTGTCAAATGTGGATATAGCTGAACATGGGTGAGAGTTATGATGGAAGGATAAGGATGATTAAACATTTGATTAATGTTGCATATGTGACATGTATATTTGATTTGAAAAAGTGTTATGGGACACAGACTGCTGCTCCTAAAACCCACAAGGGTTATCTACATTGTGTTATAGAACTAATTACATGCATTAAATTGATATTTTATTGGACAAGGACTGACGCTCCAAATACCCATATGGTTGTGAGACTGGGAATGATGCTCCAAATACTCAAATGTGTGTTAGAAATTAATTTATACACTCTTTCATTTATTTTTTACTATAGTTTCATTTGGTTAGTCATAAACAAAATATTAATACATAGTAAATATTAATTGAATAAGGGAAATGGTTTAAGCTCCTACACGGACCGCAGTAGGCATTGTGATTTGGGTGTTCTCGGGAACCTGGATGTTTAACGTATTAAAGAAAGGTTAATTGGATTAACATAATTATTTTCCATATTCCCTATCTTTATTTTTAATGCAACTACTAACACTACTTATGAATAGATTTGTTCTTGAAACTGTTGGTGTTGATCTACTAAGTCATACTCACACCCTAGATGGGCATCCATATTGGTTCCCAAATAGACATTGGTGTTCATGAATGGACAAGAAAAAGTGCCCTGGTTTGTGTAATGTTTGGGGCTAGATCATGGAAGAGGGAACTAAATGTGAGTCGGGACCCATTTGGAGTCCTTGTGTCTTTAGATTCTATTTCATTTTAGACACTTGGCACATGCATTGTCACAACATGGTTTACTTTTCTATTGAGTATTGTATTTCTAGTTTTTATAATTTTAGTGACATTGTACTATTATATTTATATGCATTTCCACTATTGCTTGGTTACTTCCACTGGTATTTTACTCTGATAAAAGAGGGTATAGTCTCTCCAAGACTGACTTACTAGACCCTCTCCTCTAGTCGGCACCCTCCGACATACGTGGAGGAGCGCATTAGGGCTTGTGACCAACCAGCTTGGAGCACCATTTAGTGGCTCCCAGGACAAGATGTTACAAAGTTGTATAAGAGGGTGTTTTCTTTATTCCCCTTTTGATTCAATATTTGGGAATGGTTGAAAGGGGATTAGGTAATTTTTAGGATTGATAATGAGCTTGAACATGGTATTTGGAAACCCATGCATGTGGGGAATCTCAAGTACTCGAGGTGGGATTGAAGTTATTGTCGTTTGTCGTTCAAGTTGAATATTATTTGGCCTTGGGTGACGCACATGTTGTGTGACATGATTATTATTTCTGGAAATTGTTGATTATTTATTTATGGCCCAGAATGGCATGATTATTTCTTTTACATGCATCATTCTAGGAACTCTGGATTATTATGGCATGCTTTATTTTAGGCACGCACGGGAAAACAGATTATGGGTAGATCGTTGAACATAAAATATTTATTTTCCATACATGTGAAATTAAATTGAAAATGGTTCCTAATATTGAAATTTAATGAAATAATTGTGAATTGATGTGAATAAATTGGCAGTGTGTAATTGTTGTAGCATTGTGAATGGTTTCCTAAGATGCATGTTTGGTTTGTAGAATTATGCCTCCATGACGCTTGTTGAGAGGACGAGTGGGGGGTATAGTTAGAAATGGTCCTCCAGTGGATGAACCTGAGTCACCAATAGTACCAACTAAAGAAGTGGGATAAAAGTTTTAAGATAACCTCAACTGTTTCATGAAAATTATTGAAGGAGACCCAGAACGGGTTGTGAAAAGTATATATGATCTTACAAGGGAGTTTCAGTTGCAGAAGCTGCTGAATTTTATGGGAGAGGGTGGTCTGGAGAAAAATGAGTTATGGATTGAATCTACCTAGTATATACTTGACCACCGGGAGACACATGTTGATATGAGATTCCAGTTGGATGCTTACATGATGTGTGGTCCAGAAAAACGTTGGTTGGACATCTAGACTCATGATGGACTACTCAAAGCTATAGAGTGGAAGGAATTTCAAGAGATGTTCATTGAGCACTTCTATCCAGAGAAGCTCAGATAGGAGAAAGTGGCTGAGTTCATGAGGCTAACTCTAGAGAATATGTCCTTAATTGACTATGCTGGACACATTATAGACTGATAATGTTTTCCTATAACATTGGCCGGAGACGAGGCCACTTCAAAAAGATTATTTCAGGATGGAATTAAATGTGAAATTAATTCTCAAGTGAATATTTTCAAGATGAAGATGTTTCTGTAAGTGGTAAATTAGGATCTCTTCTCTGAGGGGGAACCTGTTGGAGGATTATTGTTGCAGAAAAATGGTTTATACTAGACAGTCTGGTGGTTCAACTTTTGAGAGCAGGAAGCGACGTTTTGATAATGTCATTCAGGGATGTGGGAGATAGAGTAACCTGGAAGAGGGTTCAGTTACAATGGACCTTAACCAAGTGTTTTTTCACTAGTGTGGAAGGCCAGGACACTATTGTAAAGAATGTCCATAACCCCCTATTGAATTCAGATCCTATGGTTTGATGGGAAATCTCCAGAAGTTCTGCCAAAACCCAAAGGAGTTAGGTGGTGAAGGAATAGTTAATCAGAGTCAGAGTGTGGAAGGGGATCTTATGCACCTTCTCAGTCCCAAATTTGGTGTTTTACTGGTCGATGTGGTAAAGGTAACAGACATGGTGCTCTTGGGAAGAAACGCCCATATCAGCAGAGTGGTACAAGTCAGGTGTGTCAGATGGCATCACAGGGAAGAGGAGAAACACAGCTGCATGCACTACAACCTAAAATTGTGGATAGAATGGCTGGACCATCAGCAGTGAGAGGAACTATTATTGTGGATTCTACATTAGCAAATACCTTCTTTGATACAGGTGCCACACATTCCTTTATATCTACAAAATGTGTTGATGGCTTGAGTTTGGCAGCAGAGTTTGTGAGCAGGGCTATGACGATAGTGACACATTTGGGGGTACAGTCTTGATACATCTATATGTGCAAGGGATGTTCTCTTGAGATCATAGTGTACCATTTACTGTTGGATCTCTATATCCTTGATATGACAGGCTTCGAACTAATAATAGGTATGGGATGGTTAGTCACATACCAATCCCACATTGATTGTTATCGTTAGAGGGTGACATTTATGTCACCTGCGGGTGATCATTACATTCACCATTGGGGGTGGTATATCTAGGTAGGCCGAGTAGGGCCAATTAAATAGAAACTAGGATAGCTCAAAACCAAAGTTTCTAGTCTTTTACTGGATTAAGAATGTGTTAGGCAAGATATCCTTCCACTAGTTATTGATTTATTTCAGGATGTATTCCCCAAAGAATTCTCAGGGGATCCACCTAAGAGAGATGTTGAATTTACTATTTAGATCATGCCATGAGCTAAGGCAGTCTCTTTCATACCATATATAATGGCATTGACAGAGCTTCAAGAACTCATATCGCAGTTGATATATTTGAAGGATAATGGATTTATCTGTCCAATTACATCACCATGTGGATTTCCTGTCCTATTTACAAATAATGCTGATGGGAGTTTACGTTTGTGTGTTAATTACCAGAGGTTCAACAAGATGACAATGAGTAACCAATATCATCTACCTCTTATTGATGTTATGCTTGAAAAATTGAAGGGACCCTGTGTTTTCACAAAAATCAACTTTAGATCGGGGAATCACCAGTTGAGAATTCAGACTTCTAATATACCGAATATTGGTTTTAGAAGTAGATATGGGATTTATGAGTATGTTGTAATGTCGTTTGGGTTAAAAAATGTACTACCAGTGTTTGTGGATATGATGAACATGATTTTACATCCGTACATAGATCAGTTTTTGGTAATATTTTTGGACGACATCTTAATGTATTCCAATACTCATGAGGATCAGACCCACCATCATGACATCATCCTGAGTACACTAAGAGATCACCAGATATATGCCAAGATATCTAAATGCAAATTTTTTATTGATCAGGTACAATTCTTGGGACACATCATCTCGAATAATGGTGCTTTAGAGGATCCAGAGAAGGTAAAAGCATTGATTTCTTAGGACCATCCCAAGATTATTTTCGATATCCGAATCTTTATGGGTTTTTTTGGATATTAAAGGAGATTTATAAAAGGCTTTTCCTATTTGGAAACACCACATTTAGTCTTGACAAAAATGGGAGTAAATTTTGAATGGTCAGAGGCTTGTGCGACATTATTCAGGAGTTAATGTTGTGTTTGATGTTCAAAAGAATTTTGGCTCTATATAAATCAGGTAAAGAGTACACAGTGTATAGTGATGCTTCTGGGATATGACTCGGAGTAGTGTTGATTCAAATAAATAATGTTGTGGTGTATGGGTATCTACAACTGAGTCCACATGAATGTAATTATCCAATACATGGCCTTGAGTGGGCAATGGTTGTTTATTATTTGAATTTTTGGCGACACTAACTCCTAGGTGAATGGATTATAGTTTATACCGATCACAAGAGATTTAAGTACATCTTTTTTAACCGTGATTGGAATCTTAGACAACAGAGATGGGTTGAGAATATGCATTATTTCGATTTTCAGCTGGTATATACACCCGGGAAAGGAAACGATGTGGTTGATGCTTTGAGATGGAAGAATCAGACTTAAATTTTTCGAGAATCTAGTGTTGGGTGGAGGATTATGTCATTTCTATCTTAGATGAACATTTGGGTTCGGGAGAGACAGGAGGAAATAACACTTGTGTCAGTTTCTATGGAGTCTACACATTGGAGACAGATCATGGACAAGAATAATGAAGACACTGGATACATAGACTTGAGGGAATACTTTGAAAGCATGGAGACACCTTCAAAATAGAAGATAGATGAGGATGATATCATTTTTATGAAGAATCGTGTTGTTGTTCCTACGAGCATGCGAGAGGATCTCATGCAGGAATTTCTTGCCTCAAGATGGGCGGTGCACCCTAGTGTGAACAAAATTTATCAGGATCAATGATTAAATTTTTGTTGGCCAAGAATGAAGAAGGAGATAGTAGGGTTTGTGACATGGGGCTTCACCTATCAGCATGTGAAGGAAGAGCATCAACAACCTAGAGGTTTAATCCGACCATTGTCCATTCCATAATGGAAGTGGGATGACGTGACCATGGAATTCATGATAGGCCTTTCAAAAACAATTAGGAAGAGAGATGATATTTCGATCATTGTGGATCGACATACAAAGGTGGAACATTTCTTTCCTTTAAGGAAAACTTTTATAGTTGTTCAGTTGGGAGAGCTGTATTTACAGAATATTGTTTGATTACATGGGGTGACACAAACTATAGTTTCAAATCGCGATTCATGGTTTACTCTGCTCTTATAGAAGGGCATGAAAAAGGCACTTGGTATGCATATTTTATTGAGTATTGCTTTTATTCCTCAAACAGATGGATAGTCAGAGCGTACTATACAAATTCATGAGCATATTTTGAGGGCGTGTGTACTTGACATCAGTGGTACATGGGATAAGCACATAGATTTAGAGGGGTTTTCCTATAACAATAGTTATCAAGAAACTATAAATATATCACCATTGGAGGCTCTTTATGGTAGGCCATGTAGATCACTACTATGCTGGATGGATTCGGTTGAGTCAGAGTTGTTGGGTCCGAGTCTCGTACAGAAGATGACTAAACAGGTTCAACTGATTCAAAAACAAATGACTATAGCTCAAAGTAAAAAGAAATATTATGCTGATATATGGATACGACATCTAGAGTTTATAGTCAGTGATCACATTTTCTATTGGGTATCACCTAGGTTGGGTCACTGCAGGATACGAAGTCATGGAATGATGGAAACCTGATTTGTTGGACCTTTTGAGATGAGGAAGAGAGTCGGGTTGGTAGCATACCAATGGTATCTTCCATAAAAATATAGTGCTATATAGGATATTTTCATTGTTTAACAACTACGACGATACCACCTCTACCCTTATCATGTTATCGATGTGGATGATGTTGAGCTAGTGATAAATGCGTCCTTTGAGGAGCATCTGATATGTGTGTTGGATCAGAGTGAGAAGGTGTTGAGGGGAAATACAGTACCGACAATTCATGTTTTATGGATGCATTGACGTGTGCATGATGATATTTGGGAAAGGGGGGCAGATATACGGGCTCAGTGGCCGGATCATTTTAGCTTGGAATCTCAGAGAAGTTCGAGAGTATAGCTTGAGGACCAACTATTATAAGGTAGGGAGAATGAAAGATCCCAAACATTTTTGGGGTTAATATCTGGCCTGTTTTCAGGTACTTTTGATTTTTTAATTACCTTTTTTTTGGATTAGTGACTTATGGTGTGTCTGGGTGAACTTTTATGTAAAACTAAAGGACAATGGGTTGTGCCCGGTTTGCACATGGTTTGACAAACCATGCGACCCAACCATTACAACCATGTAGAACTAGATAGAGTGGTATGCATGGTTTTTACATGGTTTGAAAAACCATGCAACCAAACCATGTGGACAGTGCAAAACTGGATATTGAGGTCCGCACAGTTTGCGCACGGGTTTTCCTAACCATGCGCCACTGTCCACGAAATCGTGCAAAAAAATTTTTATTTATAAAAATACTTTCTAAAACCACCCGAACCCCGTGACTTCCTTATTTACAACCATATCTTATTTTTGGAAATTTATAGGTGTTACAAATCATCTTGTAGTGATTCCAAGGTGATCCGAACACTTTTCCTTGAGATTGAAGGCACATATTGAAGATCTTCTCTCCTTCCGATAAGGGGATTTCATCCTGTTGTTTCTTCTGTTATTTCTCCTATCTTTCATTGAACTTTTCAAGGGATATTTCCTTTGTTTCTATGGATCTAAATGTATAAGATAAGGTATAGATATATGATTTTGTATATAGAAGTAGTTTTTCATAATATTAATTCCTTTGATCTTATTTTTGGTTTTAAGGATTTAGATCTAGGACTTGATCGATGATGTTGTGCAGCTCGGATTTGGGGGATTTTCGTTGGGCTAACTTCCATCAATAAATCGAGGTAGGTGATTTAAAATCCAATCCCACAGTCTCATCTTGTTATGCGTATGCAGTTGTACAAATTTCATGGTATAAATAATTAATTGGTGGTTTGGTTATGCGGTTCTTTTTGAATTGTGGATCTTATTGAATATGGGTGATAGTTATGATGGAAGGATAAGGATGATTAACCATTTGATTAATGTTTTATATGGGAATTGGATATTTTATTTGAAAATTGGTTGTCGGATAGGGTCTGATGCTCCTAATGCCCACAAGGGGTTCTCGACATGGTTTTCTAGAACCAATGACTTGCATGAAATTGATATTTTATGGTAAAAGGACTGATTCTCTAATTACTAATGGGGTTTTGAGACAGGGACTGATGCTCCAAATTCTCACATGTGTGCGAGAAAAGACATTCTACTCTCTTTAATTTATTTTTTTACTATGGTTTCATTTGGATATTCATAAAAGTAATATTGTGACATAGTAAATATGTATTGAACAGGGGGAAATTGTTTAGGCTCCTACATTGGCCGAAGCAGGCATTGCGTTTTGGGTGTTCTCGGGAACCTGGATTTCTAACGTATTAAAGAAAGGTTAATTGGATAAATATAATTATTTTCCATATTTCCTTGCTTTATTATTAATGAAATTTCATACATTTCTTATGACTTGAGTTTTTTTGACACTGTTGGCGGGGATCTAATGAGTCATACTCACACCATACTCGGGCTGCCTGATTGGTACCAGAATAGACTTTTTTGTTGCGGGACAGTAAAAGGGCAAGACCCCTGGTTAGCGTGTTTTTTGGGGTTTGGGCATGGAAGAGGGAACTAGATGTGGGTTGAGACCCGTTTGGAGTCTTTATTTCATTACTTTCAGTTTCTTTGTAGACCCTTGGAACTTAGAATATCATAACATGTTTTACTTTTCAGTTGAGTATTGTATTTCATGTTTTGATTATAATAGTGACATTGTACTGTCATATTTACATGCATTTACGCTATTGATTGGCTTATTCCACTGATATTTTATTCTGATAATAGAGGGTATAGCCTCCCCAAGACTGACTTACTAGACCCTCACTACTCGTCGGCACCCTCTAGCATACTAGGATGCGCGCTAGAGGGCTTGTGACCAACTGGCTCGGAGCACCATTCAGTGGCTCTAGGGTCGGGACTATACAAAGTGCGATCAGATGGGGTTTTCTATCTTCTCCTTTTGTATTACTATTTGGGGAAGGAAGACAAGGGATTAGGGAAATTCAAGTATTGATAATGATCTTGTGCATGGGGGTTTCAATCCCATGTATGGGGGAATACTCAAGTACTCAGGGTGGGATCTACAATTATTATTTTTGTCATTACAGTTGAATATAATTTCACCTTCGGTGACGCACTTGTTGTGTGATGTGATTATTATTTCTAGTAATTTTTTAGTATTTATTTGTGGACTATAATGACATGAGTTTTTCGTCTCCATGCATTTTTCTAGGAACTCATGATTACTACGACAAGCGTCATTTTAGGGACACATGGGAAAACAGATTATGGGTATATTGTTAAACATAAACTATTTCTATTACTTACTTGTTATATTGAAATGAAAATGGTGTCTAATTTTGAAATTTATTGAAATAATTGTGAAATGATATTAATAAATTGGTTGTGTGTAATTGTGGTAACATTGTGAACTGATGCTTGGTATTGTAGAAATATGCATCCACAATGCTTGTTGAGAGGACGAGTGTGGGGTATAGTTAGAAATGGTCCTCCAGTGGTCAAACCTGAGGCACTAATAGTACCCACTATATAAGCGGGAGAAAATATTCGAGAGGACCTCACCCGTTTCATGCAAATGATAGAAAGGGACCCAAGGCGGGTTGTGAAATGTATGTCTGATCTTACAACAGATTTTTAGTTGTAGTACCCACTGAATTTTATAGGAGAGGGAGGTCTATAGAAATATGTGTCCTCGATTGAATATACCTAGACAATACTTGACCACCTTGAGACACCTGTTGAGAATAGAGTCAAGTTGGTAGCATACTTGTTTCATAGTAAAGTGAAATGTTGGTGGAACATCTAGACTCAGGATAGACAGCTAAAAGATATGAAGTGGAAGGAATTTTAGGAGAAGTTCTTTGATCACTTTTATCCAGAGATGCTCTGAATAGAGAAAGCGGCTATGTCCATGAGGATAACTCATGGGAATATGTCTGTAATGGACTATGTTGGACACTTTACAGTCTTATAATGTTTTTTTCCAGCATTGGCTACAGATGAGGCCACATCGGCAAGATGATTTCAGGATACACATATATGTGAAATTAAGTCTCAGGTGAATTTTTTTAAGGTTGATGAAGTTTCAAGAAGTGGTAAATTAGGCTCTCATATCGGAAGGGAACCTGAAAGAGGCATCTAGTGGTATACAAATGGATTTCACTACATTGTCAGGTGGTGCGACATATGAGAGATGTTTGCGATGTTATGGGAATGTCAGCTAGGGAGGTGGGAGACAGAGTAACCTGGTAGAGGGGTCAGTTACACATTACTTTAACTGAGTATTTTGTGGCTAGTGTGTATGGTCGGGAAACTATCGTAATCAATTTCCCCGATCCCTAGTTGAATGCAGATCTTGTGGTAGGATGGGACATATCCAAATGTTCTGCAGGAACCCAAAGGAGTTAGGGTGTGATGGATTAGCTAATCAAATTAAGAGTGTGGGAAGGTGATCTTCTGTAGCTTTTCAGTCCCAAAGTTGGAGTTCTTATGGTTGAGGTGGTAAAGGTAATAGAAGTGGTGCTCTGGGGTAGGAACCCCCATATTAGCATAGTGGTACTGGACAAGGAAGTTAAATGGCATCACAGGGAATAGGAGCAGCACAGTTGCATGCAGTACAACCTACACTTATGGATAGCAAGGATGGACCATCACCAAGGAGAGGTATTATTCTTATGGCTTCTACAATATCTAATGCCTTATTTCATATTGGTTCCTCTCATTCCTTTAATTCTATGAAACATGTTAATGGTTTGAGTTTGGAGGTGGAGTTTTTGAGCGGGTCTAGGATGATAGTAACACCTTTTGGGGTATAGTCTAGAGACATCTATATGTGAATGGGATGTTCCCTTGAGATAGGAGTGTACCATTATCTGTGGGATCTCTATATACGTGATATGACAGGCTTCGACCTAATACTGGGTATGGACTGGTTAGTCACATACCGATCCTACATTTTTTGTTATCATCGGAGGCTAAAATTTATGTCACCTATGGGTGACCATTACATTCACCATGGGGAGTGGGATATCCAGGAAGGCTGAGCAGGGGCAATTACTCAGCAATTAGGAGAGCTCATAGCCCATGTTGCTAGTCTTTTACTGGATGATGAAGATGTTAGCCAGGATGTCCTTCCACTAGTCTTTGATTTTTTAAGGATGTATTTCTAGTAGACTTTTTAGGGTTTCCACCGAAGGGAGATGTGGAATTTACTATTGACCTCATGCCAGGAGTTGAGCCAATTTCTATTCCACCATATAGAATGGCACTGAAAGTGATTCAAGAACTCAAACATCCTTTGGAAGACTTGAAGTATAAAGGATTTATCAATCCAAGTACAGTGCCCTATAGATCGCCTGTTCTATTTGAAAATAAGGCTTATGGGAGTTTACTTTTGTGTGTCTATTACCTAAGGTTGAACAAGATGATTGTGAGGATTCGATATCCTCTACCGCGTATTGATGATATGTTTGACCAGTTGAAGGGAGCATGTGTTTTCTAAAAAATCGACTTAAGATCGGGGTATCACTAGTTGAGAGTTCCGACTTCTGATATACTGAGGACTGCTTTCAGGAGTATATGTGGGATTTATGAGTTTTCTGTAATGCCAGTTGGGTTAACAAATGCACCAACAGTGTTTATGGCTATGACGAGTAAGATCTTTCATCCATACCTAGGTCAGTTTGTGGTAGTATTAGGGGATTACATCTTGGTGTACTCCAAGACTCATGATGATCATTCCCAACATCTTGACATCATCCTGAGTACACAAATAGAGCATCAAATATATTCCAATATATCTAAGTGACAATTTTGGACTGACCATGTACACTTATTGGAACACATCATCTCGAAGATTGGTGCGTTAGTGGATCCCGAGAAGGTGAAAGTAGTGATTTCATGGGAGGAACATAAGAATATTTTCGATATTCAATGATTTCTGGCATTGGCTAGATATTACAAGACATTTATCCAAGACTTTTACAATTTGGAAACACCACTTTCAGGCTTGACCAAATAGGAAGTAACGTTTGAACAGTCAGAGGCTAGCGAGACATCTTTAAAAGATTTAATGAAGTGTTTTTCACCCACACCAATATTGGATCTATATGAGTTAGGGGAAGAGTACATTGTGTTTTGTGACGCTTATATGATATGAATCAGAGCTATGTTGATGAAAAGAGATTAATTTGTGGTTTACGTGTCTTGACAGTTAATCCATATGACAGGAATTATCCAATGCACGACCCTGAGTTGGCAGTGGTAGTTTATGATTTGAAGTGTTTGTGATAATTACTCCTGGGTGAAAGGATTATAGTTTATACTGATCAAAAGAGGCTGAAGTATATCTTTTATCAGTATGATTTGAATCATTGACAGCAGAGATGGGTTAAATATATGTAGTATTTTTATCTTGAGATGGTATATACACTTGGGAAATGAAACAATGTGGCTGATGCTAAGAGTAGGAAGACCCAGACTTAGATTGTTTAGGAATTTAGTGCTGACTGGAGGATGATGTCGATGCTATCTGAAATGCACGTTGGGCTTCTGAAGAGAGAGAGGAGGAAATGACACTCATGTTGGTTGCAGTGGAGTCTACACATTTGAGACGGATCAAGGACAAGAAAAATGAAGACACTGGATGCTTAGCCTTGAGGTAAAACATTGAAGGTGGGGAGACCCCATTAGAATGGAAGATAGATGAGGATGATATCCTTTATATGATGAATCGGGATGTTGATCTTATGAGAATGTGAGAGGAGCTCATGTGGGAATTTCATTCCTCAAGATAGGAAGTGCACCCTGGTGTGACAAAAATGTATCATGTTCTATGATGATAGTTTTGGTTGTCATACATGAAGAAGGAGATAGTAGGTTTTTTGACACGATGCTTCACCTATCAGCAGGTGAAGGCGCAACGTCAACGAACTGGAGGTTTAATATGACCTTTTTCATTTCATAATGGAAGTGGTATAACGAGACCATGGAATTCATGATAGAACTTCCAAAAACATATCGGAATAATGATTCTATTTGGGTCATTGTGGATTAATTGAAAAATGTGGCACATTTATTTCCTATAAGGGATACATTTATAGTTGAGAAGTTGGGAGAGCTCTATTTACTAAAGATAGTTTGATTGCCCTGGGTTCCATGAATTGTAGTTTCGAAATTCAATGTTTACTTCACGCATCTGGAAGGGCATGAAAAAGGCACTTGGGGTGCTTGTTTTATTGAGTACTGCTTTCCATCCTCAAACAGATGGACAGTTAGAGCATACTATACAAGTTCATTAGGTTATGTTGAATAAATTTGTACTTGAATTCGATTGTAAATGGGATAAGCACCTAGATTTAGTGGAGTTTTACTATAACAACAGTTATCAAGATACTTTACAGATGGCACAATACGATTATCTTTATGGTATGCCATGTAGATCACCGCTATGCTGGATGGAAGAGGGTGAGTCAGAGTTTTTGGGACCAAGTCTCGCATAGAAGATGACTAAATAGGTTCAGTTGATTCCAAAACGAATGAATATAGATCAATGTCGGCAGAAGTCTTATACTGATAGATGGAGGAAACATCTAGAGTTTACATTCAGTGAACAATTTTTACTTCAGGTATTTCATAGGTTGGGTCAACGCAGGATACAAAGTCATGGAATGTTGGCACCCAGGTTTGCTAGACCTTTTGAGATCATGAAGAGAGTCGGGCTGGTATTGTACCAATTGGCTCTTCCACAAAAATATAGTGATATGCATGATGTTTTCTATATATCAAAACGTTGATGGTATCACCCCGACCCTTCTCATGTGATCGATGTAAATGATATTGAGCTAGAGATAGATGTGTCCTTTTATGATTATCTGATACGTGTGTTGGATCACAGTGATAATGTGTTGAGGAGAAAGACCATACCGAATGTTTATGTTTTATGGAGGCATGGACGTGTGCAAAAAGAGACATGGGAATGGGAGGCAGAGATACGAACTCAGTGGCACAATATTTTCAACTCGGAATCTTAGAGATGTTCTAGAGTACAGCTCAAGGACAATCTGTTATAGGGTGGAGATAATATATAATCCCGACCATTTCTAGAGTCCATCCTAGTCACGTTTTCAGGAAATTTTGATGTTTTTATGTTCCTATATTCTAGAGTAGTAACTTGGGGTGAATTTGGGTGAACTATTAGGTAAAACTAAATGATAGTGGGTTGTGCATGGTTTGTGCGTGGTTTGACAAACCCTAACACCAAACTGTGCCAACCAAGTTGAACTGGATAGAGAGGTAGACATAGTTTGCACACGGTTCGACCAAGCTTCCAACCAAACCGTGCAGACCATGAAAACCTAGATAGTGAGGTCTTCACGGTTTTCTCACGGTGTTTCTATATCGTGCTCTACTTTCATGAAAATCATGCGCTCAGTTTTTTATTTTTGAAAGTCCTTTTTAAAATAAACCGAACCCTGGGAAATCCTTATTTCCAACCATGTCTTGGGCTTGGAAATTTCTAGGTGTTCCAAAGCCTCTTGAAAATATTCCAAGATGATCCAAACAATTTTCCTCGAGATTAAAGTCTTGGATTGAAGATCTTATCTCCTTCTGGTAAGTGGATTTCATCCTGTTGTTTCTTCCGTTATTTCCTATATTATTCCTTGATCTTTTCATGGGATATTTCAACCATATCCATGGATATAAACCTATGAGTTATGGTATAGATCTATGATTGTAGATCTAGAACTAGTTTTTCAAGATCCTGATGCCTTTCATCTTATTTTTGGTTTTATTAATTTAGATCTAGAAATGGATCGATGACATTGTGCCGCTCAGATTTTAGGGATTTTTTTAGGCTAACATCCATCAATAAATCGTGTTAGTTGGTTTAAAACCTAGTCACACAGTCTCATCTTCTTATGCATATGCAATTGTATAAATGTCGTGGCATATATAATTAATTGGTGGTTTGGTTCGACGGTTCTTTTTGAATTGTGGATCTAGTTGAATATGGGATAGAGTTATGATGGATGGATAAGGATGATTAAACTTTTGATTAATGTAGTATACGTGAATTGGATATTTTATTTTAAAAAGGGTTGTGGGACATGGACTTACGAACCTAATACCCCCAGGGTTTCTAGACATGGCATTCTAGAACCAGTGAGATGCATTAAAATGATCTTTTATGGGACAAGGACTGATGATCCAAATACCAATGGGGTTATGAGACAGGGATTGATGCTCTAAATACTTACATGTGTTCTAGACATGAAATTCTACACTCTTTCATTTATTTTTTACTATGGTTTCAATTGGCTATTCATAAACAGAAAACTGTGACATAATAAATATGAATTGAATAGGGAAATGGCTTAGGCTCCTACACGGGCCAAATAATGCATTTTTTGGTGTTCTTGGGAACCTGGATGTTTAACGTATTAAATAATCATTAATTGGATAAATAAAATTGGTTTCCTTATTACATTTATTTATTATTAATGCAACTAGATACACTTCTTATGACTGGATTTGTTTGTGACACAGTAGGTGGTGATCAACTGAGTCATTCTCACACCCTACTCGGGCTGCTATATTTTTACCCGAATAGATATTGTTGTTGTAGGACATGACAAGGGTAAGAGAACTAGTTAGAGTTTTTTGGGGTTGGAGAATGGAAGAGGTAACTAGACGTGGGCCGGGACCCATTTGGACTCGTTGTGTCTTTACATTCAGTTTCATTGTAGAAACTTGGGACTTTAATTTTCATAGAATTTTTTACTTTTCAGTTCAGTATTTTATTTCTAGGATTGACTATGCTATTGACATTGTGCTGTTATATTTATATGTGTTTCTATAATTTCATGGTTACTTCTGCTATTACATTATTCTGATAATAGAGTGTATAGTCTCCCCAAGACTAACATACTAGACCCTCATTGCTAGTCGGTACTCTCTGGCGTACGGGGAGGAGCGCTTGAGGGATTGTGACCAGCCACCTCGGAGAACCATTCAGTGAATCCTGGGTCGGGATGTTACATGCAGACCAGACGTGGACATCAGGTAGAGGTGGAGTAGTTGTTTCTTTTATTACTTGAATGTGTTTAGATTTTTTATATTTTATTTTTTTGATCATAATTTTTATATTTGTGGTTTTAAATATTATTTTGCGATTGTTGCATTTTGTAGCAGCATGCCTCCCAAGAAAGCTCCCATGAACCCACAGGATGAAGGTGAAGAGAGTTCTCTGACACCGATTGATCATAGTCTATTCTAGGCTTTGGTCTGGGCTGTCCAAGATCTGGGTCAGGAACCAACTCCTACTTCTATTCCATATAGGGAAGAAGAGATGGGTCCTAGTAAAGATAAAACTCATGAGTTTCTGAAAAAAACTCATAAATTTGGAGGCATCTCAGAACCCCAAGAAGAAGAGGAATGGATCGAGATGATTGAGAATATGTTTGGGTTTCTGGAAAAACCTGAGGATATTTGGGTGAAGTGTGCCTCCTTTCTGTTGGAGGGTCTCATCCGTAAGTGGTGGGAGTAAGTACTATAGAATGGGAAGAATGATCAGATTCTTTGGGGATATTTCATGGTCATCTTCAATAAATTTTACTACCCTAAGGTCTTGACATATGCCAGGTCCTGAGAGTTCAGGGTCCTTGTTCAAGGGAATATTTTTATGATGGATTATGCCAATCCATTTTCTATGTTGGTTTGTTATGCCCCTAAAATTATCTCAAATGAACAATTTAAGGCCTAGAGGATAGAGAAAGGCTTACGACCATAAATATACTCTCAGGAATTCATGTTTAAGCTGAGGACCTATGCTGAGGTCATTGACCAGGCGTCTATGGTGGAGATCAAACATAAAAGTAGGGCCAGTTTTTTTGGGATAATATCAGTAGTGGGAAGTGGCAGCTCCACATTGAAGAAGGGGAGAGGGAGGATCAGGTGAAGAACGAAGGTGGTAGTTTAGGCCACCCCTCCTGGCAGTTTTCATCCAGGGCTTCTGATATGAGAATCAGTCATGTAACACTAGTGTGGAAAACCAGGGCACATCTAACCAGCATTCCCACATCCTCTGAAACCATTTTACCATTGTGGAGGTCTAGGTCATTTTCAATGATTATGCAAGGTGGCACGTGAACTTACAATTAGGGCAGGGTGAGTGGATTCAAGGGGAGTGCTGGCACATTACAAGCCGTCGAGGACTGGGGGATCTATATTTGGTAGTTGTGGTGGTAGGGCTGGGTCATCTTCAAAGTAGAGTCAGTTCAGGAGACTACCATAGATTATCTTTCATCCTCAGACAAGAACCATCCATTTCTATGCAATGGATCATGCACCAGCACGATCATAGGTGGGACCATCGACAATTTGAGGTAACGTTCTGATCCCATATTCTATAGCTACTTCTCTTTTTGATATTGGCACCAATGTTTCATTCATTTCTAGACATTTTTTTGACATTCTGAATTTTCCAATTGATTTTAGTTCTTTCGTGATGGAGTAGTTGACACCGCTGGGGATGAAGGAGAAGTCCCTCCGGTGCCCCTCCTGTGTACATTTCGTGTCAATGGTTGAGATTGAGTGCGAACTATTAGTTCTAGATATGGAATTGTTTGACATAATACATGGAATGGATTGGATTGTACACTTCCAAGAAAAAATTTATTTCTAATGGAGGTGAGTGAGTTTCATGGAACCTGATGGGAGTCTTCAGGTTTTTTGTGGAGAATGAGATCCTCGTCGGGTCATGCAAGACCACCACTCCCATAGTTGTGAATTCTTACCTTCCAGTTATCATCACCTGTACTAGAGGATGATGGTATTTTACTTAAAGGTGAACTACCTCATGTAGTGAATTATTTTCTAGAGTTATTCTTAGATGCCTTCTCATGTTTCCCCCAGAGCGGGATGTGGTGTTTTCAATTGATTTGGCACTAGGAACACAACTGATATCTCTTCCATCATATATCAGGGCCCTCAGCAGGCTGAGGGAATTAAATATATATATATATATATAGATGACATAGAGTCTAATGGATTCATTATCTTGAGCATCTCTCCTTGGGCCACTGTTCAGTTTTTTGTGAAGAATTCTGATGTATCTCTCCTGTTGTGCATTGACAATCGGAATCTGAATAAGGAAAAATTGAGAACAAATAACCTTTTCCTAGAATAGATGATTTATTAGATCAGTTAAAGGGGGAAAATTGGATATCAAAGATAGATCTACATTTGGGGTATCATCATATCAGGGTGATGGAGTCAGATAACCCAAAGACAGCCTTTCGAAGAAGCTACGACCACTTTGAGTGTTTGGTCATGCCCTGTGGATTGACCAATGCTCCAGCTCTCTTTATGAATCTCGTGAACAGGGTGTTCAATCAGTATCTTGATTCCTTCATTGTAGTGTTTTTGGATGAATTTATAGTATACTATGGCTCCGAGGGGGAACATGAACATCTATTGAGGATCATCTTGTGTAATTTGAAAGATCATTGTCTCTATGAAATGTTGTCACAGTGAACTTTCTAGAGTAGGGAAGTGAGATTTCTGGGGAATGAGATCTATGAAAAGTGGGTTTTGGTGGACCGCAAGAAGATTATTGTGGTTATGTCATGGGAGAATCCAAATAATGTGTTTGAGATCAGGATTTTTCTTTCGCCAGGCTGGTTATTATAGGAGATTCAATTGGGATTTCTCTCAGCATGCTTCCCTGATGAAAACACTCACCTAGAGAGGTGTAAAGATTGTATGTGTACCAGAACATTAGTCATCGTTCGAGGTGTTAAAGTGGTGGTTTAATACCTCCCCCTTTGATGAAATTTTCAGAGGCTGGAAAGGGATATGTGGTTTATTGTAATGCTTTAGTTATGGGTCATGGTTGCTTGATTATATAGGATGACCATGTGGTGGCGTATGGATCTCCCTAACTCTGACACCAATAAAATAACTACATGACCCAAGTGTGGGAGCTGGTATTGGGGATTCATGCTTTGAAGACATGGCATCAATACCACATTGGTGAGATGTTTTTGGTCTACTATGTTCAAAAAATCTTTTCCTATATCTTTATACATAAATACCTATCCTTGAGGCAGCATCGTTGGATCGAGTACTTGCAGGGGATCAATGTTAACATTTTCTATACCCTAGGAAAGGGTAATGTGGTGGCTGAAACATTGAGAAAAAGAGTTCCAATGCAGGATTTTAGGAAGTCCAAAGATGAGTGGACTTTGATGGGGATCTTTTCTCAGATGGATGTGGAGACTAGGGAACACAGTGGAGGTGCGTTCTTGGTGAGATTCTAGTTGACTCCTTCTCTGTGGGAGTTGATATAGAGGGAAAATTCCAATGATGATATTTATCAGTGGTTGAAGTAGTTTATTCATGGTGGAGACACATCATGTGATTGTTCATCATCCTTGGGGGGAATCTTGTGCTTCAAGATCCGTTCAGTAGTGTCGTTATCTCTCTAGAAGGTGGTGATGCAGGACATCCACTAGTCTCAAGGAAATATCCATCCAGGTTCCACTAAGATGTACTATGAAGTCCATCGGCTGTTCGAGTGGCCTGGTATGGGATGAGAGATAGAAGACTTTGTGTCGAGATGCTACACATGCCAGTAGATTGAAAGCAGAGCATCCAGGTCCCTTTAGTTTTCTCTAGCGATTACATATTCCAACATGAAGTTGGTTGATGTTATCATGGACTTCATGGTTATCTTACCTCGTACACCTCGCGATAATAAAACCATTTGTGTGGTGATTCATCATTTGTTCCAATCTATCCACTTTATTCTGATCAGAGATATAACTAATGTTGATGAGTTTGGACATTTTTTATCTTTAAGAGGGGGTGAGACTCCACGGTGTTCCATCAGTATTTTTAATTGATATAGACCCCTGTTTCACTTCTCAGTTCTGGTAAGGCCTTTAGACGGCCTTGAGGTCTCACATTAAGATGATCACACCATACCATCCACAGAGGGGTGGTCAGACAGAGCAGCATAATAATATATTGGAGGACATGATTTATTCTTGTGTCCTATAAATTGGAGGTTTCCTAGATAGCAATTGGGGGTTGCTTGAGTTTTCTTATAATAACTGTTACCAATCCTCGACACAAATGGATTCTTTGGAGGATGTCTATTGCCGACCCTGTCTGCACCCCTGTGTTGGGTTGACGTAGGTCAGACCTCACAACTGGGGCATAATACAGTGTAGGAGACGTCTGAGAAGGTCAAGTTGATTAGAAAACATTTATTGAAAGCTTGGATTCTCCATAAATCATATACTGATAGGATGAATCAATAACTAGTGTTTTATGTGGGTGAAAAGGTATTCTTTAAAGTGGACCCTTGTCGGGGCCATCGTCAATTGGGGATGAAAGGAAGCTAATTTCATGGTATGTCGAGCCCTTTGAGATCACCGATCGTATTGGCAAGGTGGAATATACGTTTTATTTTCCTTATCATTTGTCAACTATCCCTGATGAATTTCTCATATCCCAGTAAATGAAATACATCCTAGATTTATCCAATGTGCTGAGTTGGGGAGAACATGAGATAGAGCCTGACTTGTCAGTTTTTTAGCGACGAGTGAATATAGTGGACTCCCAAGAAAAGGATTTTTGAGGGAATTCTATTCCTCTGTTTCGGGTTTGATGTGAACATGGAATTTATACACATGGGACAAGGGAGCGGAAGTCATGGTTTGAGGAAGAGTCTATGTACCTTCATTCTGGTCAAGACTCAGGTTGACTTTTGGAGAAGAAAGTTTTAATCATGGCGATAATTGTCACATTAATGACATATTTTAAACTTATTTTTCATTTAATTTCCATTGTTTCTTTGTTTCGGAGATTTCCCTCGTTTATTTGAGAAAATGGGGTGTTTTCATGATTTGCTAAGAACCGTGAGCCCATTTCTAGATTTTAAAACCAATTTTGTTTATTTTATAACTATTTTGTTTTTTAAATAATTTTAATCAATTAGACTTCCAAAATGGCATCACATGACCTATTAACAGCACCATTTAGATTTGGATCCTTTAGTAATCCATAATAATGGTGTATTTTGGTGTTTATTTAAGGAATTGGGCCAGTCCGAAGGCCCATTTCCAGTTATTTTAGAATTTTTTTTTATTATTAACATATTGAATTTTATGGATTATTAGGTGATTCCATGTATCACTCAAGACCATTGGACCCAGCAGCGTCCCCATTCACATTACCCCATCTTTTGAGCTCGTATTCATCATGAATTATTAGAGAAATTCATAGGGGTTCTCAAATCATCAATATTTGATGTGGTAACTTCTTTCCTTCATAACTCTATTAATTATTAATATTTTCTCTCTTTTGAAATTCCAAATTCGACCCTTCCCCCATATAATTGAACCTAACATCCATTTCTACCCTACATGTCACTAAAAACCTCTTTGGAACCAAATTTTGAAGGGGGATTTTAAGGAGTGAATTCAAAGAATCTAAAGTGTCTCTCCACCTTAGCTCCTCCCATTTCTAAGAAGTTTATTTCAAATTGATTGATATACAAAATGAACATCGGGTACACCATAGAAACTAGGGTTTAAAAAAGGGGTTTCTTGGTCAATTTTTGTTTTTTTAAGTTTATCAGAGTCCATATTGGTGAGGCAGTGGTGTGACTTGATTTTCACATGGAAATTCATGGGTTTATTTTGATTTGGAAGGTGATTCCAATGTCTATGAAATCATTTTGTATTATCATGATGTATTTGTCATATTTTCTGCTTTATCATATTTTATGATTACAAAAAAAATTACTTTTAGTGTTGTATTTATTGCAATTGAATTTTAAATGCCAATTCAGTAGGAAATTGGGGGGTTTTCCAAAGAAATGTTTTATTGGTGTATTTGGGGCTGCCCTAGAAATACTTAGTTTCTTTATTGAACTATAAGTGGGATGAAAATAATATTTTTAATGTTAATACCTTTTGTTTGTTGCTGTGAAAAAGTGTTTTAATGGTATTTTAGGAACATGTGAACATTATGATCTATGTTTGAGTGTAAATGGAGTTTTTACAAAGTTATCATTTCGTGGTTCACTTGGGGCTGCCCTAAAATGATTTTTTTGTTTCATTGAAATGTATTTGGATTTCTTTTTTATTAAGGTAACATAAAAGTGTGAACATAATGTACAAATTGGGGGTTTCAAGGAGTTTAGGGTGAAAAATATTGCGTGAATTTGAGAAATTGCTTCATTTAAAAATCAAAGTGTTCTATTATGGGATTTATGTTATTTAAAATGTGTATAGGTATTGTATTGATTGTATGTGACTAGTAGTGGTGGTTTATATGAAAATGGATTTATGTGTCATGATGAATGTTTTTTAGCACTAAGGGGATAACATGGGTACCAAGGTGGGATGGATATGTACTAATACGACTAGTGGACAAGATAGGTTTTGTCCCTGTCTCACCTAGCATTTTGATAATAAATCTCTTACTAAACTATATGGATGATTATTAGGGACCAATAGGATATTATTATGTTCCCTATTAGTGTCTCATGAATGTGAATGGATTTTACTATGGTTATTTTACACCGAGGTATGAGGTACATGGTGCCCAAGACTATCTTGTGCCTAGGGGTGTTCCTGATTTTGTTTCTCAACGTATTTGTGGTATTCTTCCGTGTATTTGGATGTATATTGAATTATATTATTGTATATAAAATTAATATTAAAATTTGTTATCATTCTGAATGTTTTATCTTGAAAACTATTTTCAATTGAAAGTTTCATTTCATGGGACTTATCGCCACATTTCATTGCGTATTAAAACTGCTTGCTTTTTCCAATTATACCACATGATATTTGGAATCAATGGGTGGTATTCTATTGGAATTATGATCACATAGTACATAAACCCCTTGGGTGTATGTTAACTTTATTATTCATGACTCATGTAATGGGAAGGCAATGAGTGATGTCGGTTCGTGGTGTTAGTTCCCATCCTTTGGGTGGAGTTGTGGAGATGGCTTGTGGGTGATGAACCCTTATCATGTGAATTCCTTGGGACTATTTTGTTACAATTTATTTTTTCTTAGGAACTTATGAATTTAATTTGAAATTATGTATTCAGTTCTGGATTTTTGTATAAACCTTTTTGCAATAAATCATTCAGATTCAATTTACTAAATGTTTTTGATGTTTTATGTATATATATTTAGGTAAATCGTTCCCAAACAAAGATAAATGATAGTCGAGCACTTGTGCCAGCACTTGGGAATAGGGAACACCCATCAGTCCTTAACACGAGCCAGGTTAGGTTCTGGTATTAGTGGATACCAGAATCGGTTTGTGATAGATATGGAAATGTAGAACAATGCAGTGGAACATGAATGACTACATAATGCTTATGGTTAAATATTTAATTTTAAGAGTAAAAAATAATGCAATAAAATATTTATGATATGAAGTTTATTAATAAAAAATACATCATGTTTATTACACAATTCCACATTTGTGGAATATATTATGAAAATGCTGAGATTTCCATAGACAAGTTAGATGAACCATAAATTTGTTTCCCACACATCCTCAGTGGTGTTATAGATACTTGATGGAGGAATATAATGAAGATTACAACTAAATACATAATCAAAGGTATCTATGGGGGATCAAAAAAATGATGATAGTTTTTTGAACACATTAGTGAAATTTCTATAATGATTTCCATTAAAATTACTATAATAGAGTGTAATACAATATTAATGATTTAAATAAACTACTCATTATTGATAATAAAATAAAGGTGTATGAAGCTGGAGCACAACAACTAAGAACCACATATTTATCCACATGATAAGAAGAATTAGTGAACCTTGTAAATCTATTATTTCATTTATTTTCATTTCAATCACTTCTTCACAGATACACATAAGTATAATATTTATTTCATGGTCCAGAGATTCATATAGTAAAAGATATTTTTTTCACTTGATATGATATTTTTTTGTTACAATAATCCACCAACTTCTCATTACTTCCCATATTTATTTCTTGAGAAAATTATTTATGTAATCCCAAAAGGATTAATACCCATGTGCACATAATAAAATAAGATGACATAATATTAAATAAATATTTAATTACTGGTAGAGAAATCATTATAGCACCTCAAATAGTAGAGGGGCCTACCTTAGCATTAGATTCCTTAATCGTTAGCCCCACACCAATGTGTGATCCCTACTCCCTTGGAGACATATATATATATATATATATTCATTTGATAACTTAACATAGATTGATTGACTTTATCCACTAGAGTCCAAGAATCATATATTAGCGTAAATACCCACCATTATGCATTCAAGATAAAATAATATAAAAATTCTTAAATTGACCAATATATTAAAAATAATGGCATGGTGAGGGTATAAAGGTGTATCTATATTTCCCCATGTTTTATAATACTTTATTTCTATTATTATTACTACTATTTTTTATCACAATATATTTAAAGAACATTTTATTATACTTTTCAATGTAATGAATATTGATTATAAAATGATACCTATATGATATAATCCTAACACTAATGGAAATTTGACTATTTGTAACAGGACCATGTCGCAAAGGGTCATTTGTGAAGGGACTACATCGCAAATGAGTCATTGTAGAAAAAGTTGTTGCAAATAGTTTTCCTGAGATTATATATGAAATAAATTTGCGACATGCCCCCACATTTACATTTTTGCAACGTGGGTCTATATCAAAAATACTTTCTCCGATATTTTTCTAAAAAAACTATATTTTTGACGGTCCGTCGCAAAACGCCCATAAAAAATATCTTTAAAAAATAATTTTTTTGGACAAAATATTATTATTAATACAAATAATAATGATATTAGAAAATAATAATAAAATAATATTTCAAAATAATATTATTATTATTAATAAAAATAATATAAATATTTTAAATATATTAATAATAATAATAATATAATTTTAATTTTATTAATATTAATAAAATAATAATATTAATATTAGTAAAATAATTAAACATTATTATTATTATAAATATTAATGAAATAATAATATTATTATTAGTAATAAAAAAATTATAAAAAAATAAAAACCACAATACTCATAAAATTTTTAAGAAAAAAAAACAATAAAACATTAAAAAACATTAAATAATGTAATAAAAAATTAAATAAATAACAAAAAATAAAAATAAAAAATGGATTATTCATAATAATATAAAAACACACTTTATAGATATGTAAATAGTTAATATTACAAAAAAATACATTCAAATGTTTTATCATAAAAAAAATATAAAACTAATGTAGGTCCTCTTGAAGAGCTAGAAGAGATACTAGAAAGAACTTCATCCCTAAACCATGATTTAGATGTCGAATGTACTAAAAATTCTCCTTATAATACTGCTTCCATCAATGCATCTCCTTCTCCTGTTACTGTTGCTGTCCTTAGAGCTCTTCCTACTACTACTGCCATTGATGCATCTCCTACCACTAACATTGATGCATCTCATCATGCTTCTAAAACATACTCTATATGACTTCCCTAGCTCCTCATGAACTAGACGCTGATATTGCTATGGTACCATAAGAACTCCCAAGCATTAATCGGGAGATGATACCAATAAATCAACGTTTCTCGAAGGCATACTGTGTCACCTGCATAAATGTTGCCGCATCAAATCAGTGGGCAATAGTTTGATCCTCGATCTCAGTATAACCACCAGTTTTAGTCTAAGACACTTCGTCCTCATATGACCCCTTCAATTTAAAATTAATAATCAAATAGTTAAAATATTATTATCAGTCAATTTTAAAACTCCCAAAAAATTATACTGACCACAATCTGTCACTCGTGGTCACCACTAATCTCTCTAGTGACAGGATCTCTATACATCCTCCTGTAAACATTGAACTCCATAACATCAGTCCAATCTAATGTATATTTGATTATAACATATTCTATTTCATTAAATGTTTTATAAATTATTTAAAAAAAGTATTTACAATATGTTCCCTATGTGTACTGAATGTATGATTACCATCCTGATGTTTAACATCCTATCTACCCCGATTTTGTCAACCTAATAACGATCTCATATGAAAATGTTAATCCAACCCATGTGGTCATAATCCATCCCAAGCCTAAGATGAAATGTATCCAAGTTGATGATAATGAAAGGACTCATTAAACTCTATCACCCATTCTCCCATCATTTATTTCCTTCTCAAATTTTACAAAAAATGATGGCAACGATCACTAATAAACACCTCACATGACTTCTAGATAGCATAACACATTATCTCATAGATGGACTACCATAAACCCTACAAATAAATTATCATATCATGTTATTAATTAAATAATTTTCAAAATAATTTTTTTTACATACCACCCAGTGATCCAACATAAAATGTTGAATATCAATGGGAATATCATACCATGCGACCCGTGGTTTAGAAAAATAATTGTGTAATATAGACCACACCTTTAGAAAAACTATATGTTAATATATATGAAGAAGAGACCAAATAATAAAAAAATTATTATATAAATAAATTAATAAAAAGAAACTAAAATGCATAGTTAAACATACCTCTTAATGCATGGATAGAAGTCTATATGTGGATGTCAATTTGAGATAGGTTGAAGAATCATTAATTGTAGTAGACCACACCCCCTTTGCGTCCTCCCTAAACCACCAGTAGTTTTAGGGTCAGATGATCAAACATCCTACTCGTCCAGAGGTAGATCAACCTCCTACAATTGACGAAATAGATCAGCGTCCATTTGAAACATGAAATGATTCTTTTTAGAAATTAGTTAAAAATGAATATTATATATAGATATATATTATATATGGTTATAATCATCATTTAATATTTTCAATATTAATTTTTATCCATATCTTGATAGATGAAGATGTCAATGTATTCATGTTCCTTATCAACATCGTATGTTTTTATATGTGTTTCATTTTTGTCATCTCTTTTCATTTTAAATGCATTTGTAACATCATTGAGATCAACATCCCCATCAACACTTAACTTTGGGGTGTCAACATCGACATTCATGTCTCTTCATGAAAAAGATAGACTTGGTGTAGTCTCTTAAAAAATTTACATTCCATTCAATACAATTAAAGAACATTCACTTTAAGTAAACTAATTTTCTTGATATTTATAATTTATTATGCTCCAGCAGAACCCAACTGTTTTGAATTTGCATAATAATTTTCATATTGAATATGATATTTTTGATGATTCAATAAAAATTGTCCCTTTACTAGAATAGGAACTTTATTTTTAATATCCTTGATCTTATTTGTCTGGTGAACATGCAAGACTCTCTCAGTATCAACACACTGAGATTTAATCATTGTTATATAATTCTCTCCCAGATCACACAATCCAATAATTTTTTCTTGCATGCAATAATTTTTATATTTATATTATCTATGATGAGATCCTCCCAATAATACACCACCATTTGTTGTTTTTTTATTCTCCATATTCACATGTATGATATCAAAAACCATTCATGACATATGCATTATAAGATTTAACCATTTTTGATGGCGGGTTACTCAAGACACGAAATAGATTATCAATTTTATCAGCATGGTGAGGAACATAAAAATTTGTAAAAAAATTATCAATATAAAAAGTAATAAATTGATTTTATATTTTAAATAATAAATAATTTATGTTACCAGTTTTTGAAACCCATAGGAAAAATTATTTTTCCAATGTTCTTCAAGAGACACTATTGCATTTGGTGGAAGCTGTACCTTGATATGATTATCATATAACCAAGAAATAAAATAAAATTAATTTACATCAATGTAGATTATAGAATATATAATAGGATCACTCATAGTGTAAATAGTTTCATTTAGTCATAAAAGAGAAGAACAAATGTACGATTCCAATTATGTTCATTATCTGAAAGCCATTGTTTATGAACTCCACCGAAGCAATGTTTGTGATGATTAAAAACTGAAAATTTATTTCTCTTTTTAACACCAACATTTACCTCTTTATAGACCATGTGTCTGTGTTTTTAGGGATATTCATATTAAAACTAATGAGATTATAATAAAATAAATTTTATTTTCAAATAGGCATATACAATTGAGCTTTCAACTGATGCATTGTTACGTACTTTATTCTTCAATTTCTGCATGCATATCTCAAATGGGTACATCCATTAGAATTATACTTGACCACTAAGTTTTTCATCATACAACAAATGTAAAATAAAATGTTCAATTTATGAAAATAAATCCAGTAGGATGATTTTTTTTTATTACATAAAATTAAGCCAACATCATCATGCAAACTACAGAGCATATTGTAGTCTATTGTCGATGTACCAATTTCACAAAAAATTATGGTATGTCGCTTATTGCATCCCAAATCATAGATTTAATTAATCCTCTTAATCTAATTGGTATTTTTCTTTGTATTTTCACAGGATAGTCATGAATTTTTAATTGAGTAATATGACCATTTCTAACATAACTACCCAAAATAAAAGTGTGACCATCTAGAAGTCTCAAATCTGTAATCCACTAACAAAATAATAATTTATTTACTTTATATAGTTTATATATTTTTTCCCATAAATTCTATGATGTAAACTTTTCAAAAAGCTCACATTCTGGACACTTATAAATTTGGGCAAAATCTAATCATATAGTTTTATTATCATTGATCTTACATGGTGTATCCAAAACTATTTGAAATAAATTATCTCAAAATTTATTCTCAATATGTATGAAATCCAACATGTGATGGACCAAAATCAGATCAATAAGGTATATCCAAAAAATTCTCCTTTTTATCATGTTGTATTCGTTCCCAAAGCCATCAATTTTTTATTTGTTCATTGTTTGTCCAAATGAGATGTTAGGTAATGAAGAGACAATTTATTTTACCTATTTAGCTGATATCATTGTTTGAGGGTCACCTCATTCAATTAAACATTTTTTGAAATGATATTTTTCATTTATAAAGGATGACAAGAGGGAATAACTCTATGATGATAGTTGAAAAAAACAGTTTTTTCCATTAATGAGCACAAATGCTTTGTTGTCTCTCATACGAAACAAACATTATTTTTGAACATGTGTAATCTATCTATATAACATGCAATTTGTTGGGAAGTCACTAGTTTTCCACTATAATGTAGCATTCAGATGGAATTTGTTTTCGTAGTGATATCATATGTACTGACTCCATTTCATTAGAATGAATTTAACTCATCAATCAACAGTTTTAATTAAAAATAAATAATTATTTTCAAGTTTCATAGAATTAATAAACGAAAAAATATGTATGGATTCTTCATTAACAACCATGCAGGTAAATTATATAATATTATAAAGACAGTGAAACATGAATGCTTACTACTGTAAGAACCAAATGGACATAAACATATAGTAGAAAGTCCCAATCACACATTTTTGGATTCTAAATAAATAAAAAAATGCACAAAGTCAAAAAATTTCCATGAATCACCATCCGAGGGATGATTAAGCATTTACCAGTTGAAATATTAGTATTATGCGATGAAAGAAACGATGTTGTGTACATAAACATAAATAAACAATACAATCTTGGAGTAAGAGGGAAATATATAAAATTATTGACCCGAATCAATCAAGAATTGGCTAGTTGAGTCTCCTCATACATCCACTATATACATGTAGAACAACATTCCACTGACTCATTTTCACCACAATATAAGATGCAATGCTTTTAACATGCTTGAATCTATTGATAACCAAGACCCATATTATGAACTAGCCTATTGCTCTTATATAACTTTTTAGGAAATACATTTCCTTCATGTAATAGATTTTATCAAGAGAGAATATCTAATCCAAACAGCGACATTAAATTAAATTTTCTGATTTAATAGCCACAAATTTTTCGATAGATTTAAATGAACTTATCTTGCATCCAAGATATAAGGCTTCCTCAAAAGACCTCACCAACTCATAAAATTGAGATGGTTCCAATTCAAGAGTTAAATCCTTTTCAACCTGAGTTTCAGTTTGACGTAAAGTCAGACCTACCAAATCATGTATTAAATTTTTGAAACTGTGATGTATTTGAAAAAAATTATTAGTATATTCTCTAGAACTGAATTCACCATGTTTATACAAAAAACTATATTATGGTTAAAAAAATGTAATATATGGCCTATAATGTTGTGAAATATTTCAAATGTACTTAGATCACATTTTTTACATGGTTATTTAATTGTCCGTTCTAATTTTTTTTGGTTTTGATGATGTAAATGATTAGAAGATTCAACGCCCTCAATATATATAGGAATTAAACCAGAACTATTTGAATTCGTGCAATGATTTATCCAACCACAATCATCTAGTAATGATTTTTGTCAACTTCCTTGTTCTATATTTAATTAAAAATTATAAAATCATATGTTTTTTTGAATAATTTGATATTAGAAAATGACTACCAAAACAGAGATGAAATTTAAATTCATTTGTCTCCCAATTTATAAAAATTACTATAATTTCATAGTAATTTAAAGATTTTTTTAATATTAACACTAATAATGACTAATTTATAATAATTTATACTAATTAAATCTAATTATTATTAATTAAAGGTAATTTATACTAATTACCACTGATTACCAGTTGCACAATTTTCTACATATTAGCGGCATCTCTTTTTCCCGACCACACATCTCCTTGCAGCATTCTCTGAATGAAATCACTATAAAAAATAGGCTCCGACGCATGAATATCTATTTTCTTATGAATGAAAATTGAGGGTAGGGAGTTTTTTCCATGCCCTTCTCTATTCTTGGGCATACTATAATGGATATTCAAAGGTTGGAGAACATTATTCATAGTGATTTCAGTTAGAGAAAGTGGCAAGAAGATGAGTTGTTGGGAAGAGGAGCCTCTTTTTCATAAATTCACGTCTCCTTGTAACATTGTCTCACTGAATTCAATATGAAAAAACTACTACGATGAATTCATATCAATTCTCATGAATATGAAAATGGTTATACGAACACTGGAGAAAATTTTTTATATATTGTTTCAGTGGGAGATTATTTGTAGGGGATAAGATATTGATTAAAAGGAATGGTACAAATCCTCTAGAAGGTGTGCCAATTTATTATGAATTATTTCAAATTATTTCTAAATATTTCTCATTAATTGAAATTATTACAAATTAATCCTAATTTTTGATAATCAGTCCTCATTTTTACTAATTACTCATAATTATTTCTAATTTCTCCTAGTTATTGATAATTATTCCAAGCTCTTTTTAATTATTTCTTATTCTTACTAGTGATTAATAATTGTTTCTAATAATTTCTAATTATTTTTAATTATTCATAATTATTTCAATTAATTCATAATTACTAATAATTATTCATAATTATTTCTAATTATTCCTAATTATTTCTAATTAATTTTAATTATTCTTACTTAGTAATAATTATTTCAAATTAATGAAAATTATAGATATGTAATACTAATTAATACTAATTATTACTAATTATTTCTATTTATTCTTAATTATATATAATAATTCCTAATTGTTACTAATTATTCCTCACTATTACAATTTATTACTAATTATTCATAAATAATTTAAATTATTTATGATTGTTACTAATTATTAGTGTTTATTACTAATTATTCATATTTATCACTAATTATTCGTATTTGTTACAATTTATTACAAATTATTCTTAATTATTACTAATTATTCATAATTATTACTAATTATTCCTATTTATTCTTAATTATTACAGTCTATTCCTAATTAATCCAATTTATTAAAAAAAATTTAATTATTACTATTTATTACTATTTATTCCTAATTATTTTTACTTATAACTAATTAACCCAAATTATTACTAATTATTACTAATTAATCCTAATTATTACTAATTTATCCTAATTAATCCAAATTGTTCCTTATTAATAATAATTACTGCTAGTTAATCATAATTATTGCTAATTAATCCTAATTATACCTAATTGACCATAATTACCCTTAATTATTACTAATTATTCCTAATTATTGATAGTTATTCTTATTTCTTTACTACTTATTCCTAATTATTTATAATTTTTATTAATTATTACTAGTTATTCTTAATTATTACTTATTGTCACTAATTATTCCGAATTAATTCTAATTATTCCAAATTAATTCTATTTATTACTATTTAGTAGTAATTTTTACTCTTTATTTCTATTTATTCCTAATTATTACATTTTATTCCCTATTATTACTAACTATTATTATTTATTACTAATTAGAAATATTTATTACTAATTAATTCTATTTTTTACTATTTAAATCTAATTATTACTAATTATTCCCAATTGTTAATAATTATTCCCAATTATTAATATTTATTATAATTTTTATCTATAAATAATTATTACTAATTATTCCAAATTCTTCTTAATTATTATTAATTATTCCTAGTGATTATGGACTATTCCTAATTATTAATAATTAATCGTAATTATGACTAATTATTACTAATTATTACAATTTTGTACTATTTATCACACATTAATGCCAATTACTCATAATTACTGGTAATTACAACTAATTACATTTAATTATTCCTAATTACTACTAATTATGACTCATTATTCCTATTTATTATTATTTATTCTTCATCATTAAAAATTAAATATAATTATTACTAATTATTTATAATTATTACAAGTAATTCATAATTATTAACAATTATTCTTAATTATTACTAATTTATATTAACTGTTACAAACTATTCATAATTATTAATATTTATTCCTAATTACTAATAGTTATTGCCAATTATTCTTAATTATTCGTAATTATTACTAATTTTTCGTAGTTATTTGTAATTATTTCTAAATATTACTAATTATTCAAAAATATTACTAATTATTACTATATATTCTTAATTATTCTTAATTATTCCTAATTAATTATAATTATTTTTAAATAATCTTAATTATTTTTAATTAATCCTAATAATTACTAAATAATCCGAATTATTACTAATTAATCATAATTATTACTAATAAATCCTAATTATTAATATTTAATCCTTATTAATCCAGATTATTATTAATTAATCCGGATTATTACAAATTAAAATTAATTATCACGTATTAATCATTCTTAACAGTAATTCTTCGTAATTATTACTAATTATCTATAATTATTCCTATTTACTTCTAATTATTACTATTTCTCTCTAATTATTACGATTTACATCTAATTATTACTATTTATAAACATTTATTTCAAATTACTACTTCTTAACAATAATTATTAGTAATTAGAGCTAATTATTACTGATTATGACTAATTTTGAAAAATTTGTAATAAATTTTTTAAATTAATACCAATTACTACAAATTAATAATAATTAATATCACTATTAATTATTACTAATTAATAATAATAAAAGGTATTTTTTTAAAAATAATGCAAAATAAAATTATCTACTTTTAATTTAATTTAATTGGAGCTAATTAAAATTAATTATAACCAAAATCAAATAAAATGATTAAATAGAAAAATAAAAGAAACAGATAAATACATTAAAATGGAATCATTCAGAGGATTTATGTTGTGAATATTGCTCCAATTTAAAAATTTATATTAGAAAAATTTTGAGAGGGAAAATATAAGTAGATAGAGACAGAGGAGTATAGAATGGAGTCGAATTAGAGTAAAATGGATGGGGGTATATATAGGTTAGTTTAGTTGTGATGAATTTATTTTTGATTGGATTCCCATCACACATATTAATCACCCAAATAATTAGCATTGGTGGAAAAAAAATGTATTTCTGATCGGTCCCATCGCAGACACCAACACTCCGAAATACTATTTGCGATGAGGGATAAATCACATCGCAAATAACTTATTATTTTTGACAGGAAGAGAGTCCGATCGCAAATAGTCCATCCTGGCGGACTATTTGCAACGTGACGCTTCCCCATTGCAAAGGATCCATATTTCTATAGTGTAACTAAATACAATTTATTCATTCAAAAATGGGACATTACAAAAGAATAAAATAAAACAAAGTACTATAGACAATGGATAATTACACACCACAGATGAATTAAATCCATCAAAAGTTCTTAAATCAATTGGGTAGAATATATAGAGAAGAATAAAATCATCATGATGAAGAAATCTTTTAGATCATATTCAACCATGAGGATTACCAAAAATCCTATAATGTGGAAGAGAACCAGGAAAGAAGAAATAATTATGAACAATCTATAATATAAAATAAGAAAAATACATTACAAATCCTGAGTTTAATTAATAAATGATATAGTAAGTCTATATATAAGAATGAAATCCAGTTGTTAAAAGTATGGATGTTGAAAATGTGGTTGATGAAAATATGGATGCTTTTCATATATCCAATATGTATACTATAGTGGTATATTATTAAGTAGTAAATTTAAAATAAAATTTCTCAAAATTATATAAAAATATCATATTAAGTTATTATATATATATTTATGCCTTATGTATAAATATTAAAAATATTTTTTTTAAATGTTATATGTTGTATATATAAAATTGAAAATAAATATTTTAATATCAAGAGAGCGGTTGAAATAAATTTCATAACATAAAATTTAATTTCCTTGACAAGGTAGCAACTATAATTAGTTCACTGATCAAGATTGTCTCATGACCTTAGGCACACCTCTCTATATGCTAGAGGAAGCTGACTAGTAGCACAGGTCTATAGAGATATAATAGGGAAACTTACCTTCTTATTAGAGTATTACAATAATGAAAATAAAGTCAACAGTTAAAATAACCAAAATGTAATAGCATAATTGAATAACCAATGTAAAGGTCCATCGACATACTGAGTAACATATTCTATAACTATACGATAAATACACTACATGCCAGACAATCATACATTGAAATTAACAAACAAATACTACAAAAAGATCCCGAACATGATCCTGACCCCCAACATGTCCCTGACCTCCCATGCTCTGACCCCGCAGGCCATGCACAAACCAAATTTTGGGTCCCTATCATGATGCTATAGTAGAAAACAGGTGGCTTCGACTTCGGTATTCCAGTGTTATGGTTGCCCGAGCAGGCTGGGAGTAAAACATAGTAGGCTATCATCAACGGTGTCTAAAGTAATAATAAGTATATACAATAGTGTATGAAGATAATCAATAGCAATAAATATAATACAAAACAAAATAAACATATCAAACATTTAATATATTATCAAAATAACAAATTTTCCATTTCAGTTATCTAGGGTCAAGCAACTAATTGAACTAGCTTCAGTCATACCGAGAGCCTAATCCATAGCATTAGAGGTTACATAATTTTAATCAAAATGGGGTACTCACTAACCAAATTATTAATCAATTTACCTCAGATCCTAGTTCCAATAAACAAGCAATATACATATTATAGGGTAGCATATAGCCTCAATACAACATCCCAAACCATGTTATCCTTATGAGAATGTAGACATTGTTCAATATCCTAAGTCAATAAATGCATCCGGTTGCTGGAATTATTAGTCCAGCCCACCCCAATTGAGGAGTCTCAGTTTCTATGTTAGGAGCATAGAGCATTAGTCTTACATCCTAAATCGAGTAATGTAAGTGTGGGGCCTGGACCCTTTGTCTACACTGACTCATTGAAAGTGGAGCCTCAGTCCAATACCACATACATATCATTTATTACTATTCTAGGTGAACATGGCTCATTATCCATCTTTCTTGTCTACCAAATACAATAATTACCCAATTTAACACAGTGAAATTATACCATTTACAAAACATAACCCATTTAACACATTCACATAATACCAAATGCCATATTATTCTATATTAACAACTAACAAAAATAAATTAATTTCATTTAACAATCCATGAGAACAAACAAATTAATGTACACAAATAAAATCATCTTTAATCCATCCTTTAAAACAGGGGTCTTCATCTTTTAAATACTAAAACTTGCCCTAAGGCTTTAATATCTATTTATATCCATGCAAAACAATCATTAATAATTATAACTACAAAGGGAAAACACCCATATTTAAATAATTATTTGAAATATCATAAGAAACCCCCTTTTTTAAATCACTTTGAGGTCAAAACCTCGTTTATAAATGTTACCCACTTTCAAAGCATCATTTTCCTTCATTTAAATCCATAACCAGATAATAATACATCACACAAGATTCAATACATTTTCAAAATCCACTTTGGCATTTCACAATGCCATCATATGAAAAATTCAATAATCCTCTTAAATAAGTCCATTAGATAAAAACAAAATCCCACCCATTAAATCCCATTATTATTCTCAATCGACATTTAACAATTCATTCCACAATTTCAATTGTTTGAAAAATGCAATGGGTGTCCCTAGGTTTGGTATCACATCACTGACAGACCCAAAGGGGTCTATGAATGTCCATACACACAGATATAAGGTAAAAATAAATTTCCTTAAAACAATAAAGTAAAAAACAACAAGGAATAGAATTATCACAACTATATATATATATATAACACATCAAGACTATCTGAAAAAGATTTAAAACCACACAACTCATTCTACAGGTTGATTAATTTCCCAACTAAAATATTGGATTGGAAGAAAACCATCTTCAAACACTAATATTAATAAAATAATTTGAAACAATGGTTTAGAGCATCTAAAGGAGAGGAAATGACACACATAACTTCTTCTAAAAATATAAATAAACAAAGTCAAAAATATACCCAGAACTTCGAATCACACATAACGACACTACAAATGCCTATTAATTAAGGGAGAATAATCCCATAGAATCTTGGGGGATAAATGTTCATATCCCTTTCTTAATTTGGGGGACATAGAAGGAAATTTAAACAAGGATTCAGAATCCATGAGCCGGTAAAATATGAAATCCCACATTCCTTAATGAGGCGTAGGGTTTAGCATCACGGTAGCCCAAACCGTGTGCCACCCTTTGTCCAAGAGGGGGCTTGGGACCCAAGGTCTATAGGGAGTCCTCAAAGTTTGAAAACCCATGTAGTAGCCATATTGGATGGCCCTGTCTAAGACTATACTCTTTCAGGCTCCCCCATGCATGGTTTCCAAACCGTGTGTCTCTCCTCCAAGGACTGGACAGTTATGGAACACAATTACTACTAACTGTGTGCTAGTCATACAACATAAATTGCATGAAAATTTCTTCCCTATTTCTTTCCCAAACCCCCAAGGTAACCATATAACATTCAATACACCCAATATACATTTCATTAACCAAAAAATTTATTTTAAATAAAATTTAAATTTGGGCATACCCCTATGAATGTCCAAGATCATAAAACATCCCCCCATTATATCATCTCATCCTTAAGTAATACTTTAGAAGCACTAGCATTACCAATGAAAAATGGTCAGGCCATGGTCCCACCTATTATCTTTCATCATCCAAATTTACTCATATACAAGTTTAATCTATCACCGCCCTCTGACTAAAGAAACAGTTCCAATCAGAATAATATTCTCATAGTGATACACAATCATGAACCCAGTCCTCATAGGATGCGTCCAACTCTAAATTATTATTACCAAAAACAAACATAAGAAGAAATTATAAGTAAAAAACAAAAATTCAATGCATTAAAAAGTTATCAAAATAGTAGAAATATAAATTGGAAGAGATATCAGAAAACCATTGGTTTGATTCACTCCACAACTCAAATACCAAATAACTTGGAACTATCTAACTCCCATGTCAAATTCTAATGTGACCCAAATACAATATAATCCAAAGATCAATTAGTTTTCCACCGACAATCCTAGACCTATCCTACTCTATTACTCAAATCCCACAACGTTGTTCTACATCGAACCATATAAAGAAAAATCTAAATATGACCATCATCTCAATGTACTAAACAGGTTAAAACCAAAGACAATTCCTTTTAGTAAATCTAAAACACCATGATGTCTCTTACCAAATTTCATCCTACTTGTAAGATAGAAGACTTCATCAATTTAACACTTCCCAACTACGGTTCTCCTCATCATAAATGTTATATAACCATCACCATCTTCTGGTGGTTGGAACCTCAATCCTATAAAATTGAAATCAAATCCTCAACCCAATTATCTTGATAAACCTGAAATGTTTCTCTACTCATTTTGCCCAAAAATATAAGAAAAATCTTCCAAACATGAGAATACATATTTATCATAAAAAAAGAACATGTATCCACTATCCATTAGCAGAAGAAGAATGACAAGACCTCTCTCATGTTCTATTTCATTTCTGAAACACACTATCTATTAAAACATCAAAATAGTGTTGGCCTATACATAAAAATTCCTTTCCCTTTACCATATCATTTTAGACCATCCCTAAAAGGATTTAAAAAAATAAACTTCCACTATTAGTATGATATCTTTTCCACCCACCAATATTCCTTATCACGTATGGAATACCACCACTCACCCGACCAACCTTGTTCTCTACTGAACCCATAAAATTTCCAAACACAACATCTCCTCCACCCATACCTCAACTAAGGACAACATGGTTATTCTTTGAATCTTGTTTCAATTAATGAAACCATATTATTAATTTCTAAACATCTACTGATGGTATTCTATAAATTACCTCATTCATTGCATTTTTCGGACCGTGTTTCACTATTCCAGATCGAAACATCCAACTACCCATATTATAATGTTATCACTTCACCTAAAAAATATGTATTCCCAAATAAATACATTTCTATGTTACACAAAAACACCAATTTGATTCCATACCCAGTTTCTTAGGAGGGTCTCATACCCAACCTCTATTACCATCAACCTCTGTTAGAGATTATCACACCCATAAATGACACTAACACATGCATATTATATTTCCTTTAGAACCACCCTAATCCCAAAGCCAATGCATGTATTTGCCAACCAAATCCAATGAACTATTTGTATTTCTATAGGAATTATAAAAAAGAACCTCACCCTTTCTTCATTGTCATCCTGAGGGAACCACAACCCTCCACCGTCAGCCCAATAAATTTAGGACATATGTACTACTCCCCACCTTAGGTGTGTAATTTTTACCAGCAAACTCAATGAATACCAACCACTATTGTTCATGATTCAATCCCAGGATGAACTACAAAACATAAACATGTCCATCTATCTTTTCCCAGAACAATAAAACAAACATCACCCACTATTGATTAGTAGATTTTTAGAAAATCACCCATGAAATTCATCGAAAATTGGACCATTCTGAGGACCTCACAGGTTACCTTTCTACGGTTTACTCCCACCCATACGACTCCACAAATACCATTCCATGTGTGTGTCCTCCAAGAGGCCCCATATCAAACCAAAACTCATTTAGGATGATAAGTGTAAAGACCGATTTCTATTAGCATACATGGGACAATGTGAAGATATTGAGCATGATTGTTACCAACTAAAAGTAATCTAGGATGTTATTAATGAACAACACCACAATTTATCCATCACCAATGTCTCCTCCCACTATGGGTACACCTTGACCAATCGAACATCTCAGGCTTCCCTTCCCACCAACAAATCATTATCCCTCAACCACCAAAACTCAAATGGTATTGCTATCCCAAAAAAAATCACTAATCCATGAACCCATATCAAGAAGATATGACGTAACATTCCCTATCACTACTTCCATTACTCCACTCGAGTTCTTCCATAAAAAATCTATCCACTCATCATAGAAACACAATTATCCATCATAATGATCCAAAACATGTCTGTCCCATGCTTAACTAGTCCTCCCCACTAGTTTAACAAAAAATAAAAAGCACTTATCCTGATCCACATATAAATCCAACGAAAATGACATCGTACCTTTCTAGTTTGTGTAAAAATCTAGAACACATTAGATCCCTTAGGGTCTCACACTTTCCTGCGACCACGCACTATACCTGATTCGCCATCACAAAATTCTGTCATGTCCATGGATTGGACAAAATGCTTATTTACCCATTTAACCATGGATTTTATTCGGTCATCCTCATTGGAATCAAGTAATTCCCTAGGTTATCTTCCATCTACCCAACCATTCTCACAAAAAAAACTAAACACATGACCACCCCTCAACCCGAGTTTAACATCCATAAATGAAATCATTCATCCACACTTTTTCTCCTTGTCTTGTATGCTTAAAAACAAAATCAATTCCTACATCAAACACAATAAAATACCCAAGACTAGGTTTTTGAATGACCATTCCCTACAAAAATACTCATACAACTAACCTCAAGCTCTCAATTTTCTCCCTAAGAAGGAAAACCAAGCATATCCCACCAAATTTACCAAAAACATGATAACACCCACAATGAATCAATTAAAACTCCCGATGAAACCAATTGTTCTCTATGTTCTATGGCACCAAAAACACTAGGAAAACCTCAATAGATGATACCCTCATGTTACAAAAACCACCAGCACATGGGTTAACATCATTTATTCAAACATTCATTACAGAATTACTTTCCCACATTCCTAGGCATTCTTGAAAATCATCCAATGCTACTAAACCCGAGGGGGCTCAACACGGTGAGTAGACATACTACCCATTGAGTCTTTGCCGCCTATAGAAAGAGCGTAGAACCATTCTCCATTGAGAGGCTAAACACAGAAAGAACTTGGAATACCCCTCCTGACCTCACCTCCTTCCAAAGAAGTGTACGCGAGGCCAGCTACCTTGAGAAATGGGGAAAAGTAATGCTGGAAAACAATTAAAAATAAACAAGCATCCAACAATCACATCCATCCCATTAAATCATCCTAAGTGTCCTCCCTGACACCCATATGCATAAACTGATGTATCTCGCCACTCTAGGAATCATCCGCTGCCACAACCACAAGGCCCCCATGCCCCCACATATCACAACACCCTCCCAGGTTCACATCACCAGAGAAGAAGTTGGAAAAAAATATCAAATCAATTTGGTCTCCTGGCCCTTTAACAAGGAATTAGGCTTTCAAACAACAAGAACCAACTGATTTATGTTTTACGAACCTACTGAATTAGACACATACATCAGAATCAATTTGATTAACATCAATTTGGATCAACAACCATAACAAAAACATCTGGATTCATTTACATGCCTTTTTATATTTATCTAATTAATTATCAATTAATTTTGTCTTTACCTTATTTATCAATTTAATCAAGAACAGATTGCTAACAAGAAAGGAATAGATATCACACTATCTATCAAATCAAGAGGAAAACCATTATCATGGTACAAAGCAACAAAATTTGATCAAACCAATTCTTTTAATTGAGTAAAATTATTTTATTAGGTCAATTCCATTATGATACAAAGGTCTAAATCATGATAAGTTGACGATTTCACATAAACAATTAGAGAATCCACGAATCCCCTACCTCAATGGTTTTCGAGGAGAACCACAACAGTCGATGAGTGCCTAAGAAACCGGGCGGATTCTCCATGAATGCTCCTTAGGTATATTATCCTAACACAAACAAGACCAAATCTCATCATATATACATCCACAAGCTTAGATTTACCCTTAACGACCGTAGATCCAAGAAACCGAGTGAAGAGAAGGAGTATATCAAAGTTGATCTAATAAACCAAGCAAGAATGACCGCATACCTCAATAATCAGCTTCGATTCACCATGATGAACCTATGGATCACATCCAAAACGCTTGGGAGAAGATATCTAACCTTCAAGGGTGAGTAATCCCGAGTTATGGCCACATAGGGGCTTAAATGAGGTGATAAAAGGCAAAACGAGTTAGATCTACAATTTTAGGATCTAACTATATGTGCCAGCACAGTTTATAAAACCGTGCGTTAGCTTCTGCCTCTCCAAACACTCCTCGCATGGTTATTCCACATGGTTAGACAACCTATGTGCTAACCGTGCGTTAGTCACTGCCTCCAAGACCACCCATGAAAGGTTTGGCGACACGGTTTAGGCAAACTATGTGCCAACCGTGTGAAATCTATTACCCTTTATCTTTCCTTAGAATTCCACCCCAACGCACCCCCAAGTAACCTTGACCTCCCAGAACACCTCCAACACCCCAATTTCACAATGAAATGGATTGGAGAGGTCCAATCCATTACATCAGATACCTCTCAAAACATTCTCATCCTCGAGAATTCAAAACCCACCAAAAGTGAAAACAAAACAGGGTTTGAACAACCACCCACTGAGATACCTCTGAAAAGATGGAAAGACACCAAAGCAAAAAAGGGTTCCATATAATAAAAAATAATGTTCCACAACCACATATGCTACAATGATACATGGAAAGAGTTAAACATCAAACAAATTTGGTTTCTGAGCATGTATCTGTGATTCACGTTCCTAGGTACTCTCCTCCATGCCACTGTTTTCCCACAAGAAACGATCTATGGGGATGGAACTCATACCCAAGACCTTCTCCTTGCGGTCTTGGATCTCCATAGGTTGCTCCTCAAAGGTGTCATAATAATCATCATCGATCTCTCCCCAATCGATGATGTGGGATTTGTCATAAAGATAACGGCGTATCTGTGATACATGGAAAACATCATTAATCTGAATCATCTAAGGGGGAATCTCTACTCGATATTCTAGAGCTCCAACATGAGCTAACTCCTCGAAAGTCCCAAAAAACAGGGATAAATCTTACTCCAATGACCAAAGCTTCGCTACCCACGACGGGGAGTCACCTTCAGAAACATATGATCCCCAACATTAAACTCTAGGGGTCTATTTCTTTGATTGACATATGATTTCTGACGATCTTGTGTTTTTTCAACCTCTCAAAAATCACCTAAATTATCTCTGTGCATTCTGCACTAGTTCTGATCCAAGAATTGCATACACTCTGACCCCAGTCCAGAACAACGGAGAACAAGAAGTTCAGTAATACAAGGCATCAAACGGTTCCATTCTGACGGTGGATTAAAAAAATACTATTATAAGAGAACTCCACCAAGGTTAAGTTCCTCATCCATGAACCTCCAAAATCATGAACAGAAGACCGCAACATGTCTTCATGATTCTGAATAGTTTGCTCTGTCTGGAAATCTGTTTGAGGATAAAAAGTAGTTCTACTGCATATTATAAAACTAAAAGCAAGTTAGAGACCTCTCCACGCCCTAGAGGTAAAACGAGGATCTCTATTAGAAATGATCATCCTTGGGAATCCATGAAGTCTCACCCCCTCCTCTAGATACTGCCTCGACAAAACCTCCACTGAGCTCAACACCTTGATCGCTATGAAGTGGGATGATTTTGTTAAGCGATCCACTACCACCAAAACATCACCATGTCCTCCCGAAGCTCGAGGTAATCCAGTAAGAATGTCCATTGAGATGTCCTCCCACTTCCACTAAGGAATCTCTAATGGATAAAGAATACCGTAAGGAACACGGTGTTAATCATTCACCTTCTGGAAGACTAAATATCGAGAAACATACTCTGCAACCGCATGCTTTAGCCCAGGCCGCCAAAAATGACTCTTCAAGGATCGGTACATCTTTTTTCAAACCGAGATGCACCGCTAAAGGAGAACCATGGATCTATCTGAGGACCGTCTCACACATCTCCAAGGGAACAAAAATCCTTCCATGATACAACACTCTGTTTTTTTTCATCCTCAGACCAACCGTGAGGGGCCTCACCACAAACAACTCGATCTCTCCAGACCTCCACCTCAAGATACCACAACTGGAACTCTTCCACCTTATTTATCATGGATGACTACACCGTCATCTAAAAAATACATCCTCTACCCCCAACATCTCACGTATCAATATTTAATGCTGACAATACTTCCATTACTCTCCAAAAATCCCCTGATTAATTCACTACGTCACTACGTGACTTTCGGATCACCGCGTCAACCATAAAATTCCCTCTTCCAGGTGTATATTATATTTCAAAGTTGTATTTTTGTAAGAACTCCATATACTGTTGCTATTATATGTTCAATTCACATTGGTAGAAAACATACCTAAAACTCTTATGATCAGTGAAAACTGAAAAGTGCTCACCAATTATGTAATGTCTCCAAAACATCAGAGAAAACACCACGGCTGCCAACTCAAGATAATTGGTGGCATAGTTTCATTAATGGGAACATAACTACCGATACCCAAAAGAAACAACTAACCTCTACTACATGAGTACACAAACTAACCCAGATGTGAAGCATCGCATAAAATATCAAACTGATCTCCTTCGGCTGGAAGACAATGGAATGAATCACTTACTAACTTCAATTTTATATACTCGAAAGCTTCCTGACACTAATCAGTCCATATGAAAGCCTGATCTTTCCTAGTCAAATATGTAGGAAGAGTCAAAACCCATGAGAAATTGGCTATGAACCTCTTGTAGTAGCCTGCGAGACCAAGGAAACATTGCACCACTAAGAGTGTCTTTGGAGCTGGCCCAAGACACAAATACATAAATCTTCTAGGGATCCACATCTACTCCCTATTAGGAAACATAATTCCCCATGAAATGGACTTATCGATCCCAAAACTCACACTTCAACAACTTCCCAAACATATGATGTCGACGAAGAACTCCCAAAACGGCTCGTAGATGCTCTGCATGATCCTCTTCAGATGTGGAGTACACAAGGATGTCATTGATGAAAAATACCAAAAACATGTCCATGAACTCATGAAACATAGAATTCACCCATCCCATGAATACATCTGGAGCATTTGTCATTCAAAACAATGTTACAATGAACTCATAATTCCCATGACAACAATAGAAAGCAGTCTTCAGGATATCCTCATCCTTCACACGCATCTGATGTTATCCTGACATAAAGTTGATCGTTGAGAACAAACTTGCACCCTTGAGTTGATTGAATAATTAATCAATATGCGGAAGAGGATAGAGATTATTTATTTTCATGTTTTCCATGCGACGATAATCGACACACAACTGCAAACTGTCGTCGGCCTTCTTCTCGAACAGAACTGGTGCACCCCATGGTGACACACATGGTTGAACAAAACCGCACTGTATCATACCATAAAGTTGTTTAAGTAGCTCTCGTAACTCATAAGGCGCCATCCAATATAGAGGTATAGTGACAGGAGAATGTCCTGGTTGTAGCTCGATCCCAAACATGATCTCTCGTAGAGGGGGTAACGCTACAACCTCCTCTGGGAAGACATCAGGGTACTCCTCTACGACCCTAGGAAACACTAACTACCAAACCACGGAAGAACTCAACATCATCTCAGCCATCATGGACGATAATAATGGAACATGACTGTGACCCATATGAGGATATCGCTCACCAATAAGCACAACTGGCTCTCTATCTGCACCAAAAAAATTGACCATCTTCTTGATGCAATCCACGATAGCCTGCACTAAATACAACCAATCCATGAAGAGGATTAAATCATATGGTTGTATCCATAAACATAGGAAATATCCCCAAGAGATGTGTTTCCCCAACACTAGCTCACAGTCTCTATATAATTAAAACAAATCAGCACGACCTCCAACTGGTGTAGTCAATGCCAAGGGAATTGGAAGACTATCTTCCTCATGTCCCAATGCATGGACAAGGGTAGGTGATATGAAGGAGTGTGTCGCTCCTGAATCAAACAAGGCATACACAGAGGTACAAAACAAGAAAAGGGTACCTCGAACGACATCTGGATAGTCTGGTGCTGACAACGCTAGAGCATGAAGCTGACCATGACCTCCTCTACGACCTCTATAACCCTGATGGTGACCACAACCACGATCGCTCTCTTCTCTCTAAGGACGAGGAGCATCATGGGTATGTACTCTGCCTACCCAATCTAACCTCTACTGATCTAAAGATGGTGAAAATGTCTGCCTATGCCTCGGCGGAAACTACCTCAAAAGAGGAACCTGGAGCGTAACACCTGGTGCACGATGACATCTCTGAAAGGTCATGCACTCCCGCTACTGATGACCACTACCACCACAAGAAAAACAAGTGAATGATCCCTTGGCATAGGCCTGATAATTTATTCCTCTGGATAAATGAGATGTGAAGGGCTAGGACCTACCCCCGAATGAATGGAAACTCTTCTTCCCTGAAAACCAAGAACCCCAGACTACATCCCTGCTTCATGAGGAATCGTGCTAATTCCACTCTCGTGATGATCTCGTCCAGGCCAAAGTCCTCTCGATAACCTCTGCCCTCGCCATCACCTTGAGATATGTCGTCATCATAAATGGGGTACATGGAGTTAGATCTCTGGATGCAATGCATCCTCGAAATGTCTTGCCCTGGCCTCCTCGTCTGGTAGCAAGTCCGAAGCATATCATAAAAGGATCCTGAAATGGATCCCAAACTCCTGAACACTGGATCTCAAATATCGAAGTGTATGAAGCTCTTGGTGACTGGAAGCCTTTGCAGTCGAGGAAATGTACTCGACTCTGAATTTGTCTCGGAACTCCTCCCATGAGATCGTTGACTCCTCACGATCCCCAAAGAACAAGAACCACCACTGCGTTGCTACTCCATGCTGCATTGTCACAGCTAAGGACACCCAATGCTCCTTTCGAGCACATATCGTACTAAAGCCTATCTCGACCTCCTCCAACTAGTATTCTGTGACTATATCTGAAACGGAGCCCTCATACTTCGGCATACTCTGTCATTGAAACTCTCGGAGTATTTTCCTCCAAGTGTCATCGTCGCCAACCTCTACCCTGCGGTGACCTTCTGGAATAGCCTGCTGGACATCTTCTATGCAAACCTGATGAGGACATCGACCTAGATCCATAGCAGAAAAATAAAAAACAATTATAGCTCATATTCCTAGAATATGGAAGACTCAACATTTATTAATTAATTGTTTTCTTTTATTAGATTTAGGTTCTCCTATCCCAAGGTATATCCATTATAACATAGGCACAAAGAAGAATGATGCATGATCCTTTCATGGGTCTCTACCCTGCAACCAGTGTCACCCTGTTTAGTATCCATTGTAAACATCATGGTCTGTACATCAGATCATATGTGTCCCTAAACAAATATGTCTCATCTGATCTCTAGTGTTTACCTCACTTGCTAAACATTAATGACACCATTTCCCTACAAACCCATGCAACCTCACCTGTTTCTAACTCTAAACTCCATACTATTTCTAAAGCTCTCCTCTGATACCACTCTGTCACGACCCCCTCCCCATAATGTGTACCCCTCTTAGGATGGAAATGTGAAAAGGGAGATAATGACCCCCAAATCCCTCCACCAGTAGGACCCGAGTTGGCGAGTACCACCGAGGGTATAACAAACACTCAAATGGGAGGCATTACCCTATAAGAGAACACATGCGGAAGAGAGAAATAAGATTGACACCAACCAAATCCAACTCAGAACTGATATATAAATGAAACCCAAGTACATATATGAAATTCCATGAAAAATTACTTCAACTGAACAGGAAAACAAAAAATACCCAAAGGAAAGTAAAACAGCAGCGACCAAAAGCCCAAAAAACTCCTCCAACCAGAAGCTAGTAGTAACCAGCATGATCTCCAACTTGCTCTAAGTGACCTGGAAAAAAGTATATATATACTTTGGGTGAGTATAACAGTATGCTCATTACGTTCCTCCCCGAAACCTCTCATGCAAAAGTAAAGAAAGCATGCTAAATCACAATGAACAACAAGGGAAACTATCTCATCACTTAACAGGTATACTATGTTCCCAACCTCACAATGGCTACTCTTACCAAGTAACACATATAAGATTATATCATGTAATAAAGGATATCAAGGTTACCCCACTACTACTTCCCCACTGGTTTGCCACTTTTCCCCAATGACATGTTTCCTATGCATCTCTCTCAAAAGGCTTGCCCGTATACACATGCGATAAGCTCCACAATCTGCACCAGATGCACCACAAAGGCATTCCCATAGACACCTAGGCTAAATAGAACACCGTCCTCACAACTAAAAGTAACCAATTTGTTTCTGAGAGCCACCAATGCTTGAATAATGTGTATCATACGTCGAGTATTATACCTCATGCAATTATATCCCTTACATCGAGTAAGAATCCTCAAGCCATCACAGCCTATACACATTACACCTATAGTAGTCCATAGGATACTGTATCCAGAATATATGTGTGTGAATAACCAAAATCCATTACAGCCCTCTACACTCATATATGGGGAAAACTAACTATTGTGCCTCATGGAACTAGTATCTACCAAGAGAATAGAGTGGGGTCAAAGGGGGTAGTCAGCTATTCATCCTCCCACTAGAATGATGTGGAAAAAAACCCCCCAAGGCTCAGAATCCTCGAGGTGTCGGTTGCCCTTACTGATAGGGTTGAGTAGCGTATAGAAACTCAAAAGGTACATATATAATATATTATAACTCACAACCACACTATGGGGATAACGTAGTCTTAAACATGACTGCAGCTAACCTCTCTCGGACTCAGGGCTGCCAGTTCTATGACTAGGTATCCTATAAGAACACAACCATTTAAATGGATTTATTATATTACTTCATTCCCCTTTATATCAATTTCACTATACGTTAATTAATGCATCGAACATTATTTTACCAAGATCAATTCCACATTATTCTTCATTAACATCACATCCAAAAACCATTATACCTTCAAATGTTCACAACCTCATCATTAAGTTTCATTAAACTCCAACCCCATGGGTTAAAATCATTTATTCAGACATTCATTACAGAATTCCTATCCCATATTCCTTGGAATTCTAGAAAATAAACCTATGCTACTAAACACAAGGGGGATCAACACGGTGAGTAGACGTACTACCCGTAGAGTATTTTCCGCCTATATCAAGAGCGTAGACGCATTCTCCATTGAGAGGCTAAACACGGAAAGCACGTGGCATACCCCACATGTCTTGCCTCCTTCGGAAGAATGGTAAGCATGACCAGCAGCCTTGAGAAGTGAGGAAAAGTTAAGAAGACAAACAACCAAGTATCAACACGCATCCAACAACCACATACATCCCATTCCATCATCCCTGGTGTCCTCCCTGATACCCAAATGCATAAACGGATGCATCTTTCCACTCTAGGTGTCATCCACTACCACAACCACGAGGCCTCCATGCATCCACATATCACAACAGCCTCCCAGGGTCACATCACCGCACAAGCAGTAGGAAAACAAACATCACATCAAATTGGGCTCTTGGCCCATTGTCAAGGCATGTGGCCTTCAAACAACAATCACCCAAAAATTTCAGGTTTACCAACCAACTGATTTAAACACATACATCGCCATTAATTTGATTAAAATCAATTTTGATCAACAAATACAACAAAAACAACCAGATTCATTTATATGCCACTTTATCATTAGCCAATTAATTATCAATTAATTCTGGATTTATGTTCTTTATCTATTTCATCAAGAACCACATGATAATAGGAAAGGCATAAATATCACACTATCTAGCACATCAAGAGGAAAACCATTATCATGGTACAAAGAAACAACATGCGATCAAACCAATTCTTTTTATCTAGATCAAGTATTTAATTATTTCAATTCAATTGTGATCCAATGTAAAAAATCATAATAACTCTACGATTGCACATAAACAATTAGAGAAGCCATGAATCCCTTACCTCAAAGGTTTTCGAGGAAAACTACAATGGTCGATTAATGCCTAATAAACCGGGTCAATTCTCCAAGAATCCTATTTAGGTCTCCTCTCCTAACAAAACCAAGAGAATAGCTCATCATATTAACATCCACACACTTAGAGGTACCCTTAACAGGCGTAGATCCATGAAACTGAGAGAAGAGGAGGGTAGATCTAAGTAGATCTATGAAACTAAGAAAGAAGGACCACATACCTTAAGAAACGACTTTGATTTTCTAAGAAATGCCTCCGGATCGCCTCCAAAATTTTGGGGAGAGGTTTCTTAACCTTCAAGGGAGAGTAATCCAGAGTTATGGATGCTTAGAGAATTAAACGAGGTGATTAATGGAAAAAAGAGTTAGATCCGCAATTTTAGGATCTATCATTAAGTTCCCGCACAGTTAGTTCGCACGGTTTAAAAAATCGTTCGGTAACCATGCGTTAGCATCTGACTCACCAAACACGGCTCGCATGGTCAGTCCGCACGGTTACACAACCTGTGCCCTAACTGTGTGTTAGACACTGCCTCCAAGACCAGCCTTGCACGGTTTGGCCGCCGAGTTTAAACAAACTGTGCGCCAACTGTGCGAAATCTATTACCCTATATGATTCCTTAGAAGTCCACCCCAACGCACCCCCAAGTCACCATGACCTCCGGGAATACCTCCAGCACCTCATTTTCACAATGTAATGGACCAGAGAGGTCCGGGCCATTACAAACACATATATTTAACAACAAAATAAACTCCAAGAAAAGTCCAATGACCCAAAACCAATGTCTCAAACTAGGGAAATGTACCTACCTGAATCACCCATGAACATGGTATGATCACAACATGATGGATTACCAATTTCTAGTGTCCCTATAGTTTACATCATTTCACATTTCCCTACTTAATGAAAAATACCATTTAAAACCCATGATTTGACATTTAAAATATTCCCATATTCAAAACCTCGGGATTTACAAATTCAAATATATTTATTTATTATCCAATTATTTAAAAACATAACAACTTTTCTAAAATTTATATTTAAAAAAATTGTCATTAGAAAACATTCCAAAGATGGATCAACAAGAATAACTATAGATTGTATACTGTAGTAATAACCTTTAAGTCCCATATTAATATTAATAATAGAAAATATGTATATACAATATCAATCCTATGTTCCTTGAATGATACATGACCTCATAGATGATCTCTTTATATACTGAGATAGAAGATAAATCCTCATAAATCAATATAATCACATCAAAGTGCGCCACTAAATGTAATGGTTTCAACCCACCATAAAAGTACAAAATAGAACATCAAATCCCACCCAAGGAATATTGTATGCCCCCTCTATTTTTGGGGTAGCAGGAACCTATGAACAAGAACCACGCCAAGACTTGATAAGATACTAGCCTCCCACCCACCATTCCCAAATAATAATACAAAATGTATCACCTTTGATTCCCCTTTATAATATCCCTACTCAATTATCAACTATAACCATTGGCCCATGCAGTGTTTCCACATGGACTCATGTATACCTCCCTTTACTCAATTGGATACCAAATAGAAGCATATTACTATAGAAATACATTGGGGGGGATACACCCACTTATTAGAGTAATAAAACAGAAGAAATAAAATGAATAGATATTCAAACGAAAATAAAATAGTATAAATGAAAAACTAGAGGAAAAGTCACCCAATAAACCAAGTATCATATTCTATAACAATAATTTGAAAAAAATAATTTCCAATAAAAAACAAAACACATTTTCCTCACCTCCCTTGCTAAATCCCCTCACCCATTCACAAACCAAACACTATTTCCCTATCCTGAACATAAACCAGAAAACATGTAGCATCTTCTTTGGTACCTAAGTGCCATGGTGGACTAATTACGGTGTGAGTACAACTCAGTAGTCCACCATGAGTGGTGTACTATGAAATAAAAAGTATCTAAATTTTTGAATTCAAATAATAATGTTGAGTAAATAAAAAAGGAATGAAGTAAACATGTCTCACATTTAATTAATTATCAAAATAACCATTTTACCTTTTTATGTTATCAAGTTTGAAATAAATAACTGATCGTACCCGAATAAAATAGGGTTCACAAAACACTACACAAGGTGATACATAATATTAATAAAAAACGGTTATTCATTAAACAATACATTCTCGAAATTACCTCAAATTATTTGTCAAATAATCAATCCATGTCTATATGTTTTAGAAACATAGAGAATTAGCCTGACATCCCAAACCATGCCAACTTAGAAACATGGAGTCTCAGTATGACATCATATGTCAAGTAATTCTTTAATGATCCTTGGGAATCAGTCCTATACAACCTAAATGAGAAGGCTTTATCCATGTATTAGGAAAATAGATCTTCTGTCCAACATCCTAACTTGAGTAAATCAATGGTGGGGACTAGCTCCTCAGCCTAGACCAACTTGTGGGAGTGGATCCACAGTATGATACCCCACACATACCACACATCCATAATCCATTTTCACATACCTCTTTATCCATCCTACTCATTTAAAATTTACACGAATTCATCCATTTAACAAATTCACATTATACCATTTACAACCCCTAACAAATTTAACTCATTCACATCATATTAAATTCCCCCTAATTCTATATTAACAACTAGGATAAAATAACATATATTTCATTTCACAATAAAAGATAACAGCCAAATAATTCTACTCATTTAAAATAATTTTGAATACATACATTCAAATAAAATCCATTATATTTTAAAAACTAAACCACACCCTAATGATTTCATTTCCATTTCTAACCTTTCAAAAAAAATCTTTTAGAATATTTACAGTAATGGAACTAGACACCCATTTCAGATCATTATTTCTAATCCAATTAGATAATCCAATTTTAAATGAAATTTGAGGTCAACACTCCCTTTTAAAACAATACCCACTTTAAATGCATCCTTATCATTCATTTAACACAATAACTGGATCAAAATATAACACAAATAATTTTAAAAATTTTCAAAATCCACCTAAGAAATTCAAAATGAAATCATATGAAAATTTCAATCATCCCCTTAAATTTTACCATTTTTAAAAAAACCAACTACTACCCATTCATACCCATAATTTCACTTACTAAAAATGTACCCATTAATTTCCATATTTTTAAATGTTTTCAATACCTAATGGATATTCCAAGGATTATCACACATATTTGATGAACCAAATGAGTTCTGTGAAAGGTATCACACCTCAATTTATGTACCAAATCTCTTTATATAACTAAATAAAAAAATATATAATAAAATAATTACAACAACTAAATACACCTATAATAGATTAAAACTATGGAGAAAAATCCTTAGGACCACCTACCTTGTGCTCATGGATGATTTCTTTTCCAAACACAACCATTGAGTCTAACCAACCAATCCTCAAACACTAAGATAATGAACACCCTAGAAATATAAGTGTTTAAATATTTTTAAGGTGTAGAAGCCACAAAATTATCATCTCTCCGGAAATGGATGGGAATATAGTCTACAACTAATTCAGATCTCCAATTCACATAAAACAACACTCCAAACACCTAAAAATCATTGTAGAACCATCTCTCAGAAGCATGGGGGAGAGAGGTTATTAACCCTTCTAATATAGAGTGGAATGGGATGAATATTGTGTGAGGTTTCATAAATTATAAGGGATAAAATTAAAAATACTCCCTTATTTAATGAGGCACATGATGGGATACACAACTGGACAAACCATTCACCAACAATGCGCCACCATCAATCTAAGAGGGGTCCAAGGTTATATGGTCTCCTAAGAGTCCACACATTTTGAAAAAAAATGTGGTAGCAATGTGAGATGGTTCTAACCAAGCCCATATGTTTTTAGGATCCACCTTGCATGGTTTCCAATCCATCCAGTTGACTTACTAGGCATGATTGGTTATAGAACATTGTTACAACTAACCATGGACCAACTATATAATATGAGTTGGAGAACCATTTCTAACCCCTATGACCTCTAAAACTCTTGGGAAAACCCCAAAACATCCAATAAAACCAAGAACTAGTTCATTAACAAATAAATGAGTTTAACCAAATTTTAAATATGTATGTACCTCCTTGAATGGTCGAGATCTTACATAAATAGTTATTTTTAATGTTATTTGTTATTGGGTTTTTAGTATAAATGTAATATTTCTTTTTTCAAAGAAGCATTTTATTAACTATTATATATTTTATTCTAGTATATTAAATAGAGAACATTGAAAATATTATATATGACATAATATATTGATATATTTTAAATTTTAAATTGATATGGAATAATATTAAGAACACTGAATTTTTTTGGAATATTAATTTTCAATTAATGTACTTTTTCTTTATATTTTTGTATTTCATTTACAAGATAAAATAAAATATATTTAACCAATATTATTTAAATATAACTTCATTATTGGATCTATAATATATATATTATCTTATATATATATATATCAAAAAAAAAATTTAGGTTAAGATGGAAAAATATTTATTTACTAATATTTTCACTTTTATTAAATTATTATAATAGAGTGATATGAATGATTTGGAAACCTATTTTTAGTATAAATATATATTTGAAAAAGATCAATTAGTTATGTTATGGTATTGTGTTCATATATAAAACTCATAATTAACATTTTATAAAATTTACGTATTGTTTTAATGAAAATAATTTTTCATCTATGTCGCTTAATAATATTATTACATTATAGAATTTGGTTTTATAATTATTTTAATTTTAATTAAATATTAATTTAATAATAATAAAAATAAATTTTAAAATAATAAATAAAACTAAAAATTTATCCTAAATATAAATATATGATTAAAATTACACTTTTTTCAAGTATTGGTTTATGTAAATTTTTATGCTATTGTTAAAATTAAGTTTTCCTAAATCATTGCTTTTTTTCCATATACATTATTTCATATTTACAATCACCAGATAAAAATTTTATTATAAATTTTATTTCTATTTTTTTGGAAACAAACATAAATTTATAAGGTGAAAATTACTTACCAAGGTAAAACACAAACAGGGAATTGGTAACAATATAAGAGAAAAAAAATTTAAAATCATGTTTAAAACATAGGCTTAATAGTGGTAATGAAAATTTATTTACAATAACTATTTCTAAAATCTATTATTTTCCTCCATTTCTTTAAATTACTTGTGAAACATGTTATCCCTTTAAATTAAAGATTTATATGTGTCAAAAATGTCCTTCTCTTCAATTATTAAAAGAACCACCACACATCTAGCTCCCCACATTTCCGAATACCCTAAAAATCATCCTAAAATATACCCTATTCTATCCTTAACCACATCACTATGTACTAAAATCCTTGATCTATATAGACCCAGGATTATCATACATTAATATTACATCATTTAAGATGAATATTCTATATATTACAAAAGTACACGCCCGATGTCCCTAATAGTTTACTGTCTATGGAATCCTAGAAAAAAATATATTAATTTTAAATATCATTAATATCTCACCTAAATATATCCAAAATTAGAAATCCTACATTAAACATTTATTCTTAACCTGGGGAAAGGATTCGTAAGAAAGGGGTTAGCTCAAATGATATGTAAGGGTAAATAATAGAGATATACGATCACAATTATGAGAATAAAGTAATGTGAACATTATCATGAAAACAGAAGATCACACGCTAAATATCAAAGATCATATACATGAATCAGGAAATAAATCATGTAAGTTCATAGGACATGAAACATTAAGAAATAAATAACATAAGCCATGAAAAAAATAATGTAGGAATAAAACATGGGATTGTGACTGACACATAATCAAATAATATAATTTCCATAGTATCCAAGGTATTGCTTCCATGACCATCTTGGTATTATGGGTTCAATCCCCATACCACCTTTGTATTCATGGTTCACTCCCATTGACATCTTAGTAACAAGAGTTAACTCCTCATACCATCATGGTAATCATGGTTCACTCCCATGGCCATCTTAGTAGTATGAGTTTACATTCACATCATCTTGGTATTTATGGTTCACTCTTATGTCCATCATATTCGTAAAGTATTATTCCCAAGACCATTTTTTTTTCTCATGAGATATAAAGTTTTAAAAAATTCATTGGAGGGAGATATATGTCTCACCTTTCTTATAGTTAAATCATACATAAATGTATCATAAAAAATTATATATTTTCCAATTTAATTAAATTTGTATTATTAACATGTAAACATATATAAACCTATGTAATAGATATAGATTTCATAATAATTTCACCCAAATAATAACCCATGAAGTAGAAAAAGATTACATAAAAATATAACCAATAAAAGATTAATTTATTTCATAAAAATATAACCCATCAAAGAGAAATAGTTTTCATAAAAATTAAACCCGTGAATGTGAAGCATATTTCATACACATAAAATAAATGAAAGCGAAATTTTTTTCCTAAAGACCGTGAAATTAATAATAATTAATCAATAGAATATATATTAATGTAATCATTAGAAAATTTCTAATAGTGGAATGAGTAAAATCAATAGATTTCATCATAGTGATGAAATTATATTGACATTCCTTTGAAAAAAAATTCTAGAGGAAAATATATTTTTTTATTTGAAAAAGGATTTTTTATACATAGAAAAATTTATAATAGTTTTTCTAGAAAATACCTTTAAAAATAAAAAATATTACTTGGAATTATTTGAAAACCTTCTTCCTTGAAAACATATATGATAATATTGAAAATAATCTAAAAAACATTTTTTTCAAAAACAATTTGAAAAATTTTATTGAAATCGCAAAAGAAATTTAAAAATGATATCTTCAAAAATATTTTTGGAACTTATATATAGTGCATGAAAAATATTTAAAACTATTTTCCTTGAATTTTTTTTAAAATCTATTAATAAATCATAAAAACGTTTTGAAACACATTTTCCTTGAAAGTACAATGAAAACTAAAAAATAAATCTTGAAAAAAATTTTAAAACCATTTTCCATGACGATAATTTGATAACATATAAACAAATCAAAAAAATTGAAATCCATTTTCCATTAAAACATAAAAATGATTCCAGAAAAAATTATACAAACCAATTTCCCTGAAAAATTATAAAATATGTCTGAAAACGTTTTGAAAACCATTTTACTTGAATAACTCTTTTAAAAAAATCATAAAAAATAACCTTTAAATATGAAAATAGAGATTAAAAGGATTGACAGTAGATAAATATGTACATGTCGTACAAGGTACAAAGAACATTGTTTTGAACAATAAAAAGGATAGAAAATTTTCTTATTCAGAAAGTGACTAGAATATTCCATTGAAAACATATATAAATATAAAAAGGGTAAAATTTATATTAATGATCATAGTAAATTAGTAGAATATTCCTAGAAACATGTTTTATAAAAAATGTGTTTTAAGAAACATAGATTTTCGATCAAAAAGAGGTTAAAGTAGTGATTTATTAAAAACAGATTCTTGATTATCTTATGTGCGGAAAAGTAAAAAAATGGAACCACTACATGTATAAATCATTAATAAAAATAAAATAATAATATTAATGAATTTCATGAGAGTTAGAACATAATAATTCATCAAAGGATGCATAAACATAAACAATCTCAAAAGGTGGTTAAATTATCTCATTGAAATATTATAACTTGGTAACATGGGCTCATACAATCCATGTATGAAAAGGAAATTATACGAACATTAAAATATCATTAAAATATGTATATTGATGACAAATAATTTCAAATGGAATTATATACACCTCAAATGAGAATTTAGTTCCATAACAAAAAAAATTATAAATAAGAAAAATTGAGACATAAAATTTAAACAAATTTGGAATCTTTTGAAACATAAACGCCATTAATTATTATTCCTAAAAATGTTATGTTAATACCCATAAATTTATGAATAATATAAATATAAAAAAATCATGGTCAGTATTTACACCACATGAATTGAAAGAGTGGAGAACATAGCATGCATCTTAGAGGACTAAAAAGTGATATGAAATCCCCAAACCATGTGTCCGGAATCTCGTTGTATGTTTGACACACTGGGAAAACTAAATTAAAAACAATGTATATGACAGCATGAATGACACACAGTTACAAGAATGAAAGGTAATATAATATATGTATACTTTATAACATATTTACTATTTAAAATATATTATGTATATTTGAATCCATGAAAATCATTGTTATCCTTAAATTAACCTGGAACAAAATTAGTGTACATCATATGCATCAATGAACTTAATTTATATCATGCATTATAGGAAAAAGTGACCTTCTTCGTTGGCTTTCTCTATACAAAATATTGAGTCTTACCGAGAAACAATCTGTAATTAAAACATTATTATTTAATATAATAAGATAATAACTAGCCTTTATGTATAAAATTAACTAATATATGAAAATATAAGGTTTATAAAACAAAATATTTATTTAAAAATAAATTATAAATGAATATAATAACCAATTATATATTAAAAGTACAATTTTATAGAAAACTATTTTTATACTGACGAAGCTATTTTACCAATATAAATAAAAGTAATTACAATTAGTTAATTATTTAAATGGAATATATATTTTATATATTAAATAAAATATTCTTTTATATTCATACATTATATCTAATAAACATTATATTAGAGCAAACCCAATGTTTTCCCTAATAAAGCTATATTTTTATAAAGGCAATTTTACCGCCTATTAATGGAGAACCTTTTATAAATCCTAATTTTGACACATTTATTAATTTAATTATATAAAATATACATTATTTTTAATAAGTAAGGTCAAAATAATATTAGGATGAATTTTTGGGATTTATATGAGAAACACCATTTTTTCAGTGAATAGTGAAAATACTGTGTTTTAATTGAAAACTTCCATTTCGTTTAAATAAGTATTCATGTTGATTTATATTATTAATTTCATATAATATAACATTTTAAAAAAATTACATCTCTTAATATAATTTCCTTCATTATAATCAATATAACTATTTAATTAAATATAAAAACATAATTATCATTTGAACATTATTCTTCTAAAATCAGTTAATATGTCTGTCTATGAGATTATAGTTAATCGTAATTTTTCCACATTTGTTTTTTGATTTTTGTAAATATGACATATACCATTGTAATCATTATAATTTTTTTAATATAATATAAAATTAATTTTTTTTCCAAAATAATTTGAGAAATGGATTAAAATTGATTTCAGTGAGTATGGTGTAATTTGGATTAAAATGGACTAAAACCCCCTGTTTAAGGGACCAACTGACCTATCATATTGTGAAACACTAATTGGGTTGAAATATTTAGGCTATTAATCATCTATTAAATATTTTTGGTGGTTTTTATGACTTTTATTAGGTAATAACATGTTCACACCTAACTTATATTCAAGAATACCAGGTGAATCCTTTTCCTTACCTATAAAAGGCCTCTAACTCCACCAATTCATCACACCTCTCTAACCTCTTAAGGTAGGACATGATCTACCTGAATAGTCTCTCAAAATCCATACCCTTGACCTATAACCCTGCCTTTTAGAAAAATACCTTTCATGAATTCCTTTGGATTAAACAAAAGAAGTTACACGATTAAATAGTAAAATCATTTCTCAATCTCTATAGTTTCATTTCCATTCTTCAGCCACTAAAATATTCTTATTATATTCCTCAGTAACAACAAAAGTATCCTAAATATTATAGGATGTCTTTATCCTAATATTAATAACTACACCTATGCACAATACCATATAATGGGTAATTAACATAGTGTTTCTATTTAAGGTGAACTACTACCTCACGAAATGATGATTTTTTAGTTTTTACCTTCTACCTCTCATGTTGTTCATTATGATGGAATATATATATGTATATATATATATATTATATTTATTTTTTATACATACTTATTTATCCATTTTCTTATATAGACCTTCAATACTTTCTATTTTATGTTAATATGATAACATCGTTTGAGGAAGTGTAGACTACCACCCCCTCAAAGCACTGTGATTCCATCACACTAAACATGGAACATATAAGTTATGTTTTTAATTAAAACAATGACACAAACACAAAATATTTATTTGATATTAATGACATAATTATATTTTTTTATAATATATATATATATATATATATATTTCTTTATTACCCTGACACACACTAATAATGTTATAACATTTTTCGTGTAAGTGTGGACTACCACCTCTTCGATAAGATGTTATTAATTTTACACCACATAGTTATATATATATATATATATATGGATTTGTTATTAAATAATTTGTTATTTATTATATTTTTATCAATTTACAAATATTTCACTTACTTATCTCCATTCGACAATAATCATTTAAAAATGGGAATGTTACTAATTAGCAATACGGCCTACCATCTACATGATTGTAACATTGATTTATTTTTCATAATAATATGAAATTATTGATTTTAAAATTATAGTGGATATATAAATATGATAAATATGTATTGAAATTATTCTTGAGATATAAAATAATGAACTATATGACCACAGTTAACCAACAATAGTTGTTTGGACACACAAACCCCAATTGGTGAAAAACACCCAATGTAAACATAATTTTTGGAGAAGTTGTACAAAACACAGTAATAAGTGAAATAAAAGTAACTATAAACATGAAATATTATCTTAATAAAGTATAAAATGATCATAATTTTGTTATATGATAAATTAAAATACATTAACCCAAAAGGAAACAAATGTAAAGGGATTTCTATCTATGTTTTTACATCCGTTAGATATACTTCATGTTCACTACATACATATTTTGTGTGGGGAATATACTAACAATTTTTGTATGTCATATCATGAATTAAATTTAATTCAAGTTATTTAATAATTTCATTTAATAATAATATTTCATGTGGATTATGATTTAAAATATTTCAATGTTTTTTGAGACCATGTGGAATGCTCAAAGATTATTTTCCTCCATACTATTCCTAAAGATATTTTATTTTAATTTCCAATAAAGGATATTACAGAACCACTGTTCAATAAAATATAAATCCTGATATTGGACATCATGATAATTTTAAACTATTATTACCATTTGACACTCTTTTGTAGTCAAGTAGTTTTAGAAGATGTTTTTATGAAAACCCAACTTCATTTTTCACTTTATTGAGAGAACATATTTTCGTCTACAAACCATGATTTATTAAAAGGTTTTCAAAAATAATTTTAAAATAATTTGGAATATATATTTTTACCTTTTTTTCACTAACTTATGTTTCAAAGGAATATTCTTGTTTCATTCCTATTGACAAATTTTAAAAACTTTTTTTCGTATAAAAGGAATATTCTTTTTATCATGAACAACATGTAAAAATTAATACATCAACATTTCATTAAAACATCCATTTAAAAAGGAATATTATTGATGAATAATATTTTAAAATGGTCTATCAAAAGTAAAGATTATGTTATTCATGAATATATTTAAAATCTATTCTTTTATTTCATCAACAACAACAACCATGTATTTTTTCACCACATTGGATATGTTTTATTGATTTTATACTTCATCTTTATCTAGATTGTTAATTATTTATTTTTCCATGGATGGTATTCACATTCTCTTACTTGATTTTTTTATTAGTCCCCTTGGAATACTCAATCTCTTATGATCAATGATCGTTGATTTTCAATAAAATTATCCATTTCACTTATCAGGGATATTATGATTTCCTAAACCAAATAGAATTTGACATACTGTGTCTACCTTGATAGATATTTTACAATCCGGTTTAATATTGATAAATATTTATCTTTTAATCTATACACATATTTGATAATTCACAATATTAAATCTATTTTTTGATAAATTAGGGATGTTTTGGACTGGTGTTACATGGGTGGTGCTGGTTATAGATAGCCCCTCAATGCATTGATAGTCTCATTGGACGAGTCATTTGGATAGCCTCCTCAGATGGGCTTTACCATATATTTTATAAGTCGTCCTAATAAATGTCATAAACATAAATTTTCCATGTTCCTAGGAAATATGGAGTCCAATAATTAATCATTTCATTAATTTATATTAAGATATTATTCATCTATGAGATTTTTCATCGACGTATCTATAGAAGCATTTCATTTTTAGGATTTAGATATTATTCATCCATGAGATAATTCATCAAAATATATCTGGATAAATTTCATTTTTAGTTCATCAAATTAATGGAATAGGGTTAATGTACCTAACATTACATATTGAAATTTCTTTATATAGTTATTTTGATGACATGTATTTCAAGTTATTTACATTTCTATATGGACTATTCCCATTGATTCATTATTTCTTCAAATACATTTTTCCTTTTTGAAGCATTTGAACTCACTATTTTTAGTTTTTTCCACAGGAATCTCAGAAGCTAACTATGAAATATATACATGGATTTACAGATGGATTAGATTTCTCCATAGAGTCCCTTATTTAGAAATATAAACAAATATATATTGTAATCAATGTATTAATTTATAATAAAATACTCATTTATGTATTGGGATTACAAAGGAAACTAGTCTAATTGTTCCTTCATGGCATGATTCCTTGTAATCATGCCAATATTATTGATAGTAGACACTGGCTCTGGGCTATTTGGTGATGGGTCTCTAAATTTAGAATGATAGGATGTTTGGTAGGAACCATGGGAATATGAATTTGGAATACCTTGATTAGAAAACTTAATCATAATATATATTTTGGTAATAAGTATATTTGAATACCCTATAATTTTTGTAAATTATAGATTATGTGGAAGATCCTATAAATACTTCTTTATATGGATACTATAAGTGGATGGGGATTTGGAACAGATATACCAAGGATTAACAAATATGATAAGGTGTTTTAGGCTTCACTCGGGGTAACTTGCTACACAACAAAAGAAATTACATCACACCTAGTTTATCACTCCCGAGGGATATGCTTAGGATAATCCACCTTTCATTACATACCATTATGAAGTATTTGGATACATTATAAGTAAGCTAGGTTAAACCAAATTATATTTATATTGAAGATAAGGTTTCATGACTTATAAATACAAATAATGATATTATTGAGAAACCCTAGACCAAGGATGAAACTATGTGGAAATAAAATGGATGATGTATTTATGTACAGAGTTTGTATAGAAAACCAAGGATAAAATTCTATTTAGATATTAAACTAATTTTAAGGATGTACATCATACTTATATTTGGAAGTAATATAATATTATTTTATAAATGGATACCATGTATATTGGGTGACAACCAATCAAATCCAGTAAAGCCATGAGATGTGAACTGATGGATGAAAGATGATAAGGGTTTTATTCCAATCAATAACATACGCAATGTCTAGGTTATTTTTCTATAATTTTATGGTAAAATATATGAAGAATAAATGTTAAGTATTAACCATTAATATCACTTTTAAGGATTAGGGATTAATCTAATAACTAAACTGGATTGGAAGATCGTTAATGATAAAAAGATATAATTTTCACTCTTATGATCTTTTAAATGTTTATTTTAGTGAAAAAGGATTAAAAAATTCATCATTGGTTATTAATTCCTGGTAGTAAGGGAATGAACATGAATTTTATCGAAGTAAAAATAGATGTTAAGATTGTTCTTATGAAATTGAAACCTATCATGAAATAATATTTTATTACATTCTTAGACAAAAAAGGATAACCCAACATTGTAAAAATGAAATAGAAATAAGAAAATTTCCTATTAGAAAAATTTCTGTTGAACTGATGGCCTTCTAAATGGTCAAATATTTTAATATTTGGGGCCTTTAACATTTCATTGATCATTCACTAATTATTTATTGATGAAATAATTCACTCAAATAAAATTTAATGATTTCCCTCCATGAATGTATCTTTACTTTCCAATTATCCTCTCTTACATAGAGTCCATGTTACAATGTATTTGATGTGATATTTTTTTTAAGTCTATATTTTCAATAGGATGTTTCATGAAGTCTTCTCACAATGGGGGATTTCAGTATAGGAAATATGAAACAATATATTACCAATATTGAGTTTAAATTGTGGGGATTTAATTAAAATAAGGTGAGGGAGAAGTGATTCCCTAAAAAACTAATTTAAGAACCTTGTATTCGATAGTGTGTATGACAAGCGATGGTGAGCACAGAGGGTAGTATAATATTCATATACTTTATAGTATATTTAATATTTAAAATATATTATATATATTTCAATGCATGAAATAGAGAGTTATCATATAATTCACATGAAACTGAGATAGCATACATCATACACAACAACTAACATCTTCTATGACTTGAGTTACAAGAAAAAGAGACCATCTTCAATGGATTGATCTATATGAACTATTGAGTCTTACTGAGAAAAAATCTTTAATTAAAAACATATTATTTAATATAATTTTATATATACTATATTTTGTGGATAGTATTAACTAACTAATTAATATATATGGTTTATAAAACTCAATATTTTGTTAAAAATAAATAAAAAATTAATATAAGAACAAATTGATTATTAAAATAATATATTTATAGAAAACAATCTTTATACTCCTGAAGCTGTTTTACGATAATAAATAAAAATAATTTCAATTAGTTACATATTTTAATGGAATATATATGTTCTATATCCAATAAAATACTTTTTATATCTATCCATTATATTTGGTAAAAGTAATATAAGAACAAACCCAATTGTTTTCCTAATAACATATATTTTTATAAATTCAAGTTTACCTCCTTTTACTGAAGAACCTATTTTAAATGATAATTTTGACACTTTTATAAATTAAATTTTATAAAATAAAAATTATTTTTTAATTTAGAATCTCAAAATCATTTTAGGATCATTTTTTTAATTTTTCCATGAAACTTCATTTTTAGTAAATAGTGTTAATATTTTCATTTTAGTAAAAAACAACTTTAACATTTATAAAATTATTAATTATAAATTATATTATAATTTTTTTAACATAAAACTTGATATATTATACATATATTAATTTAATTTAGTTTATTATATTCAATATATATTTTTTAATTTGAAAATATAATCATAATAATATTTTGATCACTTTTGTAATAAAACGAGTTAATTGCTCTCTCTATGACATCAGCATTAATCATATTATTTTTGTTTCTCCTATTTGGGTTTTGAAAATAGAAAATTCACTATTATAATAAAGATAATATATATGTTCTAATCATATCAACTTAGTTGTTGACAAAAAGTATTAGCTAATGTGATTTAAATTAATTATTGTTATCAAGGTGTAATTAGGAATAAAAATGGACTAAACCCCTATGTTTAAGATATGAAATGTCATAGACACTTGTCCAAAACTCATGTAATATAATAATTTAGTTCATTAACCTTGCATTAATTAGTTTTGGTGGTTTCATATGGATTTTATTTGATAATAACACATGAACACCGATCTTATTTTCATGAATATCATGTGAGTCGTTTTCCTTCCTATAAAAGGCCACCAACTCTACCCATCCTCACACCTATAAAACATCTTATGTTCAGATAGTATCAAACCAAATAGTATCTTAAAGCCCCTTAAATTGAATTATATGCCTCCATTTGTGCATAATACCTACCATGGATTCCTTTTGGTTAATCCCAATGATGTTACCCAATTAAAAGGTATTGTATTTTCTCAATTGCTCTAGTTTAATTTCAATTATCAAACCCCAAAAATCACCTTATTTTGTTTTTATATTAGAAAAAAAGTATCCGAAATATAGTAGGATATTTTTATCCATGTATTTCAACCTAAAGATACCTGAATAACTATCTAATGCATAACAAACATAATGATTATATTTACAGAAAACTACTGGCTCACGAAACTATGATTGTTCAATTTTTCCCTAACACCTCTCAAGGTGGTGATTATGATTGAATATATATATATATATATAATATTTACTGTTTATTAATAATTATTTATTCGTTTTATTACACCTACCATTAATAAATTACATTTTACGTTAATATGATAACATTGTTTGAGGAATTATAGACTATCGCCCCTCAAAGCATCGTGATTCATTAACACTGAACATTGAACGTATAAAGGATGGTTAAATTAAAAATATAACTCATACAAAAAATCTATATGAAATAAATTACATTCTTATTTTCTTGGAAATAATATATATATATATATATATCATTTTCTTTATTGCACTTTTAGACATTTAAAAAGTGATAATGTTATTCGTGGACGTGTGGACTACCACCTCCTCGACATGATGTGATTCCTATTACACAACATAATAATATATATAAGTGTATGTGATTAAATAATATTTTATTTATTATATAATTATCATTATTTAAATATTTTCATTACTTATCTTTTTCTCCAATGATCATTTAAAAATGGGAATGTTACTTTAACAAATATACGACCTACCATCTCCAAGATGGTAACATCGATTAATATTTCAAAACCATAATTAATGATTTATTTTAAAAGTATTATTGATTTATAAATATGATAATTATGTCATTTTTATTAATCTATAGTTTTTATATAATGAACCATATTACCCTATTAGGCCATCAATTGTTGTTGTGACACAAAAACCGAATTTTGTAAAAAACACTTGTTGTAAACATAATTGTTTGATTAGTTGTACAAAACATGGTAATAAGTGAAATAAGAATAATTATAAATATAAAAAATATTCAATAGAAATTATTAAAATTATCACATGTTTATTATACCAGAACTTAAATTATGGTCACCCGAAAGGAAATGCATGGAAATGGATTTTCATCTCACATTTTAAATTCTTGAGATATATGTCATGTTCACTACATACATCATTTGTGTGGTGTATATATTGAAAATTTTGATATATAATATCATGAATTCATTTTCAATTGTATTAATTAAATCTTTAATTTAATAATATTCTTTCACGAGGATTATGATTAAAAATGTGTCAATGTGATATGCGACACTTTGGAATGCTTAATGATAATTTTCCTCCAGACAAATCCTATTGATCATTCAATGAAATTTCCATTTTGAATAATTTAAACAAGCATTTTTAAATAAATAATATTCTACTCTAGTTATTCATGATCATTTTATATTATTAGAACAATTTTTTCAACTCTTAGGTACTCAAAGTGTTTTAGAAAATGTTTTTAAGAAATTTCGACTTGATATATCTCTTTAGTCAGAGAACGTGTTATATTACACAAAACAAGTTTCATTAAAAGGTATTCAATGGTAAATAAATTTTCACCCATTTGTTCTTTTACCAATGTTTCAAAGGAATATTCTTGTTACATTTCTTAAGAGACATTTTTATCCTTTTACCTTACAAAAGTAATATTATATTAACCTCCTAATAGATGTTTAGATTTAACCACTATCATTCCTTTTAAGCACCATTTTTAAAATGTATATTTTTAATGAAAAATATTTTCAAAAGGTTTCTCAAAATTAAAGATTTATTTTCTCAATAATATTTTTAAAATATATTATTTTAATTCATCAATGATAAAAACCTGTATTATCAATCAACATGGTATTTGTTTTATTCATACAATATTTAATCTTGGTTTTGAAGGTTTTTTATAGATTTTTGAATGGATAGTATTCAAATTCACTTCCTAGATTTATTTATTAGTCCCATTCAAATATTCAGTCCATTATGACCATTGAACCATGAATTTACCTAAAATTATCTATTTCAATTATCACGGAGAATAATATTTCCTAAACCGTATACCATTTTACATACGGAGTCTACTTTTAATGTAATTTTACTAAATTATTATATATATAAAAATCTATATCTCTTACTCCAAATGAATATCTGATAAGGAAGATTGTTAAGTAAATTATTTGATAGATGTGGAATGTTTTGGACTGGTATGGAAATGGTAGGGCATGGTGATCGAAAGCCCATTGATGCATTAGAAGTGTCTTAGGACAATTCATTTGGATAGTTTCAATAGATGGGTTTTTAGCCTAAATTTTTTTGAACTTACTTGTGAAAGGTACAGATGGTAAAGGTACCAAATACCAAGGAAACATGACGTCCAATAATTAAGAATTTCCTTCATTTATATTCTAATAATGTTCTTCCATGAGATTTTGCGTCAACAAATCTATGGATTAATTTAATTTTCAATAATTAGTTATTATTCATCCACGATATAATTCATTGAAATATATATGGATACATGTAATTTTCAGTTCATTGAATAGATGGAATGTGTTTTAGCTTCCTAATTTTCCATTTTGATATTTCCTTATAAATTTATTTTAATGACATGTATTTTTATTTATTGAACTTTCCAAACTGACTATTCTCACTGATTCATTATTCCTTCCAATATATTTTTTCCTTTACTAAAAATTTGAGCTCACCCTTATTATATTTTGTTCCCGTGGAATCTAAGAAGATTACTATGAATGATATTAAGATATTTACTATATAGATTTGGGTTATACTTGAACATAATTATTTATAATGAAGAAAAAAATTATGGTTTAATTAATGTATTCAATTATAATAGAATATTCATTTATGTATCTGGTTTACAAAGAATAATAAATTGATTGGTCCTTCAGGGCTTGATTCCTTGTAATCATGACAATGTAATTAATAATATACACCATCTAAAGAAATTTTGGGGTAGGGTCATTGCAATATGAGTTCAAATCACATGTATAATAAATATATATTTACTGTTGATAAACTATATGAACATAATAATATTATAATACCATAAATGGTTTTATTACCACATAATATTACCCTCCTATTGACAAACCTATGTTATGGTTTCAGTTCATGTTAATTTTTTTTATTATTTGCATGTGACTTAATTTTTTAAATCATTTCTATTTATAGTTTATATCCCGTTTTAATGAATTTGAACTATGATATAAATATCATTTATATACAGTATATAGTTATTATAATAATATAATGAATATATAAGTAACATCCCAGGTAAATAAAGAATAAATCATTTTCATTTTTATTAATATTTTTGAATTAAATATTAATTTTACTTTAAAGGGGTTTCTATGTTCGATAGCATACCCGATACGCAACAAAGAGTTTCTTTGAAATCCTACATTTCACAATAGTAATAAAATAATATTATTTTAAATGGTAGTTAACACATTGTCGTTGTATTAGAGTGAATGAATGGAAATAACTAAAATATTATTATATATGTTTGTTAATTTTTTTTACATTTATCCAATAAAGGATAAAGGCTTAAAATACGAAAAGAATTCAATTTTTGGCATATATACTCTAACATTCACTAAAGTTTGACTTATCGCCTTTTAATGGAGAACCGTCATTAAATATAGTTTTGGTCACTCTTATAAATTCAATTGGACCAAATAAAATTCTTCTTTAGAATAGGGACATCAATATTTACTTTGTGTGAATTTTTGGTATTTTTCCGATAAAGTTCATTTTTTAATGAATAGTGAATTTTTTTTTATTTTAATTAAAAACCACTTTTTAATATAAATTATTTATATGATTAGATTTTCTTTTGAGTAAGTTTTAAAGTTAAATTAGTATATATATTTACAATTTAATCCAATAGTGGTCGTTGAAATTAATTTCACATCGAAATTGGACTAAAACCAGTGTCAATCTATTGATACTTATTGTTTCATAAAAACACGCTATTTTCTCTGACAGTGGATAATAATAATTAAAATAATTAATGTAACTTATATCTTTTGAATTTTTTAAAATAGCCATCATTTTTGAATTCGGAATATCAAATATATATTAGGGTGAATTTTTTGTATTTTTCTGAAAAACTTCAATTTTTGATGAATAGTGAAACCACTATGTGGTACTTAAAAAACTGATTTTCCGTTTAAATGAAATTTTACCACCTTTGTGTTTTGAATTTCAAAAATCAGACATACATGGTTTTCATTAAGAAGTAAAATCTGGTTCAATAGGATTAAAATAATTTTTTGGTGAATGGTAACTTTTATGTTTTTAATCGCGATTAGAGGTAATTAGTGTAGTTTAAGGTAAAAATAATGATTTAACAATATGAAATGACCTAAACACATGTTCTACCCTTATTGTATGTGTCAAGGATGACCAGTACAATACATGGGTCAACTTGTGCACCCCATGGAGCCACTTTGGTAGGAAAATGACATTAATATCTTTTTATTTAATGTTAAAATAAAAAATTCACAAACATGATTTGTTTTACTAAATAATTTTTTAAATTGGGTTATAAAAGTGATATTTTTTACTATAAATATTCATTAGAAATATGAAATGATTTCCTACGTCATGATAGTTTTTCTATATTTTTTAGAGCTTAACTAAATTAAATTATGTATGATACCTTGATGATGCAGCGATTACCTCATTATTTAACGATTTAAAAAATTGAAAAGATAATGTACACTCTAAAACCTACATATGTCAAAAACCTATTGGATGGGTGGATTTAGAACTCTTATCACCTTAACCTCGAAATATATAATTTTTGGTCCTTTTAAATCCGAAAATCATTTTATAATAATGTATCCTTTTATAACTTTTCTAGAGTTCCCCTCCTCTCCTCTTATAAAAGGCCCCCATATCTACCCCCTTACCCCCACCTATCAAGCCGTTGGCTCGGCCAAACCATGTCCATTTTGTCTCTCCAAATCCCTCTCTTACTCCTAGAAACCTCACTTTGTGCAGAAGTTTTCCCAAGGAAGCCTTTGAGCTCAAATAAAAAAGTGTTACTTGTTTTAAAGGTATAGTTTTATCTTGTGTTCTTATGTTTTATTTTGCTTCTGCAACCCCCTAAACTCTATTTATTCCATTATTTTATAACAACACTAGTATCATCAAAATACTAGGATGTTTTTATAAGAATTATTAGAGCTACACTTGCATACACCTTCATATAATGGTTAAGGAATATACTATTTCTGTGGATGGAAAATTTCTGCCTCATGAAATGATGATTGTTCCACACTCATATAACACCTTCAAAGGTGTCCATTAATATGTCACTATATTTATATATGATATATAATATGTTTATGTTTTACTTAAGCTTATTTATTTTTCATTTATGGTATACCTTTATGGTTTCCATTATGGGTAAACGTGATATCATTATTTTAGGAAGTGCGGACTACCGCCCGCTCAAAGTGATTTGATTCATTAATGCCATATGTGGGACGTATAAAGGATGGATTTAAAGTTATTATATATGATTTTATACTGTAAGTATAATATACCTTTATATGATTATTATTTCTTTCCATAAAAGTATGAGATAGAAATGAAAGTAGCGTTTATACGTACGTACGACATACCGTCTCCATGAACGGTACATTTCATTTCTTATCCCCAATGTAATGTACTAGTATAAGTACATATATAAAATGTATATATATGATGAATTTCACACCTAAATGATTAATATAATCTTGGAATTAAAATATACATATCTTTCATTTAGTTTTAATTCTATTAATATGACATAGAAATGAAAGTAGTGTTCATGCGTGCGTACGGATTACTGTCTCCATGAACGGTGCATTTCATTTCTTACCTATAAATGAATATGTAATATTATAAATGCTTGTATATACTGGATATATATATATGATATATATGATATATTAATCATGAGTATAACTACGGATATATTGGATAAATGAACAACATGTAATTATAAAGAGCATATTTTTGACTCAAGTACCAATGATCGTTAAAACGACCGTTATTAACTTAAATAATTAAATAGTGTTCATGACATGGTAATAACTGATATAAAAGGAATAATAAACTTGAAAAAGGTTATTATGAAATTAGAAATTAACTCATGTTTATTATTCAGGACGTTAAAGAACGATCAAGTCAAGTCAGACTCGAGGTATGGGACTTCGTCTCAATCTCCTTTCATTGAGGAATATTATGTTTTATACACAACATTCATTTATACGGTGTATAAACCCCTTTCACTTTTACATTTATCCAAAAAGAATCTTTTTATACGAACCGTTCTACTAAATGAAAAAACTGAACGTTTTTGTCGTACGTTTGCAGCGACAACGACTTCTCCGTCGCCGTGACCATTGTTTGAGTTTCGGATTCCTCTACAAGCCATACCTTTTTTTTAAATGAAAAATAAATACCATGTTTTAATTTTCTTTTATTTTTGTATTGAAAATGGTTTTTATACTATTTTTATTATATAAATGTGTTGTATTGATATCTTGTTATTGAAATGTGGAAATGTAATGTTTCCTTTATGTATGTTTTATGTGATACGATTATGTTATGGTTCTTGGGAATTATTATAAAGACTGGTGGTTCTGTGATAAACTAAGGGCGGGTGTGCCCGATATAGCTCTCCAATGCATTGGGTAATGTGAAGCGGTTAAACGTTAAGGTTCTCCGAAGAGATTTAAGGAACATACTATGATGGGTATTCCAAACGTAACCAAGAGGGTTACTCCCTACGTAAGAATGTTAGGAATGCCACAAGTTACCATTATGTCTTATGATTTCTATGATTTATTCATGATTTGATGAGGTATGTTAAAGTGCTTATGTTTTATGAGATAAGTATGATTTCATTTATTTTTATGTAAACATGTACTCATGTTTCCTTTCCATATTTTTATATCCCTTACTGAGCTTTTTATGGTTATCCCATGTTTTTGAAATGTTTTTCACATGTCAATGGAAAGTTACAGGATATGATGATAGTGTCAAGGAAGTGTCAATAAAGAATCCATGTTTTATTTTAAATATGTTTTCGTTGATTGGAAAAATGAGTACAATCTTTTATGTAACCACTTTTTTTAAATTTGGAATGTAATGCATGTTTTATGAACTAATACTATAAAACTCTAAACCTGAAAAGATCCTCAACGTGTATTCTTGAAATAACTCGGGAATAAGTAATGATTAAGGATGGGGCCATATAGTTGGTATCAGAGGCAGGTTTAGATAACTTTAGGAGTTAGAATTATATTAAATGATTATACAAAAATATTTTTTATGGTCAAATTGAAATGATATAGCATTTTAAGATTACCATGTTGCTTTGCCTAAGATATTTCTGTGTTCAGAATGGTTTTTCGCTGAGGAAACAAGGAAGCTATGTTGGGACGACATCAGGAAGAATACAACCTTCCAAATCAGCAACCTAAGATGGTCGGAATTGGAACTGAATAGATTGTTGCAGTGATGGCATAGTTGAATCAGGCTATAAATTTTGGTGGTATCCATGCATGAGATCAGCTAGATCAACCATAGAGGAACATGTCAGTGGTGGAACATTTCATGAGGCAACATCCCCCATCATTGAGAGGATCATCAGACCCTTTTCTAGGTGAAGGGTGGATTAAAGAACTGGAGAAGATTTTTTATGTCATGGGGTGTTCAGAATATCAAAAGGTTAGTCTTGTTGTTTACTGTTTTGAAGGTGAAGCTGATCAGTGGTTATCGATGGTGAAAAATATCAGGAATAGTGATGATATTGATGATATTTTGGTGTTTTCTAAAAGTAAAGAGGAGAATGAAAGACATTTAATGTTTAATTTTCAAACCATAAAAGAAAAGAAATTGTATGGGAAATTCTGCAAGTGTGAGTTTTGGTTGCAACAAATTTCTTTCCATGGTCATATTGTTTCTAAAGATGGGATAACTGTTGATCCTGCAAAAACAACAGTTGTTGAAGAATGGCCAAGACCCACAAATGTCACTAAGATTCATAGTATCCTTGGTTTATCAGGAAATTACTGAAGGTTTTTTAGAAATTTTTCATGGTTCTCTAGTCCAATGAATAAGCTAACTCGGAAGGGTGTTATGTTGATCTGGACAAAATAATGTGATGATTGTTTTCAGGAGTTGAAAAGATGATTGGTGAATGCTCTAGTTTTGGAACTTCCTTCTAGGAATGTTGAGTTTGTTATCAATAGTTATGCTTAATTGAAAGGACTTGGTTTCATCCTAATGCAGAATGATCAGGTAATGGCTTATGCCTCACGGCAGTTGAGAACTCATGAGGTAAATTACCCTACACATGATTTGGAATTAGCTGTTGTGGTTTTCGCTTTAAAAATTTGGAGGCATCATTTGAATGGACTAAAGTGTGAAATATATACCGATAAAAAATGTTTAAAGTATATATTCACTAAGAATTAATTGAACATGAGACAGAGGAGATGGCTAGAATTAATCATGGATTAAGATTGTACACTTCATTACCATCAGAGAAAAGAAAATAAAGTGTCTGATGCTTTCAGTCGAAAAAGTAATGATTCATTAACAATGTTGCAGTTGGAACATGATCCTTTGGTTAATGATTTTAGGAAATTTGGAATAAAAGTTGTTGGTCCAGAAAAAGGTAGAGCTTGTTCATAAGGGCAAGTTGAATGAATTAAAAATTGATGATGATTGTGTTATGAGATTTGGGAAGAGATTGTGTGTGCCTTGTGATTCATAGTTGAAGAGAGTGTTGTTATGAGAAGCTCATAGTTCTATGTTTTCAGTTCATCCAGGCAGTACTAAGATGTATAGAGATATTCGGGAGTATTATAGGTGGGACAGAATTAAAAGGGATATTGTTGATTTTAATGTGAAGTGTTTGACATGTCAATAGGTTAAAGAAGAGCAGAAGTTACCAAAAGGGATGCTTCAGCCTTTACCAGTACCAGAATGGAAATGGGTGAATATATCCATGGCCTTCATTGTGGGATTGCCGAAGACACCTCGAGGTAATAATGCAATCTGGGTTATTGTTGATCGTTTGACTAAATCTGCTCATTTCCTTTCTATACGACATACTTTTTCCCTATATCAACATTCCCGTTTGTATCTTAAAGAGATAGTCAGGTTACATGGAGTTCCTCTATCCATTTTATCTGACCATGATCTCAGGTTCGCTTCTAACTTTTGGAAGGGCCTTCACAAGTCGTTGGGTACTAAATTAAATTGTAGTACAGCTTTTCATTCTCAATTAGATGGGTAGTCAAAACGAACAATTCAGACATTAGTGGATACGCTACATGCTTCCTCTATGGATTATCAGGGAAGTTGGGACCAACATATTTCTTTGGTTGAGTTTTCATATAATAACAGTTTTCATTTCAGTATACAGATGGCTCCATTTGAGGCATTATATGGTAAACAATGTCGAACTCCAGCTTTCTGGGATAAAGTGGGTGAAAGGAAGTCGATGGGACCAGAATTGGTAGAAGAGATGGCATAAAAAGATCAGTTAATTCAGAAACACATTAGAACAGCTCAGAGCAGGAAGAAGTGTTATGCATATAACCGGAGGAAGGATCTATCTTTCGAGGTAGGTGGTCATTTTTTTCTCAAAGTTTCACCATGGAAAAGTGTGATGTGATTCAGTAAGAAAGGAAAGATGAGTCCAATGTTCATTGGACCATATGAAATTCTGGAGAGAGTTGAATTAGTTGAATACCTAGTGGCTTTACCTCTATGTTTATCTCAGGTACATAATGTTTTTCATGTTTCAATGTTAAGGAAGTACATGCCAGATCCATCTCATGTTTTGAGCCCACAGGTAGTTCAGTTGGAAGAGAATCTATCTTATGATGAACAACCAGTCCTGATTCTTGATCGTAGAGAAAAAGTGTTGCGGAATAAGGTAATTCACCAGGTAAAGGTTTTATGGAAAAACCATATGGTTGAAGAGGCAACATGGGAATCTGAAAATGCTATGAGGGATAAATACCCCCACTTATTTTGATAAGTGAATAAAATTGCGAGGACGCAATTCCCAAAAGGGGGGAAGGATGTAACATCCCAGCTAAATAAAGAATAATAAATTTTCATTTTTATTAATATTTTTGAATTAAATATTAATTTTACTTTAAAGTGGTTTCTATGTTCGATCGAGTACCCGATACGCAACAAAGAGTTTTTTTGAAATCTTACGTTTCACACTAGTAATAAAATAATATTATTTTAAATGGTAGTTAACATGAATCCATAGTATTGGCGGGAATGAATGGAAATAACTAAAATATTATTATATATGTTTTTTACATGGGTTTACATTTATCCAATAAAGGATAATGGCTTAAAATATGAAAAGAATTCAATTTTAGACATATATACTCTAACATTCACTAAAGGTCGACTTATTGCCTTTTGATGGAGAACCGTCATTAAATATATCATTGGTCACTATTATACATTCTATTGGACCAAATAAAATTCTTCTTTAGAATAGGGACATCAATATTTACTTTGTGTGAATTTTTGGTATTTTTCATATAAAGTTCATTTTTTAATAAATAGTGAGAAATGTTGTATTTTAATTCAAAACCAATTTTTAATCAAATTTATTTATATGACTTGATTATATTTTGAAATGGTTTTAAAGTAAAATCATAATATATTTTTCCCATTTAATCCAATAGTGGTCGTTGTAATTAATTTTACTTTGAAATTGGACCTAAACTAGTGTCAATCTTTTGATACTTATTGTTTCATAAAAACACGCTATTTGCTCTGAAAGCGGAAATTAATTATTAAATTAATTAATGTAACTTATATGTTTTGAATTTTTTAAAATAGACATCATTTTTGAATTCATAATATCGAAAATAGCTTATGGTGAAATTTTGGTATTTGTTTGAAAAACTTCAATTTTTTATGAATACTGAATCCACTAAGTGGTACTTAAAAAACAGATTTTCCATTTAAATGAAATTTTACCACACTTGTGTTTTGAATTTGAAAAATCCGACATACATGGTTGTCATTAAGAATTTAAATGTGGTTAAATGCGATTAAAATACTTTTTTGGTGAATAGTAACTTTTATGTTTTTAATCGCGATTAGAGGTAATTAGTGTAGTTTAAGGTAAAAATAATGTTTTAATAATATTAAATGACCTAGACACATGTACAAACCTTACTGGATGTGTCATGGCCGGCCAAGAAAATACATGGGTCAACTTGGGGATCCCATGGAGCCACTTTGGTAGGAAAATTACATTAATATCTTTTTTGTTTAATGTTAAAATAAAAATGTCACAAACATGAGTTGTTTTACTAAAACAATTTTTAAATGGGGTAATACAAGTCATAGTTTTTACTATAAATATTCATTAAAAAGCTAAATTATTTCCAACATCATGAAAGTTTTTTATAATTTTTAGACATTAAATAAATTAAATTATTTAAGATACCATGATGATGCAGCAATTACCTCATTATTTAATGATTTAAAAAAATGAAATGATAATGTATACTCTAAGACCTAAACATGTCAAAAAACTATTGTATGGGTGGATTTTTAACTCTTTACACCTTATCTAGAAATATATAATTTTGGGACCTTTTAAATCCGAAAATAATTTAATAATAAAGTAACCTTTTATAACATTCCAAGAGTGCCCCTCCTCTCTTCTTATAAAATGCCCCCACCTCTACCACCTTACCCACACCACTCAATCCTTTGGATGGGCCAAACCCTGTCAATTTTGTCTCTCCAAATCCCTATATTACTACTAGAAGACTCACTTTGGCCATAAGTCTTCTCAAGGAAGCCTTTGAGCTCAAATCAAAAAGAGTTACCCGTTTTAAAGGTACTGTTTTCTCTTGTGTTCTTATGTTTTATTTTGCTTCTCCAACCCCTAAACTCTAATTATTACTTTATTTTGTAACAACACCAGTATCTTAAATATACTAGGATGTTGTTATGAGAATGATTACATCTACACTTACACACACTTTCATATAATGGTTAAAGAATATAGTGTTTCTGTGGATGGCGAATTTCTGCCTCACGAAATGAGGATTGTTCAACACTCATATAACACCTTCAAAGGTGGACACTAAGATGTCACTTTATTTATATATGAAATATAATATGTTTATGTTTTACTTATTCTTATGTATTTTTCATTTATGGTATACTTTTATGGTTTCCATTATGGGTAAACGTGATATCTTCAATTTAGGAAGTGCAGACTACAGCCCCCTCAAAGTGATTTGATTCGTTAATGTCATATGTGGGATGTATAAAGGATGGATTTAAAGTTATTATATTTTTATTTTATACTGGAATTATAATGTACCTTTATATAATTATCATTCTTTACATAAAAGTAGGAGATAGAAATGAAAGTAGTGTTCATGCGTACGTATGGCTTACCGTCTCAATGAACGGTTCATTTCATTTTTTATCCCCAAATGTAATGTACTATTAAAAGTACATATATATAATGGATATATATGTGATGTATGTTATATATAAATGATGAATATAATTATTTAATTAAAATATATATATATCTCATTATGTTTTAATTCCATTAATATGACATTGAAATGAAAGTAACATTCATGCGTACGTACGGTTTACCATCTCCATGAACGGAGCATTTCATTTCTTACATCTAAATGATTATGTAATATTATAAATGAAAATATATACTGGATATATATGATATATATGATATATACATCATGAGTATAACTCTGGATATAATGGATACTTGAACAACTTTTAATTATTAAGAGCATATTTTTTATTCAAGTTCCAATGATCGTTAAAATGACCGTTATTAACTTAAATAATTACATAGTGTAAATGACATGGTAATAAGTTATATAAAAGGAATAATGAACTTTAAAAAGTTCTTAAGCAAGTAGAAATTAAATCAAGTTTATTAATTATGACGTTAAATAACTATCGAGTCAAGTCGGACCTGATGTATGGGACTTCATCTCAATCTCCTTTCATTGAGGCATATTATGTTTTATACACAACTTTATTTTATATGGTGTATAAGCCCCTTTTACTTTTAAGTTTATCCAAAAGGAATCTTTTTATATGAATCATTTTACTAAATGACAAAAGGTAATGTTTTTTTCGTACGTATGTGGTGACAGCGAATTCTCCGCCGCCTTGAACATTATTTGAGTTTCGGCTTCCTCTACAAGCCATACCTTTTTTTAAAATGAAAAATAAACACCATGTTTTAATTTTCAATTATTTTGGTATTGAAAATGGTTTTCATAATGTTTTTATTATATCAATGTGTTGTATTGATATCATGTGATTGAAATGTGGAAATGTTATGTTTCCTTTATGTATGTTTTATTTGATACGATTATGTTATGGTTCTTGGGCATTATTATGAAGACGGGTGGTTCCATGATTAACTAAGGGTGGGTGATCCCGATATAGCTCTCAATGCATTGGGTAACGCGAAGGGGTTAAACTTTATGGTTCACCGAAGAGATTTAGGGAATATACTGTGATGGGTATTTCAAACGTAACCAAGAGGGTTACTCCCTACATAAGAATGTTATGAATTCCTCAAGTAACGTTTACGTCTTATGATTTATATGATTTATTCATGATTTGATGAGGTATGTTAAAGTGCTTATGTTTTATGAATATATTATGATTTCATTGATTATTATGTATACATGTACTCATGTTTCCTTTCCATATTTGAATATCCCTTACTATGCTTTTTATGCTCATCCCATGTTTTTAAAATGTTTTTCACATGTCAAGGGAATGGTACATGATATGATGATAGTGTCAAGGAAGTGTCAATAAAGAATCCATGTTTTATTTTAAATATGTTTCCATTGATGGGGAAAATGAGTACTATCTTTTATGTAACCACTTTTTTTAAATGTGGAATGTAATGCATGTTTTATGATCTAATTCTGTAAAACTCTAAACCTGAAAAGATCCTCAATGTGTATTATTGAAATAACTCAAGAATAAGTAATTTTTATGGCTGGTGACTTATAATATACGTATGAAATGGAATACATTGTTCATGACGATGGTATGTCATATGTAGACATGAATGTATTTTCCATTTAATTGTCGTATTGATAGATTGAAAGTAATATATATAAACATATATATATATATATATGAATATAATTATTATAGTAGATTTATTATATCCTATATATCATATATATTAAATAAAACAATCATTAATACAATCCATGTGGTGTATGAATGAATCATATTTCTTTTAGCGGATGATAGTCCATACTTCCTTAAATGAAATTATTATGTTCACAAAAAATGGAATGTAAAAAGATATGTGGTTAAAAAGGAATAGATAAGTTACAGACATAAAAAATTTAATATATGAAATAAATATATTGTCCCTCATAATTTTCTCATTGGTAGGTGGTAATGGAAAAATGAACATTAATCATTTCATGAGGTATTAGTTCAGCATACACCGAAATAGTATGTTCGTTACCCATTAGAGGGAGGTTACTGTAATTGTAGGCCGAACCGTTGACATAAAAAAATCCAAGTCTATTTGGGATACATGTTTTTATATATAAGAATATAATAAAGTGATTTTGATGGGGTGGAGAAAGAAAATATATGAATGGACTTGAGGGAAGATATTACCTCTTAATCGGGTAACTCCTTTTGGATTGTAACAAAATGATTCCTTGATTTCATCATCCCAATGGAAGGATTAAATGATTGAATGAGGATACTAGGGAACTATATTGGGTGTGGAATAGCTGATATTTATATGTTTTATAGGATTGATGAAGAGGGAGATATGGTGGCCTTTTATTAGGATGGAAAATGACTGACATAGAATTTTTGAAAACAAGTTAGATGTACTCATGTACTTACCTAAAAAAAGTCATACAAAACCAACCTAAATAAGTAATGGAAGGTTTTTGGAAGAACTAGGGATATAAAATGGGGTTTTGAAAAGTTTATAGGCTATTTTTTCTGTAATTTTAGGGTTTATTCCCCTATTATGCTTAATATTACATTAATCACTATGATTAATTTTAATCTCTTTTACTAATATATTTGGTAAAAATTAATTTGATATTATGAGACCCTAAATTTTATAATTATTACAATATTTTATTTAATTTATCAGAAATCAAATTCAATGTTGTGGGAAAATTTATATTATTACTAATCCTACAGATGGGACTAAATTAAGGGGTTTAAAAGTAGAATAGTGTTCAAAATTTTGTTAAGATTTTATATACAATTTCAAAGTTAAATTGTTTATAATTACCTCAAGTTTATTTATAGTTGAATAATTGAAATAATGGGACATTAAAAACATTAAATTATATTTTAAAAATAACTATTATTTAAACAAAAAAGTCATTTTTAAATATAATGCTATAGTTTTCAATAGTCATAAAAAATGATGTTTCTCAGAAAAATCCCAAAAATTTACCCTAGGATAATTTTTATAATATGAATTTAAAAATGACACTTATTTTAACAAATTATATTTCTAAAATTATATAAAATTAAATTTATTTTTTTCACATATGGACATGAAAAGTAGTTCATTTGGGAAAATAACATTTTTTAAACATATAAAGGCTTTGCTGAAAATTCTATTTTTCATTTAAATATGATTTATTTATTTAAAACCACTAAAAAATATATGAAAATTCATTATTACAATTAATATTTTCTAAGTTTTAGTGGATATGTTATATCTAACCCATTTAAATTATTATAACAATAAAATGATGATTAGAAGAAACTCGATGTTGTTTGTAATGTATTCCAAGTATATGTTTTGTATGAAAGTAATATTTGACATAGTGAATTGAATGAAATAAATCAAAATAAAATTTATTTGGGTAAAACATATTTATGACCATAACAACATTACCTTTTATATTCAATCAGTTTTCATATTCATTTATGATTAATTGGTAACCTATGAATTCATATTATATTGCATCACCTGTATATTTTCACAAATTATTTAATTAAATTCAAAATGTATAATTTAACATAAATGTTTTATATTTTATTAATAACTATTCATATTTTAATAAAATATTATAATTCGGTAAACCACGATATTTTTTTATGGAAGTCATTGAGGAATGCCATAGTTGCATATAACCCCAACTAAAGTCAATTTTTCATGTAGAGAAGAACAAATCTTATAATGTGTGTAGTTCATGATTAACATGGTGTTATTTAAAATATAAGGGAAACATAGTTCTATAATATAAAATTTACTATATTCATGGTTGGGTGAAATCAAAATATCAAAATGGTTAAACTAATTTGAAAAAACATTCACAAAATTTCTAGGAGTTACATTATACCCCCCATTAAAATGAATTTCATTCTTGAACTTTTTATTCCAAGAAACCCACATAATAAAAATTAATAATAAAACTTATCTTAAAAATGGGATGTTGGATCCATAATAGTTACCCAAAGTAAGATGAAAATGGGTTTCTTGTAACAGCCCAAGATATTATAAAAAAATATTCTTTTTAATTTTATTAATGTCTTGTGTTGTACGCTACACCAAAAGGAGCTTGCACAACACGCATCCTTGACTTGCCTTGCATTACACGCAATCGCGACCTTCCTCGATAGCGTGTGTAGTGCGCAATAACGAGTTTCACTAAACAGTGATATGCTATTAAAATGTTATTAAAACTAGCCGTTATGAATAGTAATAACCACTTTTTAAAATTCTGTAAATCTTATTTTTCAAAATGAACTTCATTTTTGGATTCAGAGTATCGAATTTAGCCTAAGGTGAAATTTTGGTACATTTCGGATAACTTTCATATTCTGATGAATAGTGAAAATTACTAAATTATAATTAAAAAACAACTTTTTTAATCGAAATAATTATTAGTGATAAATTATTAATTGGAGTAGTTTTAAAGTATATTTAGAATATATTTTTACAATTTAATACAATGTTGGTCATTGGATGTAATTGCACATTTAAACCAGACATAAACAAGTGTCAATCTTTTGATAGATATTGTTTCTTAAAAACACGCTATTTGTTTTAACAGCAGGATTTAATTATAAAATTAATTAATGAAACTTCTATGTTATGAATTTGGTAAAATAGACTTCATTTTTGAATTCGGAATATGAAATATAGCCTAGGATGAAATTTTGGCATTTTTCTGAAAACCTTCATTTTTGATGAATAGTGAAACTACTAAGTGGTAGTTAAAAAACTGAATTTTTCATAAAACATAATTTTACCGCTTCTGTGAATGGAATTTCAAAAATCCGAGAGACACGGTTGATGTCAGTAAGTAAAATGTGGTTCAATGAGATGAAAATAATTTTTGGTGAATAGTAACTTTTTACTTTTTTTTCCGCGGTTAATAGTAAATAGGGTAACTAAGGGTAAATATGATATTAATATTACCCTAACACATGTCCTAATCCTATTGGACAAGTTTATTTCGACCAAAAACAAACTTAGGAATAAAATATGACCATTTAGGCCCACTTGGATTAGATTAGGACATTTATTATTAATTTATTTAAAGAAGGGTTAAAATAGTTAAAATCAAAGTTTAATAAGTAAATCATTTTTAATATGTGGTTATACATAAGATAAATTCGATTGTAAATATTTATTAGAACGATAAAAAGATTTACTACATGATGGTATTTTATTTGTAATTTTTAGACATCAAATAATTTAATTTATTTATGACACAATGATGATGTAGTAATTATCTTATTAATGAAATATTGACATAATTGATGTTATAAACACCAAAATAAATATAATTTGAGACTTTTTATAAATTCCACTAATTTTATAGGTTACTATGATATATTAGTGTTGATTTAATCAACTTGGTTCGAACATATAATTCTGTTATGACTTTCACAAAAATCATATATCAAATAGTGTCAAAATTGACACAAAATAGTTTTTAAATCAAATATTATATTATTAATTGTTATTTTATTCCTAAAAATCTAAGGTTCGGCCAAATGACTTAGATAAGGATATATATATTAATAATAAACAATTTGGGGTTCGTTTGGCATTTTATAGTAAGTGTATTAACCATATAGTGAAAGAAAACAAAAAGACACGGTAAAAGTTAAATTATTTAACTTAGAATTAAATCAAATTGATAAGGTTAAAATAATATCCTAAACTTGTCTAAATCATATTGGTTGATAGGATTTCGACCCATCCCCACTTTATCTTCGAAATAAGACCCTTTGGAACCATTATAAACCGATTTTTACTTTAATATAAAATAATATTTTGAGATATTCCTAAGGTGCCCCTCTCCTCCCTTATAAAAGGACACCTCCTCCCCCTCCTCCTCACACCAATTTGAGCACTCAAGCTCGGCCAACCCCTGCCAAAATCTCTTCTCCACTTCCCTAGAAACATACTAGAGGTTCTGGTCTTCCTCAAAGACCAATTTTAGTTCCCTAAGAGGAGGTCTCCAAAAGGCGTTTCAAAGAAGAGGTAATTACCGTTACCAATTCATTCATCTTTATTTCTTCTTCTACTTCTTCTTCTTAGGTTGTTTCATTATGAAGTAATAACATCAGTATCACTCATATACTGATATGTTATTATATGTATGAAACAACCCTATTTCACCATCTATCCATCCTACGGAAAAAGAAATCACCGCGCGTGCGTACGTACGGAATACCGTCTCCACGCCGTGGTGTAATCTATTTTCCACCACCACCTTACAAGGATGGGTATAATGGTTTAATGAGTAAGTATATGATTATTATAAAGTGATATTGATACTGAAATAGTATAAATACACTTCAACGCAATTCCACGACCATGGGAACGATATCATCGCTCGTGCGTACGTACGGACTACCGTCTCCACGACTCGATGAGATTCATTCTCCATGTTAACCATTTAAGAATGATTATAAAGTATATATAAGAAATAATAATGAAATATATGACATTATAAAGCTACTGTATTTATGTATATATATATATATATATGTCATCTACTTACTTCCATTCAAGACAATATGGAAAGGAAAACAGCGTTCATGCGTACGTACGGACTACCGTCTCCATGAACGGTGTTTTTCATTTCATTTATCTATCTATTATATATATATATATATACTGAATATATATGATATATAAATCATATTTTATATTCTGGAAGTAAGTAAATCATGATATAAGTAATAGTAATGTCAAGAACAACAAGTCAAAACACCTACGATAAATGAAACGATTTTACCCAAAACGCTTCTTTAACATGGAATTTACAAAAGAACGGGTAATATAATGTCATAAGTGAACCATATATGATATCATAACAATGAATATGATTCTGTAATAAGTCAATGACACTATTTAAATAATTATATAGGAGGTTCGGACACTTACGAAGCAAATCGGACGTAAGGTAAGGGAAAATATCACAATCTCATTTTTATCCGAGATTGTTTATTCGTAAGTATTTACTGGGGTGTATTTTATCATCCACATCCATGTTTACTCAATATGTAATATTATTTCCATCCACCTAAAATTGTTTAAATCCATTTTTACCCTTCGGTGAGTTTTTAGTAATACGTGTGAAAGGAATCTTTTGTCTTTTTTCGTACGAGGTACTTTTTGACTTTTCCGACAAAAGTACGAAGAATGTTTTTTTTAACTTATACGGCACGAACGGATTTCTACTGTTTTATAAAGCCTTATTTTCATGAAGCTTCCTCTAAAAGATTTCATGACTATTTTCAATAAAATCTCTTTCTTTTAAAATTGCATGATGTTTTGTGAAAAGAAATTGATTTTGAAGAAGAAAGGATATTTTCCTCAAGAATTCAATTCAAGTGTTTTATCAAAATTATTTTCCATCTAAGATAATAAAGGGTTCTGTTTCTATCCATATTTTTACATTGATTTGATTATGTTGTGATGGAAATATTTTTATGAATTCATTTATCTTATATGAATTGTTTTATGATGTCATGTTGTTTAAGAATTCCATTTTTATTACATGGGTTACGCTATGATGTATGGTTTATGATTATGTGGCACACATAAGAAAGGATTCATTATAAGATGGGTGGGACCTATATCTCCCTCCAATGCATTGGGTAAAGATTTTATATCTCATGAGATAGATAGGGCTGGAACGGTAGGTTATACCGGTTCAGTGAAACAGGACTGAAACGAGGGTTACTCGATTCAGAAAGGGACTTTGTCCACTAAGATAGTCTTGGCAATGAGTCTTGACTAACAAGAAATGATTCTCTATGATTATATGTGAATGCCACAAAGTTTCATGTTTTAAGTTATTATTATTGTGATTACATTTCACTGCCATGATTTACCCCAAGTTATGAAATTATGATCTCTTTTGCAGGTTACGATTTCCAAAAGTTATGTGCTTATGTATATGATGTGATTGATATTTCTTTTGTGTACCCTTACTGAGCATTTGAGCTCACCCTTTTTATGTTTTCTTTTCCCCAGGATATAAAGAAAGTTATTAGGTAAAAAAAGGGAAGATCTTTATGGGAGATGTTGAAGATCTTTCACCACGATTAGAAGATTATAGTCCGATTTTCCAAAGACACTAAACTATTACGGTCCTTGTGTGTGTGTTTTTGTTATGTACTAAGTATTCCGCAAAGGTAATGTAATGTCAATGTACGTCAAGATACGGGTCTCTACATTTCTACATTGGAAAACATAGGTTGGGATTAGAGATTTTTCGTATAGGAAAAACATATATATTTATAGGGATTTATTGAGTTCATCAATAATAAAAATTTAAATGATCAAATGAAATTTGAGGGCCTGAAAGTCTTAAATATTTGATGATTTCAAAATCCCATAGTTCAACAAAATTCATGGTATTTGGATGTAATTCCTTAATTTGTCACTTTTCGAACATTGTGTATTTCATGATATAATTGAATAAAAAATTTCATTCTTTTGTATTCCCTCGACCAATTTTTAATACATTCATTACCACATGAATTGAATGTAATGAAATGAACTTTGATGCATAAATCGCCAAAATAACATTTTAATGGATCTTAAGGCCCATAAAATAATGAAAAGTCTAACTATTTGCCTCTTAAAAAAATATGTATTAATATATAAATATAAAAATAAAAACTAATGATTCTTCATTAATATATATTTATCAAAAATAATTATACATTTACCAAGACATTTCGTATGCTATCAGTAAGTTTGAAACCCCTATCACCCTTCAGTCATGGGTTAATAATCCATAACCTTAGTAAACATGATTGGTTGTCTCCCGATATACATGACATCCTTTTATAAAACCACAATAATATAATTTCCAAAATAAATATTATTTATATCCTTCAAATAAGGTCAATCAAAAAATAAACACATTTCTATGGTTTTTAATAGTAACTCAATAGAGAAATAACTCTTATGAAGTTTAACATAAAATTCTAATGACTTGTAAAACATCTAACCCTTCGAAAAGAGGTACATAAAAAACATTACAAAAAATTCATGAAAAAATATTAACAGTAATCCCACATGTATCTAAAAGTTCCATTGGATTATCACATTCCAAAAATTTGAATACCAATATAATATATTCCCTTGAATCATGGAAATAACCTCAGTTACCATAATTCCTTTTTGAAAAAATGAATTCTTCATTATTTCAAATTATAATGGATAGATTCCTTAAATAAAAAACCCTTTAAATGTAATAAATGATATAAAACCCCACCTATTCACTAGTCCTTACTTAGTTCTATTGTAATCTGTAACGTCCTATTTACTTATCCATAACAACATTTTATTAGCATAAAGAATATATTACTAGTAACATTTCCATAGTAAAAATATTACATTATCATTAAATAATTCAACCATTCCATGATAAACATTCAACATAAACATAAAAATACTAAGTGAAAGCATAATTAGAACAACCATTGTATATATTATTTATTTATATAACATAATTTTAGGAAAAAATACATATAAAATTTTAATATTCCACATCATCTATATACTATTAACAAAGATACATAATCCTATTAAACAATACCTATTCTGTTTTAAATTTCATCTATTGTATCTTCATCATCAACTATATAACCCTTACTCACACCACCTTGTTGATCCTCTTGAGGATATTTCCTCTTGGGATATAAAGTTGCATAATGAAAATTTATTCCAAAATTAATACACTAAACCCACAATGATGTCTTAGAGAGTCCGATATTTTCATCCATTTCATTAACCAAACTCATTATTTTAACCCAGTAGTAACTTTCTTATTTTCTTTCTTTCTACAGTCAGAACACCCTATTATACCTTTAATACCTTCAATTAGTAAATTATTTCTACATTATTGACACAAAGTAATACAAATATTATTTCTTTTATGGTCTCTATTACCCTAAATCTTATTTAACTCTTTATTTGTATTCCTTGGTGAGTTTGATAGTTGGTTAAGGTACATATTGTTAATCGTGTTCCTTGAAAACTGATTAGAAATGATCAAAATATATTTCACTATAGTGACCATACCACTTTATTAATCAACAAAAATCATCCATCACATTCAAGATTAATCCAGTTCCGTAGGGTTATCACTATTTACTAAAACCAGAATCATAGTGTGATCATTACTTATTGTAGTAGAAAACAACATATTAATGAAAATATTTACATATGGGATATGTAAACAGGTCACCTTCCGTAATCTATGTCAAACTATGTTCATCCTAGTTTATCAATAACCAAAATATATCTAAATACTTCATGATGGTTCATGAATATTTTGTGAATTTCCAAAGCATACACCCCAGGACTATCAAACTTGGTGTGCAACAAGGCCCTTTGTTGTGTACCAGATTACCCCAAGTTTGGCCCATAGCGTTTTGACATAGTTTTTATCCTAAGGTACATCTACCCCGAATCCACATCCACTCATTGTATCTGTACACGGATGTATTAATAATAAACCACTCTCTCTACCCTTTGCCAAATTTCCATGACATTTTCCTAAATATTGACTAATCCTTATACTCATCCTTAGATATATCCCTAGACATATATATTTAAATATACATAGATATCTCACTAATGTTTTCTCATCCTAGTTTCCAAAATAGGGATAAACATTTCCTTTAATGCCAACTATAGAGTCCCAATCATAACATACATGCAATTTACATCATTTTCAATAAATATTCATTCCATAAAAAAATACTAACCCAAATTGAATATTAGTATAGTGTATTTGGAAAATTGAAATAAAATAAAATATTGTGATGAATGATCTTCATCATCTCCCTTAAATATCTCCACATTTAGTCATCATATATCAAACATTTATTCATAACATCGGGAAAATAATCATAATAAAGTGGTGAGATCGAATTCCTAGTAAGGGAAAATAAGATTGATTTTTAAGCATAATTATGAGCCTAAGGGTATAAGGACATGATCCAAAAAATAGAAGATCACACCATGCATTTCAAAGATCATATAAACGAATCATATAATAAAGCATGAAATTTTATAATACATGAAACATAATGAAATAAGGATCATAATCAATGAACGAATAACATTAGAATAAAACCTATGATTTTGGAATACACATAACCATATGAAATAATTTCCATAGTAGCCAATGCATTGCATCCAAGACAATATTGGTAGTATTAGTTCACTCTCAATACCATCTTAGATGTTGTTCTTCACTCCCATGGTCATCTTAGTAGCATTAGTTTTTTCCTCATTCCATTTTGTTAGTCATGGTTCACTCTAATAGACATCTTAGTAGAATGAGTTTACTCCTTATACCATATTGGAAGTCATGGTTCACTCAAATGGACATCTTACTAGTCAGATATTACACCCTAGACCATTATAGTTCATCTAGTGAGAGAAAAAATTTACCCATTTCAGTGGAAGGAGATATATATCCCACCAATATCATTGTGAAATCATACATATATTTTCCAAAAAATCATAAACAATTATATCTGATCCCATGAAATTAAATTGATATCCTAAACATGTAAACATATCATAACCAGTGGAAATGGAACATGTTCTAAAATTATTTAATTAAAATCAAAAGTCCTGAAAGATATATAGATTTTATAAACATATAACCCATGAAACAGAAATAGATTTCATAATCATTAAACCTTTGAATGAGAAATATATTTCATAAATATAAATCCCCTAAGAGGGAACCAAAATTTCATAAACATAAAACCTATAAAAGAGAAACATGTTTGATAAAGACCATGAAATTAAGAATAACCCAATCATATATTGATTATGAATAGAATCATTAGATCATTTCATAGAATGGAATTAGTAACATCAAAGAATATCATCATAGATTGAAAATAATTTGGAAATATCTTTCAGTAATAATTATTGAAGAAAATATCCATTCGTAATTGAAAAAGGATATTTAATACATAAATCCACTTGATAATAATTTTCATATAAAATAACTTAAAAATTTTTAAATAATATGTTAAATCATTTGAAAACATTTTTCCTTGAAGATATATAAATTATTTTTAAAATTGTTTTAAAATAATTTTTTTAGAAATAGAATTGAAAACTAATAATGGAAGCATGAAACGGTTTTGAATAATATCTCTTTGGGAATACTTTGAAAACATATATTTAGTTCTTGAAAATGTGTTGAAAACTATTTTCCGTGAAAATAATTTGACAAATTTTAAATAATGATAGAAAAGTTTTTTAAAACCATTTTCATTGAAAATACATTTAAAACATTTAAATAAATATTAAAAACGTTTAGAAAACCGTTTTCTAGAAAAATACATTGATGACTTATAAAAGAAACCTTCAATATGTTTTGAAATCCATTTTCCATGAAAATTTATCAATGAATCAAGAAATTTTTTAATAACCATTTTCCTGGAGAACTTATAAAATAAATTTTAAAATGTTTTGAAACCCATTTTCAATGAAAATATCTGTTAAAATAATATTCCTAAAATAATATCCATTTAACATGAATGGAATGTTCCCATGGATTGTTTGATGATAAATTCATACATGTCAGATGAGGTAAAAAGAACATTACTTTTTTACGGTTAAAAGAATAGAAAATTTCCCCATTTGAAAGTGAAAAGAAGATTCAATAGAAAAATTTTGTAAAATAAAATTGTGTAAAAACATCTTTTAATTATCATAGGAAATTATTATAATATTCTTGGAAATGAATTTTGGAAAATATTGTTTCAAAGGAACATTGATGACCAACTGAGGAGAGGGTAGAGTCATGGGTTTTTAAAAACATATTTTCATTTATCTTATATAAAAAGTGTAGAAACTGGTACCACTATCTGAATATACAGTTATTATATATACGATAATAAAATTCATGAATTTATTGAGATATGGAACATATTATTTCATTAAAGGAACCAAAATCATAAACAATCTTGGAATGTGATTAGATTGTCTCAATAAACTATTATAACATGATAAAATGGGATCATAATCTCTATGTAATAAAAGGAATTCAAATAAAGCATAAAAAATCCTAATAATAATGTTAATAATTATATAATATATTAAATGGAATTATATAAACATCTGGAAAGAGTTTATGTGCATAACAAAAAACGAGTCTCAAATAATGATAATTGATACAAATTTTTTTACTGATTTGGTAACTTATGAAATTGAAACCCCATGAATGAAAGTTCATAAAATGAATATGTCAATACCCATAAATTTTGGTATTGTATTTATAGAATACAATAATTTCATGTACATACCCGACTCAAAAGAAATTTTTTGTGAACGTAACATGTATCTCACATGAATAAAAAGTGAGATGAAATCCCATTACCTTGTGTCTTACCTCTCGTCATACACTTTCAAACCACCAGTAAAATAAATATAAATTTATTATAAATATTATAAATTACATTATTATAATATATAGTATAGTATATGGTTTTATTTATGACCTTATATAAACCTATTGTTAAAAATCCTTCATTAAGTTTTCACTTCGGGTAATATTCACTTAATTATTCACATGTGTCTTAATTTGTTATATATTTTCTATTTATACTTTATATTATTATTTTTATAATTTAGAAAAACTATATAAATATAATTTATATACATTATATGTGTATTATAATAAACTATATAATATATAAGTATGAAATTGAATACATCGTTCATGGAGGTAGTTGGTCGTACGTATACATGAACGCTATTTCTGTTTAATTGACGTGTTGATAGAATGAAAGTAAAATGAATATATTTACATATATATCAACACTACAATAAATTAATAATATCATACATATCTTATATATTCATACTAACCATACTTAATACAATCCATGTTGTTTATGAACGAATCATATCGCTTTGAGGGGGTTATAGTCAACACTTCATCAAATGAAATTATGATATTAAAAAATGGTAAGTAAAAAGATAGCTGTTTAAATATGAGTACAAAATATTAAATAAATAATAATATTAATATATTAAAAAAATTCCATAATAATGGACATCATTGTTGTGGGTAATTGAATAATGAGCAATCATCGTTTTGTTAGGTAGTAGTTCACCGTACACAAAAACAGTATGTTCATTACCTATTAATTGGAGGTGTGTGTAAGTTTATGTAAAAATATTTTCATAAAAACATCATATTTTCATGGGTATATTGGTTTTGTTATATAATATCTTAATAAATAGTGTTTTATGGGTGGATAAGGAATATAAACGAAATAATTGAGAGATGACATTACCTATTAACCGGGTTTCACCTTTTGGTTTTTTCCAAAAGGATTCCTTGGATTACCTTCTACTGAAGTAATGTATTATAATAGTAAGGTATGATTGTTAGGAAGTGTATTAGGAAGGTCATGGAAGAAAAAAATATGTTTTAGATCTGTGATGAAGAGGTAGATGTGGTGGATTTTTATATGGAAGGAAAAGGACTCACTTTATATTTTTGAAAACATGTTAGGTTTACACATGTTATTACCTAAATAAATCCATACCAAGCTAACATAAAACAATAATGGAAGTTTTGAAGAAAAAATATGGATAGTAAATGTTTGTTGGACAATTTCCTCAGTCATTTACACCATTATTGTAAGGATTAGTCTTTAAATATGCTAAATATGACCTTAGTAACTATGATTAATTTAAATCACTTTATCTAATATTCTTTTGTCAAAAATGAATTTGAAATTATTAAACTCCAAATATTACATTGATTAAAATTTTTAATGTTAGTTTTTCGAAATTCAACTCACATTAATGGGGAAATTATGATTAATTCTTATCACGCAGATGGGATGAAATTACGGGTTATAAAAGTAGAGAATTTTTCAAAAGAATGCAATGTTTTTATATTCAATCTCAAAGTGACATTTTTTATAATAACTAAAATTGTATTATTAGTTTTATAATTGTTCTAATGTGTCCTTAAAACAACTTTTTTCTATAGTTTTCATTAATAATTTTTTATTCAATAATGCAGTTTTTAACTAAAACATATTAGTTTTCACTATTTATCTAAAAAAATGTTTCTCAGAAAAACCAAATAATTTACCCTAGGTTAATTTTGGAATTTGGAATTTTAAAATGAAGTTTATTTTTTCAAATTAAATTTCAAAAAGTGTCTAAAATTAATTTTATAGTTTTTCAAATATGGATATGATAAGTTGTTCATTTGAGAAAATATTTTTTTACAAATAAATGCTCTACTAAAAAGTATAATTTAAATTATTAATATGTTTTATTTATATAAACCATTATAAATATATATGAAATTTATTTATTGTTATTGATATTACAATGTCATAACATCTAGGTTATAACTAACTCATTTAGATAATTTTAATAATAAAATGTTTTTTTGGACTTGGTGTTGCGTGTAACGTACACCAAGTCGATATTCCTCAGTAATGAAAAGTTTTACCAACTAAATAGAATGAAAAAAATGAAAATCTAATTTATTAGCATAAAAAAACTTTGTGACAATAATTATATTTCCTTTTATAATCAATCAGTATTCATATTCATTTATAATTAATTGGTAACCTATAAATTCATATTATATTTTATATAACCTATATTTTCATATATTAGATAATAATATTCCTAAAATGAAATTAGAATCATTTTTTTCTTATTATATTCAATAATCAAATTTTAATAATATATTGTTTTTAGTAATCCCCAATCATGCATGTTACAAAAGTCATCATGGAAAGTCCTTATTGAGTATAACACAAACTAACCTCAGTGTTTCTGGAAGCCATAGGAGCATGCGGTGGTTGGGCTGCATGCTCGGCGTCACAATATAATTTAGTTTTGATTAGAGGAGGACCTTGTCATCGCCTGGTCTAGGGAATCCCAAAGATGCAACAATGCTTCATTCCTTTATTTTTGTTGTTGTTTTGATATTCATATGTGGCACAATCCATCTACCATCACAACTTGGGCCAGTCTCCCTGGTCTCCCTCATTCATTTCAAAATCCATCTATATTGTGTGTTATTAGGAATGTGATTGGAAGATATCCCTGTTCTGATCGGAGTATAGAGGTCATGTGTCCTCCCGTTTGTCCATGAATATGTGTTGAAGTGTATGTTGGGAGTCCACCCATGAATTTGGTTTTGATCATGGATGGGGAAGAATTTTGGTGGAAGCAGTAAGTCATCTATGAGTCTTGGATGAGTTAATGTATCAATTTTCATCAATTTGGTCATCCTGTCCTTTTATGCCGATGATGGAATGTGACTGGGAATTCCCAAGTAGTGGAACTGGGATCTGGTGGCTCTGGAGATAATGGTATGGAGGAATTGCTGGTGGAGGTTCATCCTGGGATTTCATTGCACATGGAAACTTATAATAGTGTAAATGAAGGGATGGATCTCTAGCCAGAGTTCATGAAGCATGTTGGAATGGTGGTTTCCTATGAGGAGGGAGTGAGGGTGGATGGGTGGTATCGTCTAGCTGCGGAATGTGAGGTTGTATAAGGTCCTTCATTTGGAGATGTGGTGAAGGCAGTGCAAACATTATTGAATCTGACTGTACAACAAGAATTTGATAATTTGAAATCAAATCATGGGGGCTGGAAGCAGCCCTTTCCCAATGTTAATTTAAGTTTCCAATTGTAGGTGGATTCTGTTTCCACTCATAATCAGTTTGAGGTACTGGAGACTAAGTGGACACCTCTTTTATAGGAAGGCTCACAAAGGGATGAGTCTGAGGAGATGCATATTGTTCCATTTTCTCAGCCTGCAATGAGTGAGGTTACTATTGGAAAGGAGTCTCGTGATGATTGTGGAAATTATCTTCCACATCAATGTCTCAAGCTGATTGATGTGAAATTGCAGTCGGTGGGAAGATGATGTTTATCTGTTTTAGAGGGTATGATGATTGGTGGAACTAATGGATGCCAAAAATTGGGTTCCGTGCACATCGGTGAAAAATGGGGAAGTGTATCAGATAGTAACAAAGAGAAATATAGTGATGTCTCCAGAATATCTTATAGTGATATTGTTTAAAGTGAAAAAAATAAACTATCAGCATGTGAACGCGCTATGACTGCTCCAGCAAGAAGATGACTGAGAAAATATTAATCATACATACCGAACCCAGTTAGTACCAGATCATCCTCAAAGAGGGAGATTTTTTCAAGGGCTATCAATGCTGTGAAGAAGGGAATGCAATATTCTACAGAGTTTCTCTCATTTGAAAAGATGAATATCAGAAGGAAGTATGCTATGATTTTGAAGTACTATGAAAGCTCAGAGTGGGAATCTGTTACTACATACGAAACCTTCCATCAGGAATATGTTGATGGAGATGATTTCAATGATTTATAGATGTTTACTTTGTTGGGATTAAATTTTTAATTGTATTTTTCTTTATGTTATGAAATTGTCAATGGCCATCATATGGCTGAGCTTTCCTGGTAAAAAAACATCAAAAAGGATAAATTAATGCAAAAAATCACAAAATTTTAGGGTGCTACAGGGTCCTTCCAAAGTATAATGCTATGTTATTTTATGGTGGTGAAAAACATAAGACATCCAAAGTGAGAGGTAACATTTTTCATGAAAAATTATTAATTATTTTTTCTTCTACAAACCAAAATTGTATGATTTGTGAATCTTCATCCAAAACCAAAGATCCAATATAGATGTTTTTAATGTGTTTTATTCGACCACAGGAAGAAAGAGTTCATAACCCCATCGATAATATGCCATAATAAAAAGAATGTGGACATCAATAGCTCCACTATTATAGTTCTCCAAGATCGAGAATTCATGACACAATTTAGGCATCTTTACTGTCATATTCTTCGTTGAGTTGAGGGAAGTTGAATCAATATTTTCATAAGAATATGGTAAGCCATGATGATTCCAAGAATTACAAGACTCCTCTAGATGTTAATAATCAATTTGTAAATGAGGATAAAAGTGTAACAACAGATCATTTTTATGTATTGAACATGTTATTGTGGATTAAAATCCAATAACATGTATGGTGCGAGGTAAAATTCCTATAAATTCCACACTTATGATTTTTTTGATATAAGTTCTTAATATTCATTTATTATTTCTCATTCTATTGATATTATTTGTTTAAATGTTTTGATGATTCTTTTTGTGATAAAACATCAAACTAATACTGGTTAAAGCCAATGTGAAGCCTTTGTGTGTAGAGATTGTTCTATAAAAATTTATGGAGGAAAGACGAAATGAGATTTATCTTTTCTGGAGATGGATGTTTTTGATATAATCCTTGTTATAGATTGGTTTACTGCATTTATGGATTTTATCTACTTTTAATAGAATATTTAGTTTTGTGATTGAGGACAACATCTAGAATCTCTTTAGAGGTGAAATGAATGTAAATGATGTTGCGATGATATTTTTGAGACCAGAAGTTAGAAATATATCTTACTAGCTGTGAGTGTTAGATTTGGAATCGATGTAAGAGGTCAGTGATAACTTTTTTCCAATTTTTTGGATTAGTTTTGATATTTTTTTCTCAATAATTTCTCATGGTTTCCACTAATTATAGTAGTGGATTATGTGATTGATCTAATTATGGGGACCAGTCCTATATCCATTCTATATTATAAAATGGAACCAACATAATTATGGGATTTCAATTAGATGTTAGAAGATTCAAAATGAAAATGTTTATTCATCATAGCATTTCTTCCTTGGAAGATCCAGTTGTGTATGTGAAAAAGTTGGATGGAACTCTATGGATGTGTGTGGATTATCAAAATCTTGACCATGTTACAATAAAGAAAAGAAATCCACTTCCACACATTGATGATCTGTTCGATCAAATATGGGTATCATAGTTGGTCTCCAGAATTATCGTAAAATTAGGGTATCAATAATTACATGTTCAAATGGAGGTTTTTTCAATGGATGCTTTCAGAAGTATATATTTCCAATATGTGTTTGCAGTTATAACTTTCTTTCGTACAAATTCACTAGTAGTATTGATTGAAATAATGAATACAATATTTTATAGATATATTTATTAATTTATAGTGGTTTTTGTGGCTAAAATATTGTAGTATTAAAGGACAAGGTTTGGGAATGAGAAACACATGGTGATAGGGTTGGGAATCTGGAAGGATCAACATTTTTATGGGAATTATTGAAGAGTAATTTTGGATACAAGAGATGCATTTTATTTTCAAAAAAAATTCAAAAAAGATGTATTTATATGGATTCATAAGATATTGAATCCATAATATCTTGGAATCCGACGAAGAACATTTATGGGATTATGAGATTCTTTGGTCATGATGGTTATTACGAACACATTTTTCAGGAGTTATAATGACTCTATTCATCTATGAAATCATTTAAAAAGTAGAATTTCCAATTAAAATGGTATGAGTAATTAAAAATTAATTTAAAATATCTTAATATTTGTCTTACATCAACAAAAATTATAATATATAATGAAACAGGACAATGGTATGATGTGTATTATAATGCTTTAGGATTAAGAGTGGGATGTATCATCATATAAGGAGACCATTTGGTTAGTAATGGATCAAGGCAGTTAATAGTTAAAAAAAATAACTACCCAACATATGATTTGTAGATAGGTAATATAGTCTATTTTTTGATGACATGGAATAACTATATCTTTGGTGAGAAATTTACGGTGTTCACAGATCATAAGATCATGAAAAATATTTTCCCAGAACTGGGATCTAATATGAGGCATAAAATATAGATAAAATATATCAGAATGTTAAACTTTTACTTGATGTATATACTGGTTAATGGAAATCTAATGGATGATGCATTAAGTAGGAATTCAAATGGTCAACTGAAAAAATAGGCTTTAGATGAGTGGTAGATGATGTCATTACTCACTGAAATACATGTGGAATGTGTCAAAAATACAAGGACCCAACCTTAATCATTGAATTTTTTTGATTTAGGTAAATAAATCATATTTAATATCTTTTTATGTTTAGTGTTTTATCAAATTAAGACATAAATTTTACATAAAAAGTGCATACAACAAAATCAATTTCCCTTTCATCCATAATATAAATAATTTAAAAGTAAACATGATTTTTTTTTGATAAAAGTATTCTTGACTTCATCCATTCACATACCCATCCTTATACCTAGAAATAACCTTTTAAAAACCCTAGATGAGCACAAAAAACTTAGTAAGGGATATAAAATAAAGAAAGAAAATGTTAATCCATTAATATTAATAAACCCATGAAATCATAAGAATCTTGATAAGAATCACATCAGTTTTAGATCATAAAGTTAAACTATTTAATCCATATCAAAATTACATTTTAGAGTTCATATATACAGAGTGAGTAATAATCATGGTTACATTTTGAATACCAATTACAATATATTCACTAAATATATTAGGAGAAACATTATCATTTCCCTCTGTTATGTAACCAAATGTGTTAGAGGGAAATATTGGGCTCAACCACCCTTGGATTATCATGGAAGTACCCATATACATAAGTTACTCACAACAACCATAACATAATAATAACATATATAACATTTATAATGAAAAAAATAACATTTCTACATTAAAATCACATTTTATATTTATAATTTCATGAACGTATAAATTAAATTAATTTATTTAAAAATAAAACAATAAACTTGTAATGTAAACACAAATAAATAAATGTGATATAAAATTGAAAAATTTAGTTCATGACCTATATGTTTAATAAAACAATCCATATTATTGAAATAATCAATCAATGTTTAGGAACAAATTTAAAACATTAAAAAAAGTATTGTATCAATGTGTCCCAAACCACTTTGAATCATTTGAAAGGAATTAAAACTTTAAAATATTAACTTCCATATTAATAGAACCTTAATAGAATTTTGAAAAAATAGATACTAATTATAATGATTCAAAAGAATAAATATTTCAAATATAAAAAACAATGTTTTAGTTAAAGATACTATTAACAATTGAGAATCACATTAATAAAAATAATTAAGGAACAAAATTAAACCAAACATTAAATACCATGTTACTATATTAATATATGATATAAATTTCCCAAATGGTTGTATTTACACCTTATTTAATACTAATTTTTCATAACATTAAAATATGCTTCAATAAAAGGAGATTGAGATGAAGTCCCTTCAAAAGATCGTATTATTAGTTAAATCAAAAATCAGGGAAATAATTGTGTGTGAAAAATATATATACACCCAATATAAGGGTATTTTAATTGTGAAACAATCATAGGACATTCACACAAAATCTTGAAAAAAAATTTATTGACATGGATATTTAACTCAATGAATTGGGATTGAGTTAAGACTTTCTTCACCAAGAGTCTAACACATCATGTAAAATAGCTATATTCCAGAATAATAAACGAAGATTAATTTATTATCGATTGAGAAAATTCTAATTTTTATAATTTATATTAGATAACTTATCAACATTTTTTAAAAATTTTATAATTATTTATGTTCATATCTGATGTTTTGTTGATATTCGTTACTCGATGAAAAAATTGACCGGATTTTAATGTCACTACTAAATGTTGTCAGAAATTCATCATCTATCAAACAATATTACTGACATGATTATAAATTTAATTAATAAATCATACATTTTAAATCAGACCATTAAATATGTTTATGAAAAATGAACAATTTTATATTCCTAGAGACGATATGTCGTACGTGCGATTGATTAAGGTTTTCATTTTTCATTGATCATTATGAAAATGAGGTAAATATTATTTTATCATTCCATAATTATAATAATATTATTGGTATCATTGTAATCATTTAAATATACATATATATATATATATATCATACATGTGATGTGGTGATCAAAAATGATTCATATCGCTTCGTGGAGATGATAGTTCACATGTACGTATGAACAACATTATTGTTTTTATGTAAATAAATGGGGGGAACATAATTGAAATATTATTCTTTTAGAATGATAAATATTTGAATATGATCACTTATTAATATAAATTGTATCATTTTTACAGATATTTATATATGATAATGGAAAATAATGAAAATTTGTTTGGGGGGGTGATAATTCATACGTATACACGAAAGATTAATTCCATTTCCATTAGTAATAAGTAGAGATGGATTTATGGGAGGATATTAACATAATACAATATTAGTATATCTACAATACTATAGTTATTATTTCATTATGAAAGATGAATATTTAATGAAAGTGGAAGAAGAAATAAAATAAAAACTCCTAAAAAATGATACCTCTAATTTGGTTGATCACTTTTAATGAACATATTAAAACCACTAAGATGTGTGTTATGATGATCATAACGACTAAATAATGTGGATATGGATTCTTGGAAGAGGTTTGGGAAGATTTTGGTTGAGAAAAATGATTCATCAACTTTGAGTATTATAGAATATAGGGTTCCTTTTTATAGTATAGGGAACAAGCACCATAGGAAACTCTTAAATTATCAAATTAATAAAAATTTAATTTTGAATTAAATGGATTAAAATTGAGATATGTATAAGAAAATATAATTATAGTTCCAAATAGTATTACCAAATATTTTTTAGACTTATATGGGTTTTATTTTAAACATTATCTTTTTGGTTTATCCTCAATTATTATCTTATAATTTTAATTTTGGAAAAGACATTTTTATTATTAAGAGGATATAAATATTACATATATTGTGTAAATTTCCAATAATTTTACACTTAATGATAATTTTTTACTCATAACAATAACATTGTTATTTTAAAATATTTTTAGGATTTTAAAATAATTTATTATTTTATTATTTTTATAAAACAACAATTTCTCAATTTAACACCATTCATTTTATTGAATTTATATAAAATCTAAACAAATAGACTACATATAGACAAACTATTTATTAGTCTTATAAAATGTAATATTCACCCAAAAATATTTTTTACATCAGGATTATGTTATGTAATATTTCTTTTAATATTTATAATACAATTTATTTGATTCTTTCATTAATAATGCAACTAATACATCATCATTGTGTCATAATTATATTTAATTATATAAGGAATAAAAATTATAAATAAAATACATTGATGTGTGAAATATGTTTATATTTCAAATAACTATTTGTTGTGGAAAATATAACTTATATAATCTGATAATAATATTGTTTTATCAAGAAGACATATGTTTATAACATATTTTCCTTTATATTAAATTAAATGTTATAAGTGTCATAATCACACCCAAGTGGATTACAAAGGTCAAATTTTCATTCAATTTGTTATCATTGTTTCCCATATCTCATGCAATCGGTTTAGTAAAAGCTTTAGTGTTGTTTAATATTATTATAACAATATTTTTACACTTATTTACTTGATTTACCCTTTACCGCTGGTAAATAAATATAATTTTAAAAGATACAATTCATCATATCCAAATATAAAAAAGAAATATTTAAATAATTAGTACAGTATTATTCCAAATATGGAATCCATTTTTCTATAATAAAAACACTAAATTTTCAATAAATAATTTAAAATTAATTCATGTTGTCAAAATATAAAAAAAAGTTTTTAAAAAGTAAAAACCTTCCAAAAATTGACATCTGTTTATATAAATTTCAATCTAAAATAAACAATAATGACCAAAATTGGATTAAATTATAAAAAAATAATCTAATTACACATTAAAACCAATTAAAAGTACAGTATAACTATACAAGAAATAGATGAAAATATAGTTTTGAATTAAAATGGAGTACTGTTTAGTATTCATTAAAAAATGAATTTTATCAGAAAAATATAATCATTAAACCAAATTAATTTTTTATGTCCCAATTATAGTTTAGTTGTTTAGTTTTTTTTCAAATATAACTTTTATAATTGTCACAAAACTATATTTAAAATTTATTTTCCATTAAAAGGTGGTAAAATTGTATTTTTTATTGAAAAATAACTCTTTTATTAGAAAAATTGAATTTGTTATTATATCATGTCTAATGAACATATAATTTGAATTTAAATATTAAATTTAATATTATATATATATTTAATTAATAAATATCAATACATAGTGATTTTATTATTTTCTAAAATTAGTTATTTTCATTTTAATAGTGTTTTAGAAAAATATTTATTTTGAATTAAAAAGGGATTTATTTTAATTAAAAAATAATTGTTCCCAAAAACATTAATTAAATACATGGGTAAAAAATATTTTCATGAGTCAACTAATATTTTTCATTCCTCTAATTTTTTTCATCTTGTTTATTAAGGTAACATAATATTATTTAGTTGTTTTATTTAGTTGAATGTGGCGTATTATGTATGCTATTAAATAGAGAGTCTCTTTTAAAAAAACATCAGTTTTTTACAACCAAGGTGATGTGGTGTTTATATTTATAATTTCACTTGTTAAAAATTTTGAAACTATTGTTAAAGAATCTCGGGTCTCTGATTCAAAATTCTTGGTAATGTGGACAAAAATTAATGGTGGAGAGTCCATTGAGGGATAGAGACTGGATGAGAATTTAGTGTTTCTGTGCCGATATTAGATGATTGTAACTATGGATTTTCAGGATTATCTTCTTCATGCTTTCCACCATTCAAGATGAGTTTTTTATCCTATATTTTATAAGATGTATAAGGCATTGAATGTATATTTAAGGTGGATTTTCCTGAAAAGAATGACGATTGAGTTTGTTTTAAGATTCATGACTTGTTATAATGTTAAGGAAGAACATTAGAAAATGAAATGCATGATGTAGTCATTACATTTATCTATTTGAAAATAGGAGAAAATTTCTATGGATTTTGTAATATTACTCCCATGAAGTGTTTTGAAACATGATTTAATATGTGTTATAGTGGATCACCTCACCTAGGCGGCTCATTTCATCTATTTTCTTGAATCTTATATATTTTTGGACATGTCAAAAATATATATCTGAGAATTGGTGATGGGGAATTGAGTTCTAGTTTCAATATTATCATATAGACGTCTGAGTATTAAATTTCATTTTGGTAGATTCCCATAGAAATACCTTGGGACTTAGTTGACAATGTGTAGGGAATATCATCCTCTCACTGATGGATAATCCAAAAAGATGACCAAAACACTGGAATAAATGAGAGAGTCTTGTGTAATGGATTTTCAAGGCTTATGGGATGATCACATACCATTATTAGAGTATTGATATAACCACATATATCAGGACTCAAATCACATTACTCATTTTGACGCTTTGTATGGGCCTCCAAGACATTCTACACTATGTTTAGTGGAAATAGGTGACACGTCATTTTTTGGGACAAGAATTTTCCATAAGACAATAATGAAGATTTAGTTAATCAATAAACTGGTTGATATGGATCAGAGCCTTCAAAAATTGTTTGCAGATCACTGTCAACAACCATTGTATTTTTCTGTGAGTGGTCATGTGTTTTGGAGTATCTCTCCATGTCTTGGACATTAACATTTTGGGAAGCAGTGAATGTTATATTCTCAATACATATCCACTTTGGAGATAATATAATGGGTTTGTGAGTTGTAATATTAGTTGGAATTCCCACCATAGTTTATTATGGTGCATATTTTTTCCATGTATCTTGGTCGAAAAGTACAAGATGGATCCTAACCATGTGATCAGATGAGGTCACATTGACCATGATCATGTATATTCATTGGTTCACATGCCAGTGAAAATTGTGGATAACAAAGATAATGTCCTACATAAAAAAATCATCAGTATAGTGCAGTTTTAGGGGAAAATTGGTCAGATATAAGAAGGGACGTTCAAAAGTGGAATGGAAATTAAAAAGAAATGATTATAACTCTTCCACTACAATGATGGTTTTCTACCTCCTGGGGATGGAAAAGATAATATCGGAGAGAATATATCACCCATGGTTTCATGTAACCATTTACTTATTATTTTTACCTATATAATGTATATGGGTAATGTTTGAGATATTTTTTAGAAAAATTGGAGTAGTTTAGTGATTTTCCACAAGTGAATGGTTGGTGCACTATTTGGGAAAACTGTGAAACACCTATATGAAACCATGCACAGTAAAATATAGGATAATCATATGGTACACAGGCATCACACGGTTTAACTAAACTATGCAATGTGAGAAAATGTTGATATAATGATATTTTTCATGGATGGTGCATGGTTTGGTTACCATATGAGATAAACATGTGAGGATTACCCTTGTGGTAGTAACATTTGTATAATTACCACACAATTTTCCTAACCATGTTATTAACCATTCATGGGTTAACTGAATGATCCTAAAATTGTGGATCTCACTTTTTTTCACCTCCATATCACTAATATTTTCTCTTATGTGGACCTAACAAGATTTATTCTCTTTAAGAAGTTCTAATAAGCCTCACTCATCGATGTGAAGGTGATCCAAAAGATTCTCTTGGTTATTTGAATCCATAATCTTACAGTAATTGATCATTTTTGTTTATTCTTGGGGACTTTTCTTATATATTATTCTCTACCTCCTTCGATTTCTTAGATATAAATCAAATATGGTAAGATCAAATATATTTCATTCCAAATATGATTCTATTTTTTTTATTAATAATAGGTGAAGAGGTCTATGTCATGTTCATGGAGGTTTATCGATGTTTTGTGGATGTGTGAGTGTTGTTATTTATTTTACCCATAAACCTAATGGTAGGTGGCTTCACTCTCGACTCCTCTATATTAAATATTTAGTCCATATTTAAAATTGATTATTTTGAGTGAAATTATTTTTTTATTTTCTATTTAATGATTTATGTGAAGCCTCTAGAGTGATGGTTTTTAGAAACATGAAAATTCGGTGTTTTTTAGAAAGTTAATTGGTTTTGGTTTTAAAATGTTGATTTTAAAATGTTGATTTTCTGGAATTATGCTAAATGGATGAATCAAATTTTTTTAAAAAAAGTGATGGTTTTAAATAAATGAATTGGAATGGTTTATTTGAATATTTTTGATGGACAATTTTTTATAATGGAATGAATTTATTAAAATGGATGAATTGGTTGTTTTGGAATAATGGTTATGTTTTTTAATGTGCATTCATGATGTATAATGACAATGTGTCTCCCCCATCATTAGTTGGAAAAAGGGACATGGATCTATCCAACCCAAATGGTTCATTATATGATGGATTAGTGAATGGATGACTCTCCACTAACGAGTATAGGGGGGAGGTGGTTCTTCATTCATGGTTGGATTTTAGGAAATGATATGTGGAATAGTTATGCCAAAATAGAATTTGTGAAATGACTACAAAACATTGTTGGTTTTATTCCAAGGAACCTCATGATATTTTGGGAAAATAGATTCATTAGAACTCGTTTATATTTTTATATAAACTATTTTATAAATTTTTTTATATAATTTTTTATATAAATGTTGCTATCATTTTCTATCATAGTGTTGTGAGTAATGAAGTAATTTTGAAAACCCTTGTAATTTTTAGTACTCACCACTACTTTGGAATTTATGGTGATTTTGCATATGTTGTTTTTGGAGACATGGGAAAAGTTAATGTATAGAATATATTTAGTAGTAATTCATGAGACTTTGGATTTTAGTTGATTTGGATCATGGATAATGTTGAACTTTGGTTTTTCTTTCATCTATGAGTTTTGATATTTTTTTCATCCACTGCATACTATGATATTGTATTCATCAATTGGGGTACTATTTTGTTGGTTTTGAAAAATTAAATGTTGAGTTACATTCTATTGATATTATGAATGAATTTGTAGTTCTATTTTTTATTTGGTTTGTTGTCTGTTATTCATAAATGTAGTGCCAGACCCCACATGTATTGAATCCCTTTGGTATTTATTGTCAGCCTTTGGCATCTTGGGGATTTATCATACGGCCAAGTAATGTCCCCCAGCCTTCTCAAGCCAAAGGGAAGGAGAATGATGTTACACGGGGAATTAATTACATAATATTTTAACCCTTATAGATAGCATATTATTTGTAATCCCCAGGGATATTGTACAATGTCAACCTCTTTACTATCATGTGGTGTAACCATCATAGTTACACTTGAAATAATCATTACAGTCAAGTTCCTACAAAAACACACCCAATGAATTAGAGGGAAATATAGATCCCACAAAATATTAAAAAAATGAAAAATAACAAAATAATAATAATAAAACATAAAAAATTCATCATAAAAATGTTCCATTTGATATTTTTATAAAATTGAAATTAAAATTAGGATTTTAATGAAAAGCCACTTACCTCGGGTTCATCTTACATCAAACGTGTTAAAATATATTGTATAATGGTTTAAAGAGTGAAACTAAAATATTAATGATATATATTAATATTTATAATGCCTTATATAATAGTTTTATAACATATTTCCACCCATTTGTCAATAAATATTTGTTATTTTCATTAATTCAGGTGTATTTATTTCATGTTTTCAATGGTTTGTACATTATAGATTTTCCTGTCAAGTGGAAGAAACAATACATAAATGAAATAAAATGGTGTTAATATGTTTCCAAAAAATTAAATGAGACAATTTTTTTCTGATATGATGATGATTCAGTAGATAAAATGTAAAAAAATTATTTTCATTATTTTGGTGGTTTTTAAAACCATCACGAACTCATATCATTTTATTGAATATCATTTTATATATCAGTTACTGAACATTATACAACTTATTATATGTTTCATTAAATTTTATTTAACCATAATAGTGGTTTTTGGACTAGTATTTGTGGTTTTAAAATGATACAAAAATATGTCATCCATGATGATGGTAAATCGACACATCACAAATAATGTTTTCATTTTTTATAAATAGAGGAGAAATGAGAGGTTTTCAGATTCATATTACATCAAAATAATAAAATTATAGTTTATTTAATTTAATGTATTTTTCATTTAAATATTAATTGGGGATGTTGTGATATAATATTTAATGAAAATAAATTGAAATGAAAATAAAAGAAGATGAAATCGGATTTTACCTCTTGAGTTTTCCCCATTGAGAACATCCTTAAGGAACATGGTTTTGGTATTTTGGTGTGACCATAAGGTCTTGGACATGAATAAGGGTATTGGTGAGGTAATAGTTATGAATTTAAATTGGTTAATATGATTTGAGGTTTGATAATAAGAGGTGGTGATTTGTGATATTTATAGCAGGGGATATGTGTGTTTTCTCATTATTTTATTCATTAGTTTATTATTTTGGATAAATAAAATGAATAGTTTTATAATTATCTATATTTATATTAAAATAATGATTTATTATTATTTATTTTGGTGCTTCTATCCATTATGTCTCAAGAAATAGTGTTTTTATCATTTAATGTATATATATCCTAAATGATCGTATTTAACAATTCCCCAAAATTTCAATTATCTTATAAAAATAAAAAATATTCACCCTAACATTTTTTTGATTTATATAATTCAAAAATGAACTCCATTTTATGAAAATAAATTTATAAATATGTGTTATTTATTTTTTAATGAAAATAATTAGTTATTCATAAATACTATATTTAAAATTATAACTGATTTTATGACACTTTGAAAAATTAATTAAGGTATCAGAAAATTATCTAATAATTTTAAGCAAAAAAATATTTATTTATCACTCTATTTTTTTATGATATATTTTCATTTGAAACATTTTATAAATTAATAAATATTAAATAATAAAAATTTATGTATCACAGAAATTCAAAAACTTAATTTATAATTTTTATAACATATTTTTACTTTTTCCATTATATAAATATATCATATTTTCACTTATAAAAAAATAAATTTTATTCATAATTTTAGGGGTGAGGTTTCTATTATTTTGGTATAGATTCCTTATTTTCAATAAATTCCCCTTATTTCATTAAACATTTATAATGAATTTAACTATTTAATTCTAGAATGTAAGAAAATTATTTTATAAGCACTCGGGTTGTTAAATTCTCCCCATATTTAGGAAATTTCACCCTCATAATTTTTATTTACTTATTAAACAAGTTAGGATACGTTTCCCTCATAGAATTTTCAAATTCCCATGTTTCTTTTTCAACTGTGTGCTTTCTCCATAAAATGATAACCTTGTTAGTTAACTTATTTCACAATACACGCTCTCAATTATTAACAATATGAACATGATTTTACAAAAACGATATTTTCTATTAAAGATGAAATAACTATGGGCTCAAAATATTAGATGAATCTAGAACATACTTTCTTAACATGAAAATATGAAAAAAATTGTGTACACGAGATAAAATCCGAGTCAAGGAAAATCGATAGGTAATTTTTTCAACATTATTTAAGATTTCATAATGTCTCATGAATAGTATAATTACATTTAAATTATTACCAAAATTCATAACAGTGTTCCGTGGTGTGATTTTATGGAGAACATGATCATCTACTTCAAATGAAAAGACTTTAATAATGTTATCCCTATAACCTTTCTACCTACTATGATCTATCCCCATGTGTTGACGTATAATATTACCTTTATCAACCGCTTCTCTACTAATTCTGGTCCCATAATCTTCCTTTCAATAACATCATCCTAAAATTCGTTATTTTGACACTAATTATCATATAATTCCAAAAAAGGTGACATATTTATACTATAATGAAAACTATCATTATATGAAAACCCAACTAAGGAATGATGATCATACCAACATCCTTGGTTATCCATTGAAAATGGATGTAACATGTCTTCCAATGTTTGAATTTTTTGACCTATTTTTTAATATGATTGAGGATTAAATGATATATTGAAATTTAATTCAAACCCTAATTAATTTTGGAAAACTTCCAAAAAATTATAAGTATACATGATATCACAATTAGATATTATGGATAGAAGAACTCCAAGAAATATGAAAATCTCTTGGTGGTAATGTTGAGAAATATGATCTATTGTCAATAGTGTCTTGGTTAAAAAAGAAATGTGTAGTTTTAGGTTGCAGATCATAAATAACCAAAATCACATTATTACTATGGTATATTTGTGGTAGTCCTACCAAAATTTCCTTGGATATGTTTTCCACTTCCACTTTGGCCCTGGAAAATGATAAAGCATCTTCTCAGGTAGTTGTGCTCTATAATAACCCATTTCAAAAACAAACATTTCATTTTAAAATCACAAATTTTTTTTCATTCTATCCCACCAGTAATAATTATTTAGGTTTTTTTACATATTAGTTCTTCCAGTATTAATTTAGAATGTATAACTATGTGATTCACCTAATAATCCATTCTTTAGCTGATGATCTCTAAGTATACCTAATATATTTCTATATCTCTTGACATAATATTTATCAAAATTAAAATCTGGGAATTAATATTTATTAACCAATTCAACATGTTTCTATAACTCATGATCTTCCTTCTGTTCTTTCTTAATTGGTTTTGAGAGAGATGGCTACACTAACACATTATATTTATATATACTTAAAAATTTTATTTTCAGTATATATTTCAAATTTGAACCCATATAAATGTAGTATTAAAATTTTTAAGGAGAAAAAGATATTTGATAGTTCCATTCCATGTGTGGTATAGAATAACTAATGGTGTTTCAATTTCCATGAATTATAAAAAATTACCTGATCAGTCTGCATCAAAATACCACCAATTCCTTTCAAAGAAGAATCATTGTACATGAAAATCACTCCATTTATGGAAGTCAAGTAAAAAACAAGACATCAAAAAATCTCTTATTCAATTCCTAAAAACAAACATCACATTATTCTATATAAACAAATTTAACTCCTTTTTGGTTTAACTTATTTAGTGGGTGATATAACAGTGCAATTTTATTAATAAACCCTTCTTAATGTATTGTGAATCCATGAAAACTATAAATATCAATAACATTTGGAGGTCTTAGACATTCATCAACCACTTTTTTTGAGGGATTAACCATTATTCCATCCTTATATACAATTTTCCCAAAATAATATATCTTTTTCTACTAAAAATCACAATTTCTAATTATTCCTATTTATCCTCTTTTCTTTGATAAGTTCTAGGAAAATCCTTAAATGTTTATCAAGATCTTCATAAAAATTTTAAAACACCAAAATATAATCAAGATTAAAAAAAACATAACATATTATTCGTGGAATATTCTATTCCTAAGATCCATGCATATAATAGAAGTATATGTCCAACCAATGGGAATTAAAAAATCTTAATGCCAATATGTAGTTTATAACACTATTTTTGGAATGTAATTATACTTCACATTTATTAGATTATACCCTGATCAAAATTAAATCGTGGAAAAATATTGAGCTCATAGGAGTATATCAAAAAAAATTGGATATGAGGTAATGGATAATTATTAATAAACCTAATGTTAATCAATGCACTACAATCAATACATAGTCTCATGGGACAATCATTATTTTTAACAAACAATAGGTGAACCCCATGGTGAAGTGATACGAAGAATGAAACCATTATCAAGAAACTCATGCAACATCGTTTTCAGTTCTAGATGTTCCACTTGATCCATTCGAGAAGGGGGTTTTGAAATTGGCATAGCATTATGAACTTATTCAGTAGTAAATTCCCTTTCCCGGTCAAGTATAACACAGTGAAACTCATTGGAAAAAACATATTAGTATTCATTTACCACTGGTACATCATTTATCTGTGTTGTTTCATTGTTTTAAAATAAAATTTCAAGTTAACATTAATTTTCATTTTTAATAGTTTCTCAGCGTCGTGATATCTTAACAATGGTATGGTTTTGTTCATGTATACAAATTAAAACTCATTCTGAAATCAAAATATTTATCTCTGTAATAAATCTTATAAGGATAAAAATAAATCCAACACATATCCAAAATTACATCATACTCCACTAAAGGAAAAGAAAGATGTTTTTTGGTAATTTCATTCAAAAGAAAAAAATAGAAATATTCATTTAATTATTTTTTAACATAATATTTTTCCTAGGGTTATTGGAATATGTTATGAATTTATTTATTGATGTGAAATTTTTAATTTACTAAAAAATACTTCATAAAAAAATATATGTGTATACACTATACTAAAAAAATGACTAGAGAAATCCGAGTAAACAAAAAATTACAAGATACCATATCATTGGATGTCCTAAAATCCAATGATGTCGTTACAATGGATTTCACTATACCTTTCTAATTATAATCTGGCATCGGTCCATCATTCAAATTTTTGTTTGTGTAGGTATTCTCATAATTCCCCATCTCACCACATTTAAAACAACTTACACTTTCATTTTCAAAATGCAACGTAATATCATTTTCATTACAATATTGGGTCATATGTCCAAACGTACCACATCTAAAACACTTATCAAACTAAATAAGGCATTCCACATGGGTTTTACTACAATTTTCAGAAACTAGAAACTTGATTTTAGTACAATTAGATTTTTTAATTGATTCTTACCCATTACATGAAATCTGGTCCTCTTTTTCTTCTGGTTTTAAAATTACATTTGGTCAACAGAAAAATCCATTTATACCCACTCAGAAAACAGAATAGGTTTCCCATAACTTTTGAATTCATAGGATTCTACTCCTCTTCAATATCTTGGATTTAATTCCATGTAAAAATGATTGTTTTTACTAATAAGATCATGAAAAAAGATTTGGGGTGTACCATTACAAAAGATTTATGTGTGCATCATACATGGAAAATGAATATTTTTCCTTTTGTTTTAATCCATTGAATATTTAATCCATCCTATGTCAAAACACATTAGGAATATATTTTTGAGGGAAAATATTATTAATTTAATCCCATTCCATGAAATCAATCAAACACTATAACTGAAATTTTTATCATTGACAACTAGTAGTTATCTTAACCTTCAAAATGATAAATAACAAGACAAAAATTTTGATTATATAAACACCCCATTATATCAAATATCTTTTCAAGGGATTTAATACACACTTCATCTACCACTAGGTAAGATAATCCACTTAAAGGAGGATGGTGTGGCCTCATAAAATGTTTTACTATCATCATGTTCCTCTGGGGTTGCTCCGGATGTTCACTTTTATGTATTACAATTCTATTTATATCTAGTTTCAACTGATACATTACATTCAAAAACTGATCTATTCTAATTTTCCTCGATTCATGGTCATGGATTCGAAAAGATTCTGTCCTCCCAATGCCTTCCTACTCCAGCTTCCCTATTTATTCTACGTAAAACAATTTTTAACAATATTATCATTGATGAAACAACATGATAATCATTAAATGATATATCATATCTACATAACCATAAGTTTAGAAACATGTACGTTATTAAATTAAAATAATCCTAACACGTAATGGTAACTAAACCCTCCAATGATACCAATTATTAGGGGCCTACCAAAATCATTACATAATTAAGTAAAAACTTTGAAATTAACATTCTGAAATCCCCATTGTTATTTTCTGTATATTATATATTGAATCAGAACAAAATTCTTACATGTAAACCCACAATCATAAAATATGGGAACTATTAAAATAATATCTATTTCTTCTAGTGTACAAATGTATCCAATAAAACATGAAATTTTTTAGGAAAAATATTCACAACATTTATTTTGGATTCAGTTTTTCTCTTACAAATATAGAAAATCAATTGAAAACTTTTTCAAACCTAGAATGTGAACCAAATATTAAATAAGAGATAGAATAAATGATGTCGTAATTATATGAACACTTATAAATATATGAAATCATTTTCACAAATACAAACTTCTCTCCCATAATGTAACATCTAATTAACTTGTGGAAACAAGAGATATATATAGAACATAGAAAACATTAATAAAATCATACGGGTAACTTGGGTCATTAAAAAATTAAAATTTAAACCCTCACAACAACAATATTATTTTTATCCCAAATATATATCTTACAATGTAACCCTCATGACTAACTTATGGCATACCCATCACATTTAAAAATGGAATGACCATTACGATCAAATTATCGCCAAAAAATATATTATTCATTAGAGGGAGTTATAGGTCCCACCCTTTTTCATGAACAAATCCCAAGAACCATAACATAATCCTAAAACATTAATACTTGTATCATAAAAACATTATTTTTAAATTTTGAAAAAATTTAAATTTAAAAGATTAATTTTAATAAAATGTTAACACCTTGGGATTTTCTTAAAATGAGATCAAAACTCATCTATAATAGTTTAAAATTTGTTATTATTTTTTTAATAAACTATATTAATATTTATAATACCTTATATGATATTTTTATAACATATTTCAACCCATTAATCAATTATATTTTGTTATTTTCATTGTTTTTGGTGAATTAATTTCATGGTTTCCAAGGTTGGTTCATTATGTATTTTTACTCAATTGCAAGAAATATAATAAATGTTTAATTAAAAGGTGTTAAATTGATTCCAAAATTTTAGATGATATATATATATATAATTTTTTCCTGATATGATGATGATTCATTAGATAAAACATCACTAAAAATGATTTCATTTATTTTAGCATTTTTTACTACCACCACAAACCCGTATCATTTAATTTATTATCATGTTTTTATATTGGTTCAGGAAAAGTTTATAACTTATAATATGTATAATATAATATTATTTAACCATAATAATTATTTTATGACCATCCATGAAGGTGGTAAAATAAAATAACCACATCGTCCCTGATGATGCTGAATCAACAAATCTCAGAAAATGTTTTCATTTTTTTAATGCCTGAATGGCCCGAAGGCCTTATTGTTATTTCATAATGGATAATCCAACCTTTAAGGGACAATGGGGAACCCATACATGACCCATAGGCCCAAGGAACATGGCCCGACATGACATTTGTTGACGCTCCTTTTCGTCACATTGTTTAAAAGAATGGAAATGGAAATACCTTAGTCCAAATCGATTCATCCATTGAAGAAACAGAAAAAATCGACAAAGGGATGAACAAAGGAAACATTTCCCATAGGTCGTGCATGTTCCCTCATGGTCGCGCAAGTATACTTGCGCGCCACCTAATGGTCGCGCAAGTGACTTGCGTGACCTACATGATAATCACCCGGGGTCTTCTCGACCCTATAAATAGACCCCGTGGGCCACCCCATTTGAGGAAGAATTCTTCGAGAATTTAGATTTAGAGCTCTGAATGCACAAGTCTCTTCTTCAGGTCTTCCAAACACTTATAAGGTAATTATTTACCTTGAATGGAAGGTCTAATCAAGAGGAGTAAGGTATAAATGTTATAATTCACTAACACTTGAACGTCGAAGGTGTTTCACCCTTAAGGGAAATGAACATAATTGCGTGCCCCCTTACATCCTCACCAAAACTTATGCACCTATCTTCTGGAAGTACCACATGATAATTCAAAAGGCATTGGTCAAGGATCTCCCAAGTATTACCATTCTAGTTTACAAACGTTCAAGTACCCATGTGCCGCGCAGGTATACCAGCGCGCCCAGGACATGTGCGCCCACGCAATACCTGCACGCCTTCCATGAACTATGCGCCCCTACCATTTTGGATGCCTTTCCTGCCCATTTCACCCAACTTATGCAATTCCACCTCTCCTATTGATGATTTAGTCATGAAGACACTCTTCAAAGCCATTTATGGCATGATTTCTTGATTTGGATTGCTTATATGAAAGTAACTCTGTGGAACATCTCTCAAAATATAGTGATGTACACATCATTATGTCACAAAAGATTGAGATTTCATTCATTCAACCTCATCCTTTAAGATGAGATAACTCTTTAATCTAGACCTCCTTTTCAAGAGTAATCCTTAGTCATAATTTCCAAATATGGGCATCCTCCTTAGGAGTAAGCCCCAAGTCCCTTGATCTGGGATTCCTTCTCAGGAGTAAAACACAATCATAATTTCCCTTAATACGGGCCTCCTTTTCAAGAGTAATCCCTAGTCTCAAATATGGGAATCCTCTTCAGGAGTAAGCCCCAAGTCCCTTAATTTTTCATGTCCCTTAACCTGGGCCTCCTTCTCAGGTGTAAGCCCCAGTCTTAATTTCTCTTAACGAGTCCTAATTTACCTTTGATATGGGATTCCTTCTCAGGATTAAAACCCATTCATAAGTCCCCTCCCAATTTGGGCCTCTTTTTCAAGAGTAAGTCCCATGTAAGAGTATACAAATGTACATAATGTACATATACCATTTTGGACCCTATTCCTGGATTTCTTCCCTGAGGTAAATCCTAATATTCATCTATTTGGAGGGTCTTACATACATAAGCCCCACATCATTTTTTATGATTGCATCTTTTATGGCACAATTGTCTAGTTTTACCAATACCTATTGTTTCTCACACCGATAATGACTCACATGATCTTAGAGTGTAAAAGTAATTATGACATATTTCATTGAGCCATCAATCATAAACATCATATTCCCTTACTCGAACTACGTGGGTTGTGATTCCTTTTCCTAAACAAAGGATACGTAGGTAGCCCATCTGTGGGTACGATCTCAACTCTAAAATAATCAATGTCCATCTAAATGATAATAAATATCATGAGCCCCACTGAGTGGCATTAAAACCAGTATGGTCATCATAATGACCAAGAGACTTTTATGTATCAAAGGATACCATTGACTAAGAATCTCTAACAAATACAGATGATTCTCTATCAATGAAGAACCTTGAATACATATAAAAAATTCTCTATATTCCCAACATATCAATCATTGATTGTCATATCTAAAGGAAAAGTCATTTTATACATTGTAATGTAATAAGGATTCATGAACATAACGTAAATCTATAAAGAGTGCCCCAGAGTAGACAATAATTCCCCTAAAAAGGTGTGATGAGTCCGACCTCCCATCCACTCGACCAATGCAAATTCCTAACGGGTTTGTTCGTAGAACTGGAAATATCCAATGATTTTATATCTATTTGAACCAACTTTCCAAAGGTAAGCACTCATTAGTTGTGGACTGATGAGGCATTGTAATTTTCATTGGTTGAGAGGATGGGTGGTCGGACTTATCACACCTTTTTGAGTGGAATTATTGTCTACATCGGGACTCTATTTATAGATTTAAGTTATGTTCGTGAATCCTTATTACATTATCAATTATAAAATGGGTTTTCCTTTAGATCTGACAATCAATGATTGATATGTAGGAAATTTAGAGAATTTTTTATATGTATTCGAGGTTCTTCATTGATAGAGAATCATCTGTATTTGTAAGAGATTCTTAGTCAAAGGTATCCTTTGATACATAAAAGTGTCTTGGTCATTATGATGACTATACTGGTTTTAAAGACACTCAGTGGGGCACTTGATGTTTATTGTCATTCATAAGGACATTGATTATTTTACAGTTCGGATCATACCCGTAGATGGGCTCCTTACGTATCCTTTGTTTAGGAAAAGGAATCCGAATCTAGGTAGTTCGAGTAAGGGAATATGATGTATGTGAATGATGGATCAAAGAAAGATGTAATATTTACTTTTACACTCTAATCTCACGTGAGTCATGCTCTGTGTGAGAAACAAGAGGTATTGGTAAAACTAGACAATTGTGCCATAAAAGATGCAATCATAAGAAATTATGCGGGGCTTATGTATGTATGACTACCCAAATAGATTTAGATTAGGATTTAAATTAGGTATGAAATCCAGGAACATGGTCTATAAAGGTATATCTACTTTATGGAGATATGGATACTCTATCATGGGACATACTCCAGAAAAGGAGGCCCAAATTAGGAGGGGACTTATGATTGGGTTTTACTCCTGAGAAGGAATCCCAGATCAAAGGTAAATTAGGAATGGTTAAGGGAAATTAGGATTGGGGCTTACTCTTGAGAAGGAGGCCTAGGTTAAGGGACTTGAAAAATTAAGGGACATGGGGCTTACTCCTGATGAGGATGCACATATTTGAGACTGGGGATTACTCCTGAAAAGGAGGCCCAGCTTAAGGGAAATTATTATTGGGATTTACTCCTGAGAAGGAATCCCAGATCAAGGGACTTGGGGCTTACTTTTAAGGTGGATGCCCATATTTGGAAATTATGACTGTGGCTTACTCTTGAAAAAGAGGACCATGTTAAAAAGTTCTCTCTTATTAAAGGATGAGGTTGAATGAATGAAATCTCAATCTTTCGTGACATAAAGATGTGTGCATCACTAGATTTTGAGAGATGTTCAATAGAGTTCCTTTCATATAAGGAATCCAAATCAATAAATCATTCCATAAATGGTTTTAAAGAGTGTCTTGAAGACTGAATCTTGAATAGGAGAGGTGGAATGGAATAAGAGGGGTGAAATGGGCAGGAAAGGCACCCAAAAAGGAAGGGGTGCGCAGGTCCTAGCAGGCGCGTAGGTACTGCGTGGGCGTGCAGATCTTAGTCGCGCAGGTATACCTGTGTGGAACATGGGTACTTGAACGTTTGTAAACCAGCATGGTAATACTTGGGCGGTCCTGGATCAATGCCTTTAGAATTTTCTTGAGGTACTTTTAGAAGAGGGGCGCACATGTTTTGGTGAGGAAGTAAGGCGGCGTGCAAGTATGTTCATTTCCCTTAAGGGTAAAAAACATTAGGTGTGCAAGTGTTAGTGAATTCTAACATTTAGACCTTACTCCTCTTGTTTAGACCTTCCATTCTAGGTAAAGAATTACTTTAGAAGTGTTCAAAAGACCTGAAGAAGAGACTTGGGCTTTCTGAGCTCTAAATCAAAATTCTGGAAAAATTCTTCCTCAAATGGGGGGCTCACAAGGTCTATTTATAGGATGGGGAATACCCCAGATAGTTATCATATAGGTCGCGCAAGTCTCTTGCGCGACCATTAGGTGGTGCGCATGTATACTTGCGTGACCATGATTGAACTTGTGCGACCTATGGGAAATGTTACCTGTGTTCATCCATTTGTCTATTTTTTATGTTTCATTAATGGATGAATCAATTTGGACTTAGGTATTCCTATTTACATTCTTTTAAACAATGTGACGAAAAGGAGCGTCAACAAAAGTCCCCCCTCAGAGTTGGATTCGGAAGAATAAGGATGTGACCTTGAGGAAAAGAAGAAAAACCAAAGGGAAATATGTGCGTATGTGTTCACCGAGCAACCATCATCGTGCATGTGCGAGTCGCGCACGGCTGGAGCATGCGGGATGGAGCGCGCTGGCTGTAGGCGCATAGGTGGGTAGCCTGGCCTTTAAATATGTCGTCATTTTCAACACATAGCATCTGACATCCAGATTATATATCTCTCATCGTGCAGGCCCCCCTCACCACCCAAGTTGCTCGTTTTCCACTGTTTTCATTGTTGTCATGCTGTTTTCAAGGTAATAAGACTTTTGGGGTGATACTTGAGCGCCAAAAACTTGTGTGGCGCATTAACACTTTCACGACACATCCATTCCTACGCGCAAAGTTTAGACTTGCATGTCTTAATTCTTTAGCCACATTTCTAAATTTCCTTGACAAATTTTATGAAAAATCAACCTACTGAAGAGTTAATTTATTCAACTTTTGTGTAGAATCAATGTCTCTTAGAACCGGAATAGCTGATGAACTAGCTAGAATGAGGATTAATGATATGATGAACATCATTGGCCACGATTATTATACCGTCAAAGATAGAACTCTTCTGGATTTGGCTAAGTATCTGAAGAAATATCATCGTGACTTCCCCCAAAGCACTTATCTTCCTTTGTATGGATATGGTCATCTACGAGAAGTCACTATTCCAGAAGCAATGAACTATATTCCATTTTCATGGTTTCAAAATTACACCAACTTTGCTTCAGCAAATATCTCATGTGGAGGAGGAATTATAAATGTTGGAAAAGTGGAGAAGGCTCACATGATGCATCATATCCCTTGTACGCCAGATTTAAAACAAACAATACGCCCGAGCAACAACCACATTTTCATCCTTCAATCTTATGAAATGCTCAGATGAATCAATCCAAAGGCTGGAAGAATAGTGGGGACTTCCGTCTTGGGGGAGGTGTGAAGTCAACTTGTATGGGGTCATACTGGGTGCGACAAACCTGTTCAGAGTTTTTCGAGGATCTAAATGGAGTAGCGATATACCAAGCTGTTTGGGTTTGGAAAACATATGTTTATAGACATGATAACTTCATGCCAGAGATACTTAGCCACTGGAGCCCAGAAACTAATTCTTTCTATATGACTCATGGAGAAATATGTATCAGTCTGTGGGATATCCACAAGATCTCAAGGGCTCCAATTTTTTGGGACATGTAGGATGAATTCATTCCACCCAAGGTGACATGGAATGATTTAGAGAAGAACCCTACTTTAGCTCAAGAATTATTTAAGATCTTCTATAGGCTCAAGAGTTCGGAGACCTCATTAACTCATTCTAGAAAGGATATTCATCCAGAGGAGTGGATGAATATATTTCTTATTGAGAATAAAGAGAGGGATCCAAAGCAGATGTTCCCGACAGAAAAAGGATCCATGAAAATGAAATTCAAGGAAAAGAGGCCCACCCGTCCTACAACCTGCCCAAAACCTGAGAAGAGGGGTTCTCCTGGAACATTCGTTCCATCTATAGAAGCAGGAGAGTTTGAGAAATGGGGATATGAGGTGAATCAAAGGATCCTGAAGAAGACTCATCTAGCGGGCTTCTTGGATTAATGACTTAGCATTTACCTCTTACCAGTCAGGGATTCGAAGGGAGTCATCAGGCCAGGGACCTTCGTCATTGTGGAAAAGTTGGATGAGGGGAAAATGTTTAGGTTGGCTACCACCATTTTAGAAAATATTCACAGGAGATTACTTCATGTCTTCGTGGCTAAATCTCCTTTAAGAATAGTGGGACCATTCCAAGTTTTATGGGGATGGATCGCCACTCAATTTAGGACTTATAATGTACAGAAAGGATTAAAAATTCATGGATGTTCTTTCAGGCCTTCAGTGCAAGAATTCTCTTGAGTTTCTCCATTACATTTGAATGCCTATGACATGAAATTGAGGCTGAGCATGTTTATGGAATTCACCTTCTTTCCCTATTGAAATCCACCAACCGGGCTGTTTGTTGATGATGGAACAACCCACTTGGATTTGATGGCAGACATACTAGCTTGCGGGGATGGTGTGCTAGATTCCAGGATTGACGAAGAAGTTATATGCAAGGCCAATGCTCCATATAGATTTGAACATCAATTCAAATGTTTGCAATAGATTGTTTTATCTCCTCTAGTACATGTCAGGTTAGAGAAACATCTGATGGTTGCTCGGAAACTGTGGCTGCTGATGTCAAGGGAGAAGACTGGGGCGGTATTTGATCTACCAGTTGGAAAGGTGGCACATAATTTGGATACATATTATGCTGAACACTAGATATTATCATACCCCAAAGGGGTATTGAATCACCCATTTTATAAGGTGGGTAATAGGAAGAGGACTATAAATAAAGAAACCCTCCCTCATGATGGTGATGCTTCGACACCTGAAGCTGATTCACCAGACTCCGCCTCTAGAACTAATTCACCGGATTCCCATATTGGGGATGATGAGGCAGAACAGGTGGCAATGTGGTTTCATGCCCGATATAATCCTCTGGTTAGAATTAAAAGACCTACTCCATCAACTCATGGTGAGTTACTTCATTATGGTAATTTAATCACTGCTACTTTATAAAGCAATAAGTATTATTTTCATATTCTCTATTTATAGTTCCAGGAGCTAGGAAGAAACTGAAATAAAAGATTCTAGGGCCTTCCTCGCAGCCTTCATATCTAAGACCATAGGTTGTCCAAACATGGTAGGCTTTATAGTGTGGTACTGAGATAGCCTGGCTGGATTTGTGTGAGGGCCTACAACTTCCTGGAATTTGGAATCTTCTGGCTTCTACAGCTATCCAATATGAGGATAACCCCAATGAAGTGAGGTCTTACATCAGAGAACTAGAAATTCTCATATATTACACTGATGAGTCGGTTCCTGTCACCAGGCAGGTGAAGGAATTGATTGATCATGGCGTCGCAAATTGGACTGATGAGGAGTGGTACGATTATGTGGCTCCTCAAGATGTATGTTTTATTTCCTAATTTTCTTTGAAACTTGATTTCAGCCGAATCGTTATTACATAAGGGAGTTATTTTTTTCATCTTACAGGTTGCAAAGAAAGGAACTACTAAGGTTCCTTCACCACAGTATAGCCCTGGTGGTACTACCATCTGGGCTACTGCTAATTCTCCTCGCGAACCGGGTGAGATATCTCCAGGGCAGCATGCCATAAATGAGGAGCTGGAAACAACTATTCATTCTCCAGTCCAGGTGACAATAAGTGAGACTTCCGATACTCCCAAAAAACCAAAGAAGCAAAGGCAACGAAGGAGGAAGACCATAGATAAACGCTTCATTAGTAGTGGTAAGTCCTTCAGGTAATCATTAGTCTATACCCATGAAAGGGTTACTCATATTTCTGGGGATTTCAGGGGCTTCTTCAATTTCCCCCCTGAGGGAAAGGACTGGTCCTCCTTTAAGGACCATGGAGGGTGTTTTGGAATAATCACTAATTCAAGCTGACTTGGATGCTCCTAGATAAGAGCTAGCATCTATTCCAAGTATCCCTCCTACTGTTGTTGCATGAAGCGAAGAACTTGTTTCTAGTAAGTTAACAATGCTTCATAAAAATGTTGAACAACCCACCGACTGAATTCCATTCTATGATACTTCATGTTCAACTCCTGCATTAGAGATTCTAGCGTCTGTTGTAACTAATGTTGTGATTTTATCTGAAGATGCTGTCTAGGGTCAGGGTTTGCAGGACGTAAGTCGTCAAGAAGACACATCAAATGTTCCCACTGGTGATACTAACCAAGATTCTGAACTATCATTGGATGAAATAACGAATCATGGCATGTATTTCGAAGAATTTTGTGATCCTTGTATGTTTTCATGTGATTTAGAAGACCATGGGAGTGAGTGTTATCCTTCACCCAATAAATATTCTTATAATTTACACTTCTAATTATGACTCAAAATAATATGCATTCCATTCATAGAAGTCGTTGAACTGCCAATGCCTGAATAGGGTGTGGACATTGAGGTCAACCCTACCATTGCAGAAACATTAGCTAGAGAGGAGCTAAACCTAGTAAACCCTCTTGAGACCCATCTTGAAGATCCTGTTAATACTGGGAAAAATGGGGAGGAGTCTTCTATGGTTGCTGATCTAACGTCGGGTAAGGGATAACAATATTTGTGATTGTACTTAATTTTCAGGATAATCGATTTTTTTTATCCTTTGAAACTAACCAAAGCTTTCAATTAATTATGCAGGGCCATCAACTGCAGTGGCTAGTTCTGGAGGTGAGGCCTTAGCCTCCACCCAAACATGAATTGAAAGAAAAGAAGCACAGGTCGAGGGGGAAATAGTAGAACATGACACTTCCTAAAGTGCATTAATCATGGATTACATGCCCCCCTGTGATGATGATGTTGAATCAGACCCAGAGGTTCTTAAAGCATTCAGATTTTCACGACAGAAGGCATGGAACAACATATGGAAAATCATATCTGAGGTGACTTTAGAATAGCTATCATCGAAGATCCCTTTATTTTCATCCCAATAGGTTATGCTAGGACTTGGCGGTTTTTTATATGAAAAGATCCATACCGCGGTGAAACAGGTCATCTTCAAGAGGGAGTAGGAGAAAAAGTGTCGCGAAGATCTGACTAGGGTGAAACTGTCAATTAACATTGGTGAATTTGAGGCTACGGTATCTCGAGCTGAGGCTGATTATGCTACCAAGATGAAGGAGATAAATCATAAAATCAAATAAAAAGTCGTCTAGCAGGTGAATCTCCACCAACAGTTAGATTCTGTTACTGGGGAACTTGATCAACTCAATAATTCATTGGAGGGAGCTCAAACGAATGATATGAAAGCCATTGCAGATGCCAAGAAGGCACTCCATCAAGCTGAGAAGAGTGAAGTTGGTCGAGTGCACGAGCTTCAAGTAGATGATGATGATGCTCGGGATGTTTTACATCATGTGAAGACTTATCTTGACAGACTTTTGTAATATCATGAAAAAGAGAAGAGGCTCTAATCTTTGGATGTCCCTCTAATTCTTGTGCATCAATGGAGAGTACATTAATCTTCAATCATTTATGCTTGTATTATTTCTCTACCTGCTTTAAATTTTACCTAAACCAATGGACCTAGTAATCATAGTTTGATTTTTACTAGGATTAATATAAATAACTCTACAATCATTGAAACACTTAATTGCTCAATATTACCTAAATCATACAGAACTTATGTTTAGTGAGATGGAACTTGTCTTTTATTCAGAGATACCTTTCCTTTTTTGGGCAGTTTAAAGACAATCACGTCAGACAAAAGGAATATAATGTTTACGATTGAAATAGCTTTGAACGAAATGGATTAAAATTGACTCAATTCCTTGAAAATTTATCTGAAAACATATTACCATACTCAATTATGAGGGAAACTATGTAAACTATGACTTATGAATATTTGGATATGATTAATGATATGAAAAAGATCTAAAAGGCATTAGATGAAGTAATTCCCAATAATGAAGTTACCATTATTTAACAAACCCGTTAGGGGGTTGAATTATGTAGGGCCACCTATGGGAATTGGCCGCATAGTCAAATAAATAGAATCTTTTGGCTGACAAGACGGTTATGTAGACTAAGTATTCAAGGCCACCTTAGGGAACGTGCTTCATTGTCAGGAAAAAGAACTCTCAGAAATTTACTTTCCTAGAGCTAAAAAGCCAGTGAATGTTTATGGAGATTCAAAATTTCCAAAGTATAGAGTGTGCTTTATGGAAAGAGGTACTTGAATATAGAGAAGATATTTCCGAACAAGATTATCGAAGAACTGGTTAGATATCACTCCTTCGAAGGTCTCGCTCAAATGTAGGGAAGGAGAATAGAAACCATAGACTTGAATAATTTCAGATCATGAAAAAGGATATTGGAAAAATATGTTAAGGATGGATATTTTTGTGGATCCCTACATACTGTCGTTTAAGAACAATAAGGACAAAAGAGGCTTTCTTCCCAAAAATGAGGATACCAGTATCCGAAAAACCCGTTAGGTGGTTGAATTATGCAGGGAAACCTATGTGCAATAGCTGTATAGTCAAATAATAATATATTTTTGCTAACAAGACTGTTATGTAGACTATTTATGCAACGCCACCTAAGGGAACGTGATGCATAGTCGGGTAAAATAAATCTCATAAATATGACATTTTTGTGACTAAAAGTCAAGAAAAGGGTTATGAAGATCTGAATATATTTAAGTATATGATTATGACACATAAAGATGGGTATTGTCCAATGTATACAAAGACACACAGATCAATGAAAACCATAATCATGTTGTGGCTAGGTCTTTAATTGAAATGTTGGACTTCACTACGTATCCCATAAGGATGGGAATTAATCTATACGTAGTTCATAAATAACAGTTTAACGTCGTGTGGGACAAAAGGATCAGGGATCTTAGTTTAGGGTCATAGATCTTGGACCATTGTAAGAAATACACAGTGTGTGTTTTCATGGGGACTTTTCAGCCAAGGGACTGGAAGTGGAATTTGGGGTTAGGCCCAAAAGACATGGATCTGGATTCGAGGGACACTTGAATGTTCCTACATATCCCATAAGGATGGGAATCAAGCCCACGTAGTTCTAGAAATACCCTATGTAAAAATTTGGTTTTTACATGTGAAGGGTGAAGTGGGACTTTAGTGCAATGATGGTTTATCCCAAGATAAATGGTTTCGGAATTTCCACGTACGCACGTAGTCTTTTAAATGAAACATGATTGAAAAATCAATGTAAATAATGGTTCCCTCTCAAGTGAGGGTATCAAAGAATATTGTAGTTTATTGTCATACTGGACAAAAGTGTTTTATAGTTTCATGTCATATAGCAAGAATGAAAGTTAACAAATGTAATGATATTGATTCTAGGGACGGTTTCATGAATCAACATCATATAAGATGGAGGTGAACCGATGTAAAATTATTGATTTTGGTCTTGAACATTCGGAGGTTGCCTACGTACCCAGCCTGGAAGGCAAGGATCAAAGTCCGCGTAGTTAAATTCAAGAATGATTTAATTATCAAGTTGTTATTAGGGACAACAACCTAAAAAATGATGGTGTTGGGACTTACACATGGTTAGTAGCCTAGAGAGAGTGTTATGGTTGAAGATTGCTCTAAACTCACGTGATTCATACTTAGTGTGAGAAACAAGATGTAGAAACAACCCTAATGATGCACAGTTTAATGTCATGTAGGACATATAAAGGGACCATGCAGTTTAAAGACTTGCAGTTAGGACTATTGGTGATGCACAGTCTAATGTCATATAGCAGGGACAATGTACAGTTTAATATCATGTAGGACGTATTAAAGGGCTTTCTGTATAGTTTAGTGTCATGTAGTTAGGATGATGGGGACAACACAGTTTAATAACATGTTGGAGCAAAAGAAGACTATGCAGTTTAATGTCATGTAGTAAGGACAAAAGAGTACACCACTTAACGTCATGTTGGACGTATTAGGGACTTTTTCACAGTTTAATGTCATGTTGGACGAAAAAGGGACGATACAATTTAGCTTCTTATTGGACGAAAGTGCGAATAGTTTAAGGTCATATGCATGGACCGTGGATGATGCAGTTAAACGTCTTGTTGGACAGTGGTGCAGTATAAGGTCATACCAGACCATGGATGATATATTTTGTGTTAATACAAAATACTTCTTCAAAAATCTGGCATTGTTTGGAGTAGTGATAAGTTCTCCATCCATTTATATTAATGAATATTCTCCATTGGATTAGAACCTATGTATTGAGTAAGGTGCTTCCCATTTTGGCTCAAGCTTGGGAGGTTTCTTTCCTGGTATCATTGGAGTTCTGAGAAATAATACCAATTCTCCCTATGTGAATGAACAAAGACAAACTTTTTTATTAAAACCTCTTGCTATTCAATTCTGATAGACTTACAAGTGGTTCAAAGTGAACAATCTTTTCTCATCTAACAATTCCAATTCATTCAATCGCTTTTGAGATGTTCATCTGTAGATGATTGATCACAAATGGAAACTCTGAGTGTGGGTAGTTGAACTTCAATTGGAAATAATACTTTCGTTCCATATGCCAATGAATATGGTGTTGACCGCGTTGTAGTGCCGGTGGTAGTCCGATAAGTCCATAAATCATGGAAGATTTTATCAGGCCATGATTTCTTATCTTTATCCCCCATATTTTGCAGTATATTTGATAGATTCTTATTGAAGGCTTCTATCTGGCCATTGTCCGCTGCATGATACCAAGATGAATGGTTGGATTTGATGTAGTATTCTTGACACAATTTCATCACCTTGGATGAACAGAAGATGGTGCCATTGTCCGTCAATATGGTATGTGGGACACCAAATCTGGTAATGATGTTAGGCTTGATGAAGCTAACAATGCATTTAGAATTGACATCCTTAAGAGGTATTGCATCATCCCATTTGAAAAAAAAATTAGTTGGAGTAAGAATATACTTAAACTATTTGGTCGTAGGTGAAGGGTAAGGCCCCACCACATCCATACCCCATGTGGAAAATGGACATGATTATTTAGATGTATGAAGAAACTCTGGAGGTTGATGGATGAAGTTAGCATGTACCCAGATTTAATTACACTTATTTTTGAAATCAAAACAATATTGTTTCATTGAAGGCCAAAAGTATCCAAGCCTTTGAATCTGATCAGACAGTCTATGTTCAGACTGGTGGGCACCACAGATTCCTTCATGCACTTCTTTCATGAAAGCCATTGTCTTTTCGCCATCAATGCATCTGAAGAGAACTCCATCAAAACCACATTTGTAGAGAATTTTCTATAGGTGATCTGGGCTATCGTAATGAGTAAAATTGACCACCTGTCGCCGGATTTGTTCTTCATCGACTCTATCAGGTGGAAGTGTTCCATTTTGAAGGTATTCCCTAATAGGTGACATCCATCCAGTTGTATGACCATACGGTTCAGGAATGGGACTAATTTCATTAATTTCCTCGGTTCTGATTCGATCATAATGTGGTATTGCATGACGGTGGGCAATACTGATGGTTGTCTCATCCCGATTTGGATCTGCCAGAGCTATGGATATATTATCCATTGCATCAACTTAGGCATTTTTTGATCTTGGGACATAAGAAAATGTCAGTTCTGAAGGGAATTCCACCATTAACTCTCTGACATAATCATACAAATGGATTAGTTCTTCGTTTCAGATGGCATAATACCCATTGACTTGCTTGATTACCTGGTGTGAATCACCTTTCACCTTTATGTGATTCACTTTTTCTTGAAGCACTAATTCTAAGACTGCAATGAGATCATGGTATTCTGCTTCATTACTGGTACCACCTTCCCACAATAAGAAAGAATAAGTTAACACTGCCTTTTCTGGAGAAATGATCACAATTCCAAAGCCAACTTTGTTGAATTTAGGATTTTCCATTTTCTTCCCTGTTGAGCTTCTAGAAGCACCATCAAAATACATTTCCCATGCTTGAGGGCATTCTTGAATAGAGAAGACTTCCTCATCAGAGAGTTCAGTATCTGAAGATATGCCTTCCACTGATGGGTGTTTAGCCATGAAATCAGGTAGATCCTTGCCCTTCATCTCCTTTTGAGACACATACGGATTGTAGAATTTTTGAAAAATAACTACCCACCTTTCCAGACGTCCTATAAGCATTAGACGACTAAGGATGAATTAAAGCGGGTTATTACGAGATACCAATTGGACCTCGTGATATTGCAGGTAGTGTCTCAAATTCGCAACTACAAAGATTAATGTTAGGAAGCACTTCTCAAAACTTGAATACCGGGATTCTGCTTCAAGCATAGTATGACCGAGGTAGTAGAGGCTATTTTCATTCCCAGAATCATTCTTATGAGCAAGAAAGGCACCCAATGATCGCTATAGAGCTATCACGTAGAGGATAATTGTTCTTCCTTCAATAGGTGGCATGAGTACCAGTGGAATCAAGAGGTATTTCTTGATAATATAGAATTATTCTTGACATTCTTCAGTCCACTGGTAAGTGACTCCATTCTTCATCAATTTGGTAAAGGGTAAACTTTTTCTTTCCAAATTGGCGATGAAACGCCGAATATAGGTTAAGTGTCCTTAATGTCCTCTTAATTATTTCAAATTTCGAGGAGGAGACATACCAAGGATAGACTTGGTCCTCTCAGGATCAACATCAATAACACGATTCCGTACAACAAAGCTGAGAAATTTTCCTGAGGTTACCCCAAAAGCACATTTTAGGGGCTTCATCTTCAAATTATGTTCTCGAAGCTTTCGGAATATGACTTCCAAATCATCCAAGTGATTAGAACGTTTTTTGGATTTAACCACCAAATTGTCTATATAGCATTCAACAAACTTCCTTAAGAAGAGTTTGAAGATACGATGCAAGGCACGCTGATATGTTGCACCTGCATTCTTTAAGCGAAAGGGTATTACCCGGTAGTAAAACACACCCTGAGGGGCTCTGAAGGCTATGGATTCCTCATCTTCTGGGGCCATTCGGATCTTATTATATCCGGAATATCCATCCATGAAGAAAGTACTTCATAGGCAGCTGTTGCATCAATTAAATGTTCTGTAATCGGAACAAGGAAATCATTCTTAGGAAAATGCCGATTAAGATCTCTAAAATCTATGAAAAATATAATTTGTCCATTCACCTTCTTTACGGGGACAATATTAGCCAACCACTTGGGATACTAAACTTCTCTGACGATGTTAGCTTTTATAATCTTATCCACTTCAGCTTCAATTTTGGAAGCATATGTCTGGTGTGTTCTTCTCGTGGCATGCTTAAATCACCGATGTTCTTATAGTAAACCCAAATGATGAGTAGAAACATCAGTATCAAGCTGAAGAATTTCTGTATAGTTCCAAGAAAATATATCTCTATTTCACTTTAGAAAGTAAATATACATCTCTTTCTATTCAAGAGTTGTGGCCTCAATGATTAAAGTGGGGCGTTGATCTTCTTTTGTACCCAGATTTATTTCTCTGAGTTCATCCATAGTGGTAGAGATACCACTTCAAATGCTAGAGAAGCATCTCTAAGATCTTCCTATTCTTCTTTATCATGTGTTATTTCTTCCGTTTCTACTTGCATAGTAGATGATAAAGCAGAATATTCATGATCATAAGAGATGTCAAAATTTGCACATCTTGATGAAGAAGCTTCCATTTCGGACCCGATTGATGATGAAATGTCTTCTTTGGGTAATAAAGAGGAGATGATGGATTGAGAATCGACATCATTTTTCACCTCCGATGTTGCTATAACTTCTTTTGGACTAATTTGCACAGTATAGACTTGTTGGATTTCCGCAGATGAAATGAAGACGTCACCATTTGTGCTTTCATCACTATTGGTGGTTTACCAATTTCTCCCATGTTGTCTGGCTCGATTGTCGTAATTGACATTATGGATATTTCCATAAGAGTATTTTGGTTTGAGTATATCCTGTTAATTTTAATGATAGGAAACACATAATCTATACTCACATGTGTAAATGGATTTACAGGAATCTTCTCCAAACCATATAGAGCATTAACTTTGGTAATATCCTTTGTTTTTGGTTTTCTCCCTTCCCTTCATGTGATAGAATTCCGCCTCAATGTATTGAGAATCACATGTCTTGATCGAGGCTTTATTACCATACAATGTCCCAAATTTACCATCAAAACAAAATTTGAGACATTGATGGTATGATGAAAGGCTAGCCGCATGTTGATGTAGCCAGGGTCTTCCATGCCGGAAGTTGAAGGCTGAGTCTTGATCAACAACAATGAAATCTGAATTGGATACAAGATCTTCAAACTGAGTTCTGAGTGTAACTTCTCCCAGTGGTTTTTGTTAATTTTTATCATATCCTTATAACATGAGGTTAGAAGGAGATAAATCAGATTCTGTGAGGCCCAATCGACTAAGTGTACGAATTGGCATGAGGTTGACTCATGAACCATTATCAATGAATTCTCTTCGGACGTCTACTCTGTTGACCGTTCCAGATTAGTACAAATGTCTAATATGACCATGCACAACATCATCTTCAACATTATCAGTAAAAGATATTATTGCATGGCATTCTGTAGGATTATTCTCTATGTGATAGACTTCAGTTGCAGCAATTTCAGTTTTAAACTCTTGAGGACTTGAAAAATCCACGATAGGTGCTTCCTGAAGATATTTTGATAGATTCAAAGCATCCAGAATTGATAACTTGGCTAGTACATGGGCCGAGTGTTTCAATACATCATACTTTTGATCCAGAGGTATGCATTTCCCTAATAGAAATATGTGGTTTAGCAGGTGCCTTGTAAGAAGATGATTTGGAAGTTGATGCATCGTGTATTGGGATATGAGTTAGAAATATTCCTAGTTTTGGAAGATTAGATAGATTAGATCCACTTAAATTCTAAGAGGTAGAAGATGGAACCTTCAAACGGTCTTCCAAAAAAACTATGCCAGGAATGAATTTTCAATTGGTAGAAGAACTTTCTTTTTCTTACTGAGCTCACTGAAGGTCTCTACCATGAGTTTCTGCTGCATACACAGTTCTAGTAGGGGTAGAATTGGAATAGTGTCTTCTTAAAGTTCCACGTCTTCCCCTATATCCTGACCCTCTGGAACTTCCTCTGATTCCCCTATTTGATATAGGTAAATCAATCTCATCAAAATCAAAACTGTGATTGGCATATGGATCTGTTAATTGAATCATATTAACAGAACCGAAAAACAACTCTTCATCCGACGAATATTCTGCCTGATTAGCCTTTTTAGGTTGTTCCATTTGTTGGGACGTTGCACGTTGATTTGAAGCAGACGTCATGAAGTCTGCCAAGGTCAATGATAGCTTAGGCTTTGACTCGTACTCATCTTCTTCTGATTATTTTTCATTCTTCGAATCATGTTGTTTCTTTGAGGAGTTTCCCTATGATGAAGAGTGTTTTTTACAGCATTCATAGCAGAAGGTACAATTGGTTTCTTTAATTGTGTTCGAAAAATAGCATGAGTTTGGTAGATCGTCTTTCTGATCATCCAATCATCATATTTTTTTGCATTTTTGCTTTTGAATTATTGCCACTCGCCTTCCTCTTATAGAACTGTAGCAGTAACACATGCTACCTGGGCTAAAGAGCCTTTCAATTTGACTTGTCCCAAGTCGACCACCTTTTCCAGGAGGTCTTTGAAGAAAAAACACTCCTGGATGGGATGCCCCAAAATTTGATGAAAGGGGAAATAATTGGGACGGTCTTCATCTCCTTCCTTATTTGGCCTCTTGGGCCTTGGTAGCTAAACCAAATTATTCTCCATAGCCGAAACGAAGTAACCAGGATCTTGTAAATTTTCGAAAGAGTTTGTTTTTCTTTTCATATCCTCAAATTTTTTTTGTCTTTTATTTCTTTGTTCGTCTTGACTAAATAGACTTTTTTTGGCTCTTAGGAGGTGGAGCCCTTCGAGAGGATGATGGTTTTGAAGTAGAAGCAGGTATAGGTGCTTGTTTAAGCATAATTGTAGCAGTCTCTTCTTTACCAATTCTCCTTCCTGGAGCAGATGGAATTACATGAGATTTAGCCTTAGTCTATATAAGAGAATATTAAATTTGTTGATCCATTGAGGTAAGGTCTCAAACACCTCCTATGTATTACACATGGATCAGCAGCGTGCGTAATTCATCACGCAAATTTTCCACACATATTGGTAGCAGTTCCTCTTGAGGCAGTTCTATGCTCAGGGAATATGTTAATCCCTTCCAGCGATCAATTAAATCAGAGACTCATTCATTCTCCTATTTCATATAGTTTGTAAGATCGAAAATTGTTGTCTTTGGAAATTTTGAGCTGAATTGAAGAAGAAATCATTGAAAGAGATCTTCTCATTCGGTAATTGACCGGGATTTCAAGATTGTATACCAGACAAAAGCTGGTCCTTGAATGGTTCACATGAAGAATCTTAGTTTTACTACTTCTTGCTGCTCTGGAGTTCCCATCAGAGGATCACAACAAGACACGTAATGTGTCAAATGCTATTCAGGGTCGCATGATCCATTGAAAATAAGGAATACAGGGATCCCAAAACATGATGGGGGATTGGTTGAATATACCCATTCAGGTTATGCGTTCTTTTTCAGTTGAACTTGCGCATGTTTCCCTTCCATAGTATCTAACTGTTCTGTTAATGACTCAATGGTAGTTATTAGCTTTTGAGAATCATCTGGTTGAACTTGGACTTGGGCAGGTGCAATGACTGGTCCTTGACAGATGTGGTGGTTGGTACTACAACCGATGGCAGCACTACCAATTGTTGTTGCACTTGACCCATAGGATTAGATCTGTGAAGGTGTAATGATAAAGGAGGATATTCATGATCCATCTCAGTAGCTACAACAAACTCCCTTGGCTAACTGACTCTAGCATGTTTAAGAAGAAGACTACCCTGAAGTAGCTCTGCATTCAACCTCCTCAATTCCATCATCTCTTATTCTTGTTGTGAAAATATTTGCTCTAGTGAGAGCGATTGGCCTTCTCCAAAGGAAGGATATGTAACCTTATTCTTTCCCTTCCCCTTGTTTGATCTCTATCAGAGAGGGGAAAGTGGGTTATTTGAAGGAACACCCAGATTTTTGGTAAACCATTGATTTCGTGTACACATACCATCTTCATTTGTGTCTGTGCGTATAACTTCTTGAGCATGAATCTCTTCATCTGATCCCTCTGAATGAGCCTCATTTGGTGGATCAGCAACAACGGAATTGATGACTTTAATTGATGCATAATGCATTTTATATCTTCTATCAGCATTTCTGTGATATTTTGTTCTTCCATGTCTTTGATGAGACATTGCATTTTGTTGATTCAATCCCTCAGAACTTCTTGACAAACCACAATTTTTAGGGAATCTCCTGATAATTTGTCTCTTCATTCCTCTTGAGGATTCTACCCCAATCGAGAAAAGACCCACTTTATCTGAGGAGGGGATTGATTATTTGAAAAAGTCCCCAGTATGGTGGACTGGGGCTTTTCCTTCTGTTTCCGTTCAACTCCTCGAATCCTATTTGTTGATTATGAGGGTTAGTTTAAAAGATTCCTCAGTATGGCAAGCTGGGCTGGCTTTTGACATGCTATGTATGATACTTTCTTAAAAGATCTCCTGATCTTGCGAACCATAGTCCGGAAATTAGCTGGATGTATTAACATATATCCAACTTTTATCTCCTGGTTCAAAATATCGTTGGATGATTTCTGACACTTCTGTCACTTGATGATGTGATTTCTTCATACGAGAGGCCTGTTCAATATTCTCGTTTTCTTGATGCATGAGTGATTCAACAACATTTTCTCTGTATTCTTGATTTTGATAAGAATTAGTTGATTCCTCTTTTTGGGAATGCTTTTTATTACAAACAAAACCCATTGACTGTGCCCGGCCACGGGCAATAACATTGCATGATACCATTTTCGGCGGGCTTTGCTGACTATAGAGCACAGTGAAATGTAGTGCTCCATGAAAACCCCATACTTTGAGATGAATACTGGATGGGGCATTGGTAATTAACTGGCACAATCTTCTTAGTGCGCCATGGAATGAACGTTGAAGGGCTCTATGGTGATTTTCAGCCTTTGGATATCGAGAGACTGATAGAGATGCCAAATCAATCTGACCTTTTAACCCTTATATTATCTTAAGATGAATTTCATATTCATCATAAGATAATACTTTATTTTTTAACTGACAAAGTGTTTTCCATATGTTGAGATGAATATCATGAATTCCATCTTCTGTCAACATCTCTGGAATGTCGTACTGAGAGTCAGCTATAGGCCAAAACATGACTGGCACTTCACCTTTCACCAGTTGTTTTCTCATGTTCAACATTTCATCTTTATCATTCAATGAATATTCTTCTACCTTATTTGACCAGTGTTGGTGTTTCCTAGTTTCTTCAACGGATTCAACAAGATTGGTAGAGAAATCATTGATCAAAGTAGAAGATACACGACTTAGTGGTGGTTCGGAGAATGACCTACACCCTGGGTTATCTTTTGACTAGGAATTTATTTCACCTACTAGAGATGAATCATCAGACATGGCTGGTTTTGTATTTTCAAGTGCCTCAAGATAAGAGGGCTTTCTCAGTACTACATTTTCCACTAGATCATTTTCCGGGAAATGTGCATCACTACTGCGGAGAGGACTTTCACAAAGAATTTCATCATTATGGGGATAACCACCATAGTGGGCTACAGAAAAAGATGAGATCTCTTTCTCCTTGGTCTTCTGACCACATAGAAGGTTATTGTAGCTCTCATATGAAGACGAAACTTCAAGATAGACCGAATTTTCAGGAAGAAATCCTTCATGAGGAAGTGTCTTTTGAAGACCTTTAGGTTTTCTGTTCACACTATTGGGAAATGAGGGAGTAGAATCATTGATTCCAAAAGATAATTGTCTGATGGCTTCAAGAACTCTAGCATCGAGAAAGGCCTTGTTACAGTTTGACTCTTGATATTTTGACTGTGTTGGGAAGGTCTTCTTCTTAGACACCTTCTTACTCGCCATGGAAACCACTTGTTGGCGAATGGCGCTACTCTGTGCAGGATTATGTGCCTGATCAGGAGAGATGGCCAGGTTAGGCTGATGATCTCCACTCAAATCAGGTGTATGTGCCTGACTTGGTTGTCTGTATGATATGGGGGAGTATGCCCCACAACCCTCTTGGACTGGAACATATGTGTGTGTCTGTTCCGGAGTGAACTTTTGATATGTTACTCCACTAGAAGGGATAGATTTTTGTGTCTTTCCATGAGATGCTGACGAAGTTCTTATAATATCATGGCAGGAATCCAGAATATGAGCAGGGATTTTCGTCTGCTCTTTCACAATTGATAGAATATACTTGGTGACTTCATCTTCCGGAAAGGGGATATAAGTCCATTCCTTGATTAGAGTAGGTGTATGTGCATTCTCATATCCTCTTTTTCCTGTTAGTGAATCATGACAGTACTCAAGTTTGGGGGAATAAAGTTGAGTCTACCTCATATTTGTCATCGGGGCTTTCTGACTGACTTCTCTGAATGATACCAAATGATATTGTTGGTAGGCTTGATTAATACTAGTAGGTGTATGTTCCTGCTGATTTAACTCCTCCAAACGTGGTTCACGAACATCCCTCAACACTGACAGACAAGGAAGCTGGCATGATTGATGAGTTTAAGCCGTGTATGTACCTGTTTACCAGTGGTCAATACATTGGGTTGGTGGGATCCATCATATGTAGTCAGACGAGCCTGCTGACTAGCTGCTTATGTATAAACAGGTGTATGTTCCTGCCTATAGTACTCTGTCGGAATTTCCTGGTGGGATTGTTGTGATGCTTCCAGGCGAGTCTGCTGGACAACAGAATTGAAACGTGCAGGGGTGTGTGCCTGCTCGTTGCTTTTCACCAAGTTAGTTTGTTGGACTTCTCTGGAGATGGAAGAGATGAGAACCTGCTCACTATTAACCGGATTTCACCTCTGGCGATTTGTCTTTCCTACTCAGGTTTGAGGAACCTGTGCCGAACGCCTGGAGTTGATACCCTCATCATGTTGAGGGTGCACTGCCGCACGATTCTGGCGGCAATTGTTGATGGGAGCCCTCGGGAAGGACTCCTGTCTGCTTGAATTAAGGCCTTGAGGGACCTGATCATTCACCTCCCCAGAATAAGGGAGCTAATGGTGATTGCGTTCCAGGGATAACGACCCTAAATGGTTGGAGACGGTGGTTATCACCGACTGCTTCTTGATCACTGGTTGTCGTTGTCCGGACGACCGACATGAGTTGTTCACTTGGAGGGATTGTCGGGCAGCCTCTAGAGTTGGGATGGTACCGTGTTAATGGTACTTCATAACCAGCGCATTTTATACCCAGCGTTGAAGACGTTGAGTAGGCGATGTCATCCTCAGAGCGGATGATAATCCAACAGGAGTAGCAGTAGTGGCATTCGCAGCAACGGTATTCATAGGTGTGAACTTGAGAGAAGCCATTTCTTAGATTGTAATGAATCTTGGGAAAGAGTGCCTATTTTATATAATAGCTGTAATCAAGATAAATTCATCCACTACATATTTTGGATGAGCACATATGTCAATGATTGTTTTTTTATTCCCTCTCATTGAGTTTTAAGTAGGGGCCTAACAACATAGGTAAAACATCGTTTTAAATTGGTTAAGGATTCACGGCTGGTTCACCATTTTTTGTTTCCCTCGGAATTTGGGGATGACCTCCTCCATTGATGGTTCAAACATTCCAAGCGGTTTCTAACGGGATTGTTCATAGAACCGGAAACATCCAATGATTCCATATCCATTTGAACCTACTTCCCCAAGGTAGGCACTCATTAGTTGTGGACTGATGAGGCTTATGAATTTTCATTGGATGAGAAGATGGGAGGTCGGAATCATCACACCTTTTTGATGGGAATTATTGTCTACTCCAATACTCTCTTTATATATTTATGTTATGTTTGTGAATCCTTATTACACTACCAAGTATAAAATGATTTTTTCCTTTAGATCTGAAAATCTATGATTGATAGGTAAGAAATGTCGAGAATTTGTTATATGTATTTCATTTTCATCATTGATAGAGAATCATCTGTATTTGTTAGAGATTCTTAGTCAATGGTATCCTTTGATACATAAAAGTCTCCTGGTCATTATGATGACCATACTGGTTTTAAAGCCACTCAGTAGGGCACGTGAAGTTTTTTTTTCATTCAGAAGGACATTGATTAATATAGAGTTGAGATTGTACCCGCATATGGGCTACCAATGTATCCTTTGTTTAGGAAAAGGAATTATAACCCACGTAGTTCATGTAAGGGAATATGATGTTTATGATTGATGGCTCAAAGAAAGATGTCATAATTACTTTTACACTCTAAGCTCACGTGAGTCATGATCGGTGTGAGAAACAAGAGGTATTGCTAAAACTAGACAATTGTGCCATAAAAGATGCAATCATAAGAAATGATGTGGGGCTTATGTATGTATGACTGCACAAATAGATGAATATTAGGATTTACTTCAGGGAATAAATCTAGGAACATGGTCCATAAAGGTATATGTACTTTATAGAGATTTGGATACTCTAACTTCGGACTTACTCGTGAAAAGGAGGCCCAAATTAAGAGGGGACTTATGATTAGGTTTTACTCCTAAGAAGGTATCCCAGATCAAAGGTAAATTAGGACTGGTTAAGAGAAATTAAGACTGGGGATTTCTCCTAAGAAGGAGGCCCAGGTTAAGGGACATGAAAAATTAAGGGACTTGGGGCTTACTCCTGAAGAGAATGCCCATATTTAATACTGGGGATTTCTCCTAAAAGGAGGACCAGATTAATGGAAATTATTATTGGGTTTTACTCCTAAGAAGGAATCCTAGATCAAGGGACTTGGGGCTTACTCCTAAGGAGGATGCCCATATTTGGAAATTATGACTGGGGCTTACTCCTGAAAAGGATTCCCAAGTTAAAGAGTTCTCTCATCATAAAGGATGAGGTTGAATGATTGAAATCTCAATCTTTGGTGACATAAAGATGTGTACATAACTAGATTTTGATAGATGTTCCACGGGATTTCTTTCAGATGTGGAAGAAAAATCAAGAAATCATTCCATAAATGGCTTTGTAGAGTGTCTTGAAGACTGAATCTTGAATAGGAGAGGTGGAATGGAATAAGAGGGGTGAAATAGGCAGGAAAGGCACCTAAAAAGGCATGGGCGCGCAAGTCCTCATAGGCGCGGAGGTACTGCGTGGGTGCGCAAGTCCTGGTCGCGTAGGTATACCTGTGTGACACATGGGTTCTTGCGCATTTATAAACCAGCATGGTAATTATTGGGTGATCATTGACCAATGCCTTTAGAATAATCCTGAGGTACTTCTAGAATAGGGGCGCTCAAGTTTTGGTGAGGAAGTAAGGCGGCGCGCAAGTATGTTCATTTCCCTTAATGGTAAAACACCTTAGGCGTGATGGTGTTATTTAATTCTAACATTTATACCTTACTCCTCTTGTTTAGACCTTCCATTCTAGGTAAATAATTACCTTAGAAGTGTTCGGAAGACTTGAAGAAGAGACTTGGTCATTCAGAGATCTAAATATGAATTCTGAAAAATTTATCCCTCAAATGGGGGGCCCACAGGGTCTATTTATAGGCTGGAGAAGACCTCGTGTGGTTATCATGTAGGTCGCGCAAGTCACTTGCACGACCATTAGGCGGCGCACAAGTATACTTGCGTGACCATGAGGAAACTTGCGCGACCTATGGGCAATGTTCCCCTTGTTCATCCGCATGTCGATTTTTGATGTTTCTTAAAAGGATGAATCCATTTGGACTAAGTTATTTCCCTTCAAATTTTTTAGACAATGTGACGAAAAGGAGCGTCATAAACATTCAATACATGACCTGAAGGCCCACAGTCATACCATGCACAATACATGTCCCATAGGCCCAACCCACTAGAACTACCCATCCCCAGCTTTTGCATCATTTATCGCCTATCTCCCCACATTTCTCTGTTGATTGGCTAGTAATTCACCATACAATGTTGCACGGTGCCTAGTCCCAATGGCGGTTTCCATACCCTCTCATTCTTCCAATTTGGTTAGCTCTTCTTCGGGTGACGGTTGTTTTTGTTACTTTGATCCTTTTCTGGGGCCTACTCTGTGGGAATTGTGCAACTCCATGGTCCCTTGGAGATGTTTGATGAATGATATTCCCCTAAAATAATAATATTACATTATATTTATTATAAAAGAGATATCATGTCAATATTGACATGCTATGTTATTATAGAATAATAATAGAAAATAAATTGAAAATAAAATAAATGAAAAAGAAAGGGGATTTTAACACATGAAATATCCTCCTTGAGAACCAACTTAACAAACATAGTTTTGTTAATTTGGTTATACTAGTAGGTATTGGACATATGTAATTGTATTTTAAAGGTAATAGTCTAGAAATTGAATAATATAAAAGGCATTGAGATGGGGGAGAAGAAGTTGTGATGGGTGATATTTATAATGGAGGAGAGGGGAGTTTTCTCATTATTATTATTATTTTCGCTAAAGTCTATGAAGTGTTTGAGAATTATAACTAAATATATTAAAACAATGAAGGAATATTTGATATAATGTTTCTTACATCAATTATGACTCATAGAAATTTTTTTAACATATAATATATATATACCATATATTAAGTATTTCAATATTCTTCAATGATTCAACTATTCCAAAAACATCCCTAAAGTTCACCCTAACCATTTATTTGATGTGGAAAATTTTGAAAATGTACTATAATTTATTAAAATAATTTTCTAAATATGATAAATTTAATTTCTAATTAAAATCATCATTTATTCATAAAATACAAATTTGTAAATTATAACGGATTTTATAACACTTTGAAAAATTAATTATAGTCTTATAAAATAATCTAATAATCATAGGAAAACAGAATATTAATTTATGAATCTATTTAAGGAAGGTAATTTTTTAAAATCAATATATTAATTATAAAATTTTTTAAATATTTATTTTTCACAAAAATTAAAAAAATTTAATTTATCATTTTAAAAACATTTATTTACTAATTCCATGATATAAATATATCATATTTTCACATATAAGATACAATAATTTTATTTATATTTTAATTGGTGTGGTTATTATTCTATTAGTATAGATTTATTAATTTCTATTTATATAAATAACTTCATTGTACATTTATAATGAATTTACCAATTTAATTCTGATTATATGGAAAGAAAGTAATGTCTTTTATTCAATTAAATTATCCTGTATATATTTTGTAAAGATTCACCTAAGTTGAAGTTTTTTATTATTTCTTCTCCAAGGTTATTCTCACAAAATATTTTTATTAGGACTCAATAGTCAAACTTATATTCATTTTTAAATATGAAAATAAAACTAATTTAATTCATTATTATATTGAGAATCCTTATGATTAAGCCTTTGGATATGCCTTAACCATTATTTGGAAATTGAATTCCTTCACATGGGTTTGATCATGCTTTTAATTTATATATGGTATATTTTCATCATGTGGAACACATATGTTTAGATTTTATTTATGTGATTAGTGGGTTTATAAATATATATCCCTCTTATGAATTATGTAATGAATTATATATCATCATTATTTATGAAAAATTGAGTATTCAATGAACCAAATACTCCTTGGGACTTTGTCTACTTTGTGGAGATGGTCTTGGCAGTGACCCATGACTTATATTTAGGATACCATTCATCATATTGTTTCCATTTTTTTTTAATTGTGATATTTTTTCAATTTTCTATGTCCTGATTATTATGATTATCCTCATTATGATATCATATTATGACTATTGACTCTGATGTTTTGATTTATTGACATGTTTATTACATTATAGAATTTTCTAGCTAACCATTTTCAACATATATATTCCCCATCATTTCTTGTGATATTTTAGATATTCTTTGGGAGTTATGAGATGTATAAGTAGTTTTAAATAAATATTATGTTTCATAAAATTAATATAATTTGTTTTTATGTCTAATATTATAAATAGACAAGAACTCTATATCTTTAAAATTGATTTATTAGAAAGGTATGTTATGAATTATGAAGTAATATATCTTTATGAATTTGTTTTCTATAGTTCATATGACACAATGTTTGGATCATTTATTCAGATTAGGATGAAATATCCTTAGGGAAACCCCTTTATATAAGTATTAGGGATAACCATTATTATAATAAAACACATAATTTTTTTTGTAAGCTATACATTTATTGGTGTTCCATGTAATTATATTCCTGTGTGTATATCTCTTCTAGAATAGTTGTACCTATAAGAAATATCTGTAAAGAGAGAATTATTTTTAACTCAAATATGACATAGTGCACAGAAAAGAAGCATAACTATAAAATTTTGTAGCCACTCTTGTGGGATTTTCATTAGTCGGTCGTATAATCATTAGAAACCTCAATAATGATTTGGTTTTATAGTTACATTGTAGGAATATTTTGAGAATTATATTATAACACATATTATAAAACCATTGTTAATATTATATTGAAATATGTTGAATTAAATGAATTACGGATAATATAATGATGAAAAAGGTTAAGTGCTTTTCAGGTTGAATCCCATTTATGTTATTAATTTATATGTCACAACTATGATGTCAAATTTTCATATTTGATGTCCACCCTTTCTGTTTTAGTGATAGATGAAACCATAGGGAAACAAGTTAACCATGGGTGCGAGGGAATATGTAAATATTACTTCAATGATAAGCATATTATATTTAGTGATGGAAAAATAAATTAGAAGGCAATTACAAACTAATTATCATGAATCATGATTAAAATTGTCTCCATAGTTATAATCCTATGTGCACCAAAGATGACATGGATGGAGGGAAATAAAATTATAAGCAATAAAAATGATAAAAGAAGGGATATTGAACAAAATATATGATATATGTGTGCGAAGGGAAACCTCATAAATGGCCTCAGCGGGACATGAAAATGCATTTTTTATAGAATATGTGGTTATCGAGCATCAGACTACTATAGGAATATGAAGAGGATTGTTAACCTGATGCGAAATAAAAAAATGCATCCAAAAGCCCCATTAATGGTAAAATTAAGTAGTGTGTAAAATTTGGAAAGTATCTGCGTTAGTGTCATAAATACAAGGATGGTAATATTGAAATTAATGAACTACCACAACAACCACATGAAGATATGGAGTCTTTTCAATTACTACTGTTGAGGTAGTTTATGATAATTTGATAATCTAGTTCAAACATGTTAATATAGGAACTTTATTATGTCTACTATAATTATTTAAGAGTTTTTTATATTTTTACCAACTTGATGTATTTTTCGTCAAAAAAAACTACCAGTTGTATGATGGTTATATAAAAAATTGACATTTATGGGAAAATAAATATTAGAATGGGTATTTTGCATAGATTTTATGTGACTCCAACAATTGATTAACTATTTCAACATAGAATCCCTTTTAATATACTATTATTATATTAAAAAAATAATATGTATTGGGTAAACATTTATGGGAATGGAGAAAAACATGTAGCTTCTGTGGAGAGATATTAACATCTCTAAAACTATAACCAACAAAAATAAACCATCTACGGTATTATCCAGCAACGCATTCCTACCATATGTAGGATATATTGTTTTTTGATATGTTAATGTCACTATTACTATGGTGTATTTAGAATACTAATATATTCCACCACCACTCATGCAACATGACTCAATGGTTAGGTAAAGGGGGTGGCCACATAGGGACCTTGAGTTTGGGAGTAGTTTTAGAATCATGATCAATTCCTAAAATGATATGATTCGATGTAGCATGTGTGGGATATAGTTTTGGTATTGGAAGAACATATTTTGGAACACAAAGAGACAACTTTATTAGATGTGGCCTATAATCCATACCATGGAAAATTTATCTGACTGTGCTTCACAATGATGGAAATTTAGGGACTGGTGGAACATGTAGATGAGAAGATGGGTGACTATATGTTGAGGCCAACAATATAGGTGATGGATAAACTGTAGAGGGATATGTCTAGTGTGGTGGAGGAAGAAACTCCAGAAATGGCATAGATGGGATCTAAACATGGATCTCAGATAAGACATACGAGGTGGGGGGGGGGGAGGAATTATTCATCAACCATGATTTTCAATATCATCATTACAGTATCACCAAAAAGTTGAACAACCATGATCTATGAAATATAGTTCTATTTGGTGTGATTATTGAAAATATAATGAATCAAATTTAATTCCTCTTTCTAATTTTTTTAATCTATCATTGAGAGACAGACTGTTATCCCAAGCAAAAATAAAACATGTCCAAAAACAAAACAATGAGAGGTATTAAACACAAATGGTTATGAAGAAACACAATATATGGATTATTCATTCTATATGTGAATAGATTTTTTTTACCTCCTTATAAAATTAAATATTGAGCCACCTTATATATATATATATTTAGCTAATATTGTTATTAAGTAAAAAGTCAAAATGAAATAATGATATCTATGTGAGCAGAATGAAACACCACCAGTTCTAGGTTCCATTATTATTATTATTATTATTATTATTATTATTATTATCATGATGATGAGGATGATTATTATTATTTAGGGATATAAATTTAATGATCATTTTTACTATGATTTCAAAAGTATTGAAACATGATTATAAAATATACCCTACAAAATATAAACAGACAAAACACTTGGTGCTTTCAAAAGTGACCCATTTCAACTAAAGAATATAAAAATATGTACCACACATCTTGTATTAGTACTCACCACTGATAAATTTTATCCCTTAAAAGTGCATAAATATATAGGTGACAATATATAGAAATTAATAAAATCATTAGGGGTAGAAATTTTACCAAATCATCATCAAACATGAGGATCAACAATAGTAAAAAACCTATAATGAGGAATAACACCATGAAAGGAGAAAGAATCATACTAGATATATAATATGAAATAAGAATTGTTCCCTATATTATGATATTGTAATGAATGAATGTTTTAGTAAGTATATATACAATAATAAAATAGATCCATTATAAATACGGTTCCCCAAATATGGTTATGAAAATGATATCATTTGTCATATATCTAATATGTCTACTATAATTTTTTATTATTAAGTTGTAAATTTAAAATAATAACACTCACAATGAAATAAAAACATTATATATATATATATATATATATATATCTTTATGTGCTACATATAAATATTATTATTATTATTACTAGAATATGAATTTATTACCATATAGAAATAAAATAAATAGTTCAATAACAATTTAATTGTGAAAATAATTTTTAGAATATAAATAATTTTTTTAATAGTATTTGTTAATATTTATATAGTATAAAGTAATATTTATTTTTTATAGTGAACCAATTTTTTATAATTTTATATTTTATCCAAAATATTAAATTCTATTAATTTTAAATATTATATATGACTAAAAAAATTAAATTACAAATTGACATGAAATAATTTTAATAACACATTATGTGTTAAAAACATCATTTTCCAAATCACATTAATTGAAAAATTATGTTATTTTCATTTAAAAGAAACATATTTATATATTAGAATCTAAAATATATATGTATAAATTAATTAATTAATTTATTAATTAAAAATTATCTTAAAATGTTTTTAGTAAATATTTTAATAGAATAAATGATTTTTATGTAAATAGTAAAAAATATACATTTTATTAATAATGTTACATTTATGGAATTATTGTACAAGAATTCCATGAATTTTTTTGAAACACATTTTACAATAAAAGTTTAAGTTATAATGTAAATTTATTTTCAGTAAAATACCATTTTGATATATTAAACACAAGATTAAAATTATTTAAAATTTTGATAATGTATTAATGTTACATTATTTAAATTTTTCTCTTAATATATTCTTTCCCACGGTGGAATTAGAATTTCAAATTATTTTAATGTTAAATAAATATTATTTTAGTAACAATAAATATCTGATTTATAATATAATAAATAATACTGATAATCGTATCCTTAACATTAAACTTATGATTATGAATACACTTTTTATACAAACACTTTCTATTTTTTTACATGAACTGATGTTAAAATTATTATGACATATACGTTAAAATTTTATTTGATAAATTAGTTTTATATTTATATTTGGTAGATAAAATTATATTATATGGATAAATTTATTTTTAGGCATTAAAAATAATATATTTTGGTGAAAATTAGTTACCATGGTAAAAAAAATCGTTGAAGTAAAAATCTAAGAGTAAATTTAAAAAAACATGTTTAAAACATGGTTTGAATAGCGTGTCTGAGGTTTTCTCAAGCATACCCCTACCATACTCTTTTATTGTCCACTTTTTTATTAAAAACAAGGGAAACATATTCCCCTTTTACCTAAAAAATTATATGTGAAAAATCCACCACTATTTTATTATAGAAGGAACCACTACCCCTACAAATATAAAAAATTATATATCCCCTTCGGATCGACGCACACTCCAACCTAGTATATAAGGACCTAGAATAAAATAATATGTGTTCTTGTGTCTTTGGAAGAGAATTGATTTTATTTCATTCCTAAATATCATTTAGGTTTATATTTCTAGGGGATTAGATCATCACCAATGCATAAATAAATATAACATCAAAAATAGGTCACTTCAAATATGTATTAATTTTTTCCAAAAAATAAATATAAAATGTTCTTTTTTTATGACATATATTGACAACTTTTATATTGACCTCTAGATTTTCAATTATCAACATTAAAACCCTATTAAAAGAATTTTAAAACACAGGATGAGATGGAAAATTTTAGTAATGGGGAAAAAAGAATAAATAAAGACATTAGTCTTTGAATTCTTAGTTTGAGATCAAAATAATCATTTTCATACCAAAAAATTCAACTTCTCGTCATAAATAAATTCATAAAAAATATAATAAGAAATATAATGTGAAAAATAATACTCATTATTTTTTATTATATATAATGAAAAACTGATAAAATTTCATTCAAAAATGTTATAAATTTCACCATTAAGAATTAGAATTTACATTCATCTTAAAAACAATCTCATTTATTACATATTGGAATTCATAATATTTCCATTGAAATATATAGTAATAATATTTATGTCATTTATTTAACAAGATGAATTATTTTCATATCACTCTTATAATTTCTCTTACATATGGAATAACCTTCATGGTAAATTCAAATAATGTATTAGGAGAAACCTAGTTAGTGTACTTCATCCAGTTATCCAATTCATTATAGAGCAATCTCAGCCTCTCATATGATTGTTTTATTATAGAACCACATATCTATTTTTATAATGGGACCATCCATCCTATTTTATAATGTATACACCCATAACCATAGGAAATTTTCAAGAACTATAACATAGTCATAAAAATTGAAATCATGGATAAAAATATTTTTTTCACTCATTAAAAAAGTCTTCATGATATTGAAATATACATTTCATTTAAAAACATTTCCAAAAATTTGTACAGTATAGTAAAATATTATTTAACATTGAATAAAACCTGAAATATTTTAGAGGAATCTATATGTAATATAAGGTTATAGTTGTAGGAAAACTGTGTATGTTGTATATACTATTATTGAACCTTCCTTTTTTGTTTCGTAATGAATGTCAAAACATTAATTTTTTTTTCAAAACAATTTTATGAAGGAGACATAAAATTTATATAACAATTATTTTATTTCCTTATTAATTTATTAAAAAAATAATTTTATGAATATGCATATGAGAGAGAAATATTTGGAAAATAAATATTTAAAACATTTAAAACATTTAAAACAAGGATTTTAATGTAAACTGTACCATACCAATATTATGACTCATCATGTGTGTTATTTATCATCATGAAAAATAAAAATCTGTTAAATATTTTCTTGTGTAATATCCTTTATTTTTAAATTTAATTGTTATATTTATTTTACATATTTCCTTGTTATATATAATTATTTAATCTATTCTTCTCTCCTAGAATGTTTCGACGATATTCATTAACCATGTTGGAAATGGCTTCGATAGGTTATCTATAGTAAAATTTGTAATTATTCCATAATTTATAGATTAGTATATTGAAATAATAATAATTTGTATAAATATATTATACATAGATACGAATGAAAAAAATATGGTTCTGAAAAATGAAATATGTTGTAATCATGGAGAAGGTATACCATACGTACGCATGAGAAACATTTAAATTTTTTCTAAGGATCATAATGGAAAGAAATTAAGTGTTGTTTCTTATTGATATAATTATAAATATTTTATAAATTCAATTTTAATTATTTATTATACTTGTATATACTATCCATGTGATGTATTGATGATAAATGAATCATATTTCTTCCAAGAGTTGGGAATCCACACATACTCATAAGGGACAATATATTTATTCAATTGATGCAAAGGTAAGGAAAAACATGTGAGATTATACATTGAAATATTATTTCATTAATATTATATATAGACATTAAATCCAAAATATATAACTATATGTGATATTTGTTGATAGAAATTGAATTATGCCAGTTCATGAGGCTATTGTCCTCCATACAAATGAATGATAGTTTCATTCACTATATTATGATAGAGGTGATGGATATAGGTTATTCCACTAATATAATAACATAAAAGTATATGTAAGATATTGTATTTATTATTTTTTCTTGTTTGAAAAATATTTGAAGGTGGTAGAATAATAAAAATAACTAAAAAATTTATTAAAAATATATACCACCTCATTGGACGACCTCTATTTATTAAACCCTTAAGGCCTTTATGGTTGGATTAAGATTACAAAATAACTCTTATAGAATCTGGATAAGAATTTATGTAAGGGATTTTGGTATGTATTTTCTAATCCTACAGGTTATTAATGTCTGTAGATAAAATGGTATGGGGTGTATTTTTTATAATGTGGGGAAGGACATTCATGAAATTTATTAAATTAATAAATTAGTGTAAATTTATTTTCATATTTAGAGGTCCCCTAACTAATATAATTTGAATATCAAATGAGGATGATTTGAAATCCTATAATAAATTAATAATTGGAAAAGTTTCAGTGTTATTGTCACCACTATTGATTTATTTTAAAAATCTGCTAACCCATATGACGAATACTCTGATAACAATGATTATTACACTTTAAGTTTCAATAAGGTTACTATAAATGTATAATATTAAATTAAATGGATCATGGATTTTATTTACCAATATATCTCAATCATTTTGTTAATATTTATGTTTTTTTGTAATTTGAAATCATTTAATTAATAATTATTTATTATAAAATATTATTTATTTAATTATTGTAATTAAATAAAATAATATAATATAAAATGTGGAAAACTAATAACATATGGATGACAAATGAAATTTATTTTATGATAAGGAATATATGGCCTTAATATAATTATATAATCTATTTTTATAGGTTTTGATGTCATTTAAAACATTATATTTTGGATTTAACCATCAGTAAACTACTTTTATCCATAATTTTGGTATCTATTTTTTCAATATTAATGGGTTTTATTTTTTACTTATAGTGTGATTATTGGCCCATAAATGGATTTGGGATGAAATATTTGAATTTTTTTCATAATTATTATATACATTGTTTATAATAATTTACTATAAATATTTACCCACTAAAATTATAAATATATTTCCATAATTGAAAATAATTTATTTTTTAACTTGATTACCATATTTGGCCTTAAAAATGGTGATAATTATTCCTAATAGTTAAAATAAAAAATGAGAAAAATAAAATATAAATACTAAAAAATTAACTTTTGATTCCAAATATGGATTCTATTTTGAATGATTCAATTTTTAGAAACTGATAATATTATTTTACGATTAAAACAGAAAACACAATGACAAAAAGTTGGTTAAAGAAATTATTCTTAAGAATAAAATGTTATTATAAATAATGAAACCATAGAAAAATTCAATTGAAAATAATTTCATTTTTAATAATATAATTTATATAATTTTACTTATAAACGATTAAAAAATTGAACTGTAAATTTTTAAATTATTGAATAAAATACAGTTTTTTTTAAAATTATGTATTTTTCACTATTCACTAGAAAATGAATTTTTAGAAAAATATCCTAAAATAATTATTTGATTAATTTCTTATTATGATTTAAAAAAATTATTTTAATTAATTGAATATATATAATTTTCAAAAAATTAAATATTATTTTCTCTTACAAAATACATATAAATACAATTTTTAAAGAAAACATTTTTTAAGATCAAAATAAATTTACTAAAAATGTAGTACTTATTTCGCAAAAATTATTCATAAATTGTTTAATTATTAGGATTTTTTTATAAATATAATAATCATATTCATACCAACTATTTTAATGACTAGTTTATAACAATCATATTTAAATAACTATATACTATGGTGTAGTTATGCTTGATTATTCAAATTTTAAATGCTATTGAAAATTATAATTATTTTAAAATGTTAGGATCTTAATTAGTCACTAATTGTCACTATAAAATAATCATAGAAGCTATGATTTTTTGAAAAGACTAAGCTATGATTCATTAAGGTGGTGACCAAAGGAGTGGAGCCGACGCAAAAGTTAATATTATCCACGATGTCATCTTAATTATATTATACATCTACTACCTGAAACCTGTTCTAACAAATATGGTATTATAAAAAATAGTTTAATATTATTTTATGTTTTTATACTAATGTAACATTGAATTTATTCCTTCAACCAAAATAAATGAGAAAAACAAAAATGTTTCCGTGTATTTGTATGAACTATCACAACCATGAATGTCATGTTCAATTTTCTAGTAAGTCATTTCATCCATGATTTTAGAAGGATTTTTAAAATGATAATATGGAATTAATAATATTTATTTATTTTTAATAGATATTTTATATAATTTTCCATCATCCTTATATTATTCTAGAAAAGGAGTATTGTCCATTGGTTCATGTGGAATACAACTTTTACAAGATGATATTTCTATTTTTTATTCTATATTAACTAACTTGTTTTAAATAAAACATGTATTAAATGTATGGAAATTTTATTTCATAAAAAATTAATATTATTTAATGATAATATTATACATTACCTATGTAATTATAATTGAAAATTATTATTTTAAATTAAACCATTATAATATACATATCAAAGTACATCTAATAATTTTATTAAATTAATGGAAAAAATATATAAATGTATAAATTTTGTTGTGATATAATAAAAAAATAATAATATAAAATTATAGATATTATGAAACTATTTTACAAAACATTGGACCTGATTACATTACCATGAAACTATGTGATAATTTTTTTGAATAATATCAAGTAACAAACATTAACAGAAATTCTGTAATAAATTGTTGACACATGATGATAAATAGACCTTATAAAAAAATTTATAATAATATCAGGAATGTTTACTGTATATTTAATTTGATTTTTCAGGATGTTCAGTGAATATGAAGAGCGCATTCAGAAACTAGATAAGGGTTTCTATCTCAATCACTTTTCAATGAGCCCTGATTTGAATTTTTTTACAAATCTTCATTTAAATAGTGTAAATACTTTCCTTTGACTTAAAATATTATAAAATATTTCTAAAATAGATAAAATCATTTAAAATCATTATCTTCCATATTGTGGAATACTATTAACACCATTCTTATAATAACATTATCCAATGGTGAAGCTCAGTGGTAGTTTCCCCTTTGTGTCTCGTTGAGGTCTCGAGTTCAAGTCTCACTAAGTACATTATTTAAAATCATTCCTAGAATATAAGGGTATTTCATAACATAATTTTATTCATGATTTGTAATTTTTATCCTTGAGTTTTGTATTTAACTTCATATTTTATTCCCTATTTATATCAATTTTGATATATTTTTCCTTGAATATTCTTTATATATGATTTTTAATCATTCATGACAATGGAACTATATTTTTGATAATTCATATCCTCTTAAATAATGGATTATTATTCTTTCCCATAATTTCTTTTCCCTCAAATTTTCTATTTTTTAATTAGAAACATATCTCATGTGAAAATCATATTTATCTTATCCTATATCAATAATAAGGTTTTATTATTTAACTTATGATGATGGATTTCTAAAAATGTTTTTCCAAAACATAAAATGGGATCTTCCATATATATTTTGTGACATTCTAGTTACACAAAATATTTATTTTTCTCCCTTTTATGTCATATTATACTCAGGTAACTTATATATTTTTTATATATTTCCCTTAAATATATATTTTAGTTAAATATTCTTTTCATTAATGGGGTTATTCATTCATTAATATCCCCTCATTATTTTTATTCTATGTAAAATCGGTTTAAGGAAAAAATAATATTTCTTATCTCACATAATGAATCACCACATAAAATGTATTTAAACCATGAATAAATTACAGAAAATCTAATTTTTAATATATAACCCTCTTATTTGAAATATTGTTTTTGAAAAATATGAATTTTATTCCTTATCTTGAAATATAGATTACTTATTTTATAAATTTATTCCCATGAAATACATTTTTCTTTTTCTCATCCTAGGACCTTCTCATTAAATCTCTATATGGGAAATCAATGATCAATACCTATGTTTAAAATTAAAATAATAACATAAAAATGTTTTATTACTTATTTTATTAGGAATACGTAATATTTACCCTTGAGTAATACCTTGAATTAGAATTATGAAACCCACTTTTATCTTCTGTGTTTGATCATCTATATTAATTATTTTTCATGAACTGGCCGAGATCCCTTGGTACTTTGAAACCCAATCTAGCACTGACATATCCCAAATGTAATTACTAAACCCCATGGGTTGGTGACCAGCGCCTGACATCAATCATGATCAAATATGGGATAATATTTCGGCAAAAAATTGAATGATAAATGATAAAAATTATATTTACGAGAACTCCAAAATGATAATTTACAAGAAATAAATAGGTATAATAGAAACCTATATCATAAGGATAAAGATCCCAAAGTAATTGCAATAATATAAGTGTCCTAGAGACTCATGTATAACATCTAGAAAAATATTCACCAATCACCATCATCACTCCTTAGTATATTGTATTAATAGCATCTAACACCTCCATGTGGAACTATCCCTTTTCTCAGACATGAAATAATAAATTCTAGAATCCCGTGAAGTAAATGGTAGGGTGAGAGATATAATGTCCAGTAGGGTCTCACCAAGTTTTCCATAATCACCACCATAATAATTTACATTTTGGTTTATCTTTTTTCAATAAATCAAGTAATAGAATTATATTTTCATATTTTAAACTAAATCATTTATTCATTGAAATAGTTGTTAGATTTAACAAAAAAAATTGTATAGGATTAAATGAAATTTTTATACGAACCAATTTATATTAATTATTTTTCATAAATAAAATTGTTCAAAAAATTGGTGACTTGTATATCTAATTACTAACTCATAGAACCATGGTAATGTTCCCTTAGGTATGTTATATAGTGTATATAGGATGCTTACATATCTCATATGTGATCACATATTATAAATAGTTTGTATACACGTTCAACACCACAATAGGGGACCCCATTAAGTGAAGTCGATCTATAACCCAATAGGGGGACTCGTTACAAGAATCTTGATCCAACATGGTTTTGTTATTTATTTCATCATAAATACAGTTCAATGGATTCATGATCCTAGAGTGATTTTCCAAACTACCTACTAACTACACAATCTCCCATGTGCTTTATTAAATCTATCCAACTATAAATCAATCATATTAAGATACTTTCAAATATTGTTTCGCAATTTCATTTCCCAACATGACTTATCATTTCAAAACAAAATCATAGGTTTTAATTATTTCATGACATTTCAAATCAATTTTAAATTTATGATATTTTCTAAATCTCAAAATCAAATCATTTCATCAAATTTTTTCAAAATCAATCCATCATTTTATATAATGTTTCGCAATATTTTCAATAACACTGAAAGTTGGGTTTTTTTATCAATTTCAATATCCATTTCAAATTAAAGGTAAAATCATCTTAGATCTATATTTTTAAATATTCTAAAAATAATTTCAATGTAGTCAAGGAAATAATGGTTTCAATCATAGGGAATATAATTATTGAACCACCTTCCTTTATGTAATGGAATCACAATGAAAAACACTACAAATGTGGAATGATAACTATGAACAAAGAAAAATTTGATCTATGAACATAATCTACAATCTAGATCTAACAATATTGAGTTTAGATCAGTCTATTATGAGATTATCTATCAAACACCATGTAGTATAGAAGGATAAATCGGAAGAAACTACACTATTGGAGATACAAATACCCAAAAGAGATTGAATGGGATAAACACATCTTAAAGATGCCATGAAAGGGTTTTATAGTATTCAATTTCACATTTTTGAGCCTCCAAGATCATGAAAATTGTATTGGGTCAAATAGAGGGATTTAGATTTTTAAAATAGGAGTTTTTTATTTTTAAAATAATTTTTGGAGGAATTAGATACCATGTACTTGGTTTACTAGGGAGGGCTGCATAATCAGACAAATCATGAATGCTGAAAACACTCCTGTAATGGACTTCTATAGGTGGTTAATAGTTTATATGCATGGTTTGATTTACAATGTTTATGATATTCAAACCATCACTATCAAAGGGTGCGTATATTGTAGGGATTGGTAGAATGTATAAAAACCCTAAGAACTCCCTTCAAGATGATTATGACAAGTTGCACAGTTTGTTGGGAAAAACTAAAAGGTTTTCCCTAACCATAATCTAACCATGAATATACCATTGGGATTGAAATATTCACTAATATCCACTTGAAATATCCAAGAATAAGAACCAAATAAACATGATGCAAAAAATGGTGATGGAATAACTAAAATCTAGTTACAAGATGTTATAACCTCCTGACTATAAAAACATCTTGTCCATAGAAATCATGTCTAACAGTTTCTATATCAAATAAATGATGCCACTTATCACACATCTCGAACTCACACTAACTAGTCTCTTGAGAATATAAACCATGATTCAATAAAACATTGAACAAAGGTATCTTCCACTCATAAAGTACATTTTCCTTAAAATCAAAAATAATGGCTAGATGTGTAGTCATATATAACTCAGGATCAACATCAAGATCATTATAATGAATATAGAAGATGGGTTGGAAAGATACATTTCCTTTTAAGATACATGGAAGACATTATGTATTAGAGTCAATTAAGGAAGATGTGAAAAATGGTAAAAAAACATTTCCCACCCTCTCAGAAACATTAAAAGGTCCCACAAAACAAGGATAATGTTTAACTTGGCTCCCAAGACATTGATATATTAAATTGGTTGAGAATCTCAAAAAAAAGGTCATAAATAAATACCTCCAATGGTTTCCTATGATATTTAGAATTATATTTATATTAGATCTCAACCATCAACATTATCTAATGAATCAACTGAATATTATTTGTCATATATTGGACTAATAATAGTTTATACAAATAATCACCACTAATATCCAAAAAAAATGTGTATCTTTAATTCCTTCTATAAAATTACTCAAATGATTTTATCCCAAATGAAGACTTGTAACTATTATTATTTGAATAAAAATTGATTCCAAATGGACATCCCAAGAACCCACAAAATCGCTGATGTAGGAATGAATCATGTCCCCAAAAATATTTCTATATCATTCAAAGCATCCATTTATCCATACATACATGGATGATATATCATGATGAAAAATAAACGAGATCCCAATACATACCGAATGCAATGTTAAAAATTTAAGGTAAAATTAGTATCTCTATAATAGATTATACGAAAAAGAACATCATAAATATGAAAAATATCATTTACATATAGATTTTACCTCTATTGAAGATTGGTTGAATATTTAATGGGTAAAAATTTAGATGAGTTTTTTATTAGATTGAACAAAACTAACATTGGGTTCATTCCTCAAGGTGTACAAGGAATCCCAACCAAAATTACCATTGAATTCTCATCACACATCCTAGTCGGAATTAGAAGTGGATAAAGAAAACCTGAATGACATTTGTTCTCAACCTTAACACATTGGAATGTATAAAAATGAGAAAAAAAAACTAGTTATGTATTTTCTCATAACTATACAATAGAATCACCACCACATATCATATACATCTTCATGTTAGCCGAGTTCACCATCAATTGTGAATTTCGAAAATCCCTCATTACAACCATCCTAATAGAAAAAGTAAAAAAACTATTATTACAACATAGTATGAATCCAAAATATATCATCAACTCCTTGATATTCCCCTAACAGTAAAGGGACTCTCTAATTCCATGGAATGTTTAATCATTATATATATTCTGATAAATTATCTGGAGAATAGTGGAGGTCAATATAATTATTTCTAGAGCAAACATAACATCTTCTTCCATAAATTCCAAATGAATTTATATAAAAAGATCCATAATATTCCACACATCTGATGATTCATCAATGGAATGTGTCAATGTTTCTTACTCAAGGGATAAGAAACTATATTTCCCTCCCCCCCAGGGTTTATCCATTAAAAAATCATAAATTATGTCGGTACTTCACCTAATGCCTCATATAGATCTTCAAATAAATTTTATATAAGATATATCTCAGGATATTATTTTCAAAAAACATGGTAAAAAATTCTATGAAATGGAACTACAACAAACTCTTATGTGCATGCATCACACTTGGGAATTCAAGGTTATGGGTCAGATAATTCTTATTGTGTGTCTACTGATTTTGAGAACTATAAGATACCATGTCATCACTTTACATATGAACATATACCAAAGAAAAACCAAATACATCAAAAAATACCACATATCTCTACTTATCCTTTGGTAGAGTCAATAATTTTGCATAAGTAAAAAAAGACATCTCACATCAATAAAATAATTATGACATCTATCATCCCTAAAGAATATAATCCTCTTTAGTGTTAGAGTTGTTGGTGGACAAGCCAGTTTTGAGAAATATATGACAAGCCTATTCTAATACCCCAAATAAACTGAAGAATCTCAAAATTTCAAAAACATTCTATGGGGTTTACCATGTAATAATGGTTTTCACCATATCAAAATCAACTGAGATTCATGTTTTACAATATGTGTACCAATAAAATTACTTCCCATATCTAGAAATTAAATATTTAAAGCATCATGTTAAAATTATAATTTATCAATACATTTAGAACTTTTTTAAAATGAAACACATGTTCATCCTTAGACTAAGACTAAACCAGGATGTCATCCACAATGACCACAAAAAACATATCATGATACTCTTAGAACATTCTCTTCCTCAAATACATAAAGAGTAATGGATCATTGGTTAGACCAAATGAATCCAAAATATACTCATATTGTTCATACCTACTATGGAAGGTTTTTTTTCATAATGTAAGATTATTTTATTCTCAACAGGTGATAATCAAATCATTGATCAATCTTCAAGAACCACCATCCCCCTTTCAAATGATCGATCACATCATATATCCACAGTACCAAATAAATGTTCTTCACTGTAAGTAAATTGATTTTCTAGGAGTCAATATAGATTACAATTGTTTCATCATATTTTTTCTAAAGTATAATGTAATCCAACCTAGATGACACACTAAAATGAATAAATAAATTCTCTAAAAGATCATCTAATCGATTCATCAACAATTTCAGTATAGCTGGTTCTATACAGTAAGAAATAATAGACAATATTTGAGTACCATGAGCTAAATCAATGAAAAACCCTACCTCTCGTACAGGTGGAAAACTAGATAAATATGATGGAAATAGAAAAATAAACTCATTGGAAAATAGAGGGATATCATAATACAAATACTACCACTCAAGATCAAAAAAAGAAACTAATATTACTTTCCCCAACCCCTAATAAAATGGTCTGGAATTACTCGACCTTAGGTCCTATTCTCTCTAAGAGACATGACACACCCCATCAAACATAGTAAAAGAGTCCCTCCAAACATAATAGTCAATTAACGTATGATTATAAGTCATATAATCCACATCTAGGATTCTATCATGATATTTCATGATGAGAACCCTAAAATTCCAGGTTTGCTCGATTTCTAATAGAGAGAAAACACAATAAGGACCACGAAGACCCTACCCACTCTTCAGTCTGATGGGTGTAGTAAAATTCCTTACATAATAAAAATTATTCATTTGAATATTAATAAGTTTCAAAATATGATTCAATATGAAGGAGAAAAAATCAATCATATCAAATAAAGTATTCACTAATGATAAAGCTGTTTTGATGGTACCTATTATGATCATTATACATATATCATTTTCCTCTAGAGACTATGAAGAAGATTTTATTCATATACCTATGGTTGGACCCTTTTTTTGAAGAATATAATTGCACTATAGTAATATTAGGTGTTGATGAGATCATGGCACTTCATGGAGTAGAAATGAAAATGATAAATGTATATAGGTTACCCGTGTGACCATACGAACTATAGATATTTAGGGCCTAAATACATAACCTTCTAAAAGGCCCAACCATTCCACATAACAATAAATTTGAATGGAATATTATAGGAAATGAATAAGGTCTATAGGATTATTACTATTATGAATTACCATGATACTCATCTCTATTACTCATTCCTTTAGAGAAACTAAGAAAAATGCCACTAGGAGAAAAAGGAAATCCCTCCATCCTGGACTTACTAGCCAGGTCAAGCTCAACCATAAATTCCAAATCTAGTACCTTAACATAAAATATGTGATTAAATAATAAGACCCAAAAATGGATATTATGATGGAGTTTAATTTTTTAATATCAATCTTTCATCTACTCATTCGACCAAATCTCTGATGGAATTTGTAAAATCACCACAAAGAGGTTCACAAATTGCATCATTGTCCTATTACTCTGCTAAAGGATGAAAAAAATCCACATCCTTAGATAGTACCATAGATTATAGATATAAATAATTATTTAAATAAATCATAAATTCATTACACTCTAAAACCTAATGCTTATTCACTATTACCATAGAATACCACCATACCATTCTTGGAAAATCTAGCATGAAGGTAATACATTTCACCTTAATTTCTTCAGGAATTTCTAGAAAATCAAAAATGTGATCTTTGTTGTTCAAAGAATCCTTATCCTCCCAAGGATAATTAGTTATCTATAAATTAGGTTGATTCGGGTGAAGAAAAACATTAGTATGATTATGAGATTCATCCCTTTGAGTTTCCACAAATAGATCTGAAACATTAACATGTTTTGGTTACTATCCTAATTCTTGGACTATATGAATTTCTAGATCAAAAATATTATGATCCAATTTAGGATACACTCAATATGGTTCACCCGAATATTTCATATAGTGAATATTCAAATTTATTCATATTGGCATAATGATACAAAACATCAATATAAAATAGTGAAGACACCATGAAGATAACTCCCGACAGAAACATAAATAAGATAAAGGGTAATATCATTCATGTTAGATAATATTTCAGGATTTGTAAATCAACATAACCAAATAAAAATTCCAAATAAGAGAATAATCATATAGAAATGTCCTAAACGAATAATTTCCCAAAACCCAACGGCGATTTATGGACTATTAGTATGTGATATTGTTAAGCACTAACTTGCAACGTCCTCGTAATCCCCATAAAGACATCCTAAACTTCATACTGACATCATGGAATGATTATTAACATAAAAATCTAATAGAACTTTTTAATGAACCATCCAAGATATCATGATATTCTTATACTGGATATGTCATTAACATAGCATGAAGGGAACTCTCGATCCCCACGAGTTGGCTACTATAATGTGGCATTATATAAGATCAAAGGGTGAACTATTTTTCCACAAAATAGTAGAAAATAAATGATACTAGATAGTAGAATCAACACTCAAAATAGAAAAATTAATTGAAAATTTTTGTATAATTTAGTATGATTGAATATATATAAACATATCAATGGAAACATTATTGTCAACTAGACTAGAGTCTCAGAAATTTCTTTTTAACCAGTGTAGAATAGATCCACTAGTCCCCATCATCACTCAGAGATCCAATAGATCATGATCATATAACACCTCCACGTGGATATTTCCATATCCTTGTAACTAGAAAAATAACATATAATAATTTCCGAAGGAAAAGGTGGGGTGTGAATTTTAAAGGAATGCATGGTCTTAACAAGTGTTCCATATCAATTCCATATTAATTTACCATTTATGTTATTTGTTTAAATTAATCAATGAAAATAATTATATTTACATATTTTAAACTAAAACATTAATACTTACTAAAATGTGGAAGATATATGAAATAAAATTTTTAATAGTATTAAAGGAACATTTAAGATAAAATATCATATATAAATCAGTTGTCATGAATAAAAATGTTTAAAAAATCGATGACATGTATTTGTAATAAAAAACTCATAGGACCATGTGGAAACAACTAGAGGTATGTTAGTTACTTTCTATAGTAGCCTCACACATATAATAAGTTTTCATTAACCATAAACAATTTGTATACCCAATCAACACCCCAATAGGGTAACCCATTATGAGAAATCAAACTACACCCCAATATGGAAACATCCCAAGAACATCATTAACTGACATGGTTTGGTTAGTGTTGTCATTGTAAATATAATTCTTTGGGATCATGATCCTAGAGTAATTATCCCAACCTCCACCTAAAAACCTAGGATCTCATGTTCTTCAATCAATTAATCAATGAATTAGTCAATCTAATCTACAATCAATAATTGATAAAAAATTAAATTATTATATTCCAAATTAAATTTTCAACATGCATTCTCATTATCAAAACATATCATTGATTTTCATCATGTCATGACATTCAAAATCAATTTTTAATTTTATCAATTTCCTCAAGATTAACATCAAGTCGTTTCATCAATATTATTTCTAATTACATCCATCATTTTTCATAAATTCACCAAGTAATTTAAATTGACATGAAATAATGGATTTTGATAATTTTCATACCAATTTAAAAAAATCATAAAGTTTTCTCGAATCCATATTTTTAAATCAATTAAAATCACATTTAAATTTAATTAATAAAATCATGTTTTCAAGCATATGGAAAATAATTATGTAACCACCTACCAATAGATTAAAGAATCATAGTTCTCAACACCCTCAATGGTGAACACTGTTGATGAATGTAATGAAGGATATCGAGGAACACAACCTAGAATCACGATCCAATATAACAGAGTTAATATAAATAAATTATATGATGATATTTAAAATATAAGGAGGAGAAAATGAGATATCGAAATAAACTACATGAGAGGAGATTCAATTACCTAGAAGAGATCGAACAAGAACAACACAAAGATTTATCAACAAATGGGTTTGAATGAGTCAATTTCACCACCTGAGAGACCATAAGAGAAAAGAAATCAAGTTCTCATCAAATGGGAGGATAAGTAATCCTAAAATAATAATTTTTTTAGGAATTGAAAAACGTATGCCTAGTTTTCTAGGGAGGTTCGCAAGGTAAAACAAACCATGTTCCCCGGCCGTGTTCCCTTATTGAATTCTAGATGGGGTGCATAGTTTTTTTACATGGTTTTAAAAACTATGTTACAATAGGGGAAATACTCTTATTCCTAGTGTGCACAGTTTAGACAGGCATCCCACATTGTTATAAAAATCATGTGCTACACAGGTGGCATACCACAGGGCACACAATTTTCATGTACAAACCCCATGGTTTTACCTAACCATGATACAACTATAGACATACCAAAGGTATATCAATATAATCAAGAATTCGCCAAAAATGTTGAAAAATAGGATAGAACCAAAAGGATGACAAAATAAGGGTTAAGGAATACATAAAAAATTAACTAAATTTTACATTATGTATGGTTTATTTTATCATGTGGAATGAAAATATTTGATTTTAATTTAAGTGATAGGTGAGAAAGAAATTATATAGACCTCAAATGTGTTGGATAAATCTATATATCACATGAGATGATTTGAATTTGATTAATGGGAGGGCTTAATCCACAATGGTAAATATTCCAACTTATGTAGATGATATTATTTGTGAACCTTGACTTATGTTTTTGATATATGTTTAATGTCATTTCCAAATGTTTATGATCTTATGATATCATTTATTTATTCTGCGTCTCCATACTAATGATAATCCAATTTAGGATATCGTGTTATTCTTTTGGAATCTCATGTGATTATTCTTTCCCACCACTAATAAAGCTACCAAGGATTTAGTATGTAAATTTATAATATTTATAATTCAGTATTCAAAAAATTTCATATAACTATGCCTATGGCCCATAACATTTTAGTGTATTTAGAGGATAGAAAATCAATATTATAATTTAATTAAAGATCTTCAACATCTCCCACCATGGTCTTATGAAATAGTACTTCTCTTTGGCATGCACTGCCAAAACCATTCTTCATAACCTAGGTAATGAAACATAAGAATGGGTGATCATAGATTCTTATTATGTGTAAATATTGTATGATGACATGTGTTTTTTTAATAGTGAAAATTTTCAAGGGAATTTTATTTTTAGCGATAACTAGATGGGCCATTTATAATATTGAGTGACGAAACATAATTACAAGAGGTGAAAATCATTAAAGAGATATTATTAGACCTTATTAAAGTATCAAGAGTTTCTAATGTGTCCTGTTGAGTTTTAGAAGTTCGGGGGTCTCTAAGTCACATGTTTGGAGGGTATTCACAGGGAACATGTTTTGTATGAAACAATGCATACCCAAGAAGAAACCATGTAGCCCTTATTAAATGATCAGAAATTCCCTTCCTAGGGCCCCCACATTTTTTTAAAGACTACTAACCAATCCAACATGGTTAGTTCCATTTAGGTAGTAACTCATCACTATTCATCACACTGTTTTTACCTGGTTTTCCTAATAGTTTGGGAAAAACCATGCGAGGTGGGATCCTATGTAGAGGGTGTTGCATGATTGGATCATATTTTGTATAACCATGTGACCCAAACCATGAGGTTTTTTTATTATTAAAAAATTATTTAATTAATTATAAATTAAAATGGAAATAAATCAATTGAGGTTAGATGGAAAATAAAAATAAATGAAATATTTTAATAATAATAACATTATTATGATTATGATTATTACGATTATGGTTATGATTATTAATTTAGTTTTTAAGGAAACATAATGTGGTTATCACTTTACACCACCTAAATTGAGAGACACCCCCTCCCTTAGGCCATTGGAACACGTGACCCCTCTCTGACTCACCTTTGGATCAATGATTTCCATCTGATTTTCTTCTAATTTTTCCTCGATTCTTCATGGTAAGGTCGATTTATCCCACCTCTTTCATTTTTCAAGATATTTCACTTTCCCCATCACCCCACATAATGGAGTCCAGCCCTACATTAGGTTTTTACCAAATATTCGGTTTCTTCTCCAATGTTAGGGTGTGAGAATGGTCACTTGGGATGCCTTATGGCGTGTTACATCATCCTTTGTTGAAGGTGTGATGTTTTATATCCTTTTTGGTTTGTCAATATCATTTGAGTTAATGTTTACATTCATTGTTTGGTCTTGCCCAATTTATTTGGGGTATTATAGTGTTTTTTAGTTCTTAGCTTCATATGTATTGTGTTTGGTCATCCATGGGGTAGTTTTGAGGTTCCAATGTGAAAGGAGACTTACCTATGTATGCAAATATAGGTATATATATATATAATCCACCGTTATATGCATATTCAACCATGTTATTGAATATATATGTATTCTTCTAAGTCTTATTATATATATATATATATATTGCATATTTAGGTATCTAATAACAGGTAGATTCAAATATGGGAATGTATGTAAGTATTCCCTTGACATATTCATGGCCATGCATATTTTTTGATAGGGTGTAAGTGTCAATATGTATATGCGATAGTACATATACATGAATGTGGGTAGCATTATCTTGAAGTGGTCATCGTATAAAATGTGACGGGAAAAATTGTTCACCATCGTTTGGTATTCTCTTGAGGTTTGATCACATTCTCTGTCCCCATAAATGTAATAATGTATGAATTTATTAATTTTTCATTCTTTGAAATATTATTTAATGATTTTCTATATATGGTTTTTTTCTAAAATGATTTACCTGGATGAAATGGATGTGAATCGTCATTTAAAAAATTAATTGTTTTAAAAATAATTACATTATTTTTATAATAAAACCCCTCATTGGATGTGTAATGAATTACAAACCAAATTTACTGATAGTTATTTATATCAATCTTAGTTATGGTTTGAGTTACCAACATTCCTTCTTCTTAGTGATTTTTATGTGTAAAGATAGTATTTCACACTTTGAATAATATTTATTTATTTATCTTACTATAATAATTTAATGGAATGTATTAAATGTTTGGTTTGAAATGGAACTGGATACAGTGGAACAACCACACCTATTATTAATTTAATTGTCACTAATTATGATAAATTTAATTGTTTAAAAGGTAGAGATATATATATAGGATGGTTAAACCATGCCTTTTTTTATGTTTAATTGAAATAATTTTTGTGAATTGAAATTCTATAATGGAATTGAACTTGGATAATTAATTCTATAAGATTAATTGCCTTATGTTTTATATTTTCAAAAGTAATTCGATTCCTTAATGATATCTTGGATTTTATAAATAAAAATTATGAGATGTATTACTTCACGGATTGCAATATAAATATAATTATTCTTTATAGACTGGTAGTGATACTTATAATATGATGGGAAGGGGTCATTTGAGTACGATAATATGATGCTCCCTTACATCGGTTATTGGGCATGATGACTCGCACTAGTGATACAATATGGGTGATGGGAATTTGAGATATATCTTCCATCTTAGATTTTTTCCATGGCATGATCACTCATCACGCTGAGTGATGGGTTTAACATCCTCCCATATAACAGGATGTAGAGAATATACCCTATTACAATGGCTTTTAGGCACATAGATTTGATATAAATGTCTTCGAGTTACGTCTTGGTCCAATCCAGCACGAGTATTCATGGTATAAGACCATTAGTCATTGGAACACACGTGGATAATATCAATGGATAGAATATAGAATAGAAATATATATATATATATATATTACAGGTTTTTATTCAAACATATTCAGGATTTGATCCTGAGTAGGTACAGCTGTTAGGTGTTCCTTAGGAACCGGGATTGATGGTTGTTTATGTATTGTGTTCTATTTATTAATTTCTTACACCTACATAATAATTTAATTTACAATGCACTCTATAGATTGGGATAGACATCGTGGGTGTTGGCCTTCTGGGATTTTTATATCACACCATCCTTTGGATAACATTGCACAAGGGTTTTCGAGAAGACCTTATTATTCATAGGCCCTTGTAACTTGTTTTTTTGATTTACTCTTGTACATGGAGTATAATGCACATGACTGAGAGGAGCTCAATATTCTCGTAGAGATCACATTCATAAATTTTAGTTCATTTATTTACTTTATTCAGGTTTGGTTATATATTTTAATGAATTCTATATATTTTTCATGCATGCATATATTGTATAATGGAGTTGTAAATCTCTTTTATATTAAATTGTTATATTATTATTCCACTACTTATATTATATATATTTACTATTTCCACTATTTGTTTGTTTTATCTTTTATATTATAAAACTATGATACTCTAATATAAGGGTATAGCCTCCCCACAATCACATCTTAAGTCCTTCATTGTAGGTCGATAGCCTCTGGCGTAGATGCACTTGAGGGTATGTGAACCACCAGTCTATCTATCGTCTTAGTGGTCTATCAGAATGAGACGTTAAAAAATTGTATTTGAGATTTATTTTTTTCCTTTTCATAAAATTTTTGGTTGGTAGATTAGAGACAAGGAATGTGTCGGTGCTTGGTAAATGGTCGTTCATTAAATTGATCACCCCATATACATGAAATTACGAAGAGGATAGGGATATGATTGTTGTTAATGATTTTTTATAACAAGGGATATGATTCCACCATGTTTGAATGGTGTATATTCAACTGTTGATGATTTATGGAATTGTATGGAATTTTATGGAATTATACACTTGGATAGTTATGGAGAGGATGATGTATTATATGGATCATCATTAGTCACATAGAAATACACATGTCATTTATATTCCATTCCATTTAGTTTCATTTACATCTTTTTTTCAGATTTGATTGTGTACCTTGAATTCTAGGCCATGCATTTTAATAACATGCATAATTTTTATAAGCCATATTAGGTATTAAAATACCATGATTATGTGTTCCTTCTTAACTAAATCTTTAGCATGAATTATTTTATAAAATGATTAGTTTTTTATATTCCATGATTCTATGCTTATCATCCTACTGTTTTGTTTACTGCTTATGATGTCATAGTTTTCTTTGTTTGTATATGGATTGTGCATGGGCTTAAATGATAATGGTCACAAATGAACAGGAATAAACTTTTAGTTGTAAGGTGTATGGGAACCTTATTACTGGGAAAGGGTAACCTAAATATTCAAATCATCTAGAACAATATATGGATATAAATTTTAAATCTATTGTTATAATGTAAAAGGTTAAAAAATAAAATGTTAATGTTTAATTTATTTCCATTAATGATATCCTTGTTACAAACAATAAAGTGGATGAGTGATTTAGAGGTTGGTATATGGCTACCCATATGACCGCTCGATTGTGTATGAGCATGTTTAATTCGGAAATAATATGGGAATTGAATAAATGGGATCTAGATGTGGTTTTATAGAGTGTATGGTGTCTTTATATATTGTGGTTTTAAAAACCAATGAAATTGAATTTTGGTATCTGGTAATGTTATATTGTGAATTCTTATAAATTTATAAGCACATTTTTGTTAATCTAAAATGAACATGATAGATTTTGAAATGCACAAATAGAACCCAAGTAGTTCAAATGGGGAATGATTCCTAAGAGGTGACCAGTTTCACAGTTATAAATTTTAATAATTACGAAATTACTATTGGGATGCTTTTTAATGACCCATGTTGTCTTATGAGACCATTTTAAGTCTCTATATATATTATAAAGGAATTTATTTCATAAATTTCAAAATGATGATGATATGTAAATTAATATAAAATGTTTAAAATGGAAGTGTAATGACGTTTGCCTATTTTTTAGGCTGATGGTTAAAATCAATAGCCTACTGTTTTTGTTTTAAAATGGTACTTGGTGTTTTGTTTAAAATATTTAAATTTTTAAATATTAAATGAGAATAAATGGAAAATAATTTAAAATAGAACCCTTGGAGGATAAATTTGTTTAAAAATCTCATGTAATGGTAGTTTACTTTTAATCATGGGTGCCTTGGAATGAATGTCGGAGAATTTTCAATAGGCCTTACTTGTTTAGAAATGGTTTAGATGATCAGCTTTTGAGTTAGGTGACTCATTTTTTACATTAAAGAGTGATAGGTCAATTATTTTGATTTGTAGGTGGTTGTACAATGGTATTTAGAACTCTTAGAGTTTATGTACCTTTCAAATTTTGTACACTTTCAAACATTGGGTTTGGTTCATGTATCAGAGTCCCTTTTAGAACACTTAGATTATCAATGAAACAGTTGTTTAGACGGGGGGGGGGGGTGCATGTTCTTCCTAGACATTTATTTATTTGTGAACATCCCGTAATTATTTGTTTTCATCAGTTTAGAAATGCCAATGGAATGGTTGAATGATTTGTTAGTATCATGACCCTATTTCTCAAACCTGGGGAAACAGGTGAGATCATCTGTTGTTTTAAAGTCGTACGGGGAAATAAAACATAGACTAAATATATTTTATTTCAATCCAACACTTGAATTCATATGGATCTTTTTCTGATGGGTAGTATTTAGGATGTTCCATTTTCATTTGAAACCACAATGTAGTATGAATTCATATATGCGGTTCCCATCAAGGTTCAAATGATTTAACGAACTGGTTGGGTTTAGTGTAAACATTGAGCCTTATGCTGAAAAGTATAGTGTGTTTAATCTCTGATGTAGAGTGACATGTGTGTAAGGGAATAAAAATCACCTTAATGCATAAAATGAATTTAAATAGACTCGAGTGTTTTGACACATCAGTCTGTTTGGTTTTGATTATATAGTAAATGAATTAATGATTTCATTTAAGGTGAATATATATACATCCTGGTAGTGATAATATGGTCTTTCATTTCTTTTGATTACTAAGAAAATTTAAACATGGGGTTCATCATGCTAGTTCTAGTAGATGTAATTCCACAATGAAAAGACAGTTTGGAAGTATTCAATTTCTATTAGAACCCATTGGGGCCACTGGCTTTTGTAAATGTCAGTGCTTTCTCGGTATCACACCATTATTATGGTTCGTTATGTATGAAACCCTTTTAAAATAGATTTGGTCTCATATGGACATCAGTGGTTAAATCTTGAATGATCACATGATGCCTCATGAAGTAAAGGATTTAGATTGGATAATGGTGACATGTTGGCTGGTGAAGCTGGTATTCTTCTTCAATGTTCTCTAGATGTGGTTTGAATGTTCTTCAATCCATGAATTTGGTATGATTGATTGTAAACCATTATACACACTTAGTGCACTCTAGCTTGTTAATGATAATGTCCCCTATAAAGACATCATCCTGATGCACTTTGAAAGTGTTTGTTTTACATTGTGCTAATGTGTTGGTACCATTGGGAAAGTTGGATAGTATTTCTCAATTTTATACATTGATGCATGGGTTTCATTGACGATTGGATAGTCATAAGTTACTATTGGGTTCCCATGTTGGAACAGCATGGATGGACTATTGGACACCATCTATTCTTCTATGACTTGACCACCAGGTGGATGCCATTTTGGGCTCATTTGGTGATCTGATGTGGATATAGTGTCCTTGTTCAAAAATCACATTGTTAAACATGAATTATGGAATACCATGTAATAGTATTTTGATCCCCATCAAATGAATCTAAGGTTATCCTAGATCTGTAGACAGTCTTAGAGGTGAGTTTAATGGGAAACAACCCCATTTGGATTGGTCTAGATTACCCCTTGGTTGTGCAGAGGAATGACAGTTTAAATGGTCATGTGATGCATTGACCAAGGAATGCAAAATGATATTGGTAATGATATTCAATGAATGAGATTTTTGTAAATTTAAGGTTACTTGGAGGAAGTAATTGTGGTTATTTTTAAAATACACCAGCTTCTTGAGCCGAGTGTCTTTAAGAATGGTTAACCATAGGTGGATCGACCTGTATTCTCCTTGTTATATGATAGTGGCCAATTGGGTACCTATTCTGACACATCATCCAATGAAGATGAATGTGGTATGTGTTGGAAAGGGCCCTTCTTGATAATACATCTTAACATAGATAAATGAAGATGATGGTGGATTGAGATTTTGGTATTTTCAAAATCATGCAAGGAGTGTAGTTAAACACATAAAAGTGCATTATTATCAAGGAAATTCCGATAGTGGAGGCGATATAATTTATAATTGTACATTTTTCGATGAAATATTAAGTTGGGTATAGCCATTATTCATATGTTTAAGGAGATTAAAATGTGATCATGTGTCTATTTAAATGGGGTTAGGTAAGGGATGTGAATGTGATTCAGTTAGGAAATGAGAATTTTCTGAGGTATTGAAGGACTAATTTCCCAATGCTTAAATAAATTCTCATAGGTTCGTTGGGAATTTGGAAATAAGAATCAACAATTTATATATATGAAAAATTCATTCATAAGTAACTGTTAAAGGGTATATTCACATATGAGAATGAATGTAAAATCCCCTTACACATATTCATGGCCATGAAAAAATGTGTGTAGGGGCTAGGGTTCTTTATGTATATGTGAAGATGGATTTTCTCAGATGTCTGTATCAATAACATAAATTAGTCACCACTTAAAATTTCATGTTCCAAAGTGTTCGTCTTGGCTTTTTCTTGTCTTGTGATAAGATCTCATTCTATTTACCCTTAAATTTAAGAATTCTTTTATTAATTAATTTCGCATTAATAAAACATTTATTTAATTCATTTCCATGTATGTAGGTTTTCTAAAATTATTTTCTTTGATGAATTGGATGTGAGTAATAATTGAACAAATGAATTGTTTTATTAAAAATTCAATGTTTTTATAAAAAATCCTCTCAAGGGAGGTCACATATCTTATGAACCAAAATGAAGTTATAGTTATTTATATTATTTGTAGGAATGGTTTGAGTTTTCCACATGACTCTTTGTTAGTTCTTATTATGTGAAATGTTTATATTTCCCACATTTTTGAAATTTGAATTGATTTTTATTGCTCAAATAATTTAATGGCATGAATTAAATGGTTAGTCAGAAATGGAACTGAATAGGGTGGCATGACTATACCTATTGTCAATTTAAAATATCATTAATTATGGTTAATTTTATGGTCTATAATGTTGATATATATGTATAATGATTAAACCATTTTTTTTGTTATGAGAAATTGAAACAAACTTTGTGAATATAAAATCCTCAATGGAATTGAACTCAGATAATGATTTCCATAAGAGGTATTGACTTATGTATTATATTATTAAAAGTAATGTGATTCTTTAATGATAACCAGGATTACATAAATGAAAAGAATGAGAGGTATTTCCTTGAGGATTTCATTAGAAATATTATTACACCTTATACATAGTTTGGGAACAAAGGTAAGGGTTATGATGAGAATAGAAAATCACACTCCCTTAAATTGGGTGTTGTGCATGGGGAAACTCACCAATGGTATTTTTGATATAATGGTATGGGATCAGTTGATTATGATGATACAATGCTCTATTACATTACGTCTAGAGAATTTGGACTCACACTATTGGTACGATATGGGCGATGGGCTTTTTTGAACCATGTTCTATCTTAAAGTGTTTCCATGGCATGAAAACTCAGCAAACTAAGTGACACACCTTAATTTTTAACTCTATCCAGATGATGGGAATGTACCATATTACAAGGGCCTATAAGCTAGTAGAATGGATTTAGATGCCTACGAGTTACGTCCCAGCCTAATCCAGCACTAGTTTCATAGGTATATGGCCATTAGGCTTCAACAAACAATTGTCTGATATAGGTGGATGAAATATATAACTAATGTATATATATATATAGTTCATGATAATACCCTTATTTGATCTAAAAAATGAAGTAGGTATAGCTGAAATGTGTCCCTTATGATCTCGGACAGGTGGTTGTTTAGGTATTCAATTATGATTATTATTTTCTTATACCTGCACACCACATTAATTTATAATGCACTATTTGGATTGGGCAATACACCGTGGGTGCTAGCCGACTGAGATTTATTTCTCACACACTGATCATGCCTCCATTGAACTGAGGTACCTTGTAAACCTTTTTATTATTAGGTCCTTAGACTATTCATGATGGTATATTGTTATACATGGAGTTAATAGCACATGATTGAGCTAGAGCTTAGGATGCTCATGGAGATCACATTTGAGATTTTTAGTACTTTTTCTTACACGAGTCCCATTTTTTGTATTGTAAACCATGACGTATATCTTTTGTTCTTCCATCTGTTGTATAGTGGAAGCCGTCATCAATTTAATATTAAATGTTTTTATTATTCTTTGGCAGATTTTCTTTCATAAATTCACTCCATATGATATTTTATGTTATTTAATATACTCTATTATACCGCTATTCATCTCTAATATAAGGGTAAGGTCTCCCTAGTATCACCTCTTGAGACCCTCACTACAATTTGGCAGCCTCTGTCATATGAGAAGACATGTTTGAGTTCATATGACCCAATGATCCGGCAGCCATATTAGTGTTCAGTCAAGTGAGGATGTTACACATAAGATATAACAATCAATGTTATCATCAAATAATAAGATACTCATATGGGTTTGTGATCATGAAAATAACTCAGGAATATCATACCTAACCCTTTATATATCATAAACATGGTCCATGGAATAAAACATTATCATTTTATAATACATGACCCATAAATATGAGAAATTTTTCATTAACCCTCTAATAGTTTGATAAAAGCGTGGCACCATCTTAATTATAGAAAAACAATTTCATACATAAAGATTAAATTATAACACCATTAAAATATTGGATCATGACATTCAAATTATTTCCCATTATAGATCTAGATGAACCTGTTTCCCATAGTTTCATAGGACTCACTTGTTACCCATTGAGGATTAAACTCATATACATGTTTCACATTATAACATCATGAGATATAATTCCTTACCCAAATGAATATGGGGGATATATTGGTCCAAACCATCTTTGGTTATAACATAACCTCCATCCTTGGATATTTAATAACCACCATCACATAAGAAAAACAAGGAAAATGGGTTTCATAAGCTCATTCAACATCCAGCATACTAGAATGCACGAAAATAAATGTTTTTCATAAAAATTTTATCATAATAATTTTTTTTGAAAAGAAATATGTTTCATAATAATTTCATTATTTCACCAAACATTAACCTATGGAAAATAAGTGTGTTTCCTATAAATTTTATCATAGTATAACCTGTGGAAAATGAAGTGGGTTTAAAAAACATTTTATCATGCTATATCTAAATAAATTTAAACGGGTTTCATAAAAATCGTATCATCATAAACATAAACCATATAGATAAAGACTATGAATTATATCCTAGAATATTATTCTTATTAAAAAATACACAAAATCAATGGATTAAATTGTAGATGGAAAATTATTTTGAAAGATCACATTAAAAATTTCATAAGGAAAATAACATTTCTGTGAAAATAAATATTTCAATATAAAATTTCATAAAATACTTTTGAAATAATTTTCATTGGAAATTACTTGGGAAACATATAAATATTTATTTGAAAATAATTTAAACTATTTATTAACGAAAATATTATTTCTTATTTGGATTGTTTTTAACCTGGAAACATTTTATAAATTTATTTCCTTGAAAATAAATATGAAAAAAAATTAATTTTATAATATAATTATGTTCATTATATTAGAAAATGCCGTTCATGTTGTTCACATTAAAAGAACGATTCATTCCATATTTTTGTTAAAATAAAAACATGCATTTTTTTGGAAAATAACATGAATATTCCTTTCAGAAAATTTTTCAAAAATATGATCATGGGTAAATTTTTCATTAATGAATTATTTTAATTATTTTAAAAAAAATTGTGAAAACATTTTTATAAAACAAGAAATTGGTAGAAAAATGGATTTCGACCAAAGAGAGAAATATTGATGGGTTTTTTATGAAAAATAATTTAAACTATTCGGTACGTAAGGAGAGGAAAATGGAGAGAAACTGTGTATTCCCATGAAATCTCCCTTGAAGAATATTATTGATGATTTTATTGAGATACAGGTAAAAATATTTTATCATTGGTTGCATAATAAGAATCAATAATGATACTTGATGAGAATATAACCTATAACACTAACCAAATCAGTAATATAGAATCATATTACCCAAAAAATAATAAAAATAAATGAAACATTTAATATCATGAAAATAAATATATTTATGGTATAACATGTCAAAGGGCGAATATATACCCCTCATAGAATAATATATGTGCATAATATAACTTATATCCCAACTAATGATATTTAAGTCAAAGAAAACCTTTACCAATTTGTTATCCTTTTCACTATACGCACCATGAAAGTGATTCAACAAAATTAATATATAAATCCCCATATATTTATCTAAAATAATAGTAAAATTAATTAATTGTAAGGATGGTTTCCCAACGATTCACTATTTCATTTTCACCCTTACAAATCTGTGCTAAAATAGTTTTCTATTAAAATTTATGAAGTTAATAAAAAACTAAATGATTTGTTTTATTACATTATTTAATATTTTATCACTATTAAATGGAAAAATTATGCATCTTTTTAGGATTTCATTGTAGTTGAAGGGGATTTGGAGGGCCCTGGTTGTTATGGGAGAAAAATTGACCAAAACTGCCTCGGATCCCTAAATTCCAGTCCACTGATGTGAATTCTACATAAAATACATGATTTAAAATGGGTTCATATTTTGTGGGTGGGTCAAAATTTCATTGGGATAAAATTATTATTAACACATCCAAGTACAATTAGACTTTTGTGTGACCCAAATGACCTGATATATCTAGTAAACTAAATTTTCACGAATTCAAAAGAGGTGTGTTGTAATTTACCCATATTTCGAGTTTATGTGTCCAAATGAATCCAAACATTAATTTTAGATATCCAGTAAGTGTGAAAAAAAACCTTTTAATTTCTCCCAATGTTTGACATGGCTTTTTATTCACCAAAATCATTGTGCTAAATGGGTTTATACAATCTATGCACCCAAAACCACCATCCATTTTTCTTATAAAATGGAACCTTTGGATCCTAATATGATTGTTCAAACTAGAAGAAAACATCTTCCATTTTCACGTCTTATAATAGTCCCTCACACATCCTATCTGTTTTGGATTAGCCAACCTAAATTTGGGATCAGTAATGAAGAAGGGGTTCCTCCTTAGCTTTACCCTCCTCTCGTATCGGGCTACACGGTGGGCGTTCATTATGATGGGGCTACACACATGTCAAGTAAGTTGTAGTGCATATATTAGAAACTATTTTCGATTAATTTGTTTTTTAAAACATTTAATTCCTAGTATCATACATGATTTATTTTTTTGATTCTTTTTTTTATGCATGTGAATGTTATTCTCTTAATTTCAAACTGATTAGTGTGAGGTTTAGAGTGCGTGACTTGTGTTGTTATGATTGGACAAAAAAATAATCATTTTCTTCACCTATTTCATATGATTTCTATTTTATTTGGAATATATTATTACATTCATATGTTTTCAACCTTGGTAATATGATTTTTATATGAAGGATTGGTTCTTCAAGCAATTAAATAATGTCTTTGGATTTAATTGGGATTCCAAATAATTTTCTTCCAAAGAATTACTATAATACTAAATGGATCTATAAGAAAAATGAATGTGAAATTTTTGTAGTGAAATGAAAACAACCCCTTCATATCATTGTTTTCAAAATGCACATTGTTTTAAACTATTAATTTCTTTAAGCTATGTTATTTACTTAACACTTTTTTCAAAATAACCCTACATTTTAGTACTATTTATTAATGACACATACTCTAAACCTATAAAATAAACCTTGAGTGACGATATAGAGAATTCTCTAAACTCTAAATCAAATTTTAATGAATAATAAATTTGAAATTTCATGACGGTGTGGTCAAATTTTGGCACTATTTCCTGGGATTTCATATTTTTAGTGTGTGTTTTTTATACAAGTATTTAACAAAAATTATTTTTTTTTATTTTTTTTCAATAAATTTTTAATTTTATTTAAAAAAATCTTTTTAAATACATCTTAATAATCTAAGAATCATTACAAGAAATACTTCCATTAAAAACTAAATCATGTTGGATCATACATCAACAACACATAGACACACAAGAGAACCCTTGGAAGAGGGAATCCCAAAAAATAGACAGAATTATTGATCATTCTACTTCTTCGGAAACCCTAATAAAAAATAAACTATTTTTTATATCATGACATAAAACAACCTAACATTAAAATAATTATCCTAACATGATGTTGACATCCAACCCACTTATATTCATATTCATGTCAAGAAACCCAATTGTGAACAAAAATCCAGTTAAAATAATTTTTTTCCACAATTCTATGGACTTACCGATGAAGTTACATAAATGAATTCAAAATAATTTCATACAATGTATTAGACATTAAAACCTACTAAATTAGATGATGAAAAATTCAATCATAGAGAATCTTAATTTTCTTCAGAAGTCACTGCCAATCATTTTTTGTATTAAATTAATTCACCATTTTGATTTTTGGTGGACATGAACCACATTTTTCATGAATAATTCATCTCATAATATAGAACATCAATAATAATGAATAAAATATGTGGTAAGACATTCTCAATTGGAAACCATTCTTGAATATTGGGAAAGTTTTAAAAGTCTTTTCTCAGGTTTCCCACACCACCAATTAAGTGATCAAATTTTAATTTCGAATTTTTATAAAGGTTTAAATACAATTGGTCCAAATAAGATTAATGATTCTTTATGTGGTGTGCTATTTTATAAGACACCAATTGATATGAGAATCCTAAAAAATTACATGATGCATAACACTCATAAATATAGATCAATATTTAATGAATCCATACAAGGTGTCAATGAGTTGAAAAGTGCTGAATTCATGAAGAAGGTGGACATGATGTTATAATAGGTAAGAAAAAATATTCAATAACTTTTTCTTTCCCATGGGAACTCCCAATATCTACCTCTAATCCAAAATGGAATGTGTTCTACTAAAAACCATTCTTTTGACCAATTACCCAAACTAGGAGATTCTTTTGAGGGTTGTGAGGAAATCTTTCCATGCTATCCTTAAAACCAACACCTTAGGCAAGATCCTTACTATCCATTCAACCCATGTTGGAAAGAAAACCAATCTTATTGTAAATGGGGTATTCAGACCAACCTCAAAAAATGGAACTAACCAGGTCAGAGTTGTCATCCACCACCACCAACCATAAATACCGACCCAATACAAATCCCATTCGAATAAATATCATACCAAAACGGATCCTAGACTAGAATATATGATGGAAAAATGGTTTCCAACAATATCCCATTCCAAAAATCCTACCAAGTAACATAAAATACCCAAAACCCCAATTAAGTCAACTCACTAACTCTGTGGGGGTAATTTTAGAGTCATGGTTCAGGTAAACTACACACTGAACAAGTAGTTACCCTAAGGATAAAGGAAATGTTAGTGCTATCACACTTAATATTGGAACTTGGTTTAAATTCCAAACAAACCTTCCTATAGATTCATCACCTCTAAAGGAAAGAACAATCCCATCCACTATAAATGGTCTAAATGAGTTAAAACCTTTTACTGAGAGAAGCCTTGACAAAGGAAAGAGTATTTATGTTGATGGGTAACCTAGACCAAAAAATTCCTCTTCCATTTCCTCAAAGGGACACAGAATTTAATAAACAAATGGAAACTAATCATTTTAATGAAATATTAGAAAATTTCAAAAAAGTGTAGGCTAACATTCCATTGATTTATGTTGTGATGAAAATTCCAAGATTTTCCATGTTTCTAAATGACATGTATACACATTGAATGAAAATTTGAGATGATGAGATGGTGGGATTGGGGAGTAAGGTTTCATCATTGAATGATCCATCACTTCCCGCCAATTTCAACGATCTTGGAACATTCACAGTTCCATGCACCAGAGAAGAGTATTTGTTTTCCAATTTTGTGCTTGATTTGGGTGCCTCTATTATTATAATACCTCACTCCGTTAAATATACATTGAAAGTCATATAACTAAACACAACATGAATCGTTTGTCAGCACGAAAATAAGAGTATTAGACACCCCTATGGTGTATTGGATTATGTTCTTGTGTGTGTGAAAATTTTAATATTTCATGCTGAATTTTATATACATAAAATGGAAGATGATATGATTAATACACATAAACAAACTATATTAGGGAGAAAATTCTTTAGAACCAAAAAAACTAATTAATTTCCACAATGGTATATTATATATGTAGTTCGGTGGAGACATTTTCCACTTCAAAATCCAGGATTCTATGAAGCACCGCTCAGAAAAACATTCTTTTATCACTGTTAACTCTATAGATATAATCCTTTCCCCTATAAATACAACTTTTTCAATACCTTGATCCCCTTTCTGAGTTTTCATCATTTATTTAAATGTTGGTAAATAAATCATTCATAGAATGTTGTACTGGTCTTGAAAAATGTGATTCATTTTTTTTAGTTGATGATTTATTGGACATTGAGGATCACATGACCATCAATGATACTGTTATGATTTTAAAATCATATTCCTCGTCTGGGGATGATACTATTGAGTAGATAGATGAGATTAGATACCTCTTACCTTCCAACACCCTATGATAAATCCAAAATCCCCTTGAACTATATCTTAAAAAAATACCTCAATATTTAAAATATTCTGATCTTGGTAATGGAAACAAGATGCCTATCATAATTTCTAGTTAACTCCCTCCTGATATTGAATTTTGATAGCTTGAAATTTTTAGGTAGTGTAAAAAAGATTTTTGATGGACACAACCAAACATTATTGGAATTAGCCCATCAATTTTCACAAATCATATATTGTGAAATGATGAGGCTAAACCTGTGAGGCTGTTAAAATAGTGACTAAACCCAAACATCCTGGATGTTGTTAAAAAAGAGTCAAAAAATTATTTTCTTTAGGAATCATTTACCCCATATATGACACCCAATGGTTCATTCTAGTACATTTTGTTCCTAAATAAACTAGTCTTACAGTAATAAAAAAATGAAAATAATGAATTTGTTTCAACTCGGGTGCAGAATAGTTGGAGTGTCTATATAAACTATCAATTATTAAACCAACACAATATGAAGAACAATTTCCCATTTCCATTCATTGACAAAATGAAATATATTTTAGAAGTGAAGTCCCATTAATGTTTCCTTTCGAGTATTCTGGATACTTTTATATACATTTTTCACCCAATGAATAGGGAGAGACAACATTTACATTCCCATTTGTCAAATTTTTTTATAGAAGGTTTCCATTTGTTCTATGCAATGTTCGAGGTACATTCCATTGATTCATGGTTAGTATTTTCCTAGTTTACGTTTAGAATTTCATGGATGTATTCATGGATGATTTTAATGATTATAGACCCTCTTTTATTTAATTTTTGAGTAGTTTTACTTTATTCCTTCCTCATAATATTGAATAGAAACTATTTTTAAATTATGTGAAATTCCATTTCATGGTGAGACATGGTATAGTCTTATGACATGTCATTTCAATGGATAATATCCATGTAGATAAATCAAAAGTTGATTTCATTTCTTCCCTACTGTTCCCCTAAAATGTATGATACGTGCAGTCTTTCCTAGGTCATGCTGGATTTTAACATCATTTCATTTGTGTAATTAGTAAAATTGCACTCCCCTCTCCAAAATTCTCTAAAAATAAAAGGAATTTGTTTTTTATAAAAATGTGAGGAATACTTTAATATGTTAAATTTTATTCTCATTTCACCACTGGTAATCCATCCATGTCGGTGAGATTTACAATTGGAGATAATGTGTGACACCTATAATTATACAATTGGTGTAGTCTTATCAAAAAGGGTCTATTGATCTCTATATGTCATTGCCTATGCCTCATGTACACTAGACCCTTCCCCACCAAACTTAACCATAACTAAAAAATAATTTCATTCCATTATGATTGCCTTGGATAAATTTAGTTCATATCTTTTAGTGTCCAAATTCATTGTGTTCTAAGACAATGCATCACTCTGATATCTCAAAAAGAAGACGAAATCGAAAAAAACGCCGCATTTGTCAGATTCTCCTCCTTTAGGAATTAAAATTTTAAATTAGAGATAAAAATGGGGAATATAATGTGGTTTCTGACCATATAAGAATGATCCACCAATACTCACACATTGACTCACCCCCCTGTATTCCCATAAATGAAATATTGCTAGATAAGAAATTTTTCCAAGTGAAATACGTCCTTCCATAGTATTCCAAAATTGTAAATTATTCTATAGAAAATTTAATGTGTGCTTATATTAATAAAAACTAGGATGAAAATCTAAAAAATTAACCTGGTACGTACATTTTGGATGAACATTACCATTAGAGCACATATTGTGATCTTGTCCTTAGACGTTGTTTTCCAGATTGAGAGTTTCAGTCTATCCTCAGGTTATGTCACACTCTTTCTTATGGGGTCCACTTTGGTCCAAAACGGACTGCTCTCAAGGCCCTTCATTCTATTATAATTTGTCCAGATCATTTTTGGGATGTGCATGACATATATAAATCTTTTTTTCACTCTCTATGAATTGGGAATGTATAAAATAGAAAGTAAATGTCATAAACCACTTTCACTTTCATGAAATTTTTGATTTATGAGGAATTAAAATTATTGAACCATTCATCAATTCTTTTGGGAACCATTACATTTTTTTGTAGTGGATTATGTTTCCAAATGGGTAGTGACATGGTAAACAATGACTAAGGATTCTATGGTTGTTGTGGAATTTTTGAGAACACAAATATTATGATGTTTTTGATTAACTAGGATTATCATTAGTTAACAAGTTTTCTATTTCTGAAAATTAAAATGAAATCTACTTTGCGTCTCTATTGGTTGGAGGATAATGTATCTACTGTATATCACCACCAAAAAAATGGTAAATATGAGGAGTAAAATAGGGAGTTAAAATGAATTCCTGAAAAAATGGTTCAACCTCATTGAAAATATTGGAGTCTCATAATCAATGATTCATTTTGGTCTTACTAAATAGTATTTAAAACCCCAATAAGAATTTAATGCTACCAGATTGGGTTTAAAAATGGTTGTAATGACACAATTGAGATTGTGCACTAGGCTTACTAGGCCATCAAACCATGAAATTCTAATCCTTTGATTGTAGGTACTAAATGGATGTTGTAGAGAAAAGATTTGGATTAAATTAGAAGATATTCAAATAAGAACTATCAGATTTATAAGGATTGAACCAACATTGTCTAAAACCATCTCATCCTTCATTGTTAGTTCCACATTGGGCAGAAGGTCCTCCTCTACATTGCAAGGATGATGTTTCATCCATGTAACCATGGTTCTAGCTGGTTTGGAGTATACACTATCAGTAATTTCAATTCATTTGGTGTCTTGAGGATCAAAATGATGAAACCAACCAATCCTTCACTATCAATTGGTATAAGCTAAAGCACTTACACCATGAAATTCTAGAGTCCACGATGGAGGTACTCAAGTTTAATAATTCATCATGTAATGATATCCACTAGATTTTAAACTTCATTCCCACATTCAATATTATTATAGTAAGGAAACTGCACACTTTAGGTCTTAGGATATGGTTATATTCCTGGGTCAGTTAGAAATTTTCATTGTATTTATATTATTTTATAATTTTTACTATTGTATTGTAAGTTCACATTACCCCCATTTCAACCCTTACATTTGTGAAGAAAAATTTATATTCACACTTTATCATTTAAAATTATTCCTTCTTAATAATGGATTATATTGAAAATTCATGAAAAATGTATATTTTTCATGTTGTGTTAACATTCTTTTTTTTTATCAAATGAAATTTTAAGAATGAATTCAATAATGTGGTGATAATTTCATTTGAAATTTGGTTCATTATCTAGGATATAAAAGGATATATCATATTGAATACTTTTAGAAGAATGGTACACTTTCTGTGAGTAGTTCAGTAGAGAAATATTTAACTTAATTTCTATACACCCCTTTTTACCCAACCATGAACTGTGGAAAATTATTACTTAATAAAAGGTAAATATAAGTTTGGTAAATTTTATCTACATTCCATAATGTTTTTCCATACATTTCTTCCTTATATGATCTATTTAATTACTATATAGGATTGAACAATATGTGGGTACCTATTATCCAACTATTATGCACCCTAAAAACTTTATAAAAATAAAAAACAAACAAAAACAAACAAAAAAATAAACATTTTCATGGAGGGATGAAATTTAAAACAAATGGATATATCTAGGTCAGGATATTATGGTTTGAATTTTGGGAATGCATATGTGATTCAGCCGTGAAATTTGATTGCAATGGATGTTGGAAATGTTTAGTCGAAATGAACTTTTATATAGAATTTTTTAAAATAACATATATTTAATTGATCAAATGAGGAATGAATATCATGAAATTGTATTCACAAACAAATGGGAAATTGATTACATGATTAAATTTTGAATTATTTTCTTTTATTTTTATCATTCATCTCTTCAAATTTCCTTCTGATAGAATTTCTTAGACGTCTTTCTCCATCATCACAAAGAATAAATACTCAGTAGTGGGGGTTTGGCTTAGTGGTAAGCACACCTTAAGCTTACATGGAAAATGAGGGTTCAAACACCATTGGGTGCATGTACTATAGCATACCATAGTAGAGTCAGCACTATAGAAACGATGTACACTATAGTTGTGGAATGACATTGTAGCATCGATAGTACTATAGAAGTATTATTCATAGAATTGGTCTTGGGCCAAAAAATTGGGCCTAGGGGCCATGTAATGGGCTAAAATCTCACTAGGCCTTTGGGCTATATAATAGGTCTCCCTCTACCCATATAAAGAGGTCTTTTCATTTCTTTTATAATAAATGAGGATTCATCCCCATAATTTTAAAAAAACTAAGAATAACTTCTCAGTGTGATTTATTGATTTATAATATTTTTATAAGGAATGAAATTTTCATTTAAGGTGAAATGTTTATTAATTTTTAAATTTTTACATGAATATTATTTTTGAAACATGTCTTTCCCTAGGATTGACGTTTTTTATGTTTGGTGGTGTGATCACATAATGATTCACTATTTCATTTTTACCCTTACACCACTGCACTAAACTAGTTTTGTAATGAAAATTATAAAAATAAAAAAAATGAACATCATTTTTTATTCCAATATTTAATATATTTTCACTATTAAATGGGGATATTATAATTTTTTATATTATTTTTTTGTTTGTGGAGTAGATTTGGATGGCCCATGATGATGTTGAAGAAAAATGGTCCCAAATGGCATGGGATCCATGAACACAAGTCCATTAATGTGAATTATAATAAATCCACATGAATAAAAATTGGGTTCTTTTTTGTAGTTGGATCCCATATTAAATGTTTTACAACATTTATTAAGACATAGAATCCCAATTTGACAATTAATTGTCGTAATATACATGATATGTATCGCACACCAAATCTGCTTGATGTCAAAATTGGTGTGGTGTGATCAATACATATCTCAATATTTATGTTTCCAAATGAATCCAATCATTTGGTATAGATAATAATGTGGTGGGAAAACAATGTTTTATTTTATTTTTATGTGATATAAGGTTTTCTACCTACTAAATAAAATGGGCAATGTGGTTTTACACAATCTGTGTGCGCAAAACCACCATCCATTTTGCCTATAAAATGGAACATTGGGAACATCATTTGAATGTTTGAAGTTGAAGAAAATATCTTCTAATTTTGAGTACTAGTGGAGTCTCCTTCTCATCCTAGATGTTTTAGAGGCCCATATCCTCATTAGTTGTCATGAATGGAGAAGGAGTTCCAGCCGAGTTTCCTCCTCCTCTCAATGTTGGGCAAAATAGTGGGTGTTCATTGTGAGGGAGGTACACAGATGTCAAGGGAGTTTCAATGCATATATTAGGTAAATTTTTTGAATAATTAGGGTTTAAATAAAATTAATTCCATGAATGTTACGTTATTTCAGTATGGAATGCTTTTTAATTCATGTAAATTTTATGCTCATAATCTCTCACTGACCGGTGTGATGTTTTGAGTGCATGACATGTGTTTTTCAGATTGGAAAACAACCAAATCATTTTCATATCCAATGTAATGGTATTTTAATATTATTTAGAGGATATTATTCCAATAATAGGTTATGAACCGTGGTAATATTATTTTTATTTCATGATATGGTTCATCATGCATTGAAATAATTACTTCAGAATTAATTGGTTTTTCAATTAATTGTAACAAAGTAAGTACTCCTAAACTAAATGAATCTATAAGAAAAATGATCATAAAATGTGCGTAGTGAAATAAAAATGACCACTTAATATCATATTTTTAAAAATAATCATGGTTTTTCAACTATTAAACACTTTAATTTATGTTATTTTTGTTAATCTCTTTTCAAAATCACCCCCATTAAATAGCATTTCATAAAAAATAATACTCTAAACCTGTTAACACCCTTTGAGAGACAGAATAGTATCTTAACTATACTATAGTTAATATTAAAAAACATAATCAATTTGACTGTCCAGGATGAATTGATAAAATTACATACACCACATAAAAGAAATATGTGGTGAATATGGGATGGGTATCATTGAAAAATAAAAGTTAGATAGAAATACCATAACTTAAGTCTCTCCTTCCATCACACATGTTTAAAAAAATGTATACAAATTATAATTATATTATAAATGTATTAACTAAACAAAATTATATATAACATACAATTTATGATTTACTTACGACCTTTTATTACTCGTTTATTAACAATTCCATCTTAAAATTGTGATTCAGTCAATAATTGCTTGGTTTTTTGTGCCTGTTTGGATTAGTTATTTTTGTTAAACATAATTCTGTAGTGGTTAAAAATAATTATAATATTTTTAATGGTATAAATATTATAAATATTCAGTATATATGTATTTATAGTGATCTAAAAGTGTTAGAGATAAAAAATACACCATTTCTGGAGATTGTAGGTCATATGTACGTGTGAATGTTGTTTCCATTTCCTTAAATAAAAAAGACAGAAAGGTAAATTAATCATTAAAATTAAAATTTATTTTTATTTAATATATATAATATATTATTATTAAACCCATCCGTATTTTCTTCCATGTAAATATTGAAGAAATCTCATCACTTTATGAGGTATTAGACCGTTTTAAACACGAACGATGTTTTCTTATTCTCACAAACTGTAATCTAAGAAGGAAAATGTGATATAATAATTAAAATGTTAAAATTAATACCATTTATATAATATATTATCAATAAATATATCCTTATATCAATCCATGAGAGGTGGTGATAGAAGGATCGGTTCGTGAGGCGATAGTCCGCCACACACACGAATGATAAATTCAGAACCCATTTTATAGTAGAAGAGAATGATTGAGGTTATTCCATCAACATAATAACATATAAGTATATTTCATATGATTAGGTTATTTTATTTTCATAGTTTGATAATAATTAATGCAGTTGTACCAATAAATAAAATAAAATTTATGGTAGGGAAATTACCCCTTATTCTAACAACTTCTTCAGGTCTACAAAAAAAGGACTATTAAGTTCTATTTATAACCAAAATATGTCTTATATATTTATAGTATAGAATTATGTAATTTATTATTGATTTCATATTCGTGGACAAGGGTTCTTATAATATTGAAGAGGCTAGAAGAGGGTGTGCTTTTATAAGTGATTTGAGTGGAGTAATTATAATTTTAGAATAGAAAAAAGAGTACCCATGTTTAGCTAAACCAATATAGAAAATAAAACAAGCAAGGTTGAAATATGTACTTGAAATGGGTTTTTGACATTTTTGGAGTAATTTTTTAATCTTATCCTTTTTCTAACCCATCAAAAAGCAATTTTTTCCTTAACTATGATAAATAATATTATCTATTTTTACACCTAATTAATGTCAAAAATTATGTTGTCATTACTATATAACATAATGTATTATGACTCCAAATATGGAATCCGTTTTTACAAATTCCAATCATTTATTTCTAAATTGTTAATTCAAAATAAATCCCAAAAACTTGATGAAAAAGTGGGTTTCTAAAGAGAATGTGTTCAAAAGTTGTAATGTTTTTATATCAAAATTAAACCTGAAACTGATTACAAAAGAATAAATTTTTTTAATAGATATATAATTTAAATAATCTTAAATGAAAAAACATGTTTTTTGGAGGTTTTGAATAGTTTTAAGTTACTTAAATTTCATTAATAAATACCCTTATTTTTTCACTATTATAAAAAAATTCATGTTCATAGTATATTTTTAGAAACATAAGAGAAGATAGTTTTTAAATTATTATTTAAAAAATTAATTTCATTTTTTAGAATAAATTCTCTAAATATTGTAAAAACATATTATTAAATAATTATACAAAAGGAGTTAAACTCTTTTTAGAAAAATGTAGTTTTTAGGAGTAAAATTGAATTTATTTTTAACCCTTTTATAGAAAAACTATAAGATAAATGTCGAAAAACTCATTTAATATATTATATATATTTTTTATTAAAACCATTCAACAATATTTAGTAATTTAATTTGTTGACATGAAAACTGATTATACATATGAAATATTTTTTTAGGATAAGATTCCATATATTTTAAAATGTTTTTTAATTTCATTTATAATTAATTACCCACTAATGAATAAATTACATATACCTATGTACAAAATATATATTTTTATGATATAAATAATCTTATTAATACTCTACATTCAAATAGAAAGGTGGAAACTATCATGTTAAATTAAAAAATTAATAGTACGTCACATTTCATTTAAATTCGGTGTTGCATGTAATGTGTATAAAACTATGTTTTAAATGAAATGGAAGATTAACATGGTGTTTCATATAATGAAAGATAAAAATAGTATTGTGTGTAAAAAAATCTAAACTCAGTGTTTCATGTAAAAAATATATCATAAAGAATAAAAGTTTGTCAAAAAACACTATTTAAAATTTTATCAGTGTGTTACATTCTACCCACCCATAAAATGAATTTTACCTTAAAATTCAACACTTTTGAACGAAAAATGAGGATATTTGTACCTCACTACATCCATAGATTCCCAATAAATTCTTCGAGCTAGTTTTTTGTCACAGAAATTTAACTAGGTGAGAGGTCATGGTTTCTAGAACATTCTCCATATGATCTAGAATTTGAAAAAAAATCAACATAAGATAGATCATGATAAAATTGTACCATATCTATGTTCAATACATGGGAAGGATCAGGTACATACTTCCTCAAATAAGTTACATGGAACACATCGCATATCTGATATCAAATCGGTGGAATTTCTAAAAGACAAGATATTGTCTTGGTATGATTATGTATTTCAAAGGGAACATTATACCTGGGTCATAGTCTTCCCATATTTCTTCCATATTGAGATTTATGGAATTAACTTCTCAAAAATTCAAATTCTACATCGTGTCAATGATCATTATCAAAAAGGTTTTTCCAATTCTGTTTTTTCATTATTTTTTCTAATTATCTCTAATATTATCTTCTATATCATCAGCATGATAAATTTCCCATTGATTTATTCCAATAACTTCTTTCTAGTATGTTAGAGTTTGACACTTCCTATTATAAAGGACATAATAAGGAGGCATATTAATTTTTGAGTGAATTAAATTTTTACAAGAAATATCATCCAGCGGAAGGTGTGGAGCCTAACCACCAATGAAATCCATAAGCCATATTTTTTTCATATCCAAAACAGTTTGAATTATTCTCTTAAACTAACCATATATCTATGGATGATATGTAGTATAGAAACAAAAATCTATATGAAGATATTTGTAAGACAATAAATAAACATTTAGGTAAAATTTAGGTCATGATAAGATTCAATTTAATGCGGTACTCCATAGAACCATTCCACATTCATATTTTATATTTTGGAAAGAGGATCAAGAGAGAAATTTTATATGATAGAAATGAAGTCTGATTACTTTATAAAGTGATCAACTATAAACCATAATTAATTCAACATTAATGAAAAGATGAAACCTAAATATTAAAAGTACCTTTAATCATATGTTAACAATGTGAAAAGGTATTCCTACTTAAATAACACTATCACAAAAACATATATACAACCAAAGTGTTATATTTAAATAAATATCTATTAAAATATCCTTATTCTTGATAAAATCCCATTATATAAAACATAAAATGGTGTGTCAATGACTTAAAACCTATGATCAACCATGTACTCATTACACAGTTATGTATCCATATCTCTCATGTTATTATTAAATTGGGATATATACAATTAAAATAGTTAATTATAAATTTCATCATTATATAATATCTACACGTATTAAAAAAAATCAATGGAAGATTTGTTTAATCTTTATACCAATTCAATATCCAATGTGATTTCATTATTTTGAAATATATGTATAGGGATTTAATATATTTAAATATCACTATATGATAAATGATAATATTTTCATAGGGATCTTTTAAACAGAATTAAACATGATGTTTAAAACTAAGGTGGGAATGATAAGTGTGTCCTGACTATCATGATTCAATTTATCCATTATGTTTGCATAAGATTTACCTTTCTCACATGTCTTAATAGGTTTTTGTGTATTATAATCCACATTATCCCTTGAACTATTACATTGATTTATATAATTTTGAATCTCCTTTCTCAAGAATGATTTCACAAACCATCCCCAGGGGCCCGTTCGATGACTACCCGAAGCCCACCGTCCATAGATCGGGGGTGGCGATTAGCACTAAAAGGCATATTCCCTAAAACGTAATGGAATTGCATTTGAAACTGTACAAACACATGGTTTGAGAACTCAACAAGAAACAACTATGATGTAAACTGCTATATTAAAAGGAGTACTGAATGTAAAAGGGACCAAAAATATAATCCCAACTAAAATAAAGAGTACAACTGAAAAGTACAAATTCAACTTAAAGGAACAATACAACTAAATATGGAAAATAGCAACTATGTTCATGATAACACCATGAAATGTTTTCCATGCACTTTTTTGTACAGTGAATAGATGATTCTCACAAAGAAAACCACTCTAAAGTATGGGTAATGATGCTTTGACCATGAATGAATATGATTCAAGAAGCATTTCTACATGCCAAAATACATCTCCATACCAAAATATAAGTGGAAAGATTTCCCAATTTAGGATTATGAAGTGGATTTCCTTGATCGATAATGAAAAGGTATCGATTTTGTAGATTTCTATTTACCAGATTCATCCGAGAAGGCATTGTATATTCATGATTTCAAGAAGTGTAGATCTCTTTGAGAGCTTCGATTTGACCAGTCATGAAGCCCAAACAGACTTACAGATCAAAAGGTATGGCACTACGAAGATGGATAAATTTTAAAGAGGGACATATGCGGTGGGCCTACACAGCGGACCTATACAGAAGACCTAGGTGGAGGAAATACGCGAGAGAATATGTTTGCGAACCTACACAGAGAACATGTGCAATGGAATTGCATGGTATACCTACGCGAGAAAAATTTCTTCAACTCAGACACATCTCTGCCTATAAATAGAAACCTTGGGATCAACATTTCAAAACTGAAAAAAATTAAGAGACTCTCTGATGTTCCCATTGTGTAGATAATTCTCATAGATCCCTCAAACTATTTGATGTAGCTCTCTAAACCACTAGAGAAGGGCTAATTAAATGGGATAAGCATGTTTTTGAATGTCTTGTTACAAATTATACATAGGTTTAGTCCTCCTATGAAAAACATAGTCTTTACAAATCATTTATACCTACGCACCATACCTGCATGGTATACCTACACGTCATATCAACGCGGGGTACCAATGTGGCATACATACGTGAGGGACCTATGCGACCAACTCATGTTCTCTTTTTAAATCTATTCATGCTATGGTATCTTCATCCATGGTTTCCTTTTCTGAAATAGACTATGTTGAAGCCTCCAAAAAAACATCCTGACTTGTCAAACCTTTGGGAAAGCAACATTACTATGTCTTCTGTATGGGTTTATATTTCCACAGTCAGAGGTTTCCCATAATTTTTTCACTATGGGGTAAAGATTCATAAAGTTTATATGAGTTTTTATATCAATATTCACATGGGCCTTTCTCCCAAAAAAAGTGCTGGGAAGTTCCCGGTTATGAGAATGAAGGTTTGGGTTCCATCCTCCTCTTCTCTTCTCTAAGTCTCAGAACCTCATGTCTGTTGTAGGGAAAGTACATTTAACACTTAGTTTTCCACGAAAGGAAATAAAAAGTCCCCCTCTCTATCCAGGATCAATTTTAGGGAAGCCATCATGGTATAAGCCCCTCACCTTCATCCCATATTCCATACATTGGACCCTTGTCTAATGTTAATTGAACATAGGGAATGCTCATCGCCTCGCCCTCTTCAATCAATGGAGGAGGAAAAGTGTGAAGTGTCATTGTTGAAACATTCACATCCTCTTATTTATCATACTGATCATAACTCACGCAGGATTAGAGATATGTGATGTTTAAAACATGTGCACAAACACTAATTAGAAGGAACGATGAGAACTCTGATTCCCACCATAATTGGGATATGTATTTAGATGTCTCAAGCCCCATGCTAACTGAATATCCTCCTTAGTAATCCAACCCTAATTCCCATAATTTGGGGATCCTTCTTAAGAATAATCCCCCAATTAATCTCCAAATCATCAGGGTGTCCTTTTTAGGAAGTAAGCCTAAACTCATCTATCAAAGAACCATACTCTCCTATGAGACTTGTCGAACTACATGGTCTTTGATTCCCATTGACATGGGGTATGTAGTAATTCCCCTTGATGTTCAAACCCAAAACATGAAATCAACCTTGTTTTCCTTGGGCCATAATCCTAATAGGGTTTAATCTTACATGGAAACCCATATCCCTTCCAAGTTCCTTAGGATGATTCAGCATAAGTCCCACACTATGTTTTGATTAAGAATCTTACACATAGAGGTCCTTATCACATGAACTTAAAATGTATTATGTGTCCCACTCAGTGGCACCAAACATCGAGGGTTCTGATTCCTTTTACAAGGATATGTAGGTAGCAAATTTTATGGGCAGAATCCCAAAATCAAACCAATTCTTTGTCTTCCAAGATGACAATAGAATTCTAGAGTGCCCCACTGAGTGGATTAAAAATCAGTATCACTGCAATAATGATTAAAAGATTCACAATGTAGTATATTAGAGGATACCTTTGATGAGAAACCTCTAATACATACAGATATTTTCATTAATGAAGAACCATGAATTCTTTATGATGATTTTAAATGTTACACATGTTAATAAGTGATTGTAAATTCCAACATATGGATATGATATACTTGGTGAATTAATTAGGATTAATGAATATATATGAAATTTACAAAGAGTGTCCTGGTGTAAAAAATAAATCCCTCCAAAAGGGTTTGATGAGTCTGACCTCCCATCCTCTAGACCAATGCATGTTCTTAAGTATCATAAATTTCAATCATAACAAATGCCTTCCTTTGGAATGTAGGTCGTCTTTGGATAAAAAACTATTGTATGTTTCCAGTTCCATAAATAAATCAAATGGCAAACACATGGAAATAGTGATTATTATAAATATAACAGGAGTTTCAATGTACTACAAAACAAAAATTGTGAACCCCACGTGAATCCTTAACCAAGTTAATAATGTTACCCACATGTTAGGCCCTAATCAATTGATAAAGGAAGTCCAGACAATGGAATTAATCACGAATGTATCCATATAAAAAGGTTTCGGTTTAATAGATATTATTGTTGTACTCAGTTTTCCACAGAACTCTCTTTAATCCAAAGAATAGATTTCTACAAGACAACATATGTGAACTTGATTACCAATTCTCAAGCTGGATATCCATCCAAAAGAAGACGTCATCACCAAACCAATGTCTTCAATGCTGGTTTTATACTATGCTGGTAACGAAATATCACCAGAATGGTACAGTATCGACTTTGGAGGCTACTCGACAAGCCCACCAGGTCCAAAACAATCTTCGATCATCTGGCCAACGACGACCAATGATTAAAAAGAAAACAATTCCAACCACTGTCTCCAATTGTTTAAGATCATTATCCCTAGAACACAACAATCAATTACTCTCGTACTACATGGAGGTGGATCAAGATGTCACTCAAGGATTCAATTAAAGAATACATGAGTCCTTCATGGGGACTCCCACTAGCAATCATTGTAATAATCATGTGGTAGTGTACACCGAACATGATGGGGGTGTAGACATTGGACCTTTAGCCCAGGTCTCTCATACCCAAGCACGCATGACTAACCACTTGGTACAACGCCTGGTCAATAGGGAGGAGGTTCTCACCTCTGCCTCCTCCGGAGAATTCATTCAATTTTAATTTGATGGCAAACAACGAGTAGACACCTACACACATTTGTCCTAATTTTACTGCTCAGCTAACTGACCTGATAGAAACCAACCAATCCCACAAGATAAACCCGATGGAGCACCATGAACATGAACATAAACCTGCTTACAAGTCATCAGCCAGTATGTAGGATCATCTGTCTTCATTTAAAGAATCTCATCAATCTAATGTGGTGGAAACTGGTAAATTTGAACTTACACCTATTTACAATCACCAATTCTGTCATCAGTATCATCTGGAAGTATTGAAGGATGTCCGTCAACCATACTTGATGGAATGTAGCTAGCATAAACATACAACTACCAATGATCGTCAAGCCTGCCTACAGTCTGGTTTGGCAGCACCTGGAGAAGTCATTCGGAAATCTCTGACGACAAATTTTGTGTAGAGATAACTATCTAAACCCATATGTGAGAACTTTCAAAATCTACTGATTGAAAAAGGAGGACATGAGAAGTCACATACACCTACTCCAGATATATAATGGACGTATATTCCATTTTCGGCCACTGAATCCATCAAACGCATCTTATCAATAGTGAAAGGGCCAATGCATATCCCTGCCCATATTATCGAATCATGCCAATATATTTTAGAAACTACTTCAGCAGTATTCGGGAAAAAACATAAATATGTACCCATAAATGGGATGACACATCTTCATGCCATCTGAGAGAAGATACATACCTTTGTTCCAGTCCAGGAGGGTCATGGGGAATATTCCCCATATCATACACACAACAAGATCGGGAACATACACCATTTCCAATTGGAGGTAATTAGTTCATTCCTATAGCCACTCCACAGTTGGAAAATATACATACAAATGATAACCACTTTTCCCAGCTAGTGGACCAAACTATGTATAAGATAACATCCACAAAAAAGTCTCCCCAAGCATTGTTTGAAAATAAAGAGTTAAGCAGTGATGTGGCTCCTCTTAATGCTAGAGTTCTTGAAGCCCTCATACATTAATCTATTGCTGCTCAAGATCATATCCTCTCATTACCATATTATGGGAGTGGTAGTAGTAATTATGAGGTTCCTTGTCAGAAACATCATCATGAATGCTTGGTTCATTAAATTAGATTAATCCGGAGTGCCTATCTCTAGATGAGGGCCACAAAAACCCTCATTGTGGCCAAAAGATCAAGGATCAAGATGATTTATCCCATGTTTTAATCCATCATGATGATCCTCCCCATAATGTAATTCAAGGGGAAAGTCCTCTCCACAATAGTATTTCACATTTTCATAACAATTCCCTTATTGACAATGTAGCAATGAGAAAGCCCTCCTATCATGAGGTACGTGAAAACACAAAGCCAGTCATGTCTAATGCCGTGTCATTTACGGGTTAAACACATTCTCAACTAGAAGACGTCTTAAGGGAGAAGTCATTCTATGAACCTCCTTTAGGTCATTTATCTTATAATATACAGCATTCACTCCGGTCAGATCAAGTGGAGAAACCTATTGTGAAATATCATGAAGATGTGTTAAACATGAGGATACAATTAGCTAAAGGAGAAATCCCAGTCATGTTCTGGCCTATGGAAAATTCAAAGTATAACATTCCATAATTGATAAATGAAGATTTCATTCATTACAATCGTCTAATCATATGGAAAACTTTTCATCATTTGAAAACCAATGTCTTAACATATGATGAATATCAAAATCATGTAAAGGTAATAGATGGGTTGCAATGACAAATTATCTTGGAATCTCTCTCAGTTTATCCACATCCAATTGTTGAAAAATAGTAGAGAACCCTTCATCACGCATGTATCAATGCTCTAAATATGCTACACCAGTTAATTTCTGATTCCCCATCTATTGTTCTTATCAGAGGATGGGGTGCATATGGAGAATTGCATTTCACTGCACTCCAAAATTAGAAAAGTCCACCAAAAGTAGTTTCATGCAATGTTATTTCTCACAGTTGACAATAATCAATAGGTTTTTTTATGTAATCAAATATATGCTCAAGAACATGCCTCGACTAGTTCTCATCAAAATCAAGCCCAAAAAAGTTGTTGAGCTACTTATACATCAAGCAGCGGATAATCCTGAACAGGATTATCATTTACAGGATGTCAGGTGTCATAGGATGCAATTGTCAGAAACATCACAACAAACTTTGGAAACATGTGATTTATGTGATTGTCAGATGATGCACCCAGCTAATTTCCATACCAAAATCCAGAAAATCAGAATAGTAGTTGCACGAATTTCAGCCATAGTAGTTAAAGAATCACCCCATCTTGCAAGGCTGGGTGATCATTTAATTCAAACATAAAATTCATTTATTAATGTTCAATGATTTAAGGAAGAAGAACATGAACAACACCAACCTGTAGTGGTGGGGGATTTTTCATATCTAAAATCCCCTCCTCAATTGAAGACAATTTTCTTGTGATTATGGAAGAATCCATAAAAAAAGCGTACAACTGAACTGTCCAAAGATTTCCTTCAGTCTACTGTCCGCAAAACTGTTCTACGTAATTATTCATATATATGAACGGAGTCTTGTGGAAGATAAAAAGAGATATGATCTAGCAAAATCACTAACAGAATACAAACAATGCATTATGCGTCAGTGAATGTTGTTACGACCATTGCAGAAGATCCTGTAGAAAAAAAGTCATGTTCAGGGGAATTAGAGGATGAATTTCTATTCCATAATACGGTAAATATCGAGGAAAATGAAAAAGGATTGTGTACCAAAAATCAGAGGCTTATCCAGAATCTTGGTATGCCTTCAAATAACCAACACCTTAATCCATTAAAGGAATCAAAAAAGGGGAAATGAAAAAAGTCAGATAGAGTCTCACTTTTCCATTAGTTAAGGTCAATCTCTTTCACTAGAAGAGATTTTTTCACAGCAAGGATAGGAAATAATGGAGTTTAAAAGACTCAATATAGAGTTTCATTAAATCAGAATTTCTGCTAGACATACTCCCCAGGCATGTCCTCAACTTTCAAATCCTATAGGAGATCGTCAAAAAAGAGGATATGTAGTAACTACCGATGTGGATAAATAATTCCATCCATTGGGTGTACAACCTGGGTATGTATCATCACCATCATTAGTGGGTTTTCCCATCGCTACACCTTCTCAATCTCCAGCTGTTAGACCTGCACAGGATCCAACTTATTCAGATGTTCCCCAAATTCTTATGAACACAATTGAGTCACTAAATCTTCTATTTGAAGCTATCGTGGGATGACGTGCACCAGTTCTGCACGAAAAATGTTCATACCCTGAATGGGTGGATGCAATCCCCCCCCCAACAAATTTTGTGAATACCACATTCCCAATCATTAATGGTTTGAGATATCTGGAACAACACTTAACAAATTTTGCTTCTCTTTGTGATCCCATGATGTAAACTTCTCAAACAACAAGAATCAATTAATCATAAGTGTTTCATACTGTCATTACGAGGACCGGCTTTTGTCTGGTATACAATTTTGCAATCTCGATCAATTACGGGATGCGAAGATCTCTGTCATTAATTTCTTCTCGAACTTAGCTCAATGATACCAATGATGGAAATTTTTGATCTTATAAATTATTAAACAAAGGGAGAATGAAGTAGTTTAAGATTTAATTTCATGATGGAAATGGTGAACATATTCTATATGTCGAGCACTACCTCAAGACGAATAATTTCCAATCTGTGTGGAAAATATACGTGAAGAATTATGCACACCATTGATCCATGTGAACTTCATAGGAGGGTTTCAAGACATTAGTTCAACTGCTCAATAGATAGAAGACTCTATTATAGAATCTAAGGCTAAAACTAGTGCAATCCCATTATCTCTGGGGAGAAGGATAGAAAAAGAAGAATCTTCTACAGTCACCCTCAAATAGGTAATTGTACCTGCTTCTACTACAAGGCCCTCATCATACCGAAGGGCTCCACCTCCTGAGCATTACTAGAAACAACTACCTTGTAAATATGATAAAATGTAACAAAGGAAAAAATATTTTAAGGAATCAAAGAAGAAATTTTAATCATTTAGGAATGAAAAAGTTCATAGTTACTTCAATTCATCCATGGAAAACAATTTGGTTCAGTTTCCAAGGCTCAGAAATCCACATAAATATGGAGATTAAGATCATTTGAATTTTTTTCTCTTGAATTAGATTTTGGGACACCCCATTCAAGAGTTATTTGTTTTCAAAGAAATTCCAAAAAAGATGGTAGTCTCTATAAAATTGGAATTAAAAAGTTCACTAGCTCAAGTAGCAAGTGTTACTGCTACCAATCCTAAGGAAGAGGGAGAATGGGAAGAGGTTAAAAGTTATAAATAAGTAAAAATATAGAGATTGGATTACTAGGAAAATGATCAATCAAGCTCATGATATTTTATGAACACAGTTGGAACAAACAATTTTGTCTTCTTCGACTCCTCCCAAAACAAAACCATCTTCATCAAAAGGCCATTTCTCAAAGATGAAATGTGAATATAAGGACAAAGAGCCATTAGAAGAAGACTAGATCCAATCAAGGCCAATGTTTTCTTTGACCTTTGTAGATTTTATGCCATCTGTTTCAAAAGCATGAGAACCACCATGTCAAATGGTACAACAATAATTAACCAAAAAAATATGAATCTTCTTCAGATGAATAATTGACCATTGGTTCTGTTGATGACAAACATTTAACATATCCTTATGCAAATAGGGATTCTGATTATAGTGATCCATAATTCATTGTAACTAATTGGGGAATAAGAGTATGGGGCCAATGATAAAGATATAGTGTAAGATGTGGGAATTCCAAAAACCACCATTTTATCTCAACCAATACTCAATCCATATGTGTGGCAAGAAATCCTGGAAGATCCCTTCAGTGGGCTCAATAGGAGAAAGGAGTTTATTCCATGAATGATATGATCAGTTCTGACACAATTATATTGGAAGACTAATTAAAAGCCACACCGTCCTCTTCTCAGCAAATGAACAGACTTAGTCAGTCTAATTTACCAAAGCCTGCAGTATTTCTTTCTTTTTCTCCGACAGAGAGTATGTCTACATTAGAAGAATCAAAATCCAATGAACCTGCAAAACAACAACTCCATGTTTGGAAGTAGAAACCTTTGTACAAAAATTATGATGCCTGGAAATGATTGGCCCATGTACCAACCATGTTATCCATCTTGGATGCTATGAATCTTTCAAAAGAACTTTGAATAGCACTCATTGGGGCATTGGTATGTCCTTAAGAATTTTAAATCGAAGATGCTGCAGCTAAGGTTCATCGTATAGATAATTATCATGCCGAATGTCATGAATTCATATCATTTATGGATAAAGATGAATATGACATTGTACTTGGTAATATAAGGTCTTTAAATTTGACTGGAAATGACAATGACATAGTCATATGACGAGTCATCATTGATAATTGCCCCAGAGTCAACCTCATTCATGTCCGTACCCTTCAGCGATTGGGCCTGACTGAATCTGACTTATCTCCTTCAACATAAATGTTGCAAGGATATGAAAAGAATGAACATGAACCTTTGGATGAGAATACACTCATATCTCAGTTTGGAGAACATGTGTCTAATTTAGATTTTAGGGTTGTTCATCATGACACAACCATCAATATTCTTTTTGGAAGGCCTTGGTTGCATCAACATGCATCCATAATTTCTCCAAACACCCAATGACTGAAATACTATTTTAATGGTCAAATAGGAACATTGAATGGTGACAAGGCTCCATTCAAAACTTGTTAATCTAAATAAATTGAGGTAGAGTTTTATCACACAAAATGAAAAAATCTCGTGAAAAAAGAGATAACTAGAGTTAATGCTCAAAATGGACTTGAAAAGATCCCAGAAAATCCATTCATACATTTGAGTACATATTATGTGTTACCCATCAATAAAAGTGAAGGGGTAAACCAATCATAAAGACTAATCTAGTAACTTCTATAATGTCAATTATGACAACGAAGCCTGGAAACATAGAAGAAATTATTGATAAACCAAGGTGTGCTGGAAGCTTGAATTGAGACGTTTTCATATAATCTGGTGAACTACAACAAACCACTACTTCAACAACTATAGTAGAAGAGATAGTGGTAATTCTAATGAAAAACAAAGATGTTGATTTTCAATCCTTTAATCTCTCTTCATTAGTATAAGATGATCCTTCATCATCAATAGAGTCAGATATGGTGGCCATTTCTTCGAAATGATCAAATACTAATTTCTCCCATTAAACTAGATATTTTACCTCATCAACGAAAATGCAAGTGGAAACAGAAGAGGTAATTAAAAATGAAGAAGAAGAAGAAGATATCGAAGATGCTCCACCAGCATTTGAAGAATGTGTCTCTACCACTGTGGATAAACTCCGAGAAATTAATCTGTGTATAGAAGAAGATCCACGCCCCACTATAATTAGTGTGGCCATGACCTCTAAAGAAAAAAATGTGTATACATCCTTTCTAAAGCAACATCGAGATATATTTTCTTGGAATTATACAGAAATTCAAGGTTATAACCTTAATGTAGCCACCCATCATTTCAGTTTTCTAGATGAACACAGTGGATTTAATAAAGTAGCAACGAGGACACGCCCAACTCATACCTCTAAAATTGAAGCTAATTTTGATAAGCATATAATGGATATCTTTTTTAGTGAAGTTCAGTATCCCAAATTCCTAGTCAATATTGTCCCAGTGAAAAAGAAGAATGGGAAAATTAGAGTCTCCATTGATTTCAATGAACGTAACTGAGATTGTATTAAATATGATTTTACAGTCCTGATTACAGAACTACTAATTGAGGCAACAACTGGATATGAAGAACTTTCCTTCATGGATGGATATTCTTGGTATAATAAAATCCATATATCCATAGAGGATGAAAAATCTACATCCTTTATATCCCCTCATTGTGATTTTTTCTATCGGGAAATGTCCTTTGGTTTAAAGAATACAGGTGAAACATACCAATGTGCCAGGCACCATATCTTCATACCTTTATCAAGGAAAATTTTTGAATGTTATGTGGATGATTTGGTTGTTAAATCCAGACAAGGTTCAAATCACTTGGCTGATTGGGAAACCATATTCAAAAAAAATTGGAAACAAACATTGAAGGTGAACCCCTTGAAATGTGCTTTCGGGGTAACCTCAAGAATTTTTTTTGGCTTCGTTGTATGCCATCATGGTATGAATGTTGATCCCATGAAAACAAAATCAATCCTTGGTATGTAGCCTCCACGAAATTTGAATGAACTAAGAGGTCTCCATAGACACCTAGCCTATATTTGGTTCTTTATCGCCAATTTGGAAGGAAAGTGTTTACCCTTCACCAAAATAATGATGAAGGGAGTCACCTACCAATGGACTAAAGATAACCATGAAGCATTTAATACCCTCAAGAAATATCTCATGAATCCACCAGTATTAATGCCACCTATTGAAAGGATTTCACTTATTATATATGTGATTGCTTTCGAGAAATCACTAGGTGCCTTCCTCTCTCAAAAGAATGATGATGGGAATGAAAAAAACCATTACTGCCTCATCCAAACAATTATTGATTTAGAAACATGGTATTCATGTATTGAAATGTGCTTCCTAGAATTAATCGTTGTAGTTTAGAAGTTGAGGCACTTCCTACAACATCATGAGGTCCAATTGGCGTCTTGTAATAATCCACACAAATTTATCCTTAGTTGTCTTATGCTTACAAGACATCTGGCAGAGAGGGATGTTATTTTGCAACAATTTTATATCCAGTTTGTACCTCAAATAGAAATAGAAGGTCATGCTCTAGCCGACTTCCTTTCTAAGCATCCATCTGTGGAAGATACATCTTTTAATACCGAGATTCCTGATGATAAGGTCTTCTTTATTCAAGATCATTCCAAAACATGGGAAATGTATTTTGAGGGTGCTTCTAGAAGTCCAACATGAAAGATAATGTAAAACCCTAAACTAAACAAGTTTGGATTAGTAATTGTCCTTATATCCAATGAAAAGGCAGTATTGCCTTATTCTTTCCTATTATCGGATGGTGGTACCAACAATGATGCAGAATATCAAGATCTCATTGCCAGTTTGGAATTGGCCTTTTAGGTGAAAATGGACCCTTTATAGGTAGAAAGTGATTCAAAATTGGTAATCAAAAAAATAATGGGGGATATTCTATCAGAATATAAGAATTAATTATTTTGTGTAATTATGATGAAGAGTTACTGCATAAATTACACTCAGAGCCTATAAAGAATTCTGTCCGACAATCACAAATTCTCAGGCAGATGCACCTCAAAACACAGCAACAACATTCGCATATCCAAATCATGATGACACAGTTATCCGCAGAACCCCACGTCGTGTGGTCCCACCATTTGTTTAAACTAGAATGGAGTAAATTAATGAAATTTTCATTATTTCTGAACTGTATGGTCATACCATGTGATGGAGAGCATTCATCATATAATATCATCAAAATGATGTACATCCACCAGATAGGGCTAAGAAAGAACATATTCGGTGACGAGTGGCCAATTTTACTCTTTATGATAGTACAAACATCCAAAATTATCTTTTCAAGCGTGGATTTGATGGAATTATCTTCATATTTGTCGATAGAGAAGAGATTGTAGCTGTTACGAAAGATGTACTTTCAAGGGCTTGTGGTGCCCACCAATCTGGGCATAGAATCTCTAATCAGATTAAAAGGATTGGATTATTTTGGATTTCAATGATACAGGATTATATAAATTTCACTAAAAAAATGTCATCCATGTTCAGTGAATTCCACTTCATTCATCAACCCCCAGAGTTTCCACATATAGATAAATACACTTGGCCATTAGCCACATGGTGGAATCAATATAGTTGGGACTTATACTCTAGACACGACTAGGTTGTTCAATTATATTCTCATTGGTACTTAATTATTCTCTAAATGGGATTAGGAAATACCTATCATGGAAGTCAAATCCAAAAGCATTGATAGTTTTGTCAAAACTAATATCATCACTAGATTTGGCATTTCTCAAACAATTTTGACGGACAATGGATACAATTTTTGTTCTCCTGAAATAAAAAAGTTTGATCTGGAATATAATTGAAATACCAACCATTCATCTCTCAATCATGAGTCATACAATGGACTGATATAGGCCTTTAATAATGCCATGTCAAATATACTCTAGAATATAGTGGATAAAGATAAGAAATCATGGCCAGATTTACTTTCGAATACTTTGGGGGCTTATCAGAAAACTACCCCTACTCCAACCCAATAAACCCCTTATTCATTGGTAGATGTAACAAATACATCATTTTCAATTGAAATACATTTGTATTCACTTAGATTTGAAATATATGATCAGTTGTCTACAGATGAAAGATCTCAGAAATGTTTCGATGGGTTAGAATGATTAGATGAGAAAAGATTTCATACATTGCATCATGTAGAAGTCTATCAGAACAGAATTTTGTGATATTTTAATGAGAATGTTTCCATCATTAATTCCATAATGTATAATTGTTATTGGTCCTTAGTAATCCAATGATACAATCTAATAAACCTCCCATACATGAGGAAAAGTTGGAAGGACCTTATTCCAGACATAAGGTATGTACAAATGGAGCCTATGCCTTAGTCTCAATAAATGGAGAGATTATCACAACTCCATTCAATGTAATATTTTTGAAAAATACTTTTTTTAGTTTGGTATTAATAATCCTCACTACAAGTCATTAAAATACATAGTACCATTGTCCTCACTGCAAGACTTTAAACTACACAGTACTGTAGTGCTCACTGGAAGACTTTAAACTGAAAAGTGCCATAGTACTCCCGGGAAGATTTTAATCATCACAATACTATAGTCCTCACTACAAGACATACCACTACATAGCCCCCACGTTATAGTTACAAAACATCAAACTGCATAACAACCATCATCATCCATGTTGTTGGACGTTAAAATGCGTAGAATCTTCATCCTTGTTACATGACATTAAACTGCATGAAATCATTTTTACATCTAACATTATCTCTATTTTACGTTATAAGCATCCATAATCTAACATAATTAACATCATCACAACTCTTTAGTAGTTCATGAGTCCATCTCTTATCTCTGTCTGAGTCAGATCTGCATAGAGACCATGTTTCAATAACTACATATGGCTTGATTCTCATTTTCAATGAGGTACGATGAGATGCCTAAATATATATTTTTTGGTCCTAGCCACAATCACAAAATCATCTTAATTTCTTTTCTCATAATATATATGAATCATATTTATACAGAGTGTTTCCCTAAGATACACGATTTGGTCCTCATACAATTTTATCCCTTAAGATTGATCGTTCTCTTTGAAAGTGTCAAAAATACTCAATTCTTCATATCAAACTCCACTAGAAAGAGGATATATTGTTTAAATAACTACATTCGGATTGATTCTCATATATTTTGAGATACATTGAGATTACTAGATATCCAATCTTGGTCCCATCCATGATAAAAAATCCCCTTTATTTCTTGAATAATAATAAAATCTATATAGATAATGTTTTAAGAACTATGTATGACTTGATTCTTTCCCCAACAAGACATATAGTGAAACTTGGGTTTTATCCTTAATCTAGTTAAAACATGTCTTTCATTTCATATCTGTTTAATATCATCCTTATAGCATGTGGTTAAATAGTATGGAAAACTAATATCGTTGTTCTTTATCTGTGTCACCTTTGTATTATAGAAAAGACCCTTACTACTACATGTTTGTGACAACGAGCATAGATTAACTGAGCAAAGAAAATGAGTAAAATTCTTATTTATATAATAAAGGTATTTCAATTAATTACGAGGGTGAAAATGTCCTCATTTCATGACTTAAAACTCCATAGTAAAATGTCCTCACTGAATGACTTAAAATTGCATATCACCATATTATTTCAAAGGAAACGAAAAAAGTATATGTTTTACATATGAGTTAGATCTATGTCAAGGACATCAAAATCATGGCCAATACTGGTTCAATTATTTCTCATATGCATTGAACATAAACCCTTTCTATATTTCATACTCTTAATCTTGAATATTTTTAAATCTTTATAATATTTCTTATGGTTTCGGGTGACAGAGTTTCTAATACCTGAGAACTCTTTTTTCTAACTATGCATCACGTGCCCTTAGGTGGCCTTACATAAGTTTCCTATATAATAGTGATGTCAATCAAAAGATGATACTATTTGACTATGAAACATATTCTCTAGTTAATTTTTCATAATACAACTCCCTTAAGGGGTTTTTCAAATAATTGTAACTTCGTTCTTATTTATAGTATGTTTTTACTCATTAATATTTGATGACAATATACAAAAGTATCTATTTAAAAACAGCCATTCAAGTATTCATGTCCCAATATCATTATCATAATCTGAATATCTTCAAGAAAATGGTTTACATGTTTCCCTCACTATGTGTTCGATGCACTATGAAATAACCATGAAATAACTTGGTCGGATGTTATATATTGTTTCAATTTCTAGTCCTAGTTGTATTGTATAAAACTGCAGACACTGTACCTCTTACATTTTGGTTAGAACTTTGTAGAATCCTTATTCCTCTGATTCTTTGGAAACTCTTGGTTTGAAATACCCCTTCCATATTCAGGTACTATTCTCCATAAATCATACCCTGTGCATTGGTAAATATGAATCCCCCTAAGAATTATTACACATTTATAAATAGAACGTTAAAATTATATGATCAGTTTTGTTGGACTATGATATATGTTCCCTTTGGTGGATAGGCATAAGTTTCCTATAAAATAGTTTTTTCAGTAAAAAGATTCCACTATTTGACCTTACAGCATATGCCCCAGTTGGCCCACCATACTACATCCCCCATAACAGGTTTGTCAAATAATGGTATCATAATTCCTGGAAAGGATTTCTCTAAAGCTTTTAGCCCTTTTCCCATATAATTCCACGATTCCAGAAATTCCCAAATCATAGTTTACAATTTTCTCTTCTATACCTGAATATGATAGTATTCTTTCAAAAAATTATAAATAAATTGAGAGCGTTTTGAACCTTTGGTCAAAGGTAAGGACATTAAATTATTGCTAGAAAATTTCATCATAGCGTGACGTAAAACTACACACCGCGATGTCCTCATTACATGACATAAAATAATATAGTACAATGTCATCACTTCATGACTTAAACTGTAAGAGTATGATATCAAAAATTCCATTTTCTGCTAAATTTAAAACATTTCTGATACACAAAATTCTTATAGAAATGATTTTCATATTCCTGACTTATGTCAGTCTAAAATAACAATTTGATACTTTAAATTCATTTCCATGTAAAAAACACCCATTGTGGTCTGGAGTCGCCCAAATATTATTTTCCAATATCTATCAACAGTAAAATGTTAAAACATCAAAGAGTTAATTTGTTTGACTATGCATCATGTGCCCTTAGGTGGCCATGAATATGTGGCCTACATAATAGTCTTGTTAGAAAAAAGATACCATTATTTTGATGTGTATCATATGCCCCATTTGTCCCTACATTACATAGCCCCCATAACGGTTTTTTCTAATAATGGTAATTTATTTCTTGGAAAAGACACCCCTTATGTTTACACGAGTTTTAAAATTTGGTAACCATAAAAATCAGGCCTCAAGATTCCCATTGGAAATATTTAATGAATATTAAATATATTCTTATCCACAAAGTTTTTTTTGGGTTCTAATTAAAAAATTTATGGTGAAATCTATTCGACATTAAATAATAGCCCTTTATTGTCCAATATTTATGTATCTAAACTACCAAAAACAAAATTCTTGGTACTCATTGTATTAAGAACCCACAAAGGGATGTCTGAAAAAATTGTAAGTCTTGGCACACTAAAAGTAGAATTTTTTATGGTTTTGGTAATTTTGAACAATGAAAATTAAAAGACGCAATGTATGTTGTGTTGTTTATATGAACCTTGCAACATTAAAACTATAATCTCTAAGACCAATGTCTTAGGGAAAAATTTCAGCATCCTTTCTAAGTTGATCTAACTACAAATCTAACCAAATGACGTGTTAATGATTCAATGTGTCCTTATTTTACATTAGAAAAAGAATCTTTTCATTCCAAAAAATTTAAATTAGAAGTGGGATTCTGTTGGCACCATTAAATGTTTTCCTTTCACTTTTCCATAGAGTGAAGATATGATTCTCACAAAGACATCACCAATCATGTATGTGTAAAGATTTTTTCACCATGATGGTGGAATATTCAAGAAGGATTTTTACATTCCAAAGTACAACTCCATAACAATGAATAAGTGGAATTTTTTCCCTATATATGAGTATGAAGTGGATTTCAATGATCGATAATGAAAAGGAGTAAATTTATCTGATTTCAATTTCCGAGACTCATCAGAGAAGGCTAAGTGTATTCACCATTTCAAGAAATGTATAACTCTTTGAGTGGTTTGATTTGATAGGTCATGGAGCCCAAACAGACTTATAGATCAAAAGTTATGGCACTCGGAAGACAAATAAATTTTAAAAAGAGACCTATGCGATGGGAATACATGGTGGACCTACACGAAAGACCTACCCTAAAGACCTACGTGGTGGAATATTTTTGTCCACCTACACAGAGCACCTACGCAATGGATCTATGTGATATACCTTCATGAGAAACATTTCTTCGACCAAGCCTTATCTTTTCCTATAAATAGATCCCTTGGGCTCCCCATTTCCAAACTAAAAAAATTTAAGAGACTCTATGATTCTCCCATTGCGTAGATCATTGACATAGATCCCTAAAATTTTCTCATGCACCTCTTCAAATCACAAGTGAAGAGACAATTAAATGGGATAAGCATGTTTTTTAAGGTATTTTTACAAATTTTAAATATGATTGGTCCTCATATGTAAAACATATTCTTACGTCCCCATTCATACCTATGATCCATACCCTCGTGGTATACCTACGTGGCATATCAATGTGGGGGTACCTATGCAGAATTCTAACACGAGGGACCTATGAAACCAACCAAAGTACCATTTTAATGCTATTCATGGATGGGTATCTCCATCCATGGTTCCCTTATCTGAATAGGGATAAGTTGAAGAATCCACCAAAACCTCCTGACTTGTCAAACCCTTGGGTAATACACATTAGCTTGTCTCTTATTTGGGTTTGTATTTCCAATGTAAGAGGTTTCCCAAAAAAATTTCATAGTGTAGTCAGGATTCATAATGTGTCATTATGTTTTTATATCCAAAGTCATATGGACCATTCTGCTAGAAAAGAGTTGGGATGTTCTTGGTTTTGAGAATGAGGGTTTGGGTTATGTCCTCCCCTTCTCATCTCTAAGACTTGGTACCTTAGGTCTCTGGTAGGGAAGGTACAATTTACACTTACTTTTCTGCGCAAGCAAATAAGAAGTCTCCCTCTCCTACTGGGATCAATTTTAGGGAATTAATTCTAGTATAATCCACTCATCTTCCTCCCTGCCTCCCTACATTGGACCCTTTTCCAATGTAAATAGAATAGTTGGAAGGGATGTTGCCTCACCTTCTTCCATGGTCAATGCACCCTCTTCCATCAACGGGGGAGGAAAAGTGTGATGTGTCATTGTTGAAACTTTCACATCCTCTTGTTTCTCAAAATATCATGACTCACATGGGCATAGAGATATGTGATGGTTACAACATGTTCACAAAAAAATAATTGTAAGGAACTATGAGAACTCTGATTCCCACCACAACAAGGATACGTAAGAAGTCGTCTCAAGGCCCAAGCTCAATGGATATCCTTCTCACGAATCCAAACCTAATTACCATAATTTTGGAATCCTCTTTAGGAATAACCCCCAAATTAACCTCCAAATAATCATGGAATCCTTTTCATGAAGTAAGCCAAAACTCATCTCTCAAAGGACCATTCTCTCCTATGAGAATTATCGATCTTCGTGGAATTTGATTCCCATTCAAAATGGATATGTAGGAATTCCCCATGAGGTTCAAACCCAACACTTCAAATCAATCCTGTTCTCCTTGGGCATATTCCCAACAGGGTTTAATCATACGTGGAAACACATATCCCTTCTAAGTTCCTTGGGATGCTTCATCATAAGTCCCACATTATGTTTTGATTATGCATCTTATTCTATGAGGTCCTTATCACATTACCTTTAAAGGAATGATGTGTACTATTTAGTGGAACAAAACTATAAGTGTTCTAATTCATTTCAAATGGATATGTAGGTAACACATTTTATGGGCACGATCCCAAAATCAAACCAAACCTTCGTCTTTCTGGATGAAAATAAAACTTTAGAGTACCCCACTGCATGGCATAAAAACAATTATCATCACAATGATGATTAAAAGAATCTATAAGCTGCATATTAGAGGATACATTTATTGGAAAACCTCGAATACATATGGATATTTCCATTAATGAAGAACCTTTAATGCATACTGATGATTCTAATTTTTACACTATTTGATAAGTGATTGTAAATTCAAAGGGATACTTCTGATATACATTATGAATTAATAAGGATTCATGAAAATATATAAAATTTACATTGAGTGTCCTGGAGTAGACAATTAATCCCCCCAAAATCTTGTGATAAGTCCAACCTCCCATCCTCTCGACCAATGCACATTCAGAGGTATCATATTGTTCAGACATATCAAACACATTCCTTTGGAAATCATATCCTCTTTGGATAAAGAATTGTCTGAAGTTCGTGGATCATAAAATAAATCAAATGGGAATAGAATGAAAATAGTGATTCTTAAAAATAGAACAGACATTTCAAGGAACTACGAAATAGTCATCCTTTGTGGAACCTACCTGAAGGGTTGGTACAAATCACTTCTTCCACACTCCATGCCCGCCTATCTCTTCCGCGTATTTCCTAGTGCTGGCTCCCTCAAACTTCAACCCAGCTGCTCATCATCTGCAAAAGACACAACAAGTTATGGGTGTAGCCATTACTAGGGTGAGTGTAATGATACTCAGTTGGGACCCCCTGAGACCCCCGATGGTCTCTCAGAATTCCACAAGGAAAACCACAAAAATTATGTCAATCAAAAATCCCAAAGCAATAGGCACAACTCAATTAGAGTCTCATATTAATCTAGGTATAAAACTATGAGAAAAAATATTATAATATTGATCCACATAGGATCAGTATGTATGTTTGTAGCATGCCATGGATTTTCTAGACCTACGAACAAGTGACTTTCCCAGTCACAATTTCGATCACCAAGGAAACTAGAGATCTCCCCCTCTAACGACTACAGTGGGCCTAATGCATGAAATATAGTCACTTCCCACTATCCTTGGTCTAATATTGTACTACTCCAATCATGTACCATGGGTTTGTCGTGTCACATAGAGGTGCTCCCCACTGTATGTCTGTCGCGTCACATAGAGGCACTCCCCCTCATGGCCTACTGTGGTACTCCTCCGGTCAAGTATTATGTGTCTACCACGTCATATAGATGTGCTCCCCACGCTGGGTATGTCGCGTCACACAGAGGCTATCCCTTCTGGTCCATCGACTAACTCTGAGTTGAATGGTCAGCAGTCATCAAGTCTCAGCCAATCACAGGGTTCCGTACTTAGCACGCCAAGAAGAACCACTTCCCAATACATTATTCTTTTCTAATCCATCTTGAAGTCTCACAAAGAAGTATCCAGAAGATCCATCATGTCATAAGTGTTCTAAAAAAACAGACAATACGTCAATCAGACGCTCGGTCTGTGCGTTATTGGCATTTGAGTGCTGAGGGCCCTGTTGGATTTTGATTTGATCCAACCTGGACGTACGCAAAGATTCTCCAGAACTATCATGTGTTAAGTCAAAATTACTATCTCAATCTATGGATCTCGATGCCATAGACGGTTCATCAATCAGACATCAGGTTTAGAATTTGGGGCCTAATTTGTGTAACTGGTTTGTATTATGGTCGGGTCCGGTCCGCCTCGGTCAGACTGACCTGACCCCATTCATCATAGGAATGACCATATCAACCCGCAACAACTTAGGTCCAACTTGACCTGGTTTAACCCAACCTGGTGGGCCCTGCCTGACCCGGCTGGGCCGCAGGTCGGCTTTCTAGGTGGTGGGTTGGATTGCTTGGTCGACCCGGTGGTTCCACCAATCTGGTGGTACGGGCATCTAGGGATACCTAGACACAGCCCATACTCATAGGGAGGACATGAAATGGAGCCACATCAATGGGTAAACATGTGGGGGTTGAAAAAACACAGTTCCATTTGGCCGTGCGGGTCTTCTTTGTTGGGGCTGCCGGGTTCGCCGCCTGTGCATGCCCCATTTGCTAGCTACCGGCCAATCTGGAGGCCACCTACTCCCACCATAGCCAACACATGCTATGGCCCTACTATCACATGGGTGCACCACTAGGGGCCTTCCCCACCCCTACCAGTTCTCTCGAGGCCATCTGACATTCTATTCTACCTCTCCAATGGTTCACAACTGCACACCACACAATCACCTTTGGTTGTTCGGTATGTCAGCCTCATTCCTATGGTCCCCATGGATGACGATCTGTGACCTCGTTTTTTCATCAGTAGTGTGTGTCGCACCTCCTTTGCAGTTGGCTATTGTCGGTGCTATCTTCAATGGCTACGCATGGATAGCAAGATAGTGTAGGGTTCATTCCGGGATCATTAGGCCCACGCCCTGCACCATGGCTCGAACAAATAAGGAGTGTTAATGGTTTAATAATCAATTTAATTTCAAAAAATTAGAACCCTTCAATGATTCCCTGCAACAAACTTTCACCAAATCTATGGAATCACAGATTAACCTGTTAGCTGGTTGGTCCGCAATCTTCGTATTGTTCAAAAATGGGGAAGAGGAAAACATTTAAAAAGCATAAATGTATGAACCCCCTACCTTGAAAACTCATTGGAGAGAATCCACGAATAAAGGTGGATTGGGTTCTATGTTCCCACTTCCTATTCCCAACGACGTCACTCGTACGTCGTCCTTCGGTTCATTGTTCAGTGTCATATGTCACCTCCCGCTGGGTTCAACTCCATCCACTAAGGGTTCAGTGTTGCAGTTCTCTATCAACACTTCATTTCCTGGTGAAGCTATTCTAATACCTCTCCCCAAGCTACATATATATATAAGAGGTGGAGGGTAAGTAAAAAACGTTAAATTATTTGCAGGCTCATCAATTAGGAATCTTCATAATTCTCAAATGACGTCGTCACTTAGGTTTGGCATGTCAATCCATTTATTGGCATGACACATCACTGGCCCCACCCCTATTATTATCCTTTATAGGATATGAAATAAAATAATAAAATTTGTTTATTTCATTTGTTTTTAAAAGTTTCAAAACATTCCATTTTCTATGGACCTACTACAGTCAATGAAATGCCTCCCTTAAGAAAATTCGTGCATTGCAGATTCATTGGTGCCCTTAGATTTTTAATCCGAGCAACTGTTCAAAATTTTGAAAACTCCATTCCTAGGATTACTGAATATACCAATAAAAATATCAGTAAATCATTCTTGGCACTCCAGAAATTAAATTCATGCACCATAAATTTTTGCAGACTCATAATAATGCAACACAATTAAAAAAATTACATGGAAAATCTGGGTCTTTATATTTTTAGCACCTTAGGTATTTTTATCCCTGAAAGACACAATATAGACTAAGAAAAGAAATAGGGGTACTGATCATGAATCAGAGCCTACCACTCCCATATGCTCTCCTAGAGTATGTTGTGCTGCCATCAAATGCACACCATATGTATCGACCATGAATAAAGGACTCGCTTTTGTCGACCCTCAATCTCTTCTGGAACCTCTGTAAATGTCTCCCTATCGTCTTAGTCCATCTCTCCATGGTCGATGATGTGAGATGGGTTGTGAACATATATCCTAAGCAGGGATACGTGGAAGACATCATTAACCTTCTCTAACAGTGGTCGAAGTGCCATGTGGTATGCCACCCCGCATATCCTCTCACATATCAAATATTGCCTGATAAACCGTATTGATAACTTGTCTCCTCATCCAAACGTCTATAGTCCCCATCAGGGTGTGACTCATAAGAAAATGTGTATCCCTACTAGAACTCTAGTGTTCTCTATCTCATGACAGAATATTACACCTGTCTGCTTTGTGCAGTCTTCATCCGCTCCTGGATGGTCTGCGCCTTCTCAGTTGTAGCCGGAACTGACTCTATACCCATGAGCTCGGACACCCCTAAGTCTGTCCAGCATAGAGGTGATATGGATGGTCGACCGTACAAGGCCTCGAATGGTTCCATCCTAGAGGTGGAGTGATAACTATTGTTGTATGTGAACTCCACCAAGGGAAAGTGATCCTCCCAACTACGACGAAAATCACGGACACATGTATGAAGCATGACCTCTGGCATCTGGAAGGTTTTCTCCCATTGACCATCCATCTGAGTATGAAAGGCGATGATCAAATGAAACCTATTCTTGAATGCCTCCTAGAATCCCTTCCAAAACTAGGATGTGAAAGATGCATCATGGTCAGAGATGATCATCGATGGAACCCCCTGAAGTCGTTCAATTTCCTGTGGGTAGAGGCATCACAAGAACTCTACTGATCCGTTAACTCAGAGAGGTAGGAAGTGGGATGAAAAGGTGATTAAGTAAATGAGCACTGAAATGGAATCATGTCCCATGGATGTATGTGGAAGCCCTGTCACAATGCCCGTAGATATATCATCTCATTCCTCTCCAGCACATATAGTGGCTGAGTAAATCCAGCTAGAACCTAATGCTTTAACTTCACTTGCTGATAGGTCAGGCATCATTAAACAAACTCTGCCACTGCCTTCTTTATTCCTGGACATTATTTCTGACACTAGAGGTCCTGGAACTTATTTTTCACATTCAGATGTACCACAGAGGGGACATATGGAAATCTCTCAGCACCATCTCCTATATCTCCACTAGTTCCATGGTACATCCTCTAAAGAGGATGACGTGATCCCCTCCTTCACAAAATCAACCATGTGCCTGTCCTGAGGATATCTGAGCACGTCGAGTCTCATATTAAATGTCCCCAAAATGCACCTCCCAGACACGCTAAATGAGTACATGAGTGACTATCATATATTGTAGGTTTGATGCTTCATATCATTCTATGAAAGATATCTGCAACGCATGAAGCTTCTTGGTCACCTCACTCAGAAAATGCAGACCAGACCTCTAGCTGAGTGCATCTGCTTCCACATTCCCCTACCCAACTGTATAGACTATCTCATAGTCATAGTCCTGGAGGAACTCTAGACATTTCCACTGTCTGTTGTGCTGGTCCTTTTGAGAGAATATATAAATAAGAATCTTGTGCCCATAGTAGATAGTAAAAAATTAACCCATCAAGTAATGTCACCACATCATTATGGAAATGACCACTGCTTATAAAACTAGGTCATGGGTAGCGTAGTTCATCTCATGAGGTCACAGCTATCGTGATCCATAGGCGATCACTGCTTTCTCCTTCAATAGGACACAACCATGTTCGGTCCCCAATGTGCCACAGTAGACTATGTAACCAACTCTCTCTTTTGGTAGCCTCAATATGAGGGTAGTCATCAGTCATTTCCTTAGATTTTGGAAAGTATGCTTGAATATCTTCATCCATAGGAAGGGATACCCCTTATTCTTCAAGGCTGACAGGGGTTGAAAAACTCTAGAAAATTCAATCATGAATCTTCAGTAGTATCCAGCCAACCCCATGAAACACCGTACCTCGGTCACACTCCTTGTTGGCTACCATGCAAGTAAAATCTCTATCATTTCTAGATCCACTACAACCCCAGCCTCCGATATAATGTTTCCTATAAAGTGGACCTCTTGTATCTAGAACTGGGACTTCGAGAGCTTACAATAATGATGGTTCTCTCGGAGTGTATCCAAAACAATATACAGATAATAGGCATGCACCTCCTCTGTCACCGAGTACACCAAGATTTCATCGATGAAAACCAACACGAAGTGATAGAGGTTTGGATGGAGGATCTTGTTCATGACTTCCATGAACATGGTAGGGGAATTGGTCACCCCAAAGGGCATACAAAAGAACTCATAATGGACATACCAACATCTGAAGTCCATCTTATGCACATCTGTATCTGATATACTAAGTTCCTGGTCGCCTGATCTGAGGTATATCTTTGAAAACCAACAAGATCCCATCAGCTGATTGAAAAGATCATCAATCTTTAAAAGAGGATACTTTTTCTTAATTGTCACCTGGTTCAGGTACCAGTAGTCAACACAAAGTCTCAAACTCTAATCATCCTTCTGGGTGAACAGAATCGGCTCTTCCTCAGGGAGAAACACTGAATCTTATGAACCCATTTTCCTGTAAGTCCTCCAACTGTACCCATAACTCACGAAGCTCCATGGAATCTATCCAATATGCTTGAGTTTATATACATGTTTTCCCATTGTACAAGTTGATGTAAAATTCTACCTCTGTCCATATAGGTAGTCGCATTAATTACTCAAGAAATACATCGATATACTATTCCACCACTATATGATAGCTCAGACTCTCAACATCGGCTACTCTGAGGTTAAGTCTATCCAAATGATGAGTAGTTGGATGAACCCTTCTCTAGGTAAGTGCACCCTATGCTGAAAAAGTTTCCTTCAGGCTGGCGGAAGAATACATGGTCCCAAATGTGAAGCAACATCACACTTTTCACCTAATATGGTCAATCTAAGAATGAACTATAGATAACAAGTACATACACAGGATAAAGTCATATGGCCTTCATGCCAATACTAGAAGATCCCAACTGAAGCTATATTCTCCTTGAGAAAGAACACACTATTAACACCATTGTGTAATATTCAAATTTTCTCCTGTAGGAGCCTATAGCCGTAACGGTTGATCCAATGGCTCCACTGGAATATCTGAGCTCTGAATGAGGGCTATGGAAATAAATGATTGACTGGAACCTATGTCTATAAGTATTGCAGCTAAGGTATAGTATACGTAGATCTTACCTATAATCATTTCCAGAGTGCCATAGTCAAAGGCCTCATCTGCCTGAAGCTGAGATTGTCCATGTCTTCCTGCTCCTTGTGGTCGGGGTGGACCAACTTCTGGGGGATGACAGTAGAACCTTGAAATGCCACCCACCGCCTGCTACATGGCTAGATCTTTTTAACACGTCCTCTGGTTACCGACAGAACTCCTCTCTTGAAACCCTACCTCTGCCTCGGCAGTCCCTCGACCGTATGCTGGTCATCCATACTGGGGGTCGGGCAATAAAGACCCATGTGACCATGCCCGCTTCACTTGTAGCACTCTTTATCCCTGGCATGACCTCCACTACATCGTGAGATCTGCACCTCCGACCCGAAATCCTGGGGATATCATCTAGAATGTCTTTTTCTCTTAGCGATTTGTGTCATCTGCCAACTACCAGTCCTATATGACTCTGCCACGTGTCACCCGATAGTGGGTCTCACTGTCGTTACCTAATCATCTTGGATTATCTCCTCCAAAAGTTCCTGCTCTAGCACCCTAGCATGAGTTGGTATACTTAGTGATACCATAGATGCTCTGATCTATTTTTAGAGACTCTTCTAAAAGTTTCGGGCCTTGAAGAAAGGTTCATGTACCGTATCAGTGGAGTTGCAGGAGAGATCATTGAACCTCTCCGAGTACTGGGCCCCTTTCATGTTTCCCTATTGTATTTGAATCATCTCTTGTATACACACAAAGCTTAAGGACACTGGGATGAACATTGCCAAGAAAAGGCCCTCGATGTCTGCACAGATGAGGATCAACATGTCTTTTATATGGAGAATCATGATTCAGTATATCCCTACTACTGCCTTGAAGAGACTGGCTGCTAGGATCACCCTAAGGTTGGACCGTGTCCCTAAACGGTTGGAAATCTAGCAACGACCTCTAACCAGTCCTCACCTGCCTACGGGTCTATCTCATATCAGATTTTCATAGGCATCTACCACTAGAACTCGTGCAATGCGCTCAGTTGGCGTGCACCATATACTGGTGCGGCAGGTGACAACGGTTTTCCAATTGGGTGTGGTACTGTCAGTACACCACCTAAAGGTGCTAACACCGTAAGAGGTCCTTGACCTGAGGCCTCATTGCTTGGTGGAACATTATCACATTATCTCTCAGGAATCTTGGATGGATGTCTATGTGGAAACATCCCAAAAGTAGACTGGTGTGCCATTATCAATAAATAATATCTGGTGAGCTGACTCAATAGATAAAAAAGAAAAATTTTCAAAACACATGAAATTAGTTTTTTCATGTGCTAAGTAGGAAATCAGAATTTCGGGTCCATGTTTATTGATACGTCGGCCGCCGCTACAACACTGGATTCCCAAAAATGAAAACCTCACTTATTACACATAACACTATTTCCACACATAAAAGTCTAGAGTTTATTTCTTCAGTACAATCGAACTCCTCTGATACCACTTTTTCCTGACCCATCCCCCATGACCCATCCGTGACTAGCTCATGTCCACCTTCCATAGGTCTGGGGCCGAAGAGTAGCACCGAATGGAATATTCCATAAAGAAAGAATGAATTACCTTTAAACCTATAAAAACCCACGGTCTGAGAACACAAAAAGAAGAAACTGCTAAGAAAACTGATGTAGAAAAAGGAGTACTGGAAGTAAAAGGGGCCAGAATAGAATCCCAACTGAATGTACGTGTACAAAATAAATTTACAAACACAACTAAAAGAGAAAATAAAATTGAAAAATCGAAAATAGCTACGGTGTCATCCTATAGGGATCCTACCTAAATGGTAGGTATAGATCGTATCCTCATCACTGCATGTCCACCTATCTCCTCCGCGTACCGCCTAATCCGGGCACCCTCAAAACTATGCCCAGTTGCTTGTCATCTGCACAAGGCACAACAATGTGCGAGCATAGGCTATGTAGGGGAGATTATAATGATTCCCAATAGTGACCTCAATACCTCCAAAGGTCTCTCGGAATTCAAAAAGGAAAACCACAATGCATGATCTCAATCACAAAGCCAAAAGAAATAGACACAACTCAATTATATTATCATCTCAAAACAGGTATACAACTATGAGAAACATGATTATGATGCTAACTAACACAGGATAACAATGAATGCTGATAGCCTGCCATAGATTCTCTAGGCCTCGAAAAAAGTAACACTAGTACTCCGCCCTTGCATTTTCACAACACTATATATTATTTCTTATCATTAATAATATAATTCCACTTATCAAACATACTAATTCCTATTAATATTGAAAAAATTTGCAAAAAATGAAAAACACATAGTAGAGGAATAAAAGTTGCAGATATTGAGGAAGAAAAGTTACATAATGAGCAGCCTTCAATAAGGAATAAATGTTCTAGAAAGTCTTACTTCCCGGAAAAAAAAATTAAGAATTTGAAGAATATAATTTATGAAATGTGAAATATCAACATTAATAAGAAGTTCTAGAACCCAAAACTAGATTTTTTATCATGTTTAAAAAAAAATATAAACAACCTAGGAACGTTTGTGGCCTTCTCTTACTCCACCAGAACCTTCAATTTCTACATCAAATCATTCTTTAATGAATCAAAATTAATTTACATAGTTAAGTATAACTTTTAGAGTACAACCTATCTCTGTCATCACTGACATGGTGATCATGCTATAGACTTCTGATCAAAGATCCAAGTAGGTACCATGAAGGGGACATGATTTCATTCAATCTTGGTAGTATTTCAGAAGAATTGGCATTGAGAAATCTGTTTGCATGGTCCGCATCAGAATCATATAAACCACTATTTTTTTATCTTCTTATTTTGTGTATTGAGTTTCATAATAAATTTTCAATAAGTGACACTAATTCCATTAGAAGGTTAAAAAATATGTACATACTCACTATTTTTATGAGGTGGCACTAAGGAATTTGAGGAAATTTATTATGAATTAACCGAGTTCCAATATCATGGTGGATTTTGTTGATAAAACCATAGTCATGATCAAATATCTTCATTCCCCCTGAAGATACCTCAATTCATGTCAAAAATAATGAACTTATGAAATAATTTGTGGGTGAATAAATAAGAGTAATGATATTAGTGGTAATGTAATGACCCGAATTTTTGAATAAATTTAGTTTCCCAACATTGTGTGTTATTTTATTTTATACTCGACAAAAATATTTCATTTAATAAAATGAATATAATTAAAATAAGACCGTTGGAAACTAATTATTGCAGTTATTTTTATAAATTCAACTGATTTTGATTAACCAATATAGAAAGAAGATTTGATGGCCCCATCCAGTAGTCTCGGGCCGATCGAAGCCTATCTAATAGAACTCATGATGAAGGTAGCACCTATGAGATTTTCTCTAGACCAAACCCATGTCGAACTTCATCGTGTGAAGCTGGAACGGAATCACCTTCGCGAGAAGTTCAAGCTGATAGAAATCACTACTCAGGCAATGTTGTCCGTGTCGACCAAAGATTCTATCACCTATCACACCTTACTCTTAGGTCTTATACAGGTGTTATAAGGATCTATGTAACAAGATCGTAACCGCCTTGTGTAATCTTTTGATTTAAATAAAAATTGTGATTTCTTCATATCATAAGTTTGGTGAATTTTTAAATGTCCAGATAAATATATTATGCATATTATTGTTTAATTTTAGAAAAATGACATTTTAAAAATATTTATGTAAACATTAAATAATTAATAATGTGTAATTATTTTCAAAAAATGGCCTTCTACAGTTATGTTCAGTAAGAAATTTAAAGTCTAATAAGATCAACTTAATTTTTGATGAATATTAATTTATGAATACTGAATTTACGCTTAGGATTTGAATTGTGACCAAATGGATTAGTAATCTCATTTAAAGAAATTATTAATATAATTTTGGCACCATGATTAAGTAATGTTATTCAGTAAAATAGGTAGATAACTATTTCAGAAATTATTGGTTAAGTATAAATTTTTTCAGGTGAATAGTGATTTTTATTTGAAAATTCAATTAAAAATATTTAATTTTTTTTCCATAGAATGGAACTAATTTTTGAAATCATATCATCGATATTATGTTAAGGTGAATTTTTGGGATTTTTATGAAAACATTGAATTTTTGGTTAATAGTGATTTTTCAGTTTAGAGCTTTGGGTGTTTAATGACATCATTAAGGATGTAATAATTATGTAACAGTTCTGGTAGACTTATGAATAGAAATATATTGTATGAGGTTTCCCAAGAAGCCAATACAATGCCCAAATACCATGGGAAATCCCATTGTTTATCCAATACCACCGATGATATGTCCCTTGGGAATTAATGCTTTGTCCCCTCACTTTTTCTATATATACAAGGCCTTTCCCAAATTCATTTCATATCCAAATCCCCCCAAATAATTTATGGTCTCACAGAGTCCTCCCAATGTTCCCTTAAGCCTCCCAAGGTCTCAACCTTCATGCATTTGAACCTACTCTTCAAGGTAAGGTGTCCTACCTCTCTTTTTCATTTCCTGTATTCTCTTATATGTATTTTATTTTAAGCTCCATGTTCTTATGTTGGGGAAGTTATTTCATATTCATCCTACTATCATTTTCATGTTCATATGATTAGATACCCCCTATTTCTCTCATCAATTCATTTTAAGAATGTTTAAGTTGCTCTGTTTGGATACCAAATTTATGTAAGGGATTCTTTCACTCTTCCCATTTTCAAAGTTCTACTTTCATGTCAAGTCATTCAAGTTCCTTTTTTTCCAATTGGGGTATGATATCTATATTCATCTTACTGTAATTTTATGTTCACATGATTAGAGACCCTATTTAATCTCATCAATTCAATTTTTTGTTGTTTAATGTGACGTCGTTAGGCTGTAGAATTTTTCAAAAGAGAAATCTTGTTTTTAACATCCTTTCAAATTTTTCATTTCATATGGTATGACATTAAAATTTCATTTCCATGTTCTAATATCCTTTATATTCTGTCCCTCTACTATTTTATGGATCATTATGACTGGGGGACCAATGTCCCCTACCTTTTCAATATTTTATAAAACCCTGAAACATAGACGTTATGCTGCCGAATTTTCATCTCAAAATTTATCTATCATTTTCTCAAATTCTTTAATTTTATTAAGTGAATAATACATCCTCATTCTTAAATAAGGGTATTCACATATATATCAAAATTTTCTATTTTACATATGGGATTAACATACATGAAACCCACTTTCCTTTTTCTTTGGGTTTTAAATGACATAAAGATCATGTCTTAAAAGTAGTTTTTAAAACGTTATGATTATGAAATGAAACCCATTTATTTTATTCTATAAGGGTTATTTATGAAATATTTTATGATGATATATGTGGGTGACATGGTAATAAAGACAAATTTTAGGGCACGCCCTTATAGTGATCTAATGAATTGTGTAATGATGTACTCTCTACGGATTTCAATTTTAACGATACCTTGGTGAATAAACACGCTAATTTTTTTAAATGAATCATCAGGGACGGACCATGGTGATATTTTCATTATTTTATAAGTTAAATGTTGTACCCACATATTAATTTTATGAAACATGTTATTTTATTATGATATGCCTCATAATCTCTTTCTCATTCCTTACTGTTATTTTTCATTACTTTATTGATATACCTCAAGTTCCCATTTAAAATGTTTCTCTTGTTTCCCATACTGGGCCTTCTGCTCACCCTCTCCTTTGATGTATGCTCCCAGATTATGAGATTCTCTAATGAACTTAGGAAGAACGACAAAGAATCCTTAAAAGTGGTTTTTAAGAATGTTTTATGTTTTTCTCATGTTTTATGTTCTTGATTTCCAAGACACTAGAATTTCAAGACCCACTATTATTAAAATGTAATGAAATGTTATGTAATAAAAAGTTGGGATGCTATAGTTGGTACCAAAGGATAGTTTAGTTATTTATGGAAATTTTGATATTAAAAAATTAGGAAGAACCCTATTGAAAAGTTTAAATAAAGAAAATTTTTCTGGTATTTTTGTGAGTATTCAGTAAGTGGTTTATCAAGAAAATACATCCCTATCTGGATACGATCAAATAGAGATGGATCTGGCACAGATGTACATAGGGGTAAAACCCAAAAACACTACATTGAGCTACACTCAAATGGGAACTGGCACACGACAATGGGCTTTACTAGACTCTTGGTTACGACACTCCTGGGGGATATGTTTGGTTAATCACAAGACTTTTATGAATCATTATGAAGGAATAATAGAAACATTTATTGTCTATGCATGATTTTTTAAGACATAAAATCATTTTAGATAAATGATTTGTCAGTGGAATAAGTTTATCAAGAAGTATTTATTCTTTTATAAAATTTCCCAATCATCTAGGAATACGTTGACGTATTTCTTGAGGAGTTACCTGGACCTCCCCCAGAAAGAGTGGTAGAGTTCTCCATTGAACTCATACATAGATCTCATCCAATGTCAGTGACCCCCTACAGGATGGAAAATGTGGAGCTAGAGGAATTAAAGAAACAACTCAGAGATCTTTTGGAGAATGGGATTATCTGACCAAGTGTGTCTCCTTGTGGAGGACCGGTTCTCTTTGTGAAGAATCAGGATGGATCGATGAAGCTATGAATTGATTATAAAGAACTGAATGGTATCATAGTGAAGAATAGGTACACTCTTCCAAGAATTTATGACTTATTTTACCAACTTCATAGGACCAATTCATCTCTAAGATTGATCTTCGTTCTTGTTATCATCAATTTAGGGCGAAGAATGATGATATTTCAAAAACTGGCTTTTGATCAAGATATGGGTGTAATGAGTATGTTGTTATTCCCCTCTGACTAATGAAGATGCTATTTTTATGGATTAAGAATAAGTTTATTTTGGAAAGATATATCAAATGGATATACTTTGTAAGGAAAATGATTTGGTGATTAAATGATAAAGGTTATTTTTTATTATGTTTTCTCTTTTGCAGTACTATATGCCTACGATACTACATGATTTAAATTGAGGAAGAATGATTGATTTTTTTAGGAATTTATGTAATTGTTGAATACATATGGTGATTTGGGTTATTTCTAGAAAATGATGAACCTATCATAGAGAATACGTGAATAGGTTAATTACACTTCAGTATGAGACTTTAATAGTAGTCGATGTTATTTGGAGATAATTGTTAATATTTTTTGGGTAAGACTTCGTGATTAAATCTTTCTGAATTTTGGGTTCTAATATTAGTTTGAATTATTCTCATGAATTTTAAGGATGGTTGTGTAATTAATGGTCTTTCTGGAACTTTGGGTACTATTTTTTGAATTTTGGAGATTAATAGTCATATTTCTTTTTATGAAGGATAATCCTTTTGTTGATTATATGATATCGTACTAAAATATTTACTTTTAGTTGATGACTAAAGGCAAGGAAAAAATATTGTTAATATTTTGTGGATTATGTGATTCTTTAGAAGATGATTCGTGGGCTTTTAATGAGGTTAAGTTCTTTTGAATTTGGAGAAATGATTAGTCTTGGTGGAAACATGTTAAGAGATAAAACACTACATTAAGGTAAGTATATTTCCTTATGTTTTTATTCTATGTAGTAAAGAAATTCCTCAAAATTATGAAAAGGAAGTTAAAAAAAACATTGATCGTTTATTTTTTCTACTAGGTAATCAAAGACCGTTTAACACATCTTAAGTTTGTGATCTTCTTGTGGTTAATTTTCTCCGAATCATGTTTTCTATCACTCTCTATCAGAAGTTGATCCATTTTTTCGTGTCCATATCCATGTTTTCCTCCAGGGAATCCTATTATAGATTAAATCGGGTGACCTTTGTACTTCCCTTTGTTTCTTTTAAAGTAATAGTTTTACATACTCTTTTCTGATGTGAGACTTTCAACGAAATTTCCATGACCAATTTTAAAATTGTGAGGACGTAATTTCTTAAGGGGGTAGATTTTATCCACTCAAAATTTTGAATAAATTTTTATTTCCTAAATTAGTATGTTATTTTATCTTATATTCAAAAAAGATATTTCATTTAATAAAATGATTATAATTCAAATAAGACCATTGGAAACTAAATATTGCTTTTATTTTCAATAAATACAAGTGATCTTGATAAATTAATATAGAAAGTAGATTCAATGGCCCTATCCAGTAGTCACAGGCCTATCTAAGCCCATATAATAGAACTCGGGAAGGAGGTAGCACCTTTAGGCTTTGCTCTGGACCAAACCCAAGCTGAACATCATTGTGTGAAGCTGGAACAAAATCGCCTTCACGAGAAATTAAAGCTAATAGAAATCACTACTCAAGCAATGTTGGCTGAGCCACCCCAAGATTCTATCACCCTAGCACACCTTACTCTTCGGTCATATTCTAGTGTTATAAGGGGCTATGTACCGAAATCGTAACTTACATGTGTAATCCTTTGATTTAAATAAAATTTTTGATTTCTTCTTATCTTAAAGTTTTTGAATTTTCAAATGTCTGGATAAATATAGTATGCATATTATTGATTAATTTTATAAAAAGGACATTTTAGAAATATTTATGTAAATATTAAATAATTAATAATGTGTAATGATTTTCAAAAAAATGGTTTTCTATAGTTATGTTCAGTAGGAAATATAATGTCTAATAAGATCAACTTAATTTTTGATGAATAGTAATATATGAATAATGATTTTACGCTTCGTATTAGTAATGTGACCTAATGGATTGGAAATATAATTTAACAAAAGTATTAATATAATTTAGGCACCTTGATTAATTAATGCGATTCAATAAAATAGGTAAATAACTTTTTCAGTAATTATTGGTTAAGTATTAGTTTTTTCAGGTGAATAGTATTTTTTAATTAAAAATTAAATTAAACATATTTAGAAAGTTATTTTTATAAAATGGAGCTCATTTTTGAAATCATAACATCAATATTATGATAAGGTAATTTTTTTGGAATTTTCTGAAAAAGTTGAATTTTAGGTGAATAGTGAATTTTCAGTTTATAGGTTTAGGTGTTTAATGACATCACTAAGGGTGTAATAATTATATAATAATTCTGGTAGACTTATGAATAGTAAGATAAGGTATGAGGTGTCCCATGTGGCCAATACAATGGGAAAATACCAAGGGAAAGCCCATGGTTTTTCCAATACTACTGATGAGGTGTCCCTTGAAAATTAACGCTTTGTCCGCTCACTTCCCCCATAAATACGAAGACTTTCCCTCATTCATTTCAATTCCAAATCCTCCCCAACTATGATTATGTCCCTTTAACTCCCATGTTTTCCTCTCAATGTTCCACTAATCCCCCCAAGGTCTCGACCTTCAGGATTTTGATGTTACTCTTCAAGGTAAGGGATCCTACCTCTCTCTTTCTTTTCTTATATTCTCTTTCATGTCATTTATTTTGAGCTCCATGTTCTTTTTTTGGGGATATTTTATTATATTCATACTACATCCCTTTTCATTTTCATTTGTTGAGATACCCCCTCTTGCTCTCATCAATTCATTTTAAGAATGTTTAAGTGGCGTCGTTAGGGAGCCAAATTTTTGTAAGGGATTTGTTCACTCTTCCCATTTTCAAAGTTATACTTTCATGTCAAGTCTATAATGTTCCTTATTTTTTCGGTTGGGGTATGAAAATTATATTCATCATACTTTACTTTTATGTTCACATGATGTGATACCCTATTTAATCTCTTCAATTCATTTTTTTAATTATTAAGTGACCACGTTAGGCTACCAAAATTTTCATTAAAGAAATATTATTTTTTTCTTCCTTTAAAATTTTTCATTTCATATGGTATTTAATTAAAATTTAATTACAATGTTCATATATCCTATATTTTTCTAATTGTATCTATGGTTTTAAACTCCCTAAATATCACTCAGATCATGACCCACTTGTGATATACTTTTGCACACAGTCTCCAAGGTCAAGTCATCTTCCCTTTCGATTAAATAATGGGTGGCCCATAGAATCTGGATGTAGGGAAAGGGTTTTAGCAGCATGGAGAACTAAGCCCCTTGGATGTCCACTTTAGAGGCTCAGTCAGAAATTGAAGGTCCTAAATGCTAGTCTTAGGGAATGGAGTAGGAGGTCTTTCTCGAGGATTGATTCTGAAATCAAGGCTGCAGAGGAAGCACTCTCATCTGCACAGAACTATGACCAGAAGTAGGCTCAGCCTACTAGAGATGAAATTATAGCTCACAATAAACTAGATGATCTTCTAGCCATCAAGGATATGTTGGTTTGGAATCAACTAAATGTTAGATGGTTATGTTATGGAGATATTAATTCCATGTTTTTCAATAGGCTTTATTGGGAGAAAAGATCACAGAAAAGGGATAATGCCATTAGTATGAATGGATAACTATTCACTTCTGAAAATGAGATTGCAGTGGCAGTTGTGGAACACTTCAAGGGATTCTATTCTGACAAGGGATAGGTTAATATACATAAAATGGTGGGAAATATCAACTCATTCATTGGGGATCATGACAACCAGTTTCTTGTCACCCCCCCTCTCAAGGGGGAAATTAGAACAGCTCTTCTTTCTTTAAATGTTGACAGTGCCCCTGGCCCTGATGGGTTCACAAACAAATTTTTTGTGTCTTTCTAGGATGTTGTGCAGGATTATCTTACCCTGGTCATCAAGGAATTTTTCACTCATTCTTACTTGCCTTATGGGATGATATCCTACTTTATTTCCCTTTTACCCAAGAAAGGTAATGATCTTGACATAAAGGACATTAGGATAGTGGTTCTGGGAAATACTATCCCTATGCTGATCAGCAAGATTCTAATGAACAGTCTGAGTCGAGTGGTTAGTGTTATGATTACTGATAATCAATTTTCTTTTTTTCCTGGATGGAATATTCAGGAGTGCCTCTTCACTACCTCACAAAGCATCAATCTCATTAGAAAGAAGGCGAAAGCAAGAAATTTTACTTTGAAAATTGATATTTCAAAGGCCTTTGACACTCTAAATTGGATAATTCTTTTGGAGGTCCTCAAAAGATATGGTTCTTCCAATGATTTCATTAAATTGATTAGCACTATTCTCTGCTCATCAAGGCTGTCCATTTTGGTTAATGGTACACCTATGGGCTTCTTTCTGTGTACCAGAGGTGTGAGACAGGGGGACCCACTCTCTGGAATTTTGTTTTCTATTGCTGAGGACTATCTTAGTAGATGTATTAATGATCTTTCACATATGGGTATGTACAAGAGGATTCGGGCTAGAGTGAATGGATTTGCTCCATCTTATTTGTTGTATGCTGATGATATTATGCTGTTTGGGCAAGCCTCTAGGAAGACTATCTCCTCTATTAATTCTTTTTTTCAACATTATGAGGAAGTGGCTGACCAAGTGATTAGCTGGGAGAAATCCATCATTGTTTTTGGAAATGGTGTCTTGAATGGAAAGTAGAATAGGATTTCTAGATTTCTTGGGGATAAAAAAGGATCTTTGCAATTCCAATAACTTGGCGTTCCATTATTCTAGGGCATGGTGAAGAGGAATCACCTGGAGGGGATTTACTCTGGTATTATCAACCAGATTTCTAGATGGAAAGGGAAGGCGATGTCAATGGCTGAGAGGATATGTATTTTCAACTCAGTGATAACATATAAATGTGTATACTCCTTCTCTCTTTATCGGTGGCCCAGGGGACTCATTAAGGAGCTTCAAAGTTTAATCATAAATTTTGTCTGGACATGGTCAATTGATGAGCACAAGCTCATTACTGTTGCCTAGAAGGAGTGCATCATGAGTGTTGAGCTTGGGGGTCTTGGGATCAAAGACCTCAGGAACTTTAATGATGGACTCATTGGGAAGTTTACGTGGGATCTAATTTCCAGTGAAAAATCTGGTGATTTCTTAGTTAACTGATTCAAAGAATAGTTAATGAATGGTTATAAATATTATCTTAATTCATCTGTTTGGACTTCCCTCAAATGCTTTTTCATGCAGATTATGAATGACACAAAGTGGTTGGTTTTACGTGACTCTAACCTCAATTGCTGGACCACGATCTCACTTGATAGGCCACTTCAATACACTATGGATATTTCTTCTGGTGTCGGGCATTTCTCTATTGCTGATTTTGTTTCTAACAAGAATCTCTTTGACAGCATGCTATCTCCTCAGGTGTAGCTGGATTTTCAGAATTATGCTTTCATGGATTGTGACACGTTGATATAGAAACACAATAGGAATGGACAATTTACCAGTCGGGATCAGTATTAGCTGGATTGTGGGGGCTCTTGTAGTCCACCTTCATGGCTCAAGAAATACAGGTCCTATTTCATTCATCCCTCTCGTTTCATTCTTTTATGGAGAATTTGGATGAACCGTGTTCCCACCCATGATCAGATTAAGCGGTCTGGGTTTATGTTTTCCTCTGCATGTCACTTATGAATGTGCACCGAGGAAGATGTTCATCATCCGTTTGTGGAGTGACAATATGCCATGAGGTTGTGGGGTTTATATTGGTGATTTTTTTGGGATGTCGGTGCACTAGACATCGGTGCTGGACCTGTTGGTAGAGATGTCCATTTTCTACTGCAGTGAACAAGTTCAGAATTTTCTTTTGGTGGCTGCTGCCGCTGTGATTGCAGCCATCTCGGCTGCTTGGAATGCACCAGCATTTGAAGACAGGAAAGTTCCCATTTGGGCTGGCATGATGTCGGTTCATATGGAGGATTTTCCAGCTTCAAAGATCCAATCTGGTGTGATGTCTTACACTATTTCAGACTTGCAGATTTTGAGATTACTTGGGGTTTCTGGGCAGACTCGGAAGCCTAAAATGACCAGGTATATCCGATAGATTCCTCCGATCAGTCTGTGGCTCATATTTAATGTGGATGGAGCTTCTTCTGGAGCACCAGGCCCATCGGGGTGCGGTGGTGTTTTTCGTATGTACAGGGGAATTGTGAAGGGATGCTTCAATCACTTCACTGGCGTTCGTGTTGAGTTTGAAGCTGAACTTTGGGAGATTTTTCATGCTATCAGGTATGCTGTTTAATATAATTGGAACATGATGAGGATTGAATCATATTCTCAACTTGAGGTTCAATCCCTTCAAACAAGAACACAGAATGTGCCTTGGTGGATACTTCCAAAGTGGGTTGAATGTCTCAAGCAGGTTAGTCGGATTAGCTTGATGGTCTCGCATGCTTATCGTGAGATCAATCAGGTAGCCGATGTTCTGTCTAAGTAGGAAATCATGGCGGCGGGTATGTTTTGGTCGTTCACGATCCCTGAGTATTTTTATTCATTGGTGGAGGCAGATATGTGTGTCGTTTTTCATTCTCGGTCTTGTAATACCCCTTTTGTTGCCTGACTCTATTTTTCTTTTGCTTAATAAATTTTTTGGGACCGGCTTTACCGGATCCTGGATTTTCTTGGTCTTATATCATATATCTTATGTCCCTCTACTATTAAATGTATTGTAAGGAGTGGGTTTCCCAGGTTTCCTCTCTTTTCAATATTTTTTAAAACCCTGCAAAAACCATTTGATCACCTACCTAATGCATGCTAATGCTTAAAGT